>OX104064.1:95609621-95708582 GCA_944474145.2 Dicrocoelium dendriticum | reverse complement strand
AGTGCAGTCTTATTTTGAAGAGATAGCGCTGCTTCCACAGATCTCCGAAAAATGACCGTTTTTATTTTTGTTTCGGGTGTTTGTGTGGGGCAGCTAGTTGTGGAGTGTCCAGAAGTCTACAGGCTTCACTCGGAATCGAGTCAGTGCAAGAACAGAAATATACGGTCCAAACATTGTCTACTGAAGACGTCAGATAATTGAAGAAATTTTTGTAGTATTCTATATTTTCCGACCATAATAACTTGTGTTATCACAGCTTGGTTTAGGCGGTCTTGCTATCGCTATTTTCTTTAGCAAATGGTCGCCATCTTGTTTTTAGCTGTTTCACAATGCGGAAGCAACTAGCCTGTGGTACTTGTTCCAAAGTAGTCGGATATCGCGCAAATAGTCTCACGCGTTCTGTGTTAAATTAAATACCACATTTTGTGTTGGATTATCAGTTGGGCATTTTAGTTGTGTTTGTACTATCCAGCACGATGTCGTTCTAACTTTATGTTTTAAATTGCCCAAATAAGATACAGTCAGAAAGAGTTAAGCCGACTTGTAGGCTTCATCATTCTGTTTTGAACAACTTCATGTGTTTGGCCTAACAACCGAGGCTGAATAGCCTACATGGTTTAGCGCAGCCTTCCTCCTCTACCCTTGCAACCTCATTAATACGAAATGCAAATGTTGTGAAGAGCCAAGTTATATCTGGCATAAATGGTTTCATTACGTTGTGTCGTACATGCACTGATATCTCAGTAGGTGAATGCTTGAGCATTAAAGACCAGTGGAAAGAAAAAAGAACGGGATTTAGAACGACTGGTTAAGCAGTGTTCAAGTTCTTTAAGTCAACAGCTAGCCGAACTAAATGAGCCTGGTAATAAACTTCGTCCTACAAGAAAAACTTTGTCCGGCCAGAGGCTTTATGTTCTCGTGATATTCCACGCGCTAGGGAATCGGGTGATCCTTTACCCCACTTGCCCTACGATCAATAGGTCCAGCTATACCGAGTCTGATTGACAGATTCCTCGATGCTAGTGGGGACATTAAAACTGAGGTAAATTACCCGTCCTGGAAATCAGGGTGACTAAAACATCTGCCCATGAGGATCACTTTTGTGAACGCAGCCAAGCTAAGATTGATCCTGTCCCACCTAATCAGACTGAAATGTTTGAAATCCATTTTCGTCCAGACGTGGACCCAATAGAACTACAACGGCTAAAATCCACCATCATCGCGTTGCAAAGACGTACTGGTGTGGGGAAAACATCGTATCGTAAGTTTTGGTTGGTTCCAAGAATCCGCGAATCTCGATAAACAGGTTGCTCACACATCACGTAAGCCCAGCTGTTCCTACTGCGGCATGCGTGTAGTCTTTACCAATGTTTGTAGTGTTCTTAATAAGCATGATGAGATTTGTCGTTTACTTGCGTCTGAGAGGCCATACCTCGTGGGACTCCCAGTGACACGGCTGCTTTCAGAGTTATACGCCCATGAAATAAAACTCAGTGGTTTACTCGTTCTTCTGCTATGATTGTCTAAGGAATGCCCGTGGTGGCGTCATGCTCTACATCCGGTCTTCCCTGCGCTGGGGACTAGTGAACTACAACCGAACTGACGATAGTGTGTGTGAGCTACTGTGGTGCTCCAGCAACTTTAGGCGCGGAGAGCTACTTGTGTGCGCAATCTATTAGATCCCTCTGAGTCAGTGTCTGTATCAACTGCACCATTTTCGAACCCAATTCAGTCGTCCCCTTTTTATTTATGGGCGTTTTTATCTATCCTCCAATACGATGGTCGTATGTACATTTAGTGCCCACACACGACGGGGTTGAAGCAAATGTCCTGGGTTTATTACTTGAAACTGGTGTATCACAGCACACATACCAACCAGCACCCGTAAAACCAAGTAAACCCCGTCCAGTTTTTAACTTGTTGTTAACGAGCTACGAACAAAGAGTGCGTGCATTCCTGATCCTGGATCACTTAACTACAATTACCACTGAGTAGTAATAGTCGATAAACTGGTGTGTATTTGAGAAAAGCTAAATGTAGTCAAACCATTATTGTTTAAAACAAATATTAGCCGCTAAACGTAACTTGGATAGAAAGAAATTTCGAAAAAATTCAGGCGGATTAAGATAGTGCATAGTAAAAAGGAACAATTATAATACTCGTTGCCAAATGCCAGTTAGTAATTGCGTAGCTAACGCTGAGTTGCTGACTTGTCTCCACAGTAAATTAAAGCAAAGCTTATCGAGCAAATGTAAGCTAAACATGTATGCTAACAGGCATATTTTACAACGCATAAAACAAGTATTTCACATAGGACGAATGATGAGTGGGTGATCGGGTTACTGACACAAACCAGCGGATGCAGGCAAAGAATGGGAAGGATTCAGTACATTGGTCTTGAGAATGCCACACTGCTAACGTGTCACGTATGCCAAAGGAATTTACATCTGTCGTATACTCTATATAGGTATACTGATTGCACTATTTATGCATTTTCATTGTGCTCCATAAAACCAGCTCGGACTGCATAATGAGTTATTGCTGCATAAGGTGGGCCAACTAAGCAACAACTCATTCTGAAAATCACTAGACCGCCGTTTCACACAATTGAGAACTGCCCGTGTTACGGATTCCCTAAGTCCTCCTTAAGACGTTGAACGAACTGTAAGAACACAAAGTAGAAGCATACTTATTTATTGTTTCGAAAATAGCCTATAATAGGTGCTGCCTAACTTAGCTGTTGGAGCACTGTCACATATATTTGCGGTCCTACCGTTTTTTTGTTCCTTGACAACAAAGGTGCGTTCCATTCGGTTGATCGCTGTGCATGTTGGCACTGTCTCCTCAGGAGAGGTATGTCCAAGAAATATGTAAATATTATCCGTGCACTATAAACGTGTAGCTAGGGCAGAGTAAGGGCTTGGAGTAAGCATTCGCCGCCCTTCAATAAATCCAGCGGTTTGATGCAAGAATGCCTGCTGTCAAGCATGCTCTTCAACTTCGCTGTTGAAGACGTCATGGAGTACGCGTTCACATGACACGACTTATAAGCTGTGAAGCTGCTCACAGGAAAACGACCTTTTGGCTTGGCTTATTCTGTGGATATTTCCTGATCTATGACAATGACCAGGCGTGCACAAAGGCAAAGGAGTGAGTAGCATTAGCAGTCAGTCTATTTGAACTTCGCTTTGCACCATCGAGTTGCAAAGCTTTCCTAAAGGTTTGCAGTGCTTGCTTCTCGCGCTAACCCTTGGTCATGATCGGATAGACGTAGTTCAAACTTCAACTACCTAGCTAGTTGTATCAGCGTCCTTGCCGTTCAAGATGAGATCAGGAACCTTATAGCAAAAGCTTGAAGCGCGTTTGCAAAACTTCGTCAGCTGTGGCTCTGGCGCGTCATCACTTTCACCCAGAGGGGTAGAATGTACGATGAGGCGGTACGTTTGACCCTACTTCACGGTTTTGAAACCTGGCCACTTAGAGCAGCCCACATATTGAGGCTACTTAACTTTGACCACCGGTGCCCTCGCAGTTCGGTTCACATCTTGTGGAATCACGGCGTGGACAACGGACGTGTTCAACATCTTGCTAACGGCATAGACAAGGTGAACCGTTCAGCACTGTAATTTCACTCACCAGGCTCCGATGGCTGGGCCACGGGTTGCGCATGCCATCCTACCTACTTCAGCGAAGTGCGTTATATGTTCGACAACAGTGCGGCTGGAAGAAGAGGAAAGGTGACCAAGCGATGCTTTGGTCCAGAGTAATGAAGACCAGCACTTCGAAGTTGGTTTTAGTAGGAGAGTCTCTGCAATCTGGTAGTTGTCCGAAACTCGATGAATACGTTTGGTTGGACACACTTGTTGACACGGCTAGGAGGCAAGATCAGTAGCGTTGTGCTGTGAGTTCTGTTTTCCACACCAATCACTCCTACCCACTGCCATAAACTATGACCTCACTTCGTAGCATAAAATCGTTTTATATAATAATATTACATTGCATAGCAGCCGGCTAACAACTTTTCGGAACGACGCTCATCCATTACTCTAAACTCAGTCGGCAAGCATCGGCTTTATTTTGTGCTTTACTCTTTGTTTATATGTAGTGCTGCGTTGAATCTGAGGTGTTTTCCACCTCTAGCTAACGTGCATAATGAAAAGGATGTTACTGAAGCGCGGAACACGCACTCATCTTCGCACTCTTTCCTGGAGGCTGCAGGGCGCAGGCTTCTTTCTGTGTCTGAGGGTTGTGTGGCGCGCACTGCTTATGCGTCAATTTCCCTTACTCATAAATTGCGGTTCCATAGTGCTCCAGAATTTTTAGGGGAGTCATTACGGCCTGCTATTGGTTAGTCGTCATTTCACATGCTAGCAATTCCATACCATTGATAACTGGAACAGTATTGTCTGCTTTTCGACCACAATAATATGACCGGTATCAGCTTGTACCACCTAAACAACAGCTCAGGTCACTAAGGTATGGGTGGCGGTAATAATAGATTTCGCTAGTACAAATCAGTTTGCTCCGTCAGTGTTTAATTTATGAAACCACACAGAGAATGACATCGCACAGCAGAAAGTCCCTTGGTTTATTATACTCATATAGAATTTGAATGAAAACCAAATTATCATTTGGTTAAAAACAAAACGCAGCTGATCCCATTACGTTAAATTTCGCCTTGTGATTAATGTGGACTTTAGGCAAACCTTGATATTTTTGAATGAATTCGATGAGCCAGATTCAGAATATAGCCAACAAATTTAACCTTCTTTTTCAAAACTACTTCCTGGAATCGTTGTCAGTTCAAACTAACAGATAGTTCACCGGAGAATGAGTTATCAGGGACGCATTTATTCTCTGCAACTTGCAATTGCACATGACAAGTAGAGAATGGTAGCGATGTGGATAAGAGCCAATAACGTGATCACGCTTGCTGGATCTCGTTTATCGTGGCCCAGGTATTTCTAACCACGGATATGCTAGAATAGTATCGTGGGTCCCATTTACTCTTTGAACGGTTGATATGCATACAAGGAACGACTGCGGAAAGAATAGAATCGCTGTCCGATCCTTTTCATAGATGGGTAGCATCAGTCTTACTCAGAGTGGCTGTCAGTAATCCGTCCCAAAATATCGTGTAAATCAATGTAGTTTAATTAAAATTAACAAAAACCGCTCTTACATCAAGTGGTCAAATAACACCTCGTAAATCTATGCGAGAGTTGAGCAAACTGCTCTATCTACAACGTACAGCTTTTGTGCCACTCATCATCCAAACCCACTCTGCTCCTCTTTGAAAGCTAGCTTGCACATTTAATTTGTTCAATAGTCATTGACGACGAAAATATATTAAATCCTCCGTGTTTCGTATAAAATGTCTTCGCCTAGCTCTTTCTTCTTCTTCACTATTGCGTGCGTTTCCTAGAATCACTGGCTTCGTAAACTATTATTTCCAACCAATTAGTGCAAACACACGATGCCACTGAAAACTGGTCGCTGCAAATTATTGCACGAACCACAATGTGATTGGCCTACTTTAACTCTATGCATTCGAGCATGTGCGTTTGAGTAGAACGCATACAAATGTGCTGCTACGCTACATGTATTAGGCTACTGAATCAACAACAACAGTTATTAAAACGGAATATCCGTACAGAGAGGAATCACAATGTCAAACAGCAAATTAACGAGCAGCGACCGGGGGTACTCTGTTCACGGTCAGTACACGATTTACGATCCTTATTTGGAAATCCGCACACGCCACAGTCTCGTTGTTGGATGAGAGCGTCCATCTTATCCCCATCGGCATCTGCAAAACGAATGAAGCGGTAGCGTGGTTATGCATATAACGAAAGGATGAACCATGTGTAATAACAGTTTACAAAATTTATGACTTCATTTTAGATCAGTGATTAGAAGCTGCTCCTCAAGTGTTGACCGAGTAGCGTTCTTCATAAAGGTGGAAGCGCATGCAGGTATGAATACACACGTAGTCACGCGGCCATGTGGATTGGTGAAACAGTAGACATTCGAGTAGACACAGCTTCAGCAGTTTGACAAGCACGAATTGGTTTAAGCCATTACTGCTTATACATGTTGAGACAATTGCACGGGTACACAAGGTTAACACTCTACAAACCGTGAGTTTAGCTAAGTGGAGAAGTCAGGAATGCGTTATCCAGGTAGACACTCCTGATTCATAAATTGGATGAGAGACATAATTAAAATCGTGGTCTGAATAAACTCTAACAAGTGCGACTGTTGCGCGCACCATGAAAATATCTATGTTTAAACACGTACTTGACCGCGCGCTGCTTTTACAGACAGCTAGATAAGTATTTCATTTCCTTGGCCAATTTTTGCCCAAAGTCTCATCAAATTGTTGCTAATATAACTGGAGAACTATATAATGTCGAGGCTTACCGGGATGAAGCTTGGTGAAATATAAACCGCATACGTGTAAGTGTAAACGGTTCCGTCCGCTTGGATAGGGCATCCAGGCTGAGTGTAGGCACACAGACTGTCATTGTAAAGTCCCAACGTAAACGAGTATCCATAAAACGTCGCGTTGATAGCCGCCTGACCACTTTGGATTATTTTGTCTGTGAAAGCGGAGATAGAGGATGATAAGCTATTAGAAGTCGTTCACATTAATCCATAAGCTACACGAGTGAGAACAACTTACTTGCCGTAAACTGGATATTTAAGTCTACAGTGGTTTCCGTATACAGCAGGCACGGCTCAAAGTTGCACGGTTTTATGGACACATCAACCAACGAGCCAATCTGGGATCCTGCAACGGAGACGTTGGTTAGCATGTACACCGCTGAGTGGAGCGCAAAATGTTTAATGCAATACCGCAATGTCGCTGAGTTTGGCACAGTCCAAATGAAGGAACTGCTTCCCAGTGTCAATAATTAACTCACCGCAACTTGTGAAATTCATGCTCCAAACAACAGGTGCCAAATGAATCAGAGCAGCAAACAATATGGCCAACTTGCTCATCATGATCACGCGTGTTATACCAGAAGTCGACTTGATTCTGGCTGGTACTGCTCTACAATTTATATCAGAAAGTGGTCAGATTTTTGAATAAAATTACTGGGCGGGTTCTGAGTGCTTCATATATCGTGCCATTTTCAATTCGAAACACGACTGTCCTTGAGTTCCTACAAGGTCACTTTCCTCGTACGAGTCCAGAAAATTTGCATTCGTCAGCTGTCTGTCTGTTTTGCATCATTAGTTAAACGAAGGCGTTATTTTTAATTCTAGTTACGATTACTGTCCATTTATCGCAAATGTACTTTTTGCACGGACTGGATCCTAAAAGAAATCTTGTCATTATTTCTTCCTTCGGAGTTACTGGATACATCTAATCTCACCCTGGACTAGGGTACTCATAACTATTGGTTTTCTCAGCAAATTCGGATAGCCAAGTCTTTACTTGATTTGCCTTAATAGCATTAAGACTAACAATAAAAATGCGCAAAAGTTAGTTGATTACATGTTTGGATTTGGTAACGCTGAGAATTTTGATGCTTTAATATCCGCTTGTAAGATCACCAATGATACTTTTAAAACGAAATATTCAAATTCCGCAGACAGCGGCATAATAAAATTCCAAAACCTAGTCGTCAATAAAAGGTGTGGTATATATCAATTCAAATTATATCTTACTGTATTTTGTTAGCGTCGTTATGCCGTGACCTAACAGTTTTCTAAATGTACTTAGTTCCTTATATTTTCCATGAAGGAAATGTCGCACAGGTTATGATCCTGAATGAAATGTGTTGAATTTGATTTTGATAGATCACAAGGTTTGATATCCATGAATCACCTGCTTCGTAGCTGGATTATTTGTTGTCAGATGCAACCGAGTAAAAACAACACAATCCACTCAGATTGCTCCTAATATATTTCTAAGCCTAGTAGATCAAATAATCTTGATTTTCGAAAGCCCTGATATACTGTGAGTCAGTCATCGAGCTGAACAAGCGCAATGACTGGAATGTAATGTATCCCATTATTTGTTGACCAGTCAGCAGGTCATGAAGTCATGGAATTGCACGCATATATGATAGGGAAAGTAAATGAAGCATAAGCAACCAGAGACTGTCTCCTTTAACATAAGCATGCAAAATTATTTCTTAACTATAAATTACTGAATATCGTGATTGAGAACGTTGTACCCTATCGCGGATTTTCAACTTGTCCTGGCTTCATAAATGCGTATCCAAAACTTGACTTGGAATAGCTGGAAAGAGACGGCCGACCTGATTTTAAAGTAATTGCTGCAAGCTGACAATATGCACCCCCAAACTTTTACAACGATGCAATCAAAATAGTAGGCGGTTGTGCTGAGTTATGTAGAATGCGAAGCACAGTTTTCTAGGACGTTTAACACTGCAGGCACATGATGCTTTGCCATTCATTTAGCATAGCAGCAGAAAAGCCTCCACAGTCAATTCAACAGGGGGACGACTGAGAGCATGGTTCTGTTGCCGCTGGCAAGTTACGTTCTCTGGATTCTTACTCGTAACACAGACAGGTCTAGAAGAATTTGTCATGAAGCACCTAATTTAGCTGGCAACCATTTCATCTACTGTAACGAAGCGAAACTGCTTTCCTATGGCCCTAACTTCTTTTGAGGCACTGCTAGATAATACGGAGAACCATAGGGTAAAGCTAGGCGAATGCAGTGAACAGGAACTCATATCCAGATATGTTAGGACTAGTTAAACTTTAGACAACTGGGATCTTAGTCACTATAGTTTATGCGACCTTTTGGAATTCATCATTAATGTACTCTATGTGCAACATATTCTGATACACGCAAAGCATGCAAGGAGAGTTGTGAACAGCTGTTGCGTCGCATCAATTGCTCAAAGCATTGGCATAAGTGATACCTGATTAACTCTTTAGTTATCCGCTTCCATCTACATTTATCACTAAGTTCAACCTAGGGTTCCGCCTACGAATGACGGATTTACAAACTGCCGCGTTACATTTTAGCATCAAATTATCTGGTTGTTTGTCTCAGATGCATTAGACTGGGTTGCGCTGGGGTCCTTATTTTTGCTCCGAATGCTTCTGACTGATAAAGATAAATTGAAATATTACCACAGGAGCAATTGGAAGCCGTTATTTTGTGCAGAAGAGAAGAAGCCGATGGCTTCTTCATTGGTTTGTACTAATCAAACGACTTGAAATCTACTCTCTAGTAAATTGCACAAAAACGATGCATGCGTCAATAGTTAAAGATGTAAGTATTGTGATCCAATTTTAAGAGTTATACTGCAGTGTTGATTAGGTGGTGTACGACTGCTTCAAACACTTAATGTCATTAGGTAGAGCAACAGCTTAATACATTGAGACAATTACGTTCAGGAAAATTTGTTGTTGTGACTTTGAATATTTGCCCATGTTTATATTCTTATAATGCTGTTAAACTCAAAGATTAAGGTCGTTTACAAATTCACTGAGAATCTTTTCCGCGTTAACGGTCCAAAAACCCATATAGTTGACGGCACCCGGTTTCGGATTTGTCTGTCAATGTGGCCAGCCACAGGACGCCTGCGCCTACAGAGGGACAATGGGTGGCTTGCGCTGCACCACCCACAGCTCCAACCACACACCCCATATCCAGTGTAAACCCGAAGGAATAAGATCGGGAGGCATGTGGATGGGACCCCCGTGTCATCAACGGAGCCGACCCACACTCCTTTACAGGCAAACACAAGAATGCTGTATTTGGGGAATCAAACGCACACAATGCGGTGGCTGGACCGTAGTCCGCTCCACACTGAGTGCATGGAACCACTATTTGAGCTTAGCACGGCCACAAGGACCGTGCTCCCCGTCCCCTCCAGCAACGATCAACTGTCTCCTGGAGCCAGTATGGACGAGGTAGTGGGTAATAGACAGGTAGGCACATTGTCAACATACACATCAAGCGCAGCCACACCAGGGATATCAAACAACAGCCAATCACTTGAAACGACAAGATGAAATAAAACAAATCCAATAATGCATACACACACGGTGGCATGACTCTTCGCTAAATTAGAATATGAAGTAAGTTGGTTAGCAACAAATCCGCGATAAGTAAGAAATGTCCACAAGCTACTTAAAACGGCTACAAATGCAACAAAGTTACCGAAGATAAGCGCAATTAGTGTAAGTAACGTGGCCAGTTAACAGAAGATTAATCAGGTAGGCAGAACAAACCAAACAAAGTGGAATGAAATTTAGCCAGCTTAAAAAGAGACCTAGTTTAAGTGTAAGTTGGTTTAGCCCAACTGCGATGAAGAAGCATCATGAATGCAACACCAGCCTCACCATGGGGCACGCAGAACCCATCTACTGCTATAGATATTTTCAAAATACCTATTTCTAAATGAAAAAATCATTTCATGTTTACTCAAAGTGAATCGAGGTCGTGCTTGCCATGCAAGTGAATTCATTCCCATCATTAAGGCTTCTAAGTTAGTATGAGTCTTTTAAGCCAAAGGTGTTAATTATTTGCACGTTGGGAATATTGCGCTGCTAGAAGCTTCGGATCTTTACGAGCATACGGTAAGCGATCTGTCTGAATGACACAATGAAAAGCAAATGCTTTCTAAGAAATGAAATATTTGAACATGTTTTGCTCGTATAGATTCTACGCAAAGTTGGGTACACTCCGACAGGCTCTGCACCTCTCTCAGTTTAATACAATCAAAGTTTAATGTATTAACAAATGCGCCTTCCGGAATCGCTGTCTGCGTTCTAAAGCGAAAAGAATAGTAGCTGAGCAAGGTGCATTCCTACCACTTTTACAGGCTTGATAAACTTTTATTCCCATGCATTAATAGTGGTGGACATCATGGCCCGCAATTGATTGAGCTGAGTATACCTCCTTGCGTTCTCAACTGAGCACCTAATGGGGAAAGCACTTTTTTGTATCTATATTGCATAGCCGACAACTAACAGATGTAGTACACCTGTAATTGCGTCCGTTATTTCACAAGGAACCCTAATACGATATTGCTGTTCATATCGCGAGGCCGAAACATTGGAAAATGTAGTAGGATATGCACAATGTGAATTAGTGACAAGCCTTCACCACTAAACAACAGGGACAGCAACAACCCTGGTTAAATAGCTAAATAAAAATATTCGTTTTGTTTAATTGTGTTAGACAATCCCTAGAACCCAGTTCTCCAAGACGTACTCTAAACCGTGCAGCGACTTAGACTGGGGCTGTCTCTCCCTATCCATTTACACGAGTGACGTTTTAGACCGTTCTGCTCATTTTGCACGGGACAACATCAGGCTCGTGGTGCGTGACCGATTCTGGCGAAGGTCGAGTTACTAAGAGAAAATTGCCCCATCAAGCTGGGAAATGAGTATTGTGTAGTTTTACAGTACATTCATCACTGCTGAGTTGTAGATAACATTGGTCGTTCTATACTTTCAGTGGATATTAAACTGTATATTGTCTGAACATGGTGGAAAATCCAAGAAAACTGTGCAGTCGTGTTCGTACTAAGGATTCCATGATCCACAGAAAAAATATGCTTTTGCTGTGTAATATTTGCGCGTGTATGAACATCAGTCTCTCCGAAAGCTTAAACAAGGCAATTAAATTAAATAAAACGCTAATAATGTTATAGTCTACAGTGAGTAAATGTGCGACGATTGTGTGTGCTGAGGCGTTAATGAAGTGCTAACAAAAACCGATATAAATTGATATGTTCGACTGGAGAAAGCTTCCGCAACAGTCCACTACTCGTTTTACCAGATTTCAGCAAGCTCCGTAATTGGTTCGCATTGTGATCAAACATATTCCTCACTGAGCCCTTTGTCTTCTAACTAAAGTCAGCGATGTGAAAGAAACAGATGTAAGAAAATATAAAATGCTGACAGTGGTCGTTTAATAAGCCTGGGGGCTAGTTTCGCATTCCGACGGAAGGCGTTTGTCTTTGATCTACTCTATCCAACATGGAATTTGATTGACGATTACACATTCTGTGTAACCAATGAAACGTGTGCGCATCACATTTGTTAGGGATCTTGTCTTATTTACTTAGACGGATAAACGATAATGGAAATAAATTCAAGTCTGACAATAAATACTGGATTACCTTGTTAGCACCACTAAATTTTATTGTTTAGTTGTTAACATTTGATAAAATCATAGTTTCATTTAGCGAGTGTGACCGATATGCTGACACGCTGTAGCCACTTTTGTAATGATGGATTTCTCATGGAGACACATTTCGGACGAATTTCCGTCACCCTAAGAAATTCGGTGTAGCCTTACATTTCCAGCATTGCGTTTTTTTACCTTTGGGAATCGACCTATGCTGAGCGTGAACGGCATTAGTGACCAGAAAAATGACATTCATAGCAAAAGTTAAGCTAGTGATGAATTGATTTTTAGTGATCGCAATTTGTCCCAATGTTATCTCAAAGGGTCGACGGTGAGCAAAATCTTTCATTAAGACACTCCAACGATCGTCGCAGCTGAAGTTTTGTTTTGAGACAAATTACGCTTTGCAACATTTCGCTTGTCGCATCAAATCGAAAACTGAAATCAGACGTATTTTGTTATACGATCAAGACATAAACCTTCCGGACTGCTGAACTAGTTGATACTATCTTTGCGCCATTTATCGTTTAATCAATTCCCCGACGACATCATTGATATTGATTGGTATTTTTAGACCCCAGCTCATCAAATTCATTCAGTACTTAAGCAATCCCACCTTAAATTAAGCTCCAGCTCTGTTCTAGATTTGCTGGATCCAGTAGTAGTTTAGTAGCTATTGTACCTATGGTAATTGAGTGCAACTAAGAATTTTTCCTCCGAAAGTGAACGTGCTGAACAAAACCCTCTTTGTGTTCCATTTCCCTAGTTCCTGCTTCATAGCACCTAGGTATGCGTGAGCTCCAGTTCTGCACACGGAATATCCACATCATCGATGGTCACAAAGATCAGTTTGGCAACCGACCTTTGTTTGAGTAACCTACTAAACTTCATATCCTAAACTTGTGTAAAGTATGGGCAGCAGTACACACAGATGACTAATTTAAAGCAACATTTAGTGTAATTAATAATCCCACAAAAAACAGGTTTTAGCACTTCTCAAACTGGCTCCAATGAAACAGAATCAAACCAGCAGCAGGAGTTAATGTTTATCCACGGCTTGATCAGAGAAGCGAGTGCTAAATGGATTACTATGAGATAACTAAGTTTCAATAACTGCAACTACACCAACAATATTTCGGCTTACAAAAATGCTTTAAAAAATAATCTAAATCAGTGCCTTCAAAAACTGTCCGCATAACAGTAGTACCTATCTCCGTTGTGGCAGCTAGGTGGAATTAGAAATAAATGGAGAGATGAGAGGAATTTTGATCAGTTGAAATATAACACTACTGAGCGTAAGAAGAGAAAATAGTGCACACTAGTGTCCGTATATCGAAAGCGGCTGCTGTCTTTGGAAACTTAAGGAAGCATATGTGGAACAACCATCAAATTACCGTTAGAACGAAGCCGATGGCATTCAGATCGATGGCGCAGTCCATTATCCTATATGGTAGCGAAACCTGGACGATGTACCAGAGGAACGTCAGTTATATCGAGCGATTTCATTAACATTGTCTGTGACGGATTCGGCACATGAGCTGGTGCGACAGTATTGCAGTCACTGATGTGTTTCGCCGCAGTGGCATGTATGCATTGGACAGCATATGTTTGCCACGGCACCTGAGGTCGCTGGGCCATATTATCGAAATATAGTCCACGAGGATACCCAACTAGCTTTAGTATGGCCGAAATTATACAGGCAACGTGCGCAACGGTAAAACGAAACTGGGATACCTGTACTCGATTAAGTTGAGTTTATCAATTCCAAAATCAGAATTGAGGTGGCGGGAGTCAAAGGCAGTTGATCAGAGAGATTGGCGTGAGCTGATCAAGAGGGCGGTCGCGCAGCTGCATGAGAAGGCGCTATTGCAAGTGGAGGAGAAAAGCTGAGTATGGATTCTAGGCCATCGACGTCCAACGCACGTTGCTGCAGCATATGCGGACCAGAGCGCATGAACCAAGCGGGTTCGCTAAGCCGCCAGCGTGGTCACGTGGGGCTGCCACGTAGAAGACGACGAGCCAACTGACTAGTAAAGCGTAATCAGCGCAGCAATTGTTAGCCGCGCTGCCTCCGTTCCCATTCGGTTTACTAACATAAACCAACAATGTAGCTGATGCTGTACGTGTGCCGTATGGCCATTGCACTTGGTCTATTCATGCGCCTGCGTGTTGAGTTGCTTGCATTACAAGGGCTGTTTGTTGCTTGATACCCCGGTGTGACTGCTCTTGATGTGAGTGTTGACAAGGAGACTGCCCGTTTATTACCCACCACTTCTACTTTAATAGCTCCAGGAGACAGTCGGTAGTTGCTGGATGGGAAGGGATGATCGATTTCCAATGGAGTTAGGCACCAAGATTGGTTCAACGCATCTAGTGTGGAACGAGCTACGGTCGAGCCATCGCCAAGTTTACGCCTGGTATGCGTGATTTCCCATTTAGGCATGAATGCGTCGCTTTGCTTTTTGAAGGGGTGGGGGTCAGCTCCGTTGGTGTGACGGCTTCAATCAACCTACCTCCCGGTCTTAGTGCTAAGGGTTTCCACTGTATATGATGTGTGTGGATGGAGCTGTGGATGACGAAGCACAAGCCCCTAATGGTAACTCTGTAGGCGCAGGCGTACTGCAGCTATCATATGGAGGGCACACTGACAGGCAACTCCGGACAAGTATGCCGCCAAGTTTGCATATAAGTTACCGCAAAATATCAGGCCTTAAAATATACACATATATGCGTTAACAATATTTTGATCAGCTGCACGGTCTGGTTGAATTTCAAATCGCCATTAGGTTTCAACCTTCAGTATATCTGGGATGACACACAACTAATTATGGTTGCCTAGATAAAGTATTAATTCATAATACAGCCATGAAGAGCCGTGAGAGAACTGCGCAGTCACATTTGGGATAACATTTCCACAGTCCTCAGATAAATTGCATAGCATCAGGAGAAATGTAAAGCTATTAAATTTATTAAATGATACTGAGCTCTAATAGCGTCTTAGTCCGCGCGGAATAACTGTGCGCCTTTTGCGGATGCTGCAGGGTAAGTGGATTGCTGTTGAAGTGCTGTCGTAAAATCCCATGCACAAGCTATCCACGGTAGGTGTAGACGTTGATGTGTACCAAATTTTGCCGTGATATACATTTTATGCTGCGCTACGAAAGTGTCTCATGTCCCTCTGAAGAGAAACTTGATTTCGTGAGTAAAAGTAGTGAAAAAATTTACATTTTTTAGTTGCTTTCCAAAATATTGGTTTACTTGGTACGCAAATTTCAGATCATATTTGTTGCAACAGAAATGTGTAAATGATAAAACAACAATAACGCAGTTTAAGCAATGTGTCACTTTGTCGAACCATATCATGAACTGTGTGGTGTTCCAGAGTGGTATAGAATTACAGTATTTTACCGAGTATTTGTTAATAATTATTGTATGATGATGCGCATTGAGTTGTTGATGACGACAATGACGACTAGGATGAGAATGATGAGAAGCTGCCGTCTCTAACCGAAAACAGTTTACTGAAGCTCTTTGGATGGATTACTTTGATTCAATGCTGCACGCTGCAGACAACACTAAACACATATCTTTATGCTAGGATGTTACAACCGCCCAGAATCCCTTCTTCCCATACTTTCCAAGGTCATGGAATCCATAGTTGCCGATGCACTGGTGTGCTATCTGGAAAACTGCAACATCATCACGCCTGAGCAACACAGTTTCCGTCGACAGCGGTCATGTACAACGAATATACTAATTACACGCAATAGTTGGACCGAGGCAGCTGACGCTGGAGAAGGTGTTGATGTGATCTACCTGGATTTTTCCAAGGCTTTCCATCGTCTAGACCATCGGATACTACTATCCAAGCTGCAGCATTACGGGATCGGAGACTCTCTTTTAAGCTGGATCGCCAACTTTCTACTTCAATGGCAATTAGTGGTCAGAGTTCGGAGCTCTTTATCGGACCCCATGCAAGTCGAGTGTGGTGTGCCGCAAGGCTCAGTTCTAGGTCCACGTTTGTTTTCGTGTTTATTAATGACCTTGCACAGGGAATCGCTTCAAACTTCATAATGTTTGCCGACGATATCAAGATCTGGCGCAGGATCCAGGCAAACGCCGACTAACATGTGCTTCAGAGTGATTTAGTTAGGGTGTATCCAATGATCGACCCAAAACTTATTGCATTTCAACATCAGTAAATGCAAGCTGCTTTCCATCCGATATCAGAGCAGCTATTCATACCGACTGGGAACGAATATACTGCAACAATCAACTCTCGAACGTGACTTGGGTGTCCTGGTTCAAGAGGACTTGGGTTGTTCCAGGCAATCAGAAAAGGCCTCGAAGACCGGGAACCAAGACGTCGGGCTGTTGAGGCGGGGCGTTTGGACAAATAAACAGCACTATATTTCGACAAATGCCCAGTGCGTATGTTCGCCCCCATGTCGAATATGCAATTCAAGCCTGGCATCCATGGCTGAAACACGACCTTAATGCACTGGAGCAGCCACAACATCGGGCATCTAAGAACGTAATTGGAATGCGCAATCGTTCCTACCAGGAAAGGCTGCAACGATTGGGATTGTTCAGTGGAAGCTATCGCAGACTATGAGGTGACCTGATTATGGCATACTTGATTCTGCGAGACTCACTTCATGTGTGCCGCCCTTTACCGCAACTCAGCACTAATACAAACCTGAGGGGCCACTCATGAAAACTCGCAGAACAATACAGTCATCTGGAGTGCCGCAGAAATGTCTTTTCAATTCGTGTGTGTCACCCGTGGAATGCTCTCCCAGAATCGTTCGTCTGTGCACCGACACTAACAGTATTTAAAAGACGGTTGGACGATGCACTCACCTACTTACACTTTGTTGGTTAACACTATGTCCCCATCCTGCACCTGGAGTTTACCATGGAATTATTTGTTGTTAACTGTGGGTGCTGTGAATCTAAGAGGATCACAGGACTACAGCGGAGCAAAGCAGAAGTTCTTATTTTCATATTTAAAGCATTAACTATTTTACCGTCATCATCATTATTTTTACGTTGATATCTCCACCAACTATCCAACCGGACTTGTAACGCAACGCTCCTTAACCCGTATAAATTCATTGTTCATTGTTCATCAGTTTTGAGGCTACATAGGATGGCTTGCAACTCACCAATTTGTCCCCACCGTTCCCATCTCATGTTTCTATGTTTAGTCCTTACCCAACCTTGTAGACCCATTCCCGAGAGATGTTCATATGTAGCCCGTTAGTTGTGCCTTCTGATTGCCTGCCTTGCGATAATCACTATATAAATATAAATATATATATATATATGTATATATATATTGATATATGTGTGTACGCCTTATGTGGAAATAAGTTGCGTAACAGCATTCAGTTATCGCAGTTATCACAGAACTTGCCAGGGGCTTTAAGTTGTATGGAATGAGCATGCCTTTTAGGAAAACTACGCTCATACATGTATATTCTAGCACGTCTACTCCTACGAGCAGATGTGTGTAGTTAGTGCTGTATAGTAGTTCTTCTGATGTCATTCCGACTATTACATTTTGGTTAGCCCTAACACTGAACGGGAACTATGCATGGTTTGGGAATTGAGAGTGAACAAGCTTTGTGTCATTGCGAACACATAGTGTGTGTTTTGCCTTGAGAACATAGCTCATGTGATCGTGCGATCACTGCAACCTTAGCCTTAGCATTGGAAAACTGGGTATACCGGCCAGATACCACAGCACAAAGCGACACGTTTGTTCATCATTCATCTCAACAGGTGTAGGATGAGCAATTGCATACTGTATTTAGCTTGGAAGTCATTAGGTCGCTACGACACATGGTGCTGACTACGGACGCAATCCGCTACTGTCGAGAGATTACTACTATGTTCCTGATGGTTTTGGGAGAGGCGCAAAACAGTGGAGTCCCAGAACACCGAATTGGCCAGCTAGGGGTTTTCTAGATGCTTGGCAAACTATCCATCTTGGAAATTAATGAGATGAACACACAAAAGTTTGCATCAACTTTCAACCACTACTGGGCCCGACACAAGAGGTATTCGTGACCCAAAATGCACAATCGCATGTCCCGAGTCTGGATCTGGTCAGTGTTTAGGCTTCTACTAGACAATTTACCATTTCCGAGATTTTATGTTCAAATGTCAGTTGCAAGCTGAGATTCACATAACTATTGAAAATAGCTTGCCTGTACATTCCAAACTTGTGTACATTTTCCTTTGCCTCTATTGTTCTATTTCGGGAAACAACTGTTGCCGTCGTAGTCTCCCATGTTCAACTCAGAAGCTCAAATGTTTTAGAAAACTGAGTCAATTCTTACTGTAGTTCGTTGCCAAAATTTAACCTATTAAGTAAACTTAGAACGGGAGTTGATAACAGCGTCGTGTATGCGTCTACCACTATGAATCAGAATAGATTATATTCCAAAGGCGCAACTAAGCAAATCGCATAAACAAATTCGTTAATCTGTTAGACAGTTGAAGAGCGCACGATTTGCCTAATCACATGATGACCAACGTGGTGCAGACTCTCTGATGTATGCGAGTTTCCGATTGAGATGAAAGCACGAGACTCAGAATTCAAAATCACGCCTCAAATGTGTGACGAATGACCGAATTCAGTTAAAACATCACCCAGATTAACGTTTAGACCGCAACACTAGCGCAATACGAGTAACAGAACGCAAATGAGGACATTAAACCTCTTTGATTGCTTATCTTCTGGATTGTTAATTAGCTGTCTATCAGCAAGCATTAACCAATCTAAATAAGTTTGTCTTCTTTAACTCACTGCTCTGGTATTGAGCGCAGATCTAAATTAACCTATTGTCTTATAGTTTGCTGCTTGAATTCTTTAAGTGTGTCCAAAGTATGTTTTAATTTCTAGATCAGCACCAGCCTACATAATACATAACAAAATTTTGGTTTGATAATTTAACGAAAGCCAAGTGACCACTTCTGGATCACATAATTTTCAGTAAAAAGTAATGCCAACAGAAGGGCGTTAGATGTACAGCACTGGGGATAAACTAATTCAAGCACCTCAATTGCCACGTGTCAACGCATGAATCTACCGGATATCCTTGACGCGAGCGCGACTGCTTCGCCACCTGACTAAGCCTCTGTATTGTCGAGAAGCTGCTGAATCTATGCAATTTAAATGCGGGCATTCGTGCAGTAGCCTAAACTTCGAAATAAATGAGAACTCCAAAACGCCCGTGAGTCACGTGCATTGCCTCGAAGCAAGAAACTACACCGTATGTTTAAAACTCTTATTTGCTCCTGCAATAACTATTGGAAAATACATTGAAATGCCCCCAATCCGCTTTATTCTACCATGCCTTTTGGACATACAACAGCCTGTGCCAAGACACGTGAAGCACCGCCAACATCAACAACAGTGTGGCTCAGAAAACCAGCTAAAGCAAAATTATGCCCAGTTGTCCAACTAGTGAAGTTTAATATCTTACCTGGCTTAAGATCAGAACGCCATTGATCGATTTCACTCCATCTATGCGGTGTGAATCTGTGCACGTAACTGCCCTAATGCAACTGTTTAAATGTCAAGAACTCGAGCGTATTTTACTTGCATCTGTGGTCATCTATTAGATGGTCGCAAAGTAGTCTGCTGTTTGCGGCGCTCTAACACGGTGATTTATTATGTCTTCGATAGTATACCGTCACATATCTTACAAATTATTCCACTGAAGTCTGGAAATATTGTTTGTACAGACGCTGCGGCTGCGTCGGAGCGCACAATAGCAAAAATCTCTTGGGTGTTTTCCGGTAGCCGCTGTAGCTATCGTTCACTAAGTAAAGGTTCGTCCATGGTTGAAGAACCAAGGAGTTGCTGCATCTGTCGTAGCGGGGTTGAGGGCAGTTTGTAGCCCAGCTACAGGTCCCTGAAAAATTGCTGCAGGCGAACGTTCTCAGAGAGCAAGACACACTTAATCATGGCCTCCTTGAGAGCCTTATAGCGGTTTTCGGTCTGATAAATGATAATGTTTCGAATCTGCATTGGTATCTTCTTGGGGAGATAGAATATGAGCTTGCTATAGTTCGCGTACTCGGAAGCGATTCTGTGGTTATAAAGCTCAGCCTCAAGCTGAGCTAACCACAGAAGCGTATCTACGTCCCAACTGGTTGGCACAGTGAGAGATACAACGGTAAGGAGAGACTTGACCTTAGGGTCTGTAGATTCTACGGTTTAAAATATGACACAAACAATAGGCTACCGTATACAAAGATAAGCCGGAAAAAATGTAAATTAAATGGAAGATGCCCACTGGAGAAAAGTTCGAAATATCTGGCGCTGAGATTCTTCCGGAGTCGGGGCCACCAATTTAGCGAGTAGCGTGTAGCGGGAACCCGGAGCGCGCTTCAGCTATGCTTATCGGATTACAGGGAAACGTTTATTGGTACAGTAAAAGATTCCTTGTCATCTAGCTATAAAAAAGCGACACCGTTGACCCTTTAGCTAGGGGAACGGAGGATGCACAGCACACAGAGTAGTCGCGCGTTGCAACCGAAAGGAGCGCCAAGCAGAAATGGCGATGAGCAAGTCATGCATTCTGACTCAGCAATCAGTTTAACAAACCACACCAGCCGTCCAGGTGTCCAATTAAATAGTTTTAGTTAGCATTTACACAGGCAAACCGGGGAATCTCCAGACTGTATACGATCGAGTGCCTTGAACAAATCCAAGTAGATCACATCAATGGCCTCTCCAGCGTCACCTGAATCGGTCCAACTACTCCGTGCGGTTCATAAATCCTTGGTGTCTGATCGCTGTACCCGAACGCCGTGTGGTTTGGAAGCAGTAATGTTACAATTTTTTAGATAACGCACCAATACATTGGCAACGATGGATTCAAAGACCTTGAACAATACAGGAAGAGGGACACTTGGCGGTAGTTCAGGAGTTCAGTCCTTCATCAGCCTTTGTGAATCGGAGTTGTTATTTCAAGCTTTCACGTCGCAGGTATCTAGCTCTGGTCTAAGCAGCGCTGAAGGAACTGGGCCAAAGGTTTTACTAGTTGTCTTGCTGCTGCTCCCGGTGCCCCTGGGCGGATGGTGTCGACTCCCGGGGATCTGTGGTTGCGCAGAGACGTCAGTTTCTGCAACACAGCTTTGGGGGTAAAGGAGATGTGGGTGTCCTGGAGGCGGGAAAACACAAGCTGAAAGATGGCCTGATGGTAAGACCCTCTGAAATATGGGAGCATATTGCGTCCGCAACGCGTTTGCTGTTTCTATAGCTGCTCTAGTTGGATCAAGAGCCTTCCGGAGTGAATGAGTTTTCGTCTCACTTTATGATGGCCAGACATACTTGTATAGTATTTTGTGGTTAGTGCTGAAAGTTTCCGCCAAATGTGGCTTTGTAAGCTCTGAGCATTTGAGTGGAGTGGTTACGATGGACTACGTAGTTATCCCAATTATCTGGCGTTGGTTATGATCTATGCTCTCGCCAGGCTGCTTTGCGTACAGTTATCCATTTTCTAGTTCTGCTCCTTACGGAAGAAACGATTTTGTGTCAACAGAAAACCCTTGTCTCCGAGGCATCCGTAAGCAGTTGATTGAATTTGCTGACGTATTCGAGCCAGTCGATTTCCGGGTGGCCTTCAGCGAGGAACTATCAGGTTGTGGCACTGAGGAGCTGGACTATGCAGTCGTAGTGTGTAATTGTGCGCACGATCTCAGGGTTATGGTGGCAATATTCCGCATAACAAGTGAAGTCGAAACTGATGACTGCATGACCACTACGACCCAAAGAGTGGTCGAAAACCAGTACATAAAGAATAAATAAATAAATAAACTTTTTATTCTCGACGGCGAGGCACGTCTTCCTAATTGGTGAACACAAGATCCAGCAAAGATGGTCTAGTAGCTGTTGTGAAACGGGTGGACAAAATGACTTGATTTTAAATTGGATCACTGGTTTTGAGCTCCTGCAGATTGGCATTGAATTGTTCTCTGATTGTAGCAAGGTTTACTGAACAATGCAGGTTGAAATCATTCTTGGTAGTTTTGTTTTTTCAAGTGGGCTCATGTCTGGTCTTTGCAAGGCTTCAGCAGCATTTAACCGCAGTTCAGATGGAAGGTTTTTATGATGTCGCCGCCAACGTTCTAACAGTTCTGTTGCTGTGTGCCGTGACCGAAACAGGAGTTTTATCATTCTGGGTCCGCTCCCTCTATAAGTTGGTGAAAAACGCAGCCTTTGAGCAATCGCGCTACAACTTTGTCCGAGGAAAGTGTTTCAGGAATGAACCGCAGCTGTTGCAAATCGTGATTACCGGCTTCATGAATATCGTAGGGAGGAAGTTCTGGCACGCCACAAATGAAGTTTGGGCTTAGGCAATCCAGCTTTCTGTGTTCTTCTGTGATGTTGATTCTCGATTGTCGCGTGCTCCAAAGGACCTCAGGAGTGATGCGTGCCTTACAAGACCAGAGTTGTAGTGCACTTGGTAAGACAGAAGTGTTATTTTTTGCATCAGTAGCGGATTCCAGTGTCATCCGAATAATTCCGGGTAAGTCATAGAATGCACAGTTCGGGTGACGATTAACTCACCCTAGTTTTGTGGGTTCTACTTTTACATTCATCAAAATACGCAGTAAGTCCCACTGGTCTTGGTCATCAGACAACTTACCGCGCAATGTGATGGCGTTCGATTCGGCGACATTTGTGCACCTGACAGTCACGGCGTTATTGTTGGAGCCCCTTGGTGTTGAGATACATGGTTAAGCAATCGTACGTCCTGGCTTTATTTCAAGTGACTTTAGCCCACTGTTTGTCGCTCTATTCGCGTTATCAGTGCTTTCAATAGATGATACAATAAATGTGGCAACCCTAGAGACTGTTGAAGCGATCTCTGCATATGTGACTGAAGTTCCGGGGGGATTTGATCTTGACCAGAGACCCCTGAGTTGTGGATGCAGTAGACTAGGGTTTGGCTATGCGCTCTTTGTTAATGCTACAAGTTGTTATGACTAGCGGCATTTGATCGATCGTAATTTTCGGGTGGTGGCTGATTATCATGGTCCTGACTACCGTTTACCTGTCAGAGACCAGTCTGTTTTCACCTGACTTTTTTCCAAAATTGAAGGAGATAACGGTAACGAGGACCTTGTCGATCGTGGTTTGAGCGAATCAAAGGTTGCATCATTGCTTCTCTTAGAGGACACTGTGTTGATCTGGTGTATACTCTCTTCCCGTGATTTACTCTTAGTGTTCATTCGTTATACAACTTCTTCTGCTAGCCAGCCGCACTTTTGGGCTAGGAAAAGTACACATTTGACTAATGGGATGGTCGAACACGCAGTACCAAAAGAGAGGTCGTTTTGGGAGCTGTTTTGATCCCTAGCCTGTTGTTAGGACAGGTCGGCACACAGTAGATGGTACCAGTTGCAATAGTGTGAGCAGAATAAACCAACATTGACTACTCAGTAACATTCTGTGGAGCCACATTTACCCTCCTAATGGAGCCCTTAAGCATTCGCATATACTTGCTTTGTGGTACTCGGCCTATTGTTGCTACCTTACACAATAAGCTAGTTGACAGTGCGTACATATCCGACTGGTGGATTGCGCACCCTAGTCAGTCGGATGGAGGCGGCCACTTCGGTTCTTGGTCGCACACCGCCCTGTGGGCTGAGAGAACACGATAAAAGCGACCTGCCCGAACTGGAAACGGCTGCACTGCATGGTGGTTTCAGTTTACACACCGCCCGAAGTGCCGCACGGTCATATGACTGCAGGTGTGAGTTGTATTCCAGTTTACAAGCCGAAGTGGTGTTCGCGACAGGGCGATTCAGTTGACAACTGCAGGGTAGATCGATCGCAATCGACCGATAAAATTGGTCAGCCGATACTGTTCGCCAGTTGACAAACCTCCTCCAAAACTGGTAAGACGATTTAGGTGATAAGATGATGGAAGAATTCCTACTCTTGACGAGCCGCTGGATAGTTGCTAATTTCGAGTAGTATGTTTGGAACTTGGGTGATGTGTGACGGAATGAGTAAGAGGATCACAGGGTGATTGAAAAAGATTTGCAGTTTTCACAAAATCTGTAAGATATCCTTCCAAACATGTCCGGTGCCTGAAAGCACATACAAAAAAGGATTGAATGGTATATGATAATTCACACTCCATTAAGGTTGTAAGTAAGAAACGCACACGTTGTCGGAGCTTCGCATTTGTGTCCGCTTGTCAGTGATATTGAGCACAGGATGCTTGATCGCACCGACTGAAATGGAGAGCGATGAAAGTTGACCGCCGTTTAAATGATAAAGATTCCCGATGAAAGCGCGATTTGCCCCGTAGTTGCTACATGAAATGATGGAGTTAGATGGGTGGGAGCTGCTGGAAGATAAGAGAATGCTGCATCGAATGAGGCTAAAATAAGGGTAGGGTATTGTGTTGGTAGTGTCAGATCAGTGAGCAGATGGATCAAGCGAACCAGCCAGACGGCCAATGGGAGGCGGACGTGACGCACTCGATTGCTGGACTCGGATTGGCCGATATTCGTGTGAGTGATTCACTGTTTGTTTAACTGAACCAAAGGAGGAACCTCATCGACTCAGAAGGGTCGTCAGTTATGGACTTAAATCTGCAATTTATATTGAGGCGGTTGGTTTGTTAAACATGCTGTAATTTTTGCTGATCTGTCTTTGCCG
This sequence comes from Dicrocoelium dendriticum, assembly GCA_944474145.2. Classification (NCBI taxonomy): domain Eukaryota; kingdom Metazoa; phylum Platyhelminthes; class Trematoda; order Plagiorchiida; family Dicrocoeliidae; genus Dicrocoelium; species Dicrocoelium dendriticum. The sequence goes on along the minus strand of OX104064.1, from coordinate 95,683,752 downwards.
AATAAACGCTTGTCCCCGAAGGACTGAGTTTTTGACAGGTATATGTAACCGCGCAAAATTACCCAACTTTGTAGAAGCAAATTGTGCTTATAGTGTTTACGATAGAATGTTTTCAATAGATGGAGATTATCGTGTCGAAACAATAGGGGCAAATCTAGAGAGATGCGAAGAAATTTTACCGAGTGTTTCCCAAGAAACCGAGAGCGCAAAATAATACGACCATCGGACATGTGTGCATGTAGAAGTAGCTTCAATTCACCTGAGAATACAATCTAATGTGGATTGCTGAGTCAGAGAGCCATGCGGACCTTCGCAACACGTTGACTTCTAGTCTCACCTTGATAGAACTACTAGTGCCTGCTTACACTGCAGTCTCCGGAGGGTTCCAAGGACACCTGCAGTATTGTCAGCAACTCGGTGGCTTTTGGGCTTTTAAGAATGAAAATACTTTTATTAAGAACACGAGCACAGACCAACAATAATTGACTTGGCACTACTAGAGACAAAACCAAGATACTCATCATCAGCAGGACAGGGTATAGTAAATTTTCAATGTGCTGCGTTGTATAAGCCTTTCGGGGACAAACACACTTCATCTCCGGCAGAGAAAGGCTTGGGCGAGTTACTAGTTGGGGTCACGAATTTCCGACAGACTTCTACCGTAGATATTTCGTGACTATCGCTGAGTGGGGGTATGACTGTGTTCCTTTTAGATATCAGTTAAAGCACCTACGCGTGGTTCGATGGATTCATGGTGAATTTCCCGCCGGTTTTTTAGATACGCACTACATAAAAGGCTTTAGCTGTGGACATGAGACACCTTCCTGTTTTCACGTGGCATCCAGGCAGTATGTCGTTTCAACTATAAACCATACATAGTACAGCTGTGAGTGCCTTCATACCGTGTCGGCCATCTCGCAATGAGGGAAAACGGTCGCCTTATCTGCTGCATACAGCGGAGGGGGTTAACCGAACACTACTGGCGCCTCCCTTCCTTCTTCTTTCCTTCAACCACGCATTCGCCCCTTTCAGTCCCAAGTTTATGTAACCCACGCTACAACACACATATTGTGCCCAACTAATGACATGACGAGCACAATCACAAGTTTCCACTAGGGGCTAAATATATTGTTACATCCACGCACCTACAGAGTGGTCACCGTACACCAACGTGACATGTGTGAATTGTGTGCTGCGTAGAGCTGAATGAAGGACCGAGCACAAGCTGATGTGCAATCCATTCGGGCAGCAATACGACAGACTTGGTGGTCGTGGCTCGTCAGACGGTCAGTGGCAGAAAAGACATGGCGTCTGCCTTACAACCTGGAATTCGCGGGTTCGAGCTTGCGCGGGAGACCGGGCGACCTTCGCCCATGCGCGGTTAGTGGTGGTTGAGTGGCAGCGAAGCGTTGGTACTGCCTACTCCATATTCAGCTTCATGGCTCCACAACTTCAGAAGCGCAGAGAAAAATTAGCCATTGTGCTCGCTGTTTACAGAACTCACCAAAGCCTTTGACACATTGAACCACGAGGCACTGTCAGGTGTTGGGCAAATCTGAATGGCCTAGTAAATATGCTGATATAATTGAATGCCCTCACAGTGTTATACAGGCGAGAGTGTACCTGTCTGGAGGAACCTCGGATGACTTTGATGTTGTCTCTGGTGTGACGCAAGACTGTTTTTTAACACTTAATCTATCTACTATTTATCATACCACCATGCTGCCTTGTGCATTCAATGCTTGTGAAAATAGTGCTCGTCTCGAGCACCGTAACGATGGTGGGCCACTGAACATCCAAACTTTCAGAGCGAATAACAGTGTGTGAGACAACCACCTAGATGCTGTTGTTTACCGAGGAATGCGCATTACTTTGCACACAGTGAAGACGAGTTGCAACGTATGACGACGGCTCTCATTTTGATGTTCAGACTCAGCAACAACACAAGAAAGCCTGCCTGACTTTTTAACCGTCCACAGGAATGGAGTCAATGAACTGCTCATAAACCAAGATGATTAACGAAGTTTCGAGACTTCATCGAAATTATGCTGTCTCGGGATAATGCTATAAACAATCCTGCAGACGGCCAGCGAGCTGTGTCCCCGCGAATTGTAAGCGGGAGCTACATATGGCAAGCTGGAAAATCGAGTATGGAAGAATTATCTGTTGACCGCTAGGCACAAGCTAACTGTGTGCAAAGCAATAGTGCTGCCGTTTTTACTATTGGAGCAAAACTCGGACACTTTGAGTAAGGGAGATTCGATATCTGTAGCGATTCCATTAGCACTACATGCGTCGGCTTCCGTGCGTAGTTAACTGGGACAGCGTTCCTGATATGAAAGTGATCTATCCACTGGGGCGTGCTCTGCTACTGTGCCACATCAGGCGGTACAGACAAGTCCACTGCATGGATTTGATGATACCGAAGCACTCGCTATTTGAGCAGCTGCGTTTAGGGAAGAGAACTAAAGAGAAGCCGAATTTGGATTACCAAGGCGTGGCTAATGTGCGTTTATCACGAACTAACCTTGACTTAAGATGTTGGGAAGCAACGGCAGTGAATCACTGCCAATGGCGTGACCACGTCAAGAATGTCGTTGCCCAGATGTATCAAAAAGCGCTATTGGACCAAAAAGAAAAGCGCCGGGTGCCGATGGAGCCTAGCTAATCTACATCAACCACTGGTGCTGTAGCCCATGCGACCGTGTAAGTCACACCTGATTCGGTTTGGTCAGTCATCAGGGTGGCCAGGAGAGGCCAATACCAAAGAAACGACCCTGTGGAGCTGCTCCCAGGTGGTCATCTTCATGACCTGGAGTGCGCTGACGATATTACCATTAGCTTTGATATCTCTCAGACGCGCGAAGTAGCACTGGACAAATCAGCGTTGGCTGTCATTCATTTCGGGATATGCTTTGCACCATCGAAATATAAAGTCCTCCAAAACTGACAGGGACACATTCCTGCGATGACTCTTGAAGAGTGTTAGAGATCGTACAGAGATGCACTTATATAGGCAACTAAATTGACTCGGATCACGCGTCACCCAATCTCACAGCCCTACGGTGAACCGAAAATTCTCCGCGTTTTATTGGTGTCTACTGGTGAAGCGAAAGCTATCTTGTTATCGACACCGCGCCTTCGGAATGTGTCATGTTCCATCCGCATTTTTACGGATATACCGTGGAGCGAGCGCAAACAGTCGAAGCATAGCTTGGAAGTAGACCGAAAAGTATCTTTGGCTAGGACCATCCTTGTACACGGTGTGCCTGAGGCTGGAGGCCATGTTGAGTGCGAAGCGACCGCCCACCACCAAGAGCAGTGGCTATACATTCGAGACCCTGTCCCTGGAAAATGTCATAACGCAGTCGATTTTGTGGCTACACAGGCCGCCCATTACGAAGGAGATGGCCCGAGGATTGTGAAAGTGGTGCTACGATCGAGACAAATGTCTATTAAGGTGTTAGGGAGCTGGTATGGATGTTGTAACAGTCTTTCTTCCGAAATACGGATCAAAATATCTTCCCCTAAGTGAAAACACGAAAGCAGTCACTTAGTCGGACCACCTCCAGATAACAATTCGGATAACTTCACTCAGCTAGCCAATGAAACTGGCAAACACACCCCATACACTACATATAAAGAATAGAGTATAGATTTACTGGCGGGATCCCTGGACCTGACAAAGACGAGTTCGTCATCAGCCCACCCAAAAAATGGTTAGTTGGCGACCTTTCACCGGTCGGCACAACATCATCTCCAAAACGCACATCCAACAACTCATTGCTAAAAACCACATAACTTGCATGCATGTACACCAATGCACAAGGTCTACTGAGTAAGCTTGCCGAACTGCGGCTACATTATGCATCATACGCCTAGGACCTTATATTCATAACGGAAACTTGGCTGCATTCAGAAATCACCGACGTCGAAGTCGAGATACATGGCACCTCACTCATTCAAAACGATTGTCCCTGTAAAGGCCATCACAATGACTTGCAGTGCGAACCCGGTGGACGATCCCGAAACGTTGCTCAGGGACTCGCTGTGGTGCAGTCTGCCCCTAAGGCGCAACAACATCTGCCTTTTGGCAGTTGTTTATAGCCCAGAGATGGACTGCCCTCCGACATTCTTATTGGGGAGGGTACTTCAACACATATACAGCTATGTTCTCATCTCCAGCAACTTCAATGTTCATGATTTGAAAGTTCCGCCTTCGCCCAACGAAAAATTCAAGCCAGACCTGCAAGAGCTTATTGCAGGCATTCCGCTCTTTAGCCATATCAGTTGGCCGACCAGCTTCAGAACGAGAAATAAACCATCTGTGCTAGATCTATTGCTCACGAACGAAGAGCACAGGATCGATAAACCAAAGATAAAAAGCCCTCTGTGGCGAAGTGATCACGTAACAACACTTTACAACTATGTGTGTTATGCGGAATATCCATAAGCACATTGTGACTTGTTTCGAACAAGTACGCACTATGACACTCACAGAACTTGTTGGGGATGCCATTTGAATTTTTCGGACAATCGCTCCATTGATACTGCATGGACGGAGTTTGCTGGCATGTTCAGCGATCTGATTACATCCGCAGCTGTAAACAAACCTGTGCATTCCACAAGAGCACCATCAATCTGTAGGAGCGGAACCCGAAAACTCATGGCTTTAAGAGACGCAGCGTGGCATGTGTATTAGCACGAACACAAACCCTGAAAACTGTAGCTATTATGTAGTGCATCGTAATAACTGTACCACATTTGTACGTGAGGACAAATTGATTCCCCACCAGAACCTAGCAGAAAGGTTTTGTACCAACAAACTTTTGGACAGACATGTGAACAGCCTCCGGAATGTGAAACGTAGTGTCCTCACTTACCTCAGCAAATGGATATGCTCAGACTGTCGAGGATGAAGCCAACATTCTACGGCTGAAATATGCTTCAATATATCGATGCGCCGCTAGCATATTTCACCTACCTGTACCATTTCTCTAGCCATCAATATTCTCACACGTTACCTTTAGTTGAGCGACCGTTATGAGGAAGATAATATCGTTGCGCACCCATAGTTCCCCCAGTGTTGACAATATACCCCCAAAAGCACTTCAGGTGGCAGTTACGAGGATAGTTCAGCCATTAGCTCGATTGTTCCAAAGATCCCTGGATGAACAGCAAGTTCCCACTATGTGGATGCAGGGCAACATCACCCCAATTTTCAACTGGGGTAGCCGTTCGGAGCCTGTCAAATATCACCCAGTGACTCTCCTCCCGCTGCTCTCGAATGTGATGGTGACAAGCATAGCTGCGGCTCTAATGGGCTACTTTGAAACGTCTAAAATTACAGTACAGGAACAACACGGACTCCATCGACATCGGTCATATACTACCAAACTGCTGCTTACGAGTGGTAGTTGGACCGACATAGCCGACAGTGGGACCGTCACTAATGTCATCGACGTCGACTTTGTTAACACGTTATACCGCTTAAATCATCGAATTCTTCTCCAAAAGCTGCGTACGTACGCAATTTGGGACTTGACTCTTGGATGCATCGGAAATTTCCTGATTAAGCAGCGGCTTCAGGTTCGGATTAGAGGTTCATTTTCTGGTCCTATCGAGGTGGACTCGATGTCCCACAGGGATCAGTGTTAGGGCCGCGCCTACTCCTAATCTTCATCAACTATCTGGCGCGTGTCATCAAGCCGAAGTTACTGCATTTTGCCGATGGCATCAAGATATGCAAGGTTATCGGTTCGCCGGACTATCACGATATACAGCAAAGAGACTTAGACCGTGCCTTTGAATGATACAAGGCGAATCTAGTTTTGTTTAACGTGGACAAATGCAAGACTGAACATGTACGCCAGAAGTTCACGTACACATATAAGGTTGGAGACCATATGCTGAAAACCGCCTCACAGGAGCGCGACCTTTGTGTGGTGTTGCAAGACGACCTCGTCTGTTCGGTGCGGTCTCTGAAGGTTTCCAAAACCGCTAGCGAACACGTTGGTCTCTTATGGAGGGCTTTCGAGCGGTTCGATTCCTCCATCTTCCCCCAAAATGCTCAATGCGTATGTGAGGCGCCATGTGGAGTATGCGCTTCAAGCGTAGCAACCCTGATTAAAACGCGATCTGATTATACTGGATACCGTACATCGAAGGGCAGCCATTCTGGCGTTCCAGATCTTGAAAATCCCCAAGCGCGATTGCCGCCACCTCCTGAAAGTAAGCCAGAAGACTTTTGTCTTGTGAGTTCACCATCTAAAACTGGCTACGCAATACAGGCGTCTGGAAAGCCGTCGGAACTATTTTTCTCTTGGGATGTGTCACTCCTGGAACGCTCTTTGGAGTTTGGTCATTTCTGTGCACAGGCCACCTGTTTTTAAAAATCGATCGGTCGTTGCGTTGGGACATCTGCATTACCTGATCTAATTTCTGTTCACTTAGTAACAATGGGCTGCAAGCAAATAATATACTCTCAAACCCTCACGAAATCGGTGTAAACGGATTTAGATGAACAATGAACAATGATTTATCACGGGATAAAAGCAAGTGCTTGACACGTCCCGTAGGATGGTAGCGGTGAATATGATGCAATTAAAATATGTCTGGGTCATCTATCGAACGTCTGCCGAGATGAATACTTTGATAAATAACATCAGTGTAAAATGAAAAGATGCGTGTGAGAACGGTTATACATGTGGCTTATCGAAGATGACTTACAGTGGATTTGTATTTGCGAATACCACGGTGAATCCGCCGTTGTGAACCTAAATTTAATAAATAAATAAATAAATTTGTATATTTACCGACGGACGGTACACGGCCCCATAAGTGGGAGCGATCATTTGTATAGTGAACACGTTTCATAACATCAAAGAAAAGTTTATTGATAGCATTTCGGATCATGATTACTTTTCGTTGAGTCCTAGACCCGCACAACTCATATGTAAAATTTACGGATGTTTGTATCGTCAGGAGTAGATAATAAAGGAAGGGACTATTAGGCTGCAAAGACACAGGATTTGGTATGGTATGTAATGACATGTAGTGGGTAAGCTAGCTGTAATCTATTATCAAATGTTTTTTATACCAACTTCTGTCAATGTTTCTAGTGTTTGCTGTGAGTCAAATATCTTCAGAGCATTTGGTATAGTGAGGAAGGTCTGAAGGAGATTTCGAAAAGTGACATTGCTTGTACACATGCGTATCTGTAGGGGTAGTTTGTTCCACAGATAAGTGTATCTCACTAAGAAGAAATCCAACCGATTTTTATGACTTGAAAGGTTTGTATGTATCAAGTAGCCGCCATTACATGTGGGGTAGACTGCAATCTTCCGTAGTTCAAGTTTGGTGCTGTCTGCGTAAATTCGTTGGTTTATAATGTTGTAGAAGAAAACGAGCTTGTTCTTTAAGCGTCTAGGCCAAAGTTGCTCCAGCTGGAGTTTTCGACAGCGACCATAATAAGTCAGATTTGGGCAGCATCCCATAAGTAGCTTGGTAAATGATCCTTGGACATTTTCTAGAGCCGTTCTGTCTTCCTTTCTCAATTGGCTGTGAACGATAGTACAATATTCCAGAATCGGTCATACAATTGTCTTGAATGATTCAAGTCGTACTTCAGGTAGGGAGAAAGTTCTGTTGACAATCTTCTTGTAGTTTGAATTTTCTCTATGATCAACCAGCGGGACCCGTTAACCTACAGTATTTTTACCCGTATAAACCCATTATTCCATTGTTTCGTTAGTTTCCGTGTGATCAAAAGTGAGGCTACCGACCGGATAGCAAAAGTCCAAAGCTCTTGTGTCAATCTTTGCTACCTGTGGCGTTGGCGAGGCGTCACTTTCGCCCTCAAGGGTGGAGTTTAGAACGCAAATGTGCCTTCAAGCCTACTATATGCCTGCGAAATCTAGTCCATTAGGTCAACAGATATAAAGAGGCTAGTTAGGTTCGACCACAGCTAAATTCACGACATAGCTAATGTCTGGTGGGAACATGGTTTGATCAATGAGCATGTTTGGCGTCGGGTATTTGGTACAGAAAGAGCGAGTGAACTGCTCAGTGCCGTTATACCACGCAACAGGATCCGATGGCTGGGTCATCTGTTGCACATGGCAAGACATCAACACCCGCGACTTGCATTGTTTGTGCGGCCGGAGCCTGGTTGGAAGAAGAAGAGGCCAATCGACAAGTTGGTCAAAAGGTATGAAGGCCCTCCCTACGAATACGGCATTGGCTGGTGCCTCCCTGGTGCAGGGCTGGGGTTCCAAGAATGATGAAGACGTTTGGTTGGATACAATTGCTGAAACGACGAAGCGCGGGCCTCAAGCGCTTAATGTTGTGTGCTTTTTTATCTCTCATCTTTCCGCTTATCTTCACCCAGCAACCAAGATCTCATACCCGATGCGCAAGGTGACATCAAACTCCATACCATCCTTTTGGTTTTATGTTGTATTCTGTAGTGTATTGTAACTCGCCTTTTTCGTATTGCAGCATATTACCTAAAGTGTATTTATCACCTCCAAGTAAAATACAATGATGAGGATAATAACCTCATTTAATAACAGTCCAATAATGCTGCAGATGTCTTTCATAGTTCTTTTCGTCATATCCTGACAGCGTTTTCTGTTTGACATGATCGGTCTGGATGAGCTGGATGGGGATGTTGACAAAGTGCCTAATATATATATATATATATATATATATATATATATATATATATATATATATATATATATATATATATATATATATATATATATATATATATCCGTTACTTAAGTACCATCGAGAAAAGGATCACGTTGAAATAGGCGATGGCTACTCGTCTTGGCGATGTCGATCGCATAACATAAGAGAGTGACCCGTGGCGCCAAGTTCGTGAGCATGTGACGGTTACTGCCGAAGAAACCATCGGGCGCGCGAACTGTAAGCGACCCGTTTAGTTTGATGACAACAGTGTGACCACAGGAGCATTAGGGTCGGCAAAGAATGCAGCATTCACTGCACACGTGGCGGACCCGGCTAACTGCGAGAAGGTGAGTCATTTTCACAAAATTCGACAGCGATTGACTCGACAGCTTCGTCGTGTCAGAAATGCAGGATAGACGAAGAAGGCGCACCAGATGGAATGCTACGCCGAAAGCCTCTGAGGACGCCACTGGATGTCACTTCAGGCACTGCATGCACACAGGTTGTAGACATAACGCAGAGCTGGTGCATACACCTTGCGTGTCACTTTGACAACCGTCCAGAGATTGACTGGCTTGCACGGGAAGCAGTAGCTAGAGTCGAAGATGTGTCTTGCTGACACGTCAACAATGGACGAGGCGCACAGGACACTGGCTCAGATGCGAAACGGCAAGTGGGTCGGGCGTCGAGGGGCTCCCTCTTAAAGTATTGAAACACTTGGTACCCGCCTTGCCAAATGCGCTGCGCCAGTTTGTGGAACTCCTGTGAATTGAAGAGGAAGTGCCGGCCGAGCTGAAGGATGCTTTTGTGCTACCACTGTACGAGGGCGTTGGAAATAAGCAACGGTCCACCAATTATCGTGGAATCAACTTGCTGTGTTGTGTGAGGAAGGTGATCGTTCGAATGCTGCTCAACCGCCTCGTTACTCAAGTCGTTGAACCAAGTGTGGAGGAGCAAAGAGGATTTTGTTCGGGCCACAGCACCATAAATATGTTGTTCGAGGCACGTCTGTTGGGGAAATGCGGGAGCGAGATCAGCCATTGTACTCGATGTTTGTAGACTTCACCAAAGCGTTTGACGCGGTGAACTGCAAGGCACTGCGGCAGTTGTTGGGTAGGTCTGGTATTTCGAATACTCTTGTAAGCTTACTTGGATTTTTGCACAGTGGTGTGCGAGCGTGGGTGCGGCTGAGTGGACAAACCTAGGATGACTTTGCTTCTGTCTCTGATGTGAAGCAAAGCTGTGTCTTAGCTCCTGCTCTGTTTATTATTAACCATCAGGCAATGATGTCTTGTGCTTTTGATACTGTTTATGATTACGGTGTTCGTGTAGAGCACCGTATTAATGGTGGACTGCTGAACATCCGTCGTTTCGGTGCGAGTACCCTAGTGTGTGAGACGACCATCCGCATGTAGCTGTTTGCCGACGACTGAGTTGTTTGCACACAGTGCGGAGGAGTAGCAGCACATGACTTTGGTGCTCGTTTCGACAGTGGCCACATTCGGACTCACCATCAACACAGGCAAGACGATCTGCCTTTTTCAGCCTACATCAGAAGTGAAATCTGTGGACCTGCCACAAAACCACGTTATTGCTGAGGTTTTGGAAACCACTTCGATATTTTATTGCCCAGGCAGCCTAATGTCCACTGACCTGTAGATGACTAGCGAGCTGCGCAGCCGCGTATCGAAGGCGTCTGCCGGATGTGGCGAGCTGGAAAAACGTGTGTGGAGCAATCACCAGCTCACTGTCGGGACGAAGCTGCTGGTATGCAGGTCTATGGTACTATCCGTACTTCAGTACAGATGTGAAACGTGGACGATGTACAGTAAGCATGGCCGATATCTAGAGCGCTTCCATCAAAGGTGCGTCGCCATCGGCGCAACGACTGAGGTGACCGAGTTGCAGACACGGAGGAGCCCCGACTCAGCTGCATGTATGCAGTGGACTGCATCCTTCTGCTGAGGCACCTGAGGTAGCTCGGGCATGTTTACAGCAAGGATTCGACCCGGATACCGAAACGGCTGCTTTATGGCCAACTGCATGTAGGGAACCTACTCGTGAGAAAACCGAAATTACGTTACCAATACATGATCAATTTGCTTATCACGGACTAATATTGATTTCAGTTACTGGAAAACGAAGGCGGGACCATATCAAGTGGATGACTGCCCAGATGCATGAGAAGTCACTAATGCAGGCGGGAAATAAACGTAGGTCGTGGAAGCTAAAGGTGACGATGGTGGGTTGGCCATCGACGTCGAGCGCATAGTGTTGCAGCCGATGCGATGCGATTGCTTACGCCAAGATAGCTTAGTAAGCCAGCAGCGTCGGCACGCAGGGCCAACATCTAATAGAAGATAACTAAGTTAAATCGGTAATCCTCATCAGCGCAACTCTTGGTAAATTCGCTGCTTCCGATTCCCTTTATTAACGTAGGCCACTAAGCCTGTTGATGTCATACGTGTGTTACATCATCGCTGCAGTTGATTCATACGTTTGAATGTGTGTTGGTCTTCGTGCATTGCAGGTGTTTTGGCTATTGCTTGATATCTCCGGTGTGGTTGCGCTTGAAATGAAAGCTGACATGGTACATCCTATTATCCTCCACCTAGTCTATACTGGCTCCAGGAGACTAAAGCGTTGCTGAGGGACGGGTTGCACGGTCCTCGTGGCCAGGTTAAGTTCAACGAAGGGTTCCATTCTGTGTGGATGGGACTACAGTCCAGCCGCCGCCCTGTGTACCTCTGGTGCGCATGATTCGATGCAGAGATAGACATGAACGTTGCTGCAGTGCACGATGAAGGAGTGCAAGCCGGTTACTTTTGTGAAACGTGGATCTCATACACACGCCTCCCGGTCTTATTCCATCGGATTTACACTGGAGGCGGGGGTGGGGATGGAACTGTTGATGGTGCAGAGCAAACCAATCATTATACCTCTGTAGGCCCAGGCGTACTGTGGCTGTTGCAGTGGAGACCGCAGTGACAAGCAAGTCCGGAAGAGGATGCTGCAAACAGGCATATATATATATATATATATATATATATATATATATATATATCTGGCGGGAGAGCCCATGGTTCGCTGAGGCTGGTGGTGTCTAGATCCTGACAGATTGTCTATCCACTGCTGCTACTGTTGTGCCATTGGCTTATGTCCTGGGCGCCTCCTCGTGGCGACCGCTGGGTGGGATTTGGGTTTCGCCTTTCTCCCTGCTAAGATCCAGGACACCAACCCGCATGATTCAGTGAACTGACCATGTGCTAGATCCGCTGCCTTTCGGGTGTACACTTAATCGAATTCTTTAGCTGAGGGCCCGAGGCGTTCTCCTCTCAGATGTGAGCGCCCTGCCAGTATCCTAGTCCATCATCTTCGGAGGTAAGGAAATGCACGATGGCTCACTTCCTGTAAAACCTAGCCATGGGAGACAACAGATCTACGGATTATAAGCTCACAGCTTGATTGGCGTAGAGCACGAACCCTACGCATTGTCTCTGACGGTGGGACGGCACCTCCGGGTGTTCAATGGTTTGCTACTGCCCGCCTCAAGCCAGGCAGCCTCTGGTCAAATTGGTGCAAACCCGCCAAAACCCACCTGCGTCTGACCGTGGTCGCAGGTGCGTATCCTACTACGGTGGCAAAACATATATAAAACGTTCCAGAACCTCAAAGGCTGCGTGTGACAGGCCATCAAGCAGCTACCAATCTGTCTCTGCAATCACATTCCAGAACTGGATATGCTCCCCACTCCTTTGTGGGTCAGACTATTGAGCCAAAGGCTCCGGGTGGAATCCCTCAAGCAAACCTCCGAAGCACAACGAGCATCTCGCGTGCGATTGCCTACCAGTGCAGTTGTATGCCTGCGCGCAAACCACGCAGCATCGGTGCTGGAACGTGCGCACACTACTGGACCGGAACTCCAGCGAGCGCCACGAGCGAAGCACCGCACTGGTCGCGATGGAGCTGACGTGCTACAACATCGATATTACGGCGCTCAGTGAAACCCAGCTCGCTGAGCATCGGTTGGGTCGACAGAGTTGCAGACACGGAAGCGTTGCGCCGAAGTGGGATGTATGCAATGGACTGCATACTTTTATTGGGACATCTGAGGTGGATCGGTCATGTGTGCCGTATGGGTTCGAGGTGGATACCGAAGCAGCTATTAGATGGTCAGCTGAGTATTAGGAAGCGGCACGTGGGGAAACCAAAATTACGTTACCAGGACATGATAAAAGTGAGCCTCACACGTTCTAATCTTGATTGCAAATCATGGGAATCGAAGGCGGTTGATCGGCGTGCATGACGCTATCTAATCACGAAGACATTTGCCGAAGTGCCGAAGTGGGTAATAGATATGTATGCACCTTGTCAATATGCGCATCAATAGCAGCCACAACTGGGATGTCAAACAACAGCCAAGCATTTGAAACGCCCATATCGAATAAAGTAAACGCATATGACGACATAAATACTCGCTAAATGAGCATATGGAAGAAATTGGTTATAAGTGAATCCGCAATAATTACAAAACGTCTGAGAGTTATTTATCAAATATCACGCGATAAAATTACGCAAATTTACCACAATCAGCACGGGCTACGTGTTCAAATTAAGAGAATATAAGCAGGTACGCAAAACAAACCAAATGGAATGGAATGAATTTTATCCACGTTAAAAAGACCTAGTATAAGTGTAAGTTGGTTTAGCCCAACTACGGTGAAGAAGCATCATGAATGCAACATCAGCCTCAGTATGGGGCACACATACATACATGATTGGCGGCACCCGGTTTCGGATTTGTCTGTCACTGTGGCCGGGCACATGACGCCCGCACCTACAGAGGGACCATGCGTGGCTTGCGCTGCACCACGCACAGCTCCAACCACACCCCATATCCAGTGTAAACCCGAAGGAATAAGATCGGGAGACATGTGGATGGGAGGCACGTTTCATCAACAGAGCCGGCCCACACTCCTTCACAGCCAAACACAAACACACTGTATTTGGGGAATCAAGTACACACATGGCGGTGGCTGGACCGTAGTCCGCTCCACACTGAGTACATGGAACCACACTTCGAGCCTAGCATGGCCACAAGGACCGTGCACCGCGTCTCCTCAAGCAACGACAAACTGTCGCCTGGGGTCAGTATGGACGAGGTAGTGGGTAATAGACAGGTAGGCACCTTGTCAACATGCACATCAAGCGCAGCCCCACCGGGGATTTGAAGCAACAGCCAATCACTCGAGAGAAAGATAACTAAGAAAATAAATCGAGTAATGCATAAGGAAACGGTGACATAAACCTTAAGTTAATGAGCGTATGATATAAGTTGTTTATAAACGAATCCTAGATAAGTTCACGAGGTCAGAAAGTAAACTTTACGGAAATGCCACGAACACAAAAACGTAATGGAAATCGAATACAATTGGCTTAAACGAGGTGTGCAAGTTAATGGAATAGAGTACAGGTAGGCATTTATATGAGAAAAAAAAGTATTATGACAAAATTGAAAACCCACCACCTGAAATAAAGACTTAGCATGCAAGCACGCGGTTAGTAAATTGAACGCAGCGTACGTACAGACGCTACGCCAGTTCTGCCTACGTTCTCTGCAGGACTCGTCGTCACTTCGGTAGTGGTCCCGATTGGCCTCGCTCATGGCTCACTAAGCCTGCGTGACTAAGGCACTCGCGACCGCATGTTCTACAGCACCATGCGCTTGATGTCGATGGAGTACAACACATCGGTGCTTGCCGCTTCTGTCCTGCTTGTATGAGGTCTTTCTCCCGCACTTCGGCAAATGTCTTCGTGATTAGATAGCGTCATGCACGCCGATCAACCGCCTTCGATTCCCATGATTTGCAATCAAGATTAGAACGTGTGAGGCTCACTTTTATCATGTCCTGGTAACGTAATTTTGGTTTCCCCACGTGCCGCTTCCTAATACTCAGCTGACCATCTAATAGCTGCTTCGGTATCCACCTCGAACCCATACGGCACACATGACCGATCCACCTCAGATGTCCCAATAAAAGTATGCAGTCCATTGCATACATCCCACTTCGGCGCAACGCTTCCGTGTCTGCAACTCTGTCGACCCAACCGATGCGCAAAATCCGTCGCAAACAATGCTAATGGAACCGCTCGAGATTTCGCACATCCCGTCGGTACATCGTGCACGTTTCACTGCCGTATAGAAGAACGGACAGCACCATGGATTTGTACACCAGCAGCTTCGTGCCAATGGTAAGCTGATGGTTGTTCTACACTCCGTACTCATGCTTCCCGAATGCCGCCGCTGCCTTCGAGTCGCGGATACGTAGCTCACATTGTGTCTGCTGATCAGTCGACATCCCACTCCCAAGGTAGCAGAAGCGGGAGGTAGTTTCCAACACTTCAGCACCAATGCTGATTCGCGGCAATATTAAAGATTGCACCTCCGGTGAAGGCTGAAAGAGGCAGACCGTCTTGTTTTTGTTGTTAATGAGCCCGAATTTGGCCGCTGTCGAATCCAGAGCACTAGTCATGTACTGCAACTCATCCGCGCTGTGTGAAAACAACGCACAGTCGTCAGCAAACAGCAATATACGGATAGTTGTATCACAGACTGGGGTTTTCGCATCGGAACGACGAATGATCAGCAGCCCACCATCAATACGGTACTCCACACGAACACCGTAAGCACAAGTGGCATCAAAAGCACAAGACATCACTACATGAAGAGATGTAGTAAACAGGGCTGAAGCTATGATACGGCCTTGCTTCACACCAGAGACAACTGCAAAGACATCCGAGGTCTCTATACTCAGCTGCACAATCGCTCGCATGCTACCGTGCAGACATTCAATTAAACTTACAAACTTACGCGGGCAACCAAACTTACCCAACACCAACCACAATGCCTCGCGGTTCACCGTATCAAATGCTTTGGTGAAATCAACAAAAAGCGTGTACAATGGCTGGCGTCGTTCTCTGCACTTCTCTTGCAACTGACGAGCCACAAACACCATATATATAGTGCTGCGACCCGAACGGAATCCACACTGCTCTTCCGCCACGTTAGGTTCCACAACCTGACTGACGAGGCGGTTGAGCAGGATCCGGGCAATCACCTTGCCCACACAACTCAGCAAGTTGATGCCATGATAATTCGTGAAACATTGCTTGCTCCCTTTACCCTTGTTCAGTGTTAACACAAGGGCATCCTTCAGCTCAGGAGGCACCTCCTCCTCAATCCATCCGCGTTGCACCAAGTGGTGCAGCGCAGTCAACAACGCGGGTCCGCCGTGTTTCAATACTTCTGGAGAGATCCTGTCGGCCCCAGCACACTTGCCGTTTCGCAGCTGAGCAAGTGCTCTCTGCGTCTCATCCAGTGTCGGCGTGTCCGCCAGACTCAACATCATCTCGTGCTGTTTGAGGCCGTTCAATGTAGGCTGGTCGATCTCTGAACGGTTGTTCACGAGACAGTCAAGGTGATTTCGCCAGCTCTGCATTATGTCTGCAGTTTGTGTGCAGGTAACGCCTGAACTACCATCGAGCAGTGTCTTGAGCGGCTCCAATCTCGGTCCATATATCGCCTTCAAGGAGTCAAAGAATTCCTTGTGTTGGCGGCGTTCGGCGTAGCATTCCATCTGCTTCGCCTACTCCGTCCACCATGCATTTTTTATGCGGCGGAGTTCTCGGGTCAGTCGCCGTCGAATTTTGCGAAACTGACTACTCTTTCCCAAGTCACTGGGGTCTGCGACATGTGCAGCAAATGCTGCATTCTTCGACACCATTGCGCCAATCGTCGCATTGTTCTCATCAAACCAATCAGGCCGCTTACAGTTTGTGCGCCTGATAATCTCCTCGGCAGCAGCTGTCACCTGGTCGCGAATGTGATGCCACAGGTCGCCCACTGTGGCTATGCAGTCCACATCACACAGGTGTGCAGCCATCGGCTTCTCCAGCTCAGTACGCTTCACCCAAGTACCGAGGGAGAGAATGTTAAATTTACGCCGATTCACGGCGGGAGTGCAATACATTGATTTACGAAAATATATGTACAGTTTGGTCCGCACCAACTTGTGAGCAGTGCCACACTCAGCTCCACGCAGTACACGTGTCATGCGCACTTCACGCATATCACACTGACGTACGATGACATAGTCGAGCAGGTGAGCGTGACCACTCCGTGGGTGCGTCCAAGTTGCTATATCACTCGCACTCAGTGCGAACCGAGTGTTCGTGATCGTCAGGCCGTGAGTGGCACACAGTGAGAGCAGCCTGTCACCGTTCGCATTCGCTGAGCCAATGCCATGCGCACCGATAACATCTGTCCACGCTGAGGCATCACGCCCCAAACGCGCGCTGATATCCCCAGCAGAAATAGTCGGTCGCTCCTCCGCACAGACCGTATCACGGAGGATAGCTCAGTGTAGAACTGATCACGCGTGTCATCAGGATAACACATGGTCGGAACGTACGTGCTTATAAAAGTGGCAAACTTACCTCTTCCGGGACGTAGGCGAACAGTCATCAACCGCGCGCTGATGCCCGTTGGTTCACCCACCAGCTGGCCATGGAGGCGATCGGATGTTGGAAATCCGAACCCGTGTTCACGGGTTGCTGAGGCGGCGTTGCCCACCCAGTAGAATGTGTAGCCAGCACCTGCTTCATGCAACATACCTTGCTCAGCGAGCTGGGTTTCACTGAGCGCCGTAATATCGATGTTGTAGCACGTCAGCTCCATCGCGACCAGTGCGGTGCTTCGCTCGTGGCGCTCGCTGGAGTTCCGGTCCAGTAGTGTGCGCACGTTCCAGCACCGATGCTGCGTGGTTTGCGCGCAGGCATACAACTGCACTGGTAGGCAATCGCACGCGAGATGCTCGTTGTGCTTCGGAGGTTTGCTTGAGGGATTCCACCCGGAGCCTTTGGCTCAATAGTCTGACCCACAAAGGAGTGGGGAGCATATCCAGTTCTGGAATGTGATTGCAGAGACAGATTGGTAGCTGCTTGATGGCCTGTCACACGCAGCCTTTGAGGTTCTGGAACGTTTTATATATGTTTTGCCACCGTAGTAGGATACGCACCTGCGACCACGGTCAGACGCAGGTGGGTTTTGGCGGGTTTGCACCAATTTGACCAGAGGCTGCCTGGCTTGAGGCGGGCAGTAGCAAACCATTGAACACCCGGAAGTGCCGTCCCACCGTCAGAGACAATGCGTAGGGTTCGTGCTCTACGCCAATCAAGCTGTGAGCTTATAATCCGTAGATCTGTTGTCTCCCATGGCTAGGTTTTACAGGAAGTGAGCCATCGTGCATTTCCTTACCTCCGAAGATGATGGACTAGGATACTGGCAGGGCGCTCACATCTGAGAGGAGAACGCCTCGGGCCCTCAGCTAAAGAATTCGATTAAGTGTACACCCGAAAGGCAGCGGATCTAGCACATGGTCAGTTCACTGAATCATGCGGGTTGGTGTCCTGGATCTTAGCAGGGAGAAAGGCGAAACCCAAATCCCACCCAGCGGTCGCCACGAGGAGGCGCCCAGGACATAAGCCAATGGCACAACAGTAGCAGCAGTGGATAGACAATCTGTCAGGATCTAGACACCACCAGCCTCAGCGAACCATGGGCTCTCCCGCCATATATATATATATATATATATGGGTGAACGAAAGGATCTGTGCCTTCTCACTGGCATACGTTCGAGTTATGACGGCTCAATTCAACACCGCGCGTTTCTCGTTTTTCCAGGAAATTAGTGGTTAATGAACTAGAAGATTTGTTGTCCGTTACCAAATTGGGAACGATTGTGTCTTCTCCGTATGAAAACGCCTAGGTGCGTACTGTAAGAGACCATTAGAAGTGGAGGGTGGGTCGAAAGCTTATAAATGGAACGACTGCTTGGAACACAAAGGAAACGACCAGTCGTACCGGATAGCAAGGCAATTCGTAAGAGTATTGATGAATGTGGAAGGTAACCCGGAGGACGTTTTCTCAGGTGGCACAGTGGATGCTTGTCGCTTGGTACCGTTAGGCTCATTACATCAGACTAAGGAATAAAGGTGGTCGCCAACAACTTCAAGTTGAAACGTTTAATGGGCCGCATTGACAAGCTGCAATCATGCTCAGCCGAGAGGTTATTGAGGCTAACCCGCAGCTCGCTTTATGCAATAAGTGGGAAAAATATGGTGACGAGTAATCTATTGCACGTGACTACTGGAAAGGAGCTACACTACACGACCCAGTTGAAAACGGTTCGGTGTACCTTGTGTGTTTCTTATGTAGAACAGTAGTTTCACAGTTTTCATACAGAAAAGCAGTCAGGAAGGGACTGTACCGTCTTCATCGAAGGAACAAAAGGATCTAACATGTTTAATCATCGCAGTCCGTTAAACTAAGCTTTGCTGTTCATCTCCAGCATATCAAAGGACCCTGACCAGATGCAGATGAGGTCACAATCTGGCATGACGTCAAGACAGCGGATGATCAGATGGCATTGCAGAGCGATATTGACAGGACCTATACGTGGTAATCCGATAGTCTACTCCAGTTCAACGTGGCGAAGTGCAAAGTCGTGAGCATACGCCATCCGTTTACCAATGAATATTGACTTGAGGAGCAGCAGTTGCAACGTAGTTCCCAGGAAAGTGACCTCGGGGTGTTCGTGCAACATGACCTTAGCTGCACGAGACGGGCTGAAAAGGCCTCGAAAAGAACCAGTCAACATTTTGGACTCTTACGGAGGGCTTTCGGAAATTTCGAGCTATCAATCTTTCCACAAATGCTGAATGCCTAGTTGAGGCCCCACATGAATTATGCGATCCAGGCCTGGCGTTCCTGATGCAAACGCGATGTCGGTGCACTTGAGGCTCCACAAGGTAGAGCACCCAAACTAGTTAGAGGGTTGTCTCGACTCACCTACCAGCGCAGGCTGTAGTCTCTGAGGTAGTGCAGTGGTGAATAGCGTCGTCAGCGAGCAGACCTAATCATGGTTTATTTAATACTGACGAACGCAATTCACCCTTGTTGTAATCTGTTGCAGCTCAGTCAAACTACCAACCTGAGAGGCCATCGGTTCCAACTGGCTACGCAATACAATCGACTTGATTGTGGACGAAACGTTTTCTCCCTCCTTGTGTCCAGTGCCTAGAATGCTTTTCCGATTCCTCTCATCTTTCCCCCTAAATTAACGCTGTTCCAAAAACGCCTTGATGACACGCTTTCCAGCTTGCATCACTTGATGTAATCGGTTACACTCCGAGGACGTAAGAACGCAAACCAAATGATGTGCATAACGGTTCTCTCCGCAATGCGGCCGTGAGGATCCATGCATACTTGTTCATGTGAGTAGCATAGGCGTCTCTAAACTGGATTAATGTATCACATCGGTCAAATGAAGCAGAATACTAGAGAGCGTTGTCAATATTTTTATTTCTTTACTTTTTTGTGTGTTCACATCTCATTCCCATTTCAAACGATCGTTATGCTGCCGTGCATTCGAACCGACAGACGCTTAAAATGGCAATTTACCTACTCCTTGATACTTTCAATTTTAAGTTTCACTCCAACCATCGTACGAGACTTGTCAAGCACATGTTTCTTGCCCGTGCTAGATCCTTGTTCATCACGTGATCCACTATTCTAAAAAATGGAATAGGCTAAGGCTAAGTAATCAGGCGGATTGTTGAGAAATAGCGTGTGCGTAACACGTGTGCAGTCGATGGTCAAGAAGACAAAAGTATGAAGGAACATTTCGCTACAAAACTCATCGTTGGTACCATAGAGATGAACAAATGAAAAGCAGTTTGTTTTTATTTTTATTGAACATGAGCAAAAATCAGCCACAGTAAATTATCCACGAAAGCCATATCGATGGTAGGTCTCAAACAAACGAAGCAGTCTGAGCCTTCGAACTTGACCGTGCTCTTTTGTTCCATTTGCAAAATTACTTACATTTAGGCTTTCGGAAATTTTACGTTTGTTTTTCAACCCAATGCATACCATCGTCAAGGCCATGTTGAACCATACTCGCGATATTTTAAAATCCCTATGTTTCTACTCAAGTGTACGTTACGGTTTTTCACGGTCAAGTTGTGAATAATAAACGGAACCGAATCTACAAGAAATACAATAATTCTACTAAAAATCATCACACTAGATGGAGGGTTGCTCTACAGAAAAAAACATTGCGGAGTATGAGTATACCCCTTATACTAAGCTCAAATGTCCGATCAGTTACGAGCGAAATGGATGAGATTAAAAGCAAAATTCGCTGTCGTGAATACTCGAAGCTTGGCGTAATTATGCTTCAGGAGACTTGGCTCCATGAAGAGGTTGACGATGAGATTGTAGTGATCGAGAGATTCCTTTGCCATCATGTCAACTACATATAAGAGCAGTGGCGGAGGTGTCATCACTCATGTCAATGTTTTGTGATGCACGTCAAGCAAAAGTTGATTTCGCTTTCCTCCACTTATTAACTTTTTGATGTAAACTTTTAAACGTAAACAAAGATGTTTAAGTAGCTACCAGTCGATTTTGCTTACAAATATCTACATTGCCCCGCCTCTGATGCTGAGGAATTTTACGATCAGTTCACTAAGTGTCATCGGCCACATCGATTCTTCTCTTTCCATCTTTGATGGTGATTTCAACGGATTTGACTCCCTTTTTCTCAAAGACCTTGGGTAGCAAAACGTTGTAAACTCCCCCACCAGACTTTAAGCAAATACAGAACTTATATCTGTTAATAATGCGAAACTGCTTTTTGTATACAATCAGGCACCGATTGGTAGTTCTGACCTTTCAAATAACAACTTATCTCCTATCAGGTACAGCAAAGTAAATCATAGGGATATTACTCGTTGTAAAGATCGTAGACTCAAAAGAAGACAATGTTCACCTGAGAACATATACCCCCTCCAAGGAATGATTTCATCTACAGAGTTTAGCATATTTTTGACAACGACGTATATAAATACTGCGACCAGGTAACGAGCTACATCAACTTCTGCTTTGATACCTTCTGTCTGCTGGAAACCATTTTCATCCGTGCGGATAGGTTTTCATCTCCATACCTAAACCGTTTGCGTTCAAAAGAAAGTCTAAGCTGTGGTGAAATCTTTTTGTATTTTTATCAAAACTGAGTTGTGCTTTCTAAACCACCTACATGTCCAGACCATACCGGAAACTAGTGGCTGCCGGGATGTCTGGCGTACGCTGAAATAACATAGTGGAGTCTGTAACCGAGTGTCAAGTCTGGATTCAGACCTGGAAGAACTGAACCGAAATCTCTGTTGCTTCAATGCCAACTCCAACTCTCACCCTTCTTCTGCACGACTGGATCAACCCACAACCTCCATACTTGCCAGTGGCAGAAATACAGTGCGCAATAAAGTACTACAACTAAACCAACAAAGCAATTGGTCGGGACGGACTATCACCCGTTGTCCTCAAAGTGTGTGCCAATTCCTTGGCCCAGCCTCTTGCTGACCTATGCACGTTGTGCATAAAGTGTACTATTGCTGACTGATAGAGAAGTGCCAGAATTAAAACGGTGCCAAAGAAATGCTGAGATAAATACCGACCAAGTGCCTGCAATTCAGTAAACTTGATATTCCAGATTATTCTTGAAAAGTTGCTGAATCAGGATCATTCAGATGATCCACTACAGTTTGCTTATCGTAGTTTGTGGTCTATTCAAAATACATTAGCCTAGCTTGTACATTCAGTGCTGTCGTCACAAAACGGAAATCTCAAATCCGCATGCATGTGTTTTCTCGATTACAATAATTCTTTTGGTAGCGTAAACCGTGAGCTTCTTTTGAGACCTGCACGATACCAGAATTGCTGCTGCTTGATTTGGAGGTCAAACTTCCTCGCCCCTCATCACAGACACTGGAGTCCTTCAACGGGCCATACTATCGCCATACCACATTTCCACCTAGATTGCCACTTTATGTACTCCTACTGATGCTGTATTGCTGAAATATGCAGACGACGTAGTCTTGTGTATGCAACAACCGACGGCACCCTCATCAATTAAATTACAAGCATATCTGGACAGCCTGGTAGTGTGGTTCAGAGCTCGCTTTTTAGCGCTGAATGCATCAAAATGCAATAAGGTCATTTTCTCCCTACATAAAGACCATGGTTATCAGCAACTTCATGGAACACCCCGAACTTCAAATAGATGGTGAGAATTTGCACTCCAGAATGTTAACAAAGTACCTAGGTGTAACACTCAGTCGGGATCTTTCTTGGTCACTCCATGTTATTGATTTTTTTATACAAAGGTGAAGAGACTTTCGTTCCTCGCCCATCGTTTGTGAGCCTCCTCTGTATCAGGCCAATTAATTCTGAGATTTAACACCGCATGTGTCTTACCCTATTGGACCTATTCCTCCACTGTGATAATTACTGGTTTTATCGCCGTGTAGTGGAATTTCCAAGCCGACCATTGTTGAAATTCTTGTGTCCACGCACATTCACTCAGCCTTGCTTCGAGAATATATACCGATACAACTTACCCTCTTCATGGTGAACTGTCTGAGTGTGTAACAACGTCCTCCACCAGACAAGCCTAGCTCCATTTTGCCCGCACAAAGACGTATCACGCATCGATATCTGGCACGTTTTTTGTACGACCAGACATCAACTCTACTGGAATTTTAAAACAACTTTGAATTGTAACTATACTGTTGTTTATGCTACTTATTACGCTGCTTGTGTATAAGCTACTTTATTCCTTTTGTGTGTAAAAGCTGAATATTCACCCTTGTGGATGTAAAAGCACTTTCTTGAATTGAATTGTAATTGAGTTGGATAGCGACTTGCAGTGACATTATACACTGGAACGGCTCGTTATCCAGCGCCAACAACGATATATGACCCGGATTAACGAATGGGCATAAAAGAACCAGCTCCCACTGAACCCTGCAAAGTGCCACCTGCTGACGGTGCACAACAGCTTCGTTAACACATACCTTTTGGGGCAACATGTCATGCAACACGTGACTAGTGAACGCGACCTAGGTATAATCGTGCAAGAGAGTCTTGGAAATTCGCTCCAATGTTCGAAAGCAGCAAGTGTAGCGAACTTGAATTTGAGACTTTTGAGGCGAGCTCTCGGCACTTTTGAGCGACAGCTAGTACCATTGTTGATTAACTCCTACATTCGTCCTCATGTTGAATATGCAATTCAGGCCTGGTGTCCATGGTTAAAACGCGACATCCACCTCTTGGAACAGCCCCAAAGAAGAGCCACAAAAGCAACGCGTGGACTATCCGGTATAAGTTACGAAATGCGTCTTCGTGTACTCGGTGTGTTCTCATTAGAATACCGACGGCTTCGCGGAGATCTTACTCTCACATACCGGATATTAACCGAAAGCGAGCATCCATGTACATCATTGTTGACTCTAGCCCCATATAAACAAATCCCAGGCAACCACCTGAAACTAATGACGCAACACTCACGTTTGAATTGTAGAAAGTATTTTTTCTCACTTAGAATCTGTTCTCACTGGAATGCATTACCAAACTATGTGCTGAACGCACCAGACATGACGACATTCGAAAGACTTAGATTTTCATCTTAGTGATAAACGATACACAACACTTTGTTAAAGTGCATTGATTTAACCACTGATACTTTACGTTCCACGTTGGAACATTTTGACTTTAATTTTCTTTTGCATATCCATCCTGTGGGTCTTGTAAAGTTATGCTTTTTATCCCATCATACACCATTGAACCATTGAATCCAGCTACCATACCAATAGCTGGTCACGGTGGGAACAATGAAACAATGGTTCTATACGGGTAAAAACGCTAAAGTTTAACAGGTCCCGTAGAATGGTCATGGTGAAAGTGCAAAATATAGAAGAATAGTCAGCAAAATTAGGTTTACACCGGTGGACTCACTGCAGTATACACAGTAAATCCAATCTAATCCATAAGGAATGAGGACCAATGAGACGTTGGTAACAAATCGTTTCGCATTCTGGTGAACACATAAGGGAGGTGAAAAAGGTGAACGTGTTCTGAAAGTCGACCGGACCCTTGTATTTAGCCGTAGGTAATGAGTCATGTGAGATGGTCCAACGAAATGAGTGCACCAATTCGGGCTTCGAACTGTGCCAGCGTGAGAGCACAGATGACAGGTTCCGGTAGGGCATTCCACGATTTGCAAACGCGTATGGAAAGGAAATTCCGACTGCATTCCAAACGACTGCGCTGCTGTGCCAACTTGAGATGGTGGCCTCTCAAATTACTGTTGTGACTGAGCTCTAGCAAATGGCGGCACATGTGGTTGGGATTTCACAAAATCTGGTAATTCAAAATTAGGTCCCCGCTCAATCACTGATATTGTCCATTGAAGACCCTGAGCACTCGAAGCATTCGATTATTCGGCAAATTATACAAACCTTTGACATTCTTGGTTGCCCGGCGTTGGGGTAGTTCCAAGGTAGTGAGACCTCTCCTCAGCCATGGCTGCCAGACCTGTATTGCGTACTCCACATGTTGACTTAGGTATGAGCCGAGAAACTGTGGAACAATAGATGGGTCAAATCATCCAAGTGCAAGCTTCAGGAGGTTCATACGTTGAATACCACTTCTTGACGCGGTTTCAGCCTAAATCGAACCTCCAAGATCGGCCTGGACCCAAATGTCCATATCTTTCTCCTCAGAAGAGGTCTGAAGCTCCTGGTTGCCGAATTTGTAGGAGCACACCACATAGTACCATATGTGTAGCGCTCTGTATTCGTTCACCTTGAATTGAAGTGGCTTCTAGATTCACCATACGTAAACATTATACAGGGCGGCTTGAAGTACTGTGATGTCATCTGGTGTTCTGATGGCCCTCTACGGCTTGATGTTATCGGCGTAAAGCAGGGTGTTTGAATTTATGAAGCGGGTGACCTTGTTGATATAGACCAAAAATAACCGCAGTCCTAGTACCGATTCCTGTGGTACTCCGCATTTAACTGGAATGAGCTCTGACAGAGATTCACGCACTCGTATTTCCAAGCGTCGGTGTAGTAGAACGCTTCTGACTCATCCTAGGAGGGATCACCAATACCAAAGTTCTGGAGTTTGTAGAGCAGAATGTCACGGTTTAATCAGTCGAATGCTTTTGAGAAGACGAGAAAAATCACATCACCACCTGTGCGAGAGTTTACTGCCTCGGTCCAGCTGGAAAGTGCGAGTAGTAGCAGTGTACGATCGATCTCGTCGGAAGTCATGGTGTTCCGGTGCAAGGTAGTGGGTATCTTCCAAGTAGGTCGTTAGTGCATCAGAAACAATAACTTCCGTGACTTTCGAAAGAACAGTAGTAAGATTAAGGGAGGGCAATTGGTTGAATCGGAACGACTACCACCCTTGTGAATAGGAGTAACCACCCCGTATTTCCACATGTCGGGCAGGTACATTTCGTCAAAACAGTGTAGGAAGAATCGAGACAAAGGCCCAGCTAAGTTCTCTCCTACCGTCGTCAGCGACTTCGATTGTATACTGTCAACTACAGGAGAGCTGTGCTTGCGCATACTCAACAGCTTTTTTGACACAGCTTCCGCTGTGAAGGATATGTGAGTGAGTTTGTGGGAGGGGTGAGACAACCCTTGTCATAGGGTTAGGTGACCAGTGATTGCACGGAAATGTTGCAGCATAACGCAAGCGTAGGGTATTTTCCGCTTCCTTCGGTGTCCGCATGGGTCTGTCATCTGTTTGAAGAGGAGGAATTCTCCGTTTCACCTTACTTAGACTGTTTACGTGTTGACACAGAAGATTGTGGTTTGAAGCCATACTTATTGTAAAGTTCTGCTGGTAAGCCATCCTGTCCTCGCAAACGAGCTGAGTACAGTGGTCGCGTTCGGATGCATAAACCATCCAGGTCTCGGAGAAAGTTTGTAGCTATACCAGGATGCATTTCGTACCGCTATACACTTGCGGTCCTGCTTCGCATAAAGATGACCACGTTTCTCTAGTGGAAGGTCTTAGTCGCTGGTACTTTAGCAACCAGTGTTAAGCGCGCTGACGAGCTGTTGCCATACGCTAGCCGGTGCCCCGTCTGCCAGAAAGGTCCAATTGGTTGCCTCATCTAGTCGAGCTACTGTGTCAAAGCTTATATACGTTCACGTTGCGTCGGCCATTTCCAAGGGATATTCTACATAGCAAATATATTTGAAGAGTAGGACTGCATGACCGCTGCGGCCCAATGGGGCGTCGACCATAACCCTCTTGACCATCATTTCTTCCTTGGTGATTATCCCATCCAGTATTGATGGCTTATCTTTTTCTCAGGACTGGGTGAGTGTTGATGTGGTCATACAGCCGCCTTAAACTGTTCTGCAAGAGCGGCTTGGTATTCCAAGGCGTGGAGGTTGAAATCGCCAGTAATAAGAATGCTACTGTTATTCTTGTGTATCACCCCTTACTGCGGGTGCCAGAAAGATGTCCATATCGGATGTTGAGGAAGGAGGGCGGTAAAAGACCGCCATCAAGCAAGTATCGTTGCCTTTTAGACGTAGACGGCACCAAAGCGAATCTTGTACCAGGCTGACTGGATCCTCTATGGGTTCACGTTGGAGATCACTGCGGAAGCACAGAGCCATCCCTCCACCTATGCTGAGTCGGTCGTGCTGAACAACAGACATGCCTGGCAGTGCGATCGCGATATCACTTACATCGGAGCGTAACCACGTCTCTGTTATAGCGACGACGTTACAGGTTTTTGATCCTTGACGCAGCCGAATTTCGGAAAGTTTACTCAGCAAGCCTTGAGCGTTAGTGTACGTAAAGAAAAGCTTACTGTATTTCAAAATCTGTTTACTAGGGCCAAATGAAGGATGTGGATTTATGCCGACCAATGAGAGGCCGGCACCTAATCGTTCTTTAGTTGGCTTGCAAATCTCGATAGGAATGCAATCTGTCTTTGGTCTAACTTGCGGTATGTAGTTCGTCAGTAGCTTTCTCGATAGCTACGGGTTGGTGTGTGCAGTTTTCTGAACCGCTGTTGTAATTACATGGAGTCGCGGGTGGTGTCGTTTCCGTGAGTGGCTGTGGCTCTCTAACTGTTGTCTTCAGTCGTACTTTCAAAGGAAGTGTGCTGCGTATTATCTGCCAGCTTCGGATTAAGTGCGCCGCCATCTGTTGTGACTGCACCGTTAGTTTCAGTATCCTTGGGCCGCACCCTTTGTAGTGGGGCGACACGGGTAACCGTGTAATCGACTGAAGTATGACGTCAACATCACAGAGAGCTCCATAGATATAATGCCATTCTCCCAGGTCATGAGCATGGGCTTTGTTAAGTATGGTCTTAGCCGATAGACGGAACAGAACACGTACGTGCAGTATGGAACCGATTTACTAAAAGCATTCTGCATTACAGTGGACAGCAAAGCCGGAAAGGAAAACCTAGGAAATAAGGAAAGTAAGGCAAGGTCATTCTCAACCAAGCATATGAGAGCCTGTGTTTACAAATCGATACTCAAGTGAATACGTGACACCCTTCTCTTCCCTGCTCAAGATTGCAGACTCCGGGTTGATACCGAAGAATTGGCTTAGGCATGCGTTTTGAGCGTCTTAATTGTGGTTGTACCGTATGCGTTTGTGGTTCCTGGTTTTTTGAAGCAGATTCTCCACCCGTCTTTGGGTCAGTAGCAGTCGCTTTTTGATCCCGCTTTTGTAGTTCGTTTTTGCGTGGCGGGAGATGGTCACAATGGCGACGCACCACACAGCGGTAAGAGAACAGGAGACGATCCAACTTAGTTTGTAGAGTTACATGAGTCTGCTTGAGGAGACCTTGATTAACAGTTTGGACTGCAGGTTCTGCCATTCCATTCGACGCGGGATGGTAAGGCGCAGACTTAATGTGCTGTATTCCGTTGTTGCTCAGAAACTGTTGAAACTCTTCACTGGTAAATGTGATTCCGTTTTCGGTGCATACCGTCTCTGGGATACCGAAAATGGCGAATATGGAGCGCATTTTTGCAACTGTTGATGCGGAAGTCGCATGCGGAACTGGATGTACTTCTATCCATTTAGAATGGGCATCAATCAAAAGTAGGCACATCAACCCGTTGATTGGGGCAAAGTAGTCCGCAAGTACCCGCTACCAAGGCCTCTCCGGTCAACACCATGGACATATCGGTCCGGGAGCTTTCTGTCTTTGGTATTGCTGACATTGTTCGCAGTTTTCAGCAGCCGCTCTATAGCGTGATCAACGTTCGGCTACCAACAGTACCCACGTGCCAGCGCCTTCATTCTGTTCACACCGGGGTGTGCGTCATGTAACTGGGGCCGTAGTTTTTCTGGTGAAACTATGCGCGAGCCTCGAAATATACAACCATCGTATAGACTCAACTCATTACACCGACAAGCTAATGGTTTCAGTTCGTTGAGGTGCTTGTAGGCCATCCGGTCCTCAAGAACCGTTTCCTCATCGACAACACAGGGTCCCGGTCCGTCAGGCGCCGCACCACGTCGCTCCGGATGGGTGTTTTTCAAGCTGTTGCATCAAATTGACAAACTCCATGGGTTCACTATTCGTTTTTGTGCCATGCTGCTACGGGAGGCGACTAGGTGCACTGGCAATGGCATTACTTGGTCCGTTTACGTACTGAAGTTTGGAGTTATAGGCGCTGAAAAGTGGTGCCCACCTTTGCATTCGAGGCGAAAACATCTGTTGGATTCCTTTCTATTCACCCAGAAGCGAAAGAAGTGGTTTATGGTCGGTGTGCATATCAAACTGTCTTCCCCAGACGTACTGGTGGAAATGCTTGACTCCGAAAATAATCGCTAAGGCCACTCTGTTCAGTTGGGAATAATTCCTTTCAGCGGGTTGCAGGGTACGAGAGACGAAATCGATTGGACGAACAGAACCGTCATCCGTCCGGTGGCAAAGGATTGCGATTACTCCGCCTGGGGAACCATCACACTGCAGCACCAGAGGCCGGTTCGGATCAAAATGCACGAGATCCGGGGAGGTGCTGAGCGCCTTTTCGGCATCTGTGAAGGCTTTTCTTTGATCCGGACCCCAAGTCCAAAATTTCCCCTTGTACAACAGTTCGTACAAGGGTGTAAATACTGTCGAGGCGTTAGGTAAGAAGCGACGACAGTGTGAAAACATCCCTACAAACGACCGGAGTTCAGCTTCATTCTTGGGCTCAGGTGCGACTAGGATGGGCTTTACTTTGTCTTCTAACACGTGTAATCCGTTTTATCGAGGCGGTGACCAAGATAACAAACTTAATCTGAGAAAAACATACTCTTGAATTTCTTCACTTTGATTCCACTTTGTTGTAGACGTTCGAGCACAGTGGAGAGCGTTCGTAAATTTTCAGCATCTGTACGTCCCGTAATTAGAATGTCATCAATATAGGCGCAAGTGAAAGGAATATATTCGATCAAGTTGTCAATGATCCTTTGGAATATCGCTTGGGCCGAAATGGTTCCGAAGGGCAGAGGTTTGTACTTAAATAGACCCATGGGTGTACTTATCGTAGTGCATGAGCAGGAGGTCTGGTCTAACTCAATCTGTAAGTACGCGTGACTGAGGTTGATCTGTGTAAACTTTTGTCCGGCGGCCAGCGCAGCAAACAGATCTATCGGAGGTAAGGAATACTTACCCAGAATTAAACAACGATTAACAGTTAGTTTATAGTCCCCACAAATACGCACAGAACCATCCGGCTTCAGGACTGGAACTATTGGAGCTCTCCACTCACTGTATTGGACTGGCTCGATTGTTCCTGTTGATTGCAATCTGTTTATCTCCTCTGCAATCTTTGATCTCAGGGAATAAGGTAGGGTACGTGCCTTGAAAAAGCGGGACTGTTCCCGGCCGTAATTTGATGCTAGCCTGATATTCGTGCAATTCTAGTTTCCCATCAAAAACGTCAGAATCTTTATAGAGCATACCCTCCAAGCGCTGGTTAATGGATATGAACTACACTGTCTCTAACGTGGCCAGTCGCTCCCAAGTAAATTCGGACAATCATTCGTCACAACATGTGCCTGTAAGGTCTGCCCCTCCCCATGGTAATTTACATGAACGGCGCATTTTCACAGGATTGGTATCGGCTGCCCAGTGTATGTATGTTGATTCACAGTAGGATAAATTGGGTAACCTTTTAACTGATGCAGCACTGAGTATGGCAACTGAGACACCGGTAGCAACTTCCATTTTAACCAACTGGCATTCTATTTCCAGTTGCACAATCTAGGGTGGGTGAATGCAGGGGTTGGGTTCCAGATCGTGTTTAGATGGTCTTCTTCGTCTGAAGACTGGACGACCTTCACGTGCTTCTTTGGAAAACGTGATGTCGCGGCTGTGCAAGTTTTAGAGCGGCAAACTAGGGCCAAGTGCTCTAATTTGCCGGAAAGGACAACCAAGGAAATAAGGAAAGTAAGGCAAGGTCCTTCTCATCCAATCATGTGAGGGCTTGTGTTTACGAATCGATAGTCAAGTGCATACATGACAGAGTTCTTCGTCGCTAGATGCTGGTAGCTCCGGCACGCAATGAATGAAAATGGCTCTTTCTCTTCTTTAGGTGCAGCAGTCGGAAGTATTTTTGTCTCGCTGGCGTTCACTTCATGGAACATCCGGAAAAATGCGTAACCCACTGTCTTCAGTCCACAGGATGTATGCCGACAAAAACGCCGTCTCAACATAATCTGTGGATCCCAATGTTACCAGCATTAGCCGGGACTCCCCGTAGTGAATCAAGGTTGGATGTCTAATGATGCACATTATAAATCAATAAATGTTTTATTCTCACCAATGCGAGACATGACTGCAAAGGCATGGTCATGCTGATACAAACTTTAAGGACTGGTAAAGATAACCGTAAAAGTTTTTAGCAATGGCATATGGATCAATGTGATAAGTGTAGATGAGTGTACGCAGGTAAGAATGTGTGTGACTATGTTGCTTGAATTTGTAAATGTGACGGAGTATTTGTGATTGATTTCGGTCAGGTCATCAGCGTGAGAAGGGATGAATGGAGATCTTCGTATTGGATGACTGATGTCCGTGGATAGGGTATTACCATCCGGATACGTAAGAGGCAGTGACTTTAGTTAGTGGCGAGTCACATTCGCCATGTCGCAGTGTTGTTAAGCAGATTTTTGTGGCTTTTTATAGGCCATAACGCTTGCAAGGCGGAAACCCACCACGTCTTGGTACACTGCCGCCGAACCATTAGGTGTAACGAGAATAACCCGAACCACCCAGCTGGCACCAAGAGGTTGTTGGTCGAGCCAGCTTGATCTCCGATTTTTTCATAAAGGAAATTCTATTGCATTAAATCATCCTGCTGTTTACCCCTTAAGGAGTTTGTTTTGGGCTCTGGTGCATATAAGTGTCAAGGCACTGTAATTGCTCCTGGTCTTCGGTGATGTTGGGGGCACGGTTATCGAGAGGTTTGTTGCTGTTTCTGCAGGTTGCACCCGGTCCTTGACTCGTTTTGCGGCTGTACCGGGTGAGGCTACTGAGGTCGCACTTTGATTATATCGAGCAGCAACGGTTGCATAAATGGATCGGTCTTTAGAGCGCTTCGGATTTCTTTGGTCAATCAGAAGGGTGGGTGCTACCGATGTTGCATCAGTTGATACGTTGGATAAGAGAATGTGGGCGGTGGAGCTAGGAATGTTTCTATCGTTCGCGACGACTTGGTCCCCAAGGTTTTTAGAACGGCGTGGCAGTACGAACGTCTGGCCCATTTTCTTGTTTTCGAGGTAGCAATTAGGGTAGACGGAAGGGATGCGAGCTGTGGTATTGTTGCCTCGAGCGAAGCAATTTTTGCGGTTAAACGATGCTCAATTTTGGCGACTAGACTGTCCTACGTCCGTGTTAGTGCTAGTACGCATTTTACAAGTGGAACCGCCGTACACTTAGGACAGAATTAAAGTGAGCATGGCGTATTATATACTTTAACTCACTTCGGCAGACTGACGCACTTCGGATGGTACCGACTAATGCAATTGGTATATGTAAAGCCAACTTTCACTCCCTTAGCATATGTTTGTTTAGCACGATATACACCGGTTTGGGTTACTTGTATTGTGGCCGCGATGACCGTTCCTCTGCTTGCGGGTACGTGGTGCGTCGCCCTTGCCTATTAGGTATTCGCCGATCGTCAAGGAAAGGTAAGCATATAAGGGCCTAGAATGGTCGGATGGAAGTAGAACGGAAGTATGAAGCCAGACGTAGGATCGTCACCAAATCCCTAAATCGACCATGCTGAGGGCTCTGAATCACTAATGGTTGAGAAGCTGAGGTACTAATCTCTATCGGTAGGGGAGACCCTGAAAAACCGAAAAGTTTCGGCTGGTAGAACGTGCATCGGACGTGGAACCCCAACTGTACACGACACTACGCGACAAGATGCAAACAAAAAGACAGCCTACCATATTAGGTGTAGTTGTCGAGCCGGCAGAACCAGATACACCGCTGTGGCTACCGAAATTTGTCAAGGTTCGCCACAGCCAGAAAGCCACCACACATCCAGAAAAGCGCTGAAGGATCACTTTGTCCTGCAACCAGCGCATATCTCCGAGCCCGAACCCGTGATGAGTCAGTGAGTTAAGTCAACGAGCCATAGAAAATTAACTACGAAGTTGGCATTCTGTACACAGTTTGAGAGCTCAGTGCACATCGAATTCGTGTAAGGTGCGAGCCAGCGCCGCTGGTTGAGTGAGCTAACTGAATACCAGTGTCGAAGAAACCAAAGTGACAGAGCGCACTGAGTTTGAGTGATCACAAAGGTAGACTGAAAACATGGATTACGCTGTTATGGAAGGTCCCCTGTGTGATAATCTGGGAAAAGGGAGGATGAAGACTGACGCCAATTCAGCCGTGATGGGTCATGGGCACAACAATTCGGACAGATTGACAATGCGTTTTTATGCACCCAGGAAGGGTGAATTTTCAGCCGTAGCAACAAGGGGAGTGAGCCACCGAGGTCCAGCACGTGACAATGGCCATACCTTAGTAGAATGCATGTATAGCGCTTTGAAATTCATCCTTAACACTAGAATGCCCGGAGCGATCATTTAGACCTCTCAGCGCTGTTATATGTGTATAGTTTGTACATTTGTAAAAATAATTTCAAGGATATTTCATGAATTAAGTATTTTTGTTCATGCGTTATAACTGTGATGTGTCACATTGATATATATTACGGTTTTGAGAGAAAAATAGTTGTGCTTTTGCCACCAAGAAAGCTTGCAGGTGGTCATAATGACCGCATTCCTCTAATTCGGTTTTTGCTTTCCTATCCAGTCGCCAATACTATTTCTGACTACAAATCCCAATTAGCAAGACAAAACGGCACCGAAATTGTGATATGTAGTGTCAGTAAACACGGGAGTAAAAACAAGACGATGCATGATTTCCCATTGATATTGTGCATTTGGTTTGAATAAATTTAGTGACATTTATTCAAAATGGCTCGTAGGAGGACAGCAAATGAGGTTTTACGAGAACTTACAGCTGTCGATTACAACGTGAATAAAAAAGGAGTCCGCAGAACACAGCATCTCTGAGAGTGACACTCCTCATGAGGACAGTGATGACGGCGAAAACTATGAGTGCATCAGCCGTTTCTGTATCTTTCAGTGAAGTTTGAATATCAAAGGACTCCAATAGAGTTCCGAACAACTACTGTTAGTAGCATGACAGCATGGAATCTACTGAAGTTGAGGCCAGGAGAGTTTTATGCGTCAGTTGTCAGCATTCATGATCTGAGTGCTTCCATTGGGATACTTTACATCAGAGGTTTCATGGGCTTGAAGATCATCATCATCATTACACACATCAGCTAGAGGTGGGAAAACACCTCCGCTATTGTGCATCAATTAACTGGGCTTGAAGAAGACATCATTGAATATGCTGTGGTGCGATAAATACGGATGGCCTATTTTCAAGAAAACAATTGGCAAGAACAGATTCAAGGAAATAATATTCTTCGTTTTGACAGGTGAATTATCAGAGGCGAAACACTGCAGACTGACAAGTTTGCTTTAACACCTGAATTTTGGAATATATTTATTCGCAACTCTCAACAGTGCTATGTGCCAGCGCAGAACCTCACCCTCGACGAGCAATCATTTCCCACCAAAACCCGCTGTCATTTTCCTCAGTACATGGATAGCAGACCTGATAAGTTCGGTATCGAGTTTTACACTCTGACAGAAGTAAACAGCAAATATTTCTTGAATGGATTTTCATAGCCTGGAAAGGAGAAATCTCGGCCACAAGAAGAAAGTATTCCAGAGAGCGTGGTATTGAGCCTCATGTCACGCTTCTTTGGATAAGGCCATAAGGTCACATGTGACAACTTCTCCACATCTGTGATGCGGCCATTCTGACCGGTCTCGAGTGTTATAGGGAAGTCGGCGGAACAGTTTTAGTGTTTGGGAAATCACGTTCATTCATCAATCTCTCAAAATGGCCCTTAACACCAGTAAATTGCACCTAACGGTAGCGAAGACACCTAAATACTACTGTTCATTGCG
Source organism: Dicrocoelium dendriticum (assembly GCA_944474145.2). NCBI lineage: Eukaryota > Metazoa > Platyhelminthes > Trematoda > Plagiorchiida > Dicrocoeliidae > Dicrocoelium > Dicrocoelium dendriticum. The sequence goes on along the minus strand of OX104064.1, from coordinate 95,648,543 downwards.
TGACCGATCCCAAACCAGCCGATGGCATCTCACTTTGTGTGCTCATCAGTTATATACTATCGGCTTTCGGAACGGTTGCACTCGGTGAGTGTAATTTGACAGCGTTAAGGACCATGTTGAGAAATCTATGAAGGAATATGATATCCCTAAGGAGAAATTTGAAAGCGCTATGGATGCGATTGGACATAAGTTTGCAATTCATCTAATATAGCGTTGCAATTTGAGCGAGATAACGCATAATTAAGAAAAGGACAATGATAAGCGTAGCTCGAGCTGGACAACATGCACGCTGGATGGAAACGATAAGCAGTGAGGTAGGTTGAATGTAAGTGGCACCATGGCACCTGTGACCAGAATACAATCGAACTTGAATCTAGCTGGTTGAACCAAATACAGCCGTTTCGCCAACGATGAAGATGACAGTCATTAGTGTGTAGCGGTAGTAGTAGCCTCGCGGGAATCGGAAACGTAAAACAAAAAACAGATTGAAACGAAGGTTCGTGTCACCGGAGTCCGCAACGTCATCAGCTTCCGGAATGTGGACCGTTAGATGCCCTAACGGTTGATATGCCGCAGTGCATCGTAAGCAGTAAGGAAGACCAGTTAGCGAAGCTTAGCTAGGCATAATACACAACGAAGCGACAGACTGAGGTGCTATGAGGGTCGGATCGAGTGTTCAGATAAGGGGCATGAAACATCGCTAACCATGCCATGGGAATATAAAAGCTCAACTAATTAAAGTAGCGCTGAATATTGAGAGGCGAATCAACAATTTGCAAAAGGGCGGGGGAAATGGAAGTAAGTACAGGCGATTCTCGAATGTCAGAGAAGAAATAGTAAACAAATAACGCATAGAAAGTAGTTAGTCCCAGATTCCCTAAGATGTCGGGATCAAGTGACCACAAGTAGTTCACAAAAAATATTTATGAGGTGGAAATGTGAAGGAACAAAAGTACAAGCTATTGTCTCAAAGTGTAGGAAAAATGCAGTCGGTCATCCTAAGAAAAATGAACACATAAGCCACCACGAAATGGAGGGTTATGTACAAAAATGGTCACCAAATAAGGAAATTGCGCCACACTGCGTGTAATTATTAGAGTGCAAGTAAAAAGCATCCAGTGGGTAAAAGACTGAAAACAACTGGTCCAGAAAATACCATCACCACAAAGGTATAATGTTCTCGAAAATTATTCAGGATCAGCTAATGTACTGATGCCAAAACGCGTCTCTGGAACGTTGACTTTTAGCACACAAGAGTAATAAAGATGGATATCGAAAAATGGACAATAAGGAAACAGCGTCCACAGAGGCGTAGGTCAAATATTAATCGCTGAATGTGAGTGAAAACGATACAAAAATAAGGTACGTCGAGAGAGAAGAGTAGGGTACAGGTTCAAGAATTAAATGATTAGATGAAGTTGAAACAATTATGTGGATGAGTGGAACGAGAACAAGCCGAAGTAGTTCACCAAATACGATGTATGTGTTAAGTAGCAATGGCAGAAGTAACGATCGGCGCAGAGGTGGAAGCAACAATTCCGAGAGTGGGCGAAACACACGTGATAGTTGGCCCGATTTGAAGATCAAGGTTGTTACATGCGTCATTATCAATGTGAACAGAGAGTGCAGTTTGAGAGGACTCGTTATCTGTCATTGAATGGTCCAGATATTGACCATCAGCGCTCATGGACGAGACCAGAGGGGCGATAGGCTGAAAAGAAACAACATGAAACATCTTTGGTTAACATACAACCCACTGATAATGGTAGTGCGATGTAGCATCAGGAAAAAACTTTACGCGAAAACATGTCGAGAACAAACGCCGAATCGCGAAAACATCCTGTTTGTGTTACGTCAAAGATGGAACCGAAACAGAACCCTCATGCTGCGTAAGGTAGTCTCGACGAAGCCAGTCCTCAGGGTGTTAAACTCGAAGGCATCGGAGTGAACAGGATTAAGGATATTGCTGATTCTAACACATATCGGACGCCATCGAGGACAAAAGCAATGCACAGACTGAAGCAAAGCAAGCACGACTGTGACTAGGGGAAGGCAAATATGAGAGCTCAAACGGAAAGAAACTAAACACAATAAACAGTTCTATGGTTTGAGGAGTCCCGTGTATCAACTAGAAAAAGACGATAAGATGATTATTGAAAGTTGGTACCGGTTCATTCCATCTTGGGAACATAATATTCGTCCGTGTAACAGAGAAAAACGTTTTGAACTCGGCCGGGAGGGAAGAAAAGTAGACACAAATCAACAAGCTGGGGACAAACGTCGCGAATATTAGAGATTCTTCAGAGCGAGGACTAGCTGATTCTGCGCGCAAGGAGCAATCTATCGCCGGTTAAAGGTCACGCGCTCGGAAAACACAAGCATTGTGGTGCTTTCATTTCGATAGACGACCACCGATGTCGAGACTGAGTTAACTTGATTACCTGCCAAGAGTAGGTGTCCACAGATGGATGTGGCTAGTAACTTGCCATCGTAGCAATCCGATTTGGAATATGACCTCCAATCCGCTGACTCAAACAGCGAGCGGATCTGCCAGTGTAAACACTTTTGCAGTCACAAACGAGGTGGCGAACGCAGTGAGCTTGGGAGACCGACTGAATACACTAGGCAGACGACGGCAGTTTTCTGATTACTAATGAATAGGAGGATTTCCGGTAAAATGTTCTGATTTGACCGTTGTTCACAAACCAGATAGTCAAAACCCCAATCCGGAAAACCACCAGACGATGATTCCGACCTAATGGGGGTTATCAGTGGTGCGCATTTCATCGGCCCCCCCCGGTGGGTGGTGAAACCCTGACCGCTAGCAGCATATGCCAGTGAGTCATAGGGGACGGAGGCAGACCGTCATAATCACAAAGCTAACTGGGATATGGTGCAACCTGTCCCTCACTGTCCTGCAGGTTCCTCTCATTTCAGAGGCCAATGGCTAGCCACCAGAGGTCACGCTTTCTACTAGACAGCAGCTACATACGCATAGCTTTTGAAGACTGAGGGTGTATGTTTGATTACTAGTGAGTAGGCGGTGGTCACCGCTGGCGAGCCCCAAAAGGGCGAGACGATCGTCTGGTGCTCCTCCAGACTGGCAGTTAGATCAGCTGGCTTGGGAAGAAATGGGACAATTCAGTAAAGTTTTCTGAACGTCGAAAGAAGACAGAGCTTGTGTATACAATGAAGTGCTGTAATTGCCCATCGTTCAGAGTGAGATGCTATATCACCTTTGACGAGTAGTTGTAGTAGTAGTGCAGTAGGTACACGGGCACTTTTGCACAACAAGGACTTAAGCTTATCGCTTACCATTAGCTAAGTGCGAAGTCCAACATCATCATCAGTACACGTTAGCTGAGGGTGAGAAACACACCTCAGCTAATGTGCCACAATACAAAAAGATAAGAGACTAAAATATTGCACTGCAAATAACACTACAAAAAATATGATAAATATTATATTATGCGTTTTGCATGAGATCGGGATTGGAGAGGGAACCTAAAGGGAGGGAGTGTTAGCGCAGAGGTGGATCCCTGCCCATCTTGGAGAAGTGCTTTGCAGTTAGATGGATCAAAGCATATCCCAAAACGATTAATAACCAGTGCTAATCGGTCCAGTGCTGCTTGGTATGCTTGGAAGCTGTCACAGATTAGTGTAATATCGTCCGCGTACTCCAAGTCAAAAAGTCACCTACTAGAAAGTAACTCCACATCTAGGTCGTGTCCAGCAAATGCTGTTTCCATGACTTCGTCAACTGCGAAGTTAAAAAGGAAAGGTGGCAGCGGGCAACATTTTCTCACACGCTGGTGATACTGAAGGGTGGCGACAGTTTGCCATAAACCCTCACTCTGCCCGAACTATGCGCGTACAGTGCTTTGATAATGTTTACGTATTTATCAGGCACACCTTTCCTCAGCAGACAGTCCCAAAGGGCACATCGATCGACTGAATCGAAGGCACCTTTTATGTCAAGAAACACGACAACGGTGGGTAGCCAAGAAACATGGCAGTGCTTCAACAATTGACGCAAAGTGAAGATGTGGTCGATGCAGCCCAGACCAGCAGTTTTGTAATGAAAAACAATTCCGTATATGCGGGTGTTCTCCGAGCTGGCTGATTTGGTTGCAAACGTTTCATCGTCAGACTAGACGACATCATCAGTGCGATTTATGCGGGCCACTTGCAGATCCAAGTGATTATTGATCACTTGATTCGAACGTCAGGAGTCGATTGGTCCACGTGAACTGACCGTGTAGTCAGCTCTCCCGTACTGTTGGCTAGAGTCCGCCTCAATGATGTTCCTTCGTCCAGTTGATCTGGGGCGGACTATTCTTTTGACCCTCAGTGTCTCATAGGCAGTGTCTAGATCTAAGTGCCTGTTGATTGAGTTCTCTCCCGAGTACCAAGCCTCGATGAACTCGCGTGCTTTTCGACTTTTTGCTCTGCCTATGATCCTGACATTCTCCAAATCAAATTGATGATTCTCGGCGTCTATATGTACCGACATCAGAGAGTTCTGATCATGTCGGCGGATGGCTAGGCAATGCTCACGTAGCCTAGTGCCGAACAGATCATCTGTTCGAAATGTTTGCACGGAATGGGTATCCTAGAAATTTCATTCTACGTTGTTTAACACCAATACAACGACCGACACAAGAACAAACATCAGAAACGGATAAAAGGACAATTACTCTACCATACATCAACGGCACAAGTGGTGTGATTTACAAAATCCACTGCAAAAATTGTAACAAATACTATGTGGGCCAGACAGGAAGAAAGCTCGGCACTAGGCTACATGAGCATAGCCTAGCCATCCGCCGACATGATCAGAACTCCCTGATGTCGGTACATATGGATGCCGAGAATCATCAGTTTGATTTGGAGAATGTCAGGATCATAGGCAGGGCAAAAACTCGAAAAGCACGCGAGTTCATCGAGGCTTGGTACTCGGGAAAGAACTCAATCAACCGACACTTAGACCTTGATACTGCCTATGAAGCACTGAGGGTTAAAACAATACTCCGCCCCAGATCAAAGAGACAAAGGAACATCATTGAGGCGGACTTTAGCTAATAGCACGCAAGAGTTGACTACACGGTCAGCTCACGTGGACCAATAGACTCCTGACGTTCGAATCAAGTGATCAATAATCACTTGGATCTGCAAGTGGCTCGCATAAATCGCACTGATGATGTCGTCTAGCCTGACGATGAAACGTCTGCAACCAAATCAACCAGCTCGGAGAACACCCGCATACCCTCATCCGCATCCCGAGCTACAAATATTCTCACGGATTTCTAATTCCGGCTAAAGTCATGAACAATGGGGGTTTAGGTGTCATTTAGATCGCAGTCACCTATCAGCCAAGCAGACTCCCACACGTCTGGAAAAGCACCAGACGGCCGTTTCAAAATCCTGGGTCCCGTCAATGGTGTGCGTTCCCCGGTAGTATGCCGGGTTCCAACCCCATGACTTCTGGACGCCAGCAGCTTCTAAGTGTCGTGTGGTACATAATCGTTATGCGGAAATTTGTAGCTTTGGGGCCAACCATTGTCTTCCGCACAGTTCGTAATTGGCATAACAGTGAAGGATGAGTCACGCTATATCGTAGGCAACTGTCGGTCATGCAGGTCTGACGCCGTTATACACGGCTTAGTGTCAGTGATGAGACCAAGAAGTTCAAAACGGATGTCTGGTGCTTGTACAGACATGTGGGAGCCTACGTGACTGAGAGGCGACCGCGAAGAACTACATCCGGATTCTGACTTTACAGACAGCAGTGAGAGTGATTAAACTGTGTCATGACGAGGCAACACTTACATTAGACAGATTTAGAAATGTAGGGGCTCCAGCACAGTCCGAAGCGCATAGCATTTCTGTAAACAGAACGATGTATCGAGTCATATACTAGTCTGGGAAATAATACATTCAGAAGAGCCAGATAATTGGTGCCATCCAGTTCTGAAGATGGCTAAGGCCGTGGATGATGTAAATACCCTTTACTGGAGACTTAGCGATGGCAACGGACCGGTAAAACCCGAAAGGATTACAGTGAGATATCTGAATACCGCCATGCGGACGAACAATACTATCAATACCGGATACAAAATTAAACACAGATTGGAATCAGCGAGCACATTTTCATACAGGTTTATTCAACACAGGTATACAAAGCAAATGGAGTCATTCAGTCGGAAAGCGATAGACAAAAAACTGGCGTAGAATCATGACAAACAATAATTTTTAGAAGGTGAATTGGAGTCGGGCACTATTGATTTATAAATGGCCTTGACACATTGCACGAAGAGTGCAAAGGGACAGAGGAATAAGTCTCGTGACGGCGTCCAAAATGGTTCAACCATGTGTATCAAAGTGCAAGACAAATACCGAGTAACGAATTCTTATCAGGAAGAGGCCCACGAGACGTGCAGACATGCTAAATGTACCAAGTTTGGCTGAATAGTGATTGGGAGGTTAAATTCAACGGCCGGATCGACAAAGCACACTCTCTGAAGACAATGAGTACAATGGAAAAATAGCTAGGTACCTCATTTTCACAATCAAGCAAAGGTTAGCAAGGATAACAAGAAAATGATTACGTAACAAGAATTGCGGGCCATAGTATAAATAGAGGATATACAAACTGCTTTTATACACATAGCTCAGGTTTGAGGTGACGAAGGGAGATAACCTCAACAAAAGATAAAAATGATATCCGGAATCTGCGCGAGAAAGGTTGAGGAATAAAGCGGATGACTCTGAGGTCGCTTTCAGAACCTGTGTGACTGTACGCCATTAGAAGACATCATCGCTGTAAAAGCAAGTTATGATGTGCTCGCGAATCCCATGGGATCCTCATGGTACAACCCATGTCGTGTACCACGTGAGTACGAATACCGGCAAACAAAAAGGCACCAGAAGTGCGCAGGCGCCTCGCTGCCACGCGACCACCACCCGTCTCGCGCGACCTTGGAATACTGTGAGGTCACCCGTATCAACGTAAATTAAAACGAGTGATCTTTGGCTTACAAAGCAGACGTCCTATCCTTTCCGCCACCGGCAGACTATTGATAAATTGAATTGATAGTCAACGGTGACGGCTTATGCTGCAAAGACTTGTCGTAATATACTATACGCAGGCTAGCCGTGTGATAAAACTTCCCAAGTGTTTTTAGGCGTTTGGACAAGGCATCAGCGGAATTGTCGCTTTTTAATAGCAAATGCGGAAAATTTCTTTCTTAGGTACACGCATCCCCGGTAGTTGCTTCTTACCTTCTTAACCCATTTGCTCTTAAGGCGTTTTTGGTCCTCTGCAGTTCATCCGTAAAACCACACAGGAGGCACAAGGCATAAAAATGATGAACTACGGAATCTAAATTTGATAAGTGGTATGCTATTTGACCAGCCAACTCCAGATGGCTCACATCCACCCTGACTACATGGATTTGACCGAAGAGCAAAACCGTAGGTCCCTTTGCAACCGGTCATTGTCACATCTGCGTCTGTCTTCGGTTAGGTCGCAAAATGGATTGTAGAACTGTTAGAGTTGGTAGACAAAGCCCTGTCCAATTATGGTTTAAAAGATTCTTTTGGTTCTGTTGCACTGGTAGACAATTTGAGATTAGATGGGGCAATAATGCTATCAGGTGACGTCCAGTCAATTTTCCCAAGCGTTCCTTCGATAGAAACCGCCAATTTCATCAGCGAACACAAAACAGAAAGTTATGTAGATAGCAGTTTTACAGGGCCTGAATTAAAAGAATTGACCATGAGATGAATTTCTGCATGTAATTCCTGATTGAAGGATGCTATTATAGGCAGAAAGACGGAATTGCAATGGGACCGCGCATGAAACTACCACTTGCTGACATTTATCCTGCGAAAGTTAAATGCGGGCCTCCCCGACCCGTTGTCATGTTAGTAGCTGCATACTAGGGCTGCGACCTATCACATGAAGGCAATTTCGTCAGCATACTCCAAGTCAAGAAGTCGTTCTCCTTGGGGCAGCTCCACACCTTCTAAGTCGTGTCCAGTGGAAGCGACCACCATGACTTCGTCGATATCAAAGTTGAAGAGGAAAGGTGACAGCCGACAACCATGTCTCACACTGCTGGAGATATTGTAAGGCGGCGACAACGTGCCGTAAGCACGCACACCGCCCAAGCTACAATTGTAAGGCGTCCGTGTAATATTTATATATTTCTTCGGCACACCTTTCCTGAGTACACACTTTCAAACGGCACATCGATCAGCTGTATCGAACGCATCCTAGAAATGGAGGAACACGACAACGGTGGGCCGCCAATATGTATGGTGGCGCTCCAACAATTGATACAAAATAAAGGAGCGATCGATGCAGCCCCGAAGTCGAGGAAACCCGGCTTGCTTCTCACAAATCTGGTTTTCACGGTCGCCAGTCAGTCTGTGAAGGAAGACAGAGGCAAGCAATTTGGAGGCGATAGGAACCAGACTGATTCCTCTATGGTTGCCGCATTCTGAACGTGAGCAACCGTTGAAGATGGGGACAATAACGGAACGGCTCCAGTTGGTTGGGACAGTTTCTTGCTCCAACAGTTTCACTAGTAATTCGTGTAAATTATCAACAACAGCACATCCCTCTAATGTGAAGTGGGTTGGATTATCCGATCCAGCGGCCTTATTCGACCTTCGCAGTCTATTCTCATCAAACTTTCACAGACACCAGGGTTCCTGCTGCCCATGCCGCGTAGCAGACGGAATAATTTCCGTTGGTTGCCAAAAGCAGAGGCCACTTCCATCTCTGAGGCACGATACCATCAGGATTAGCAGTCTCTCTTCAGCCTAGCACACATTTTTGCCCTCAAGTCTTTGCAAGCAGCGTTGTGTTTGCTTCCAGCCGGAATGTGCCGGCGAGCATCGACAAGTTCTAGGGACTGTGAACAGACCCGATGTCTATGATGGCTATTAAATTTACCACACGAGGATTTGCCTGCTACTAATGAGGTTTGGTGAAAATGCGACCAGTGACCTACAAGTGCATTCAGTGAGCGCTTACCCAACCCGAATGCCAGCGTATTTCGATACGCGTTTAGAACATCTGACTGTCAGTTGGCTGGTGTCTAGGCGCTCACAGGGTCGTCGAAGGTGTCCGCCAAAATGCAAACGCAGATCAGCACATATGTGTTCAAAATCATGCGACAGTTTTGGACGCAGCCACTTCTGCGGTAACTGATGGCAAGGCAAACTTATGCTTCACTGGATGAAGCGAGCGTGACGACACAGCGCGGGTAGTTGGGTTCGCAGGGCATTTGAGCGAACGGTGAGGATCAACTGAATGACGAATGAAAATGCTCGGCCCACCGGTTCCACCGTCTCCGTAGGTTAGAAATCGGCGAACCATCCGCATCGCAAATAATTGCACTGACATCAGGCTCCCTGTAGACAGTGGATATAATAAGATGGAAGAGTTTGCGAGTATTGCCAGAGAGGGCAGCGGCCTCTATTTTCGAAGCACGCTGAAACCATCAGACTTCTCGATCAATGCGTAGATTTTGTTCAAGCTGCAGACTGACAGAACAGCGCACTTCATTATGAGCAGACTCCACTGGGATATTGCTGCTGCGGTTAAATAAGTCCACGGGGCGCGTGGAGATCCAGGCGTTTATAGAGTGCTGAGTAAGAACACAGGCTGATTGTCCGGAGACGATAAGTCTTTTGCTTGAACGTTCAGTGGGTCGCAGTGGAGTGCATCGGAAAGGGAAGCTTGAATGCCTGAAGCTGGTGCTCGAGAGAAACAGTGGGAGCTCTCTCCATTATGTGAGCAGTCGTCATCGAGCGCACGGTAATCAGTGAGGTGACTTTCACATGGTAATAGACGACGGACCCATGTGTTTAGATTCCCAGCAAGCACAAGAATATCGGGTTCGCAAGCTCTACCCAAGAGCTTGTGAAGTTCACGATAAAAATTTGTCTTTGACCGAGTCACCACTGCAGTCACTTGGAGCGTACACTCAGATCACAGACAAGTTGCGTCTCCCCTCACAAAGTCTGGTCATCTCGCAATGACACAGAAGCCGAACTGTACACCGTCGGCTATTAATCAGGAGCCAGTCCAGCAGCGCTGCCTCGGTTTTGCTACTTAATGTTACACCAACGCTGGCCAAGACTGCCGCGACTGCTTCCGTGTCACCAGATAGATGTAAGTGAAATATCGAGCCGTGGTCGGTGGGAGATCACAACCCAATCACAATACTGGTATTTAGCAATCGGGCTTCGGAAGGACAGTAAACATCGATGGCGACGGATTCCATGGTGCGCGTAAGACTAACCTGCCTCCCGATCTGCATGAGTGTGCCTACATTAAAGCATGCCAGATGGACCGAGGGCGAAGGAGGGCCACTGGGCCAGCTCTGTGGTCGTCAACAGAACCCTCGGGAGTAGAATCATGGAAATGGGATTCAGTTGGTAACGGATAAAATAGATTGGTAGCAAAAGACAAGTGGCATGTTGAGGTGGGTGAGTGACAGAAACAGATAACCGCGGTGCAGCGGAAGAATGATCCATGGAGCAACAGGGTGTGCATGAAGACGCGGACGTACACAAACACGCAGATTTGCAACGATATGATTGGTAATGGAAGCACACCTGCCAAATAACGCTCCATATCACAAGTGAGTAATCTGACAATAGAACAGGAAGTTCAACGTCTCAAAATTTGATAGAATTCGATTGAGAATTCATGAGACGGATTCGAATACAAATCGATTTCGTGAAAGATTTACACATGTTTTTACAAAACCGAGACTTCTTCGTCAACTTAACACAGCTATGCTATGGTGTAGGGATTTAATATGGCGCGCGGTCTATCAAATCAAGCATCAAGGTTCATCGAAACAGTGCTATGCATTCAATGCCTGTGACTGTGAGCAGCCGGACATTGATGCTCCGACTCGGTTGGGATAGATGCAGATTTTAAACCTCGAGTCGTGAATCCCAAGAAGCAGGTGCATGGTAGAGCACCGTACGAATGTCACCACCGAAGAGCAGCTTGTAGCTAGTGGTGTGGTGGTTCGGGTGTCCGGCCTGCATTCTGTACCACCTCAAGTTCGAGTCCCTGCAGTTTGGGTGTCCCTGCAGCATCCTAACCGGCGTGTATGAGCATCGCGGCTGCAGTGCAGTGAGATGTTAGTATCCTGTTCAGGATGATATGTGTGCACAACAGTGGGGAGTATGGCCAACCTTACGGGCAACAGATATGGCTCAGTAGAATAGGACAAGGGAATTGGGTTTCTGCGTCCCCACATAGATGAGTTCGGGAAGCAGGAGTTAGTGAAAGAGAAAATGTGGTAATCTCTTCAATCAGCGTGCGGAGATGAAGGTGTGTGTATGGACCAGTCGCTGATGAAAGTGATCGAAGTAACATGTGCCGTTGATGTGCTATGCATGTTGCACAAGACTCTACCAGATGTGCACCGGTTACGATAGTGGTTCTAGGCATGGCTGTATAGGAGTAATTTAGCCGAGTGCACATTGTCGCTGGCATACAACGTCCAACAGTTCCTTAGCCAAACAGTACAATCACTCCAAAAGCCTAATGGAAACATGTATCTGGATGTATTTTCCAAGCGTCTCCCTGTCCCTCTCAAGGCGATTTTTGTGTCCGCACAACTTGCAGCCGTGTAGACCATGAGGATGCCTTTAGGCGCAGCGGACAGTCGATACATCTGGTGACCTAATTCCACAGCAGCATTCGGACGGTCGGCTAATGTAACAAACTCGAGCTAGCGAACAGAGTAGAAGGTGATTGGTGAGTGACTGTACGTGACAAAACCCCCGGAGAAAAGCACGATAACTCAATTAAATACAGGCGCACAACACCGCTTTCAGAAGAGAGAGAGGAATGAGAGTCAAATTAAACTGCGTCACATCCCTACATCACAGGTATAGTTCACTTTGATTACGACGAAGTGAGAGAATAGAGTGCGAAACAGGAAAAACAGCAGTCAAGTACTACGATGAAATAAGTTCAGACTGAAGAGTAAGTGAGAAATGAGGGGAAAGTTCAAATGGGAACATGGGAACAAACATGTGCACCCTGTGGGGCGAAGGAAAGCGATCAAAAGAACGATCAACAGTGAATGGGTACTGGCCATGATGGTTTTGACGAGGGAAGATGCGTATAGAAGTGACAAACCGTAAGGATACGAGGCAGAACAATTTAGTGCATTTCTCAAAGCTTATGCAACAGACGCCAAAATAACAGGTCCGAAGTGAAACTAAACAGAGAGTAAGCTCATAAAGTAAGAAAATGAGTCCACATTGATAGCAGTTTTTCGCAATAGCAAGGTACCTCGGTCGTCTGGCGACCCTACTGCTAATGCCAGCTAGGGTGCAAAAAGGCATTAGTCAAGTGGTTTGTGTTGATAAGTAAGCCAGTCTGCCCAATTTCCCCACGGTGCAACACTAACACAGAGGAAAAAAAGGCATCAGCAGGATACCGCACAGCCGCTTCTCTGTCATGAAATCGCCACTAGTCGCGCGCTGGCGAAGGATACTGCGAGAGTCATCCGGTCCCTTACACAGACTCGAACCCGCGACCTCCAGGCTTCAAGGCAGACACCTTATCCTTTTGACCACGGGCCGGCATAACAGACGTTTGGTCGTAAGATCCATTGGAATGTAAAACACCTTTACGGAAGCGATTAATATGAGCATGTGCAAAACTCACAGAACGGTGAAAAATCCCTTGATTGCCGAGAACCAAATAACGTCTACCGTCCATAGACCCACGAAGAACAGTATATCGATATGCGCTTTGGTCGGGCACAGCAAATAGGCCTGTAAAAATCCGGGTAAGTGGAAAATGAAAAGGGTCACAAGGAACACTGTGAGATGAGCTGGAACTGAGTTTATACTTATATGTTTCCAGCACAGTGAAGCATCCAATCTAAAGAGTAATTCAGAAATCGGTAGACTGAAAGAAACTATCGCGTGATGACTCTTCGACTTTTCGTTGAAAAAGTAGAGGCGTGCAAAAAAATAAAAAAATAGACATCAAGCACAGAATTAAGAACCGAAGTACCGTACACAGTTGACGGAAGTTGTACCAAGTCTAGCAACGGCCATATCGGCCGATAGCTACCAGAGGAAGGCACTGGAGTTGCACACCGCAAGAACCATCGATTACGTCTAATGTCCATCGCCATGAGACTGGACCTTAACGTGGTGTGATGGCTTGTGTGCCCCAGTGATCCATTGAGCTATGCTGGATGGTGCTTTTTGCACCTTCAGAGCCACTCATACCAGATCGGTCAAAGGTTAGAGACCAGACAAACTCAGTCTCCCGAGGCTTCAGGTTGCGGGTTGGAGTGAGGGTGGCTGCCTACTACATAAAAAGGACTTTCTGTAGTGCAGTGACAAAACTCCGCTGCCTCGTAGTCAGAGTTTGAACCAAAGGCTTTGGTTGAGAACCCTAATCGTTCTCCTGTCTAACTTTGGGCGACCTTGCAGTATCCTGCCAGCGCAATACAACACAGTGTCTTTTTCTTCCAACAGTCTCATGATGCTCTGGTCGTCGCAGAGGGTAATAAATGACGCTCTATCTGCTGCTGATGCTCAGGCCTTCTCTTTCCCTCTCTTGCGCCTTTTCAGCCTTAGCGTCCAGCTCCAATCTCACTTTATCGCCCTTGTTTGCAATTCCCCAATTCTTGACCCTCCCCCATCTTGGTTCAATATTCGTTCATCTTTTAGTTTCGACTCAGCAATCGCAGGGCGTCGTCCCAGTCCGTGGACAACCGAGCGAATACGGTCAGTATATCCGTTTCCCTGAAGTCCTCGATTCTCGCTAAGATTGGCATGCCTCAACGTGCGCACTTTGCTACAGATGGGCAAACAAGGAGCAGTTGCCTGAACACTAGTGACCCTACCGATCGATATTTTCTGTTTATTGGAAATCCGTCTGCAAGATTCGAGCACCGTGCTTAAGTTGCGATCTTCCGTATGAGACACTGGCGGCACATTCTCACTGTGTCCCTCTTGAGATTACGCAGCTTCAAGTGCCGATCAAGCTGGCGTCGGTGTTGTTTTGAGTCCCTGGGCTTGGGCTGCCCTGCTCAGTTGGATCCCAGTTAACAGCCGGATGCGCGCCGTTAGGTTGGCTGGCTCCTTCCAGGCTTCGAAGTCGCGGTGGGACAAACGGTGTCTGTTTGTCATTGCAGCCTACTCCCCCACAAATTGCAGCACTCATTCGGTGATAGATGCTTTCTATCACCAAATTAGCGATGTCCGTAGCAGAAAAACACAGATACCGTGGTGCTTGCTGATGATCTAAACGCCCAAGTCGGAAAATTATCCTCTGATGAGCTTCATCTGAGCGGCCAACATGGCCTAGGCTCCCGCAATGAAAACGGTGAGCGGTTGCTACATCTGTGTGAAGATGCTCGTCTCTTTCTCGAGAGCACTAACTTTCGACATAGCACCCGCAGAAGAGTGACTTGGCGCCCAGCAGCCTCGGGTCAGCCATGGACGCAAATCGATCGCATCGCGATTAGTTACCACCAGAAAGGCTGTATCCAAAACTGTCGCTCGATTTGGAGCACAAGCATGGACTCCGATCACGTTCTTGTGTGTGTCGAGCTTCGGGTACGTTTCGGCGCACGTCCACACTGTCGCTCTGAGCACATTGAGACCGGCCAGCTGATGAAGCCAGGTGTTCTGAATGCGTATCAAGCTACGCTGGCATATGGGCTAAACACCGACGAAGATCATTGGTCGCATATTCATCAAAGGTTACTATCAGTAGACAGGTCTTCATGTGGCAGATCAACTCAAATTGCCAACCTAAGCATTAGGGCTCTACAAAGTTTCTGGAACTTAGGGATGCTCGCCGACGTATTCCGGCTGGAAGCGAATACAATGAGACTCGGAAAAATCTCAGGTCAAAACCGCGTGTTAGTCTGAAGAGAGACCGCGAAGCCCGATGGTCTCATCGTGCGTCGGAAATGGAAACATACGCTGCCGTCGGTAAATCATCGCAAGTTATTTCCGTCTGATATGGGAAATAGGCGGCAGGAGACTTGGTGTTAGCAAGACAATACGCGACAAGAGTGGACAACCGATCCACAGCTTGTCAAAAGGCTTTTAGCGTTGGGCCGAACACTGAAGGCAATTTAACCAATCTGAGTTATCGCTTTCTCTTTCGAGCATTGAGTACCCTTCTCCATGTGCCGTCTCCTTGGACCCGCCTTCACGCGCAGTAGTCGAGGTGGGCTCAAACTGTTGAAATTGCATAAGGCCGCTGGTCCAGACAGAATTCCCCCAGCTTTCTACGAATTCGGAGGACCTGCTTTTGTGGATGCTTTACACGAGTTGCTAATGGAACTTTGAGAGCAGGAAACTGTCCCGACAGACTGGAGCTGTTCCGTCATACTCCCATTTTTTCAAGTGAGACTCTTGTTCGGAATGTGGCAACCGTAGATGGATCAGTCTGATCTCAACTGCCACTAAATGGCTGGCCTCTGTCGTTCTCCACAGATCTACTGGGGTTCGTGAAGGCCAGATCCGCAAAAAGAGCAAGTTGGACTTCGTGGAAATCGGGGCTGCATCGATCACAACTCACTTTGCGTCAATTGTTGGAGCACCGCCATGGTTATTGGCGACCCATCGTCGTCGTATTTCTCGACATAAAAAGTGTCTTCGATTCAGTCGATCGATGTGCCCATTGGGACTGTCTGCTGAGAAATGGTGTGCCCGATACATATGTAAACATTATCAGAGAGCTGTACGCGCATAGTTTGGGCAGGGTGAGGCTTTATGGCAAACTGTCGATGCCCTTCAATATCACCAGCGGTGTGAGGCAATGTTGCCCGCTGTCAACTTTCCTCTTTAACTGTGCAGTTGACGATGTCATCGAAACAACATGTGCTGGACACGACTTAAAAATTTGGAGTTACATGTGTGGAGCTACATCCTGGTGAGCGACTTCTTGACTTGAAATATGCGGACGATATTGCCCTAAGCTGTGACAACTCCCAAGCATGCCAAGCAGCACTGGACTGATTAGAACTGGCTGTTAACCGTTTTGCGCTATGCTTTGCTCCATTGAAGTGCGAAATTCTTCTCCAATATTAGCAGGGACCCGCCCCTGCGCTGACACTTGGTGGTGATCAGCTAGAAGTCGTTCAGAAATTCAAGTATCTGGGCAGCTATATTAGCACCCGTAGGATGGAAGCCGAGATTACGAACCGTATAGCTAAAGCTCGAGGTGCTTTTGCCAATCTCCGCCACCTGTGGCGCAGACGCGACATTACTCTCTCCCTGAAAAGTAACGTGTATAATGCAGTCGTCCGTTCAACCCTCCTATACGGTGGTGAAACCTGGCTGAGACAATACAGTAAAATAACGTTGAAGATCCGAGCGAGTTAAAATACGTGGTTATCAGCCATCAAAGTGTGCCCTGCTATTGACGAACATACGGTGATAACGGTTCTTCAGTCGCACAGACTGCTTCCCAATGCTTGCGTAACGCTTGACGATTTAAGTGCGAGACTGCAGCTTTTCCAACTACATAAAATTGAACCTTGTTCGGGATCGACCACAATCAAGAGCAGAACAAGTAAACAGGTGCAAACAAGCGTGGATGTCAGGTTGCAATACGTACGAAGAAATTAGTGATTTGCGAGCTACCGAGTTTAGGGGATACACGGACGCGTTCAGCTGGACCAAATAATTCGCGAAGGGAGATCTTAAATATTCTACCAGACAGATGCTGATAGACGATGATCCAACCTTCCTGACAACCTTCACAACACCACTCGAGTGATTAGACCAACTTCGTCTACCGTTTGAGCAGAGCAAGTTAAAAGTTTAAAAACGATCAACACAACGTTGGATGATCTCGTCGTCCCGTGGCGGAGTTGTACGCTATCGGGCACGTCCTCAGATTACGGAATGGGGATAGCCTTCATTGTGGAGGTAACTGCGAATAAACCCCGTTTATTTTGCAAGTGTGATGAATAAGCACTTATGGACAATCAGCGGCTACGTCTCAGAGCGTGGGGAGTTCTGGGCAGGTCATCTGGTTTTCCACCAAATACCACAAGAGCTCGTATGCATTGTCAAAGTCAATGTGACCGGCTATAGGGCGACTGACCACTCACTTCTGGTTACAGGAGTGAGTACCTAACGGAGGGTGAATGAACAACTTTGCTGGCCACCTGCTTCTGCGTGAACTGTTACCGAACACTAAGGTGAATGAGCCACCTGGCTGTCCACAATCTTCGTATTTACTGCTGGTTGGATGTTCCAGCGGCATATCTTAATCACTCCGCTGGCCTGTGTGTAAGGTCTTTATGACCAAAGGTTCTGATCGGGGTCCCTAAAGTCAATTCACTTCCTCCGCCTGATTAACCGAAAAACATTCTGCACACAATAGAAACTTCCGTATTCCTTCCCTTTACTGCCTTTTCTCCTCTTCGTTTTGTGGTTATCATGTGTTGCAACACTCTGCCAATTACTATTTGGCAAAATTGTGAATTGGTAAAATTGGATATATATATATATATTTATGCATGGCAATAGACAACCGACCCATGTGTTTAGATTCCCAGCAAGCACAAGAATATCGGGTTCGCAAGCTCTACCCAAGAGCTTGTGAAGTTCACGATAAAAATTTGTCCTTGACCGAGTCACCACTGCCGTCGGTTGGAGCGTACACACAGATCACAGACAAGTTGCGTCTCCCCTTACAAGGTCTGGTCATCTTGCATTGACACAGAAGCCGAACTGTACACTGTCGGCTATTAATCGGGAGCCAGTCCAGCAGTGCTGCCTCGGCTTTGCTACTTAGTGTTACACCAACGCTAGCCAAGCCTGCCGCGGCTGCTTCCGTGTCACCAGATAGATGTAAGTGAAATATCAAGCCGTGGTCGGTGGGAGATCTCAACCCAATCACAATACTGGTATTTAGCAATCGGGCTTCGGAAGGACAGTAAACATCGATGGCGAGGGATTCCATGGTGCGCGTAAGACTAACCTGCCTCCCGATCTGCATGAGTGTGCCTACATTAAAGCATGCCAGATGGACGGAGGACGAAGGAGTGCCACTGGGCCAGCTCTGTGGTCGTCAACAGAACCCTCGGGAGTAGAATCATGGAAATGGGATTCAGTTGGTAACGGATAAAATAGATTGGTAGCAAAAAGACAAGTGGCATGTTGAGGTGGGTGAGTGACAGAAACAGATAACCGCGGTGCAGCGGAAGAATGATCCATGGAGCAACAGGGTGTGCATGAAGACGCGGACGTACACAAACACGCAGATTTGCAACGATATGATTGGTAATGGAAGCACACATGCCAAATAACGCTCCATATCACAAGTGAGTAATCTGACAATAGAACAGGAAGTTCAACGTCTCAAAATTTGATAGAATTCGATTGAGAATTCATGAGACGGATTCGAATACAAATCGATTTCGTGAAAGCTTTACACATGTTTTTACAAAACCGAGACTTCTTCGTCAACTTAACACAGCTATGCTATGGTGTAGGGATTTAATATGGCGCGCGGTCTATCAAATCAAGCATCAAGGTTCATCGAAACAGTGCTATGCATTCAATGCCTGTGACTGTGAGCAGCCGGACATTGATGCTCCGACTCGGTTGGGATAGATGCAGATTTTAAACCTCGAGTCGTAGATCCCAAGAAGCAGGTCGATGGTAGAGCACCGTTCGAATGTCACCACCGAAGAGCAGCTTGCAGCTACTGGTGTGGTGGTTCCGGTGTCCGGCCTGCATTCAGTTCGAGTCCCTGCAGTTTGGGTGTTCCTGCAGCATCCTAACCGGCGTGTATGAGCATCGCGACTGCTGTGCAGTGAGATGTTAGTGTCCTGTTCAGGTTGATATGTGTGCACAACAGTGGGGAGTATGGCCAACCTTACGGGCAACAGATATGGCTCAGTAGAATAGGACAAGGGAATTGGGTTTCTGCGTCCCCACATACATGAGTTCGGGAAGCAGGAGTTGGTGAAAGAGAAAATGCGGTAATCTCTTCAATCAGCGTGCGGAGATGAAGGTGTGTGTATGGACCAGTCGCTGATGAAAGTGATAGAAGTAACATGTAACCTTGATGTGCTATGCATGTTGCACAGGACTCTACCAGATGTGCACCGGTTACGATAGTGGTTCTAGGCATGGCTGTATAGGAGTAATTTAGCCGAGTGCACATTGTCGCTGGTGTATAAGGTCCAACAGTTCCTTAGCCAAGCAGTACAATCACTCCAAAGGCTTAGTGGAAACATGTATCTGGATGTATTTTCCAAGCGTCTCACTGTCCCCCTCAAGGCGATTTTTGTGTCCGCATAACATGCAGCCGTGTAGACCATGAGGATGCCTTTAGGCGCAGCGGACAGTTGATACATCTGGTGACCTAATTCCACAGCAGCATTCGGACGGTCGGCTAATGTAACAAACTCGAGCTAGCGAACAGAGCAGAAGGTGATTGGTGAGTGACTGTACGTGACAAAACCCCCGGAGAAAAGCACGATAACTCAGGTAAATACAGGCGCAAAACACCGCTTTCAGAAGAGAGAGGAATGAGTCAAATTAAACTGCATCACATCCCTACATCACAGGTTTTGTTCACTTTGATTACAACGAAGAGAGAGAATAGAGTGAGAAACAGGGAAAACAGCAGTCAAGTACTACGATGAAAGAAGTCCAGACTGGAGGATGAGAAATGAAGGGGCAGTTCAATTCGGAATGAGTGCGGATAAGCAGGAACAAACATGTGCACCCTGTGGGGCGAGGGAAACCGCTCAAAAGAACGAGCAACAGTGAATGGGTATTGGCCATGATGGTTTTGACGAGGGAAGATGCGTACAGAAGTGACGAACCGTAAGGATACGAGGCAGAACAATTTCGTGCGTTTCTCAAAGCTTATGCAATAGATGCCAAGAGAACAGGTCCGGAGGGAAACTAAACAGAGAGTAGCTCGAGAAGTGAGAACATAAGACCACATTGATAGCAGTTTTTCGCGACAGCAAGGTACCTCGGTCGTCTGGCGGCACTACTGCTAATGCCAGCTAGGGTGCTAACAAGCGTCAGTCAAGTGGTTTGTGTTGATAAGTAAGCCAGTCTGCTCAATTTTGCCACGGTGCAACACTAACACAGAGGAAAAAAGGTATCAGCAGCATGCCGCACAGCCGCTTCTCTGTCAGGAAATCGTCACTAGTCGCGCGATGGCGAAGGATACTGCGAGGGTCGTCTGGTCCCTTACACAAGCTCGAACCCGCGACCTCCAAGCTTCAAGTCAGGCATCTTATCCTTTTGACCACGGGCCGGCATAACACAAACGTTTAGTCGTGAGATCTATGGACTGTAAAACACCTTTACGGAAGCGATTAATAAGAGCATGTGCAGAACTCACAGAACGGTGAAAAATCCCTTGATTGCCGAGAACCAAATAACGTCTACCGTCAAGAGACCCACGAAGAACAGTATATCGATATGCGCTTTGGTCGGGCACAGCAAACAGGCCTGTAAAAATCCGGGTAAGTGGAAAAAGAAACTGGTCACAAGGAACCCTGTGCGGATGAGCTGGAACTGAGTTTATACTTATATGTTTCCAGCACAGTGAAGCATCCAATTTAAAGAGTAATTCAGAAAGCGGCAGACTGAAAGAAACTATCGCGTGATGACCCTTCGACTTTTCGTTGAAAAATTAGAGGCGTGCAAAAAAATAAAAAAAGACATCAAGTACAGAACAAAGAACCGAAGTACCGTACACAGTTGAAGGCACTACAAGACGGAAGTTGTACCAAGTCTAGCAACGGCCATATCGGCCGATAGCTACCAGATGAAGGCACTGGAGTCGCACACCGCAAGTACCATCGACTACGTCTAATGTCCATCGCCATGAGACTGGACCTTAACGTGGTGTGATGGTTTGCGTGCCCCAGTGATCCATTGAGCTATGCTGGATGGTGCTTTTTGCCCCTTCAGAGCCACTCATACCAGATTGGTCAAAGGTTAGAGACCAGACAAACTCAGTCTCCCGACCCTTCAGGTTGCGGGTTGGAGCGAGGGTGGCTCCCTACTACATAAAAAGGACTTTCTGTAGCCCATTGCCAAAACTCCGCTGCCTCATAGTCAGGTTTTGAACCAAAGGCTTTGGTTAAGAACCTTAATCGTTTTCCTGTCTAGCTTTGGGCAGCCTTGCAGTATCCTGCCAGCGCAAAACAACACATCGTCTTTTTCTTCCAACAGTCTCATGATGCCCTGGTCGTCGCAGAGGGTAATAAACGACGCTCTATCTGCTGCTAATGCTCAGGCCTTGCCGTCTGCTCTTTCCCTCTTTTGCGCTTTTTCAACCTTAGCGTCTCGCTCCAACCTCACTTTTATCGCCCTTGTTTTCTATTCCCCAATTCTTGACCCTCCCCCAGCTTGGTTCAATATTCGTTTATCTTCTAGTTTCGACTCAACAATCGCAGGGCGTCGCCCCAGTTCGTGTTCAACCGAGCGAATAAGGTCAGTTCATCCGTTTCCCTGGAGTCCTCGACCCTCGCTAAGACTGGCATGCCTCAACGTGCGCACCTTGCTACAGATGGGCAAACAAGCAGCAGTTGCCCGAACACTAGTGACCCTATCGATCCATATTTTCTGTTTATTGGAAACCCGTCTGCAAGATTCGAGCATCGTGCTTACGTTGCGATCCTGCGCATGAGACACTGGCGGCACATTCTCATTGCGTCCCTCTTGAGATGACGCAGCTTCAAGTGCCGGTCAAGCTGGCGTCGGCATTATTTGAGTCCCCGGGCTGGGGCTGCCCTGCTCAGTTGGATCCCAGTTAACAACCGGATCCGCGCCGTTACGTTGACTGCTTCATTCCAGGCTTCGAAGTCGCGCAGGGATAAACGGTGTCTGTTTGTCATTGCAGCCTACTCCCCCACAAATTGCAGCACTCGTTCGGTGATAGATGCATTCTATCACCAACTTATCGATGTCCTTCGTAGCAGTAAAGCACAGATACTGTGGTGCTTGCTGGTGATCTAAACGCCCAAGTCGGAAAATTATCCTCTGATTAGCGTCGTCTGAGCGGCCAACATGGCTTAGGCTGCCGCAATGAAAACGGTGAGCGGTTGCTACATCTGTGTGAAGGTGCTCGTCTCTCTCGCGAGCACTAACTTTTGACATAGCACCCGCAGAAGAGTGACTTGGCGCCCAGCAGCCTCGGGTCAGCCATGGACGCAAATCGATCGCATCGCGATTAGTTACCACCAGAAAGGCTGTATCCAAAACTGTCGCTCGATCTGGAGCATCAGCGTGGACTCCGATCACGTTCTCGTGTGTGCCGACCTGCGGGTACGTTTAGGCAGACGTCCACATTGTCGTTCTGAGCACATTGACACCAGCCAGCTGACGAAGCCAGGTGTCCTGAATGCGTATCAAACTACGCTGGCATATGGGCTGAACACCGACGAAGATCATCGGTCGCATACTCGTCAAAGGTTACTATCAGTAAGCAGGTCTTCATGTGGCAAATCAAATCAAATTGCCAACCTAAACATTAGGGCTCTACAAAGGCTCTGAAAAGGATGCTCGCCGACGTATTCCGGTTGGAAGCGAATACAATGAGACTCGTAAAAATCCCAGGTCAAAACCGCGTGCTAGTCTGAAGAGAGACCGCGAAGCCCGATGGTCTCATCGTGCATCGGAAATAGAAACATACGCTGCCGTTGGTAATCATCACAAGTTATTCCGTCTGATATGGCAAATGGGCGGCAGGATACTTGGTGTTAGCAAGACAATACGCGACAAGAGTGGACAACCGATCCACAGCTTGACAAAAGGCTTGGAGCGTTGGGCCGAACACTGCAAGGCAATTTAACCAATCTGAGTTATAGCTTTCTCTTTCGAGCATTGAGTGCCCTTCTCCACGTGCCGCCTCCTTAGATCCGTCTTCACACATAGTAGTCGAAGGTGAGCTCAGACTGTTGAAATTGCATAAGGCCGCTGGTTCAGACAGAATTTTCCCAGCTCTCTACGAATTCGGCGGACCTGCTTTTGTGGATGATTTACACGAGTTGCTAATGGAACTTTGAGAGCAGGAAACTGTCCCGACAGACTAAAGCTGCTCCGTCATATTCCCAATTTTTAAGGGAAGCTCCTGTCCGGAATGTGGCAACCATATAGGGATCAGTCTGATCTAAATTGCTTGCCTCTGTCGTTTTCCACGGATTTACTGGGGTTAGTGAAGGCAAGAGACGCAAAGAGTAAGTTGGATTTCGTCGAAACCGAGGCTGCATCGACCACAACTAACTTTGTGTCAATAGTTGGAGCACCGGCATGGTTACTGGCGACCCATCGTCGTCGTATTTCTCGACAGAAAAGGTGCCTTTGATTCAGTTGATCGATGTGCCCTTTGGGACTGTCTGCTGAGAAATGGTGTGCCCGATACATATGTAAACATTATCAGAGAGCTGTACGCGCATAGTTCGAGCAGAGTGAGGGTTTATGTCAAACTGTCGATGCCCTTCAATATCTCCAGCGGTGTGAGACAATGTTGCCCGCTATCAACTTTCCTCTGTAACTGTGCAGTTGACGAAGTTATGGAAACAACATTTGCTGGACACGACATAAAAATTTGGAGCTACATGTGTGGAGCTACATCCTGGTGAGCGACTTCTTGACTTGGAGTATGCGGACAATATTGCCCTAAGCTGAGACAACTCCCAAACATGCCAAGCAGCACTGGACTGATTAGCACTGCTGTTAATCGTTTTGCGCTATGCTTTGCTCCATCGAAGTGCAAAATTCTTCTCCAATATTGGCAGGGACCCATCCCTGCGCGCACACTTGGTGGTGATCAGCTAGAAGTCGTTCGGGAATTCAAATATCTGGGCAGCTATATTAGCACCCGTGGGATGAAAGCCGACATTACGAACCGTATAGCAAAAGCTCGAGGTGCTTTTGCCAATCTCTGCCACCTGTGGCGCAGACGCGACATCATTCTCTCCCTGAAAGTTAACGTGTATAGTGCAGCCGTCCGTTCAACCATCTTATATGGTGGTGAAACCTGGCTGAGACAATACAGTAAAATAACCTTGATGATCCGAGCGAGTTAAAATACATGGTTATCAGCCATCAAAGTGTGCCCTGCTGTTGACGAACAAATGAAATGCATTGGTGATAGCGGTTCTTCAGTCGCACAGACTGCTTCCCAATGCTTGCGTAACGCTTGACGATTTAAGTGCGAGACTGCAGTTTTTTCAACGACATGCTAAACAGTTTGACATAAAATTGAACTATGTTCGGGATCGACCATAATCAAGACCAGAACAAGTAAACAGGTGCAAACAAGCGTGGATGTCAGGTTGCAATACGTACGAAGCAATTAGTGATTTGCGAGCTACCGAGTTTAGGGGATACACGGACGCGTTCAGCAGGACCAAAGAATTCGCGAGGGGAGATCTTAAATATTCTACCAGACAGGTGCTGATAGACGATGATCCAACCTTCCTGACAACCTTCACAACACCACTCGAGTGATTAGACCAACTTCGTCTACCGTTTGAGCAGAGCAAGTTAAAAGTTCAAAAACGGTCAACACAAAGTTGGATGATCTCGTCGTCCCGTGGCGGAGTTGTACGCTATCGAGCACGTCCACAGATTGCGGAATGGGGATAGCCTTCATTGTGGAGGTAACTGCGATTAATTCCCGTTTATTTTGCGAGTGTGATAAATAAGCACTTATGGACAATCAGAGGCTACGTCTCAGAGCGTGGGGAGTTCTGGGCAGGTCATCTGGTTTTCCACCAAATACCAGAAGAACTCGTATGCATTTTGTCAAAGTCAATGTGATCTGCTATAATGCGACTGCCCACTCACTTCTGGTTACAGGAGTGAGTACCTAACGGAGGGTGGGTGAAAAACCTTGCTGGCCACCTGCTTCTGCGTGAACTGTTATCGAACACTAAAGTGAATGAGCCTCCTGGCTGTCGACGATCTTTGTATTTGTAAAGTCCAAAAGGAACTTTGATGTATCCCCAAACTGGATTGCTTACATGAGGACACGGTATCTCTTTTCCCTGATTGTCTTGCACATTTACACTGCTTTTCTGTGTTTTACAAGCTGTTAACATATCGCATATTTATTTCTTACACTCCATCACTGACACATCCTTGAGGTTTCAAGGTCCTTCTTATTATTATGTTACTGTGACACTGCCCAAATACTCGATCCGCCCCACGCTGCACAGTTTCTGCCCACTTGCATTACGATTGCAAAACCTATTCGTAAGTCATGTACTGTATTTATTATGCCTTATAGAACCACGGTTACAGGATAATTCGTTTTATTCTTCTGCCCAGACCGTGCGTTAAGTCTAGGTTTATCTGTTCGTAGTGTCTAGTTTAGTTTCGTACGACGTACTTAGTTTAGGCCTAGTATCGTTGGTACAGTATTCACGGCTGGTTGGATGTACCAGCGACATACCTTAATCCCCCCGCTGGTTTGTGGGTAAGATCTTTAAGACCAAAGGCTCTGGTCGGGGTCCCTAAAGTTAACCCACTTCCTCAGCTTGAGCAACCGAAAAACATTCTGCACACAACAGAAACTTTCGTATCCCTTCCCTTTACTGCCTTTTCTCCTCTTCGATTTGTGGTTATCATGCGTTGCGACACTCTGCCAATTGGTAAAATTTGATTTGGTTAGCGGCATCCGGTTTCGGATTTGCCTGTCACTGTGGTAAGCCACAGGACGCCTGCGCCTACAGTGGGATCATGGATGGCTTGCGCTGCACCACCCACAGCTCCATCCACACACCCCATATCCAATGTAAACCCGAAGGAATAAGACCGGGAGGCATGCGGATGGGAGCCACGTTTCATCAACGGAGCCGGCCCACACTCCTTCACAGGCAAACACAAGCATGCTGTATTTGGAGAATCAACCACACACAAGGCGGTGGCTGCACCGTAGTCCGCTCCGCACTGAGTGCATGGAACCACTCTTCGAGCATAATATTTTTTTTTCTTTTTGGGTGCACAGCAGCCGGCTGGTAGCTTACCGGAACGATGCCCATCCGTTACCGGTAGCTTAGCCAGCTTGCACCAGTTGCTTTTTCTCTCCTTTTTTCTATGTATTGCAGCACAGTAGCTGAGGTGTTCTCCACCTCTAGCTAACGTGTATGATGATGATGACTCTTCGAGCCTAGCACAACCACAAGAACCATGCACCCTGTCCCCTCCAGCAACGACCAACTGTCTTCTGGAGCCAGTATGGACGAGGTAGTGGGTAATAGACAGGTAGTTGTGTTCGTTGACATATCTGAATTGTCGGCTGATTGCGACGAACACAAATACTCACCAAAATCCTTCCATTCATAAGTAATACCAATTCGTCCGTACGGATTCCACAAAATGCTATGTCGATTCATAGCTGCCGTAACCGGGAAGTCCTGACGCCGGAAGGCCGATCGCTGTCATCTGCATGGCAGGTGCCTGCATGGCAGTGGAGGATGCGTCGGGCTATATCGCACTTGGCTAACAATTCATGATAGTCAAATACCGTCCTCCATGGCGCAGTTACATAAGCTGCGGGCTAGTTGGCAAGAGCCACTAGCAGTCATGGGTTCGATCCTCCGCAGAGGACCGAAGAATGCGCACCACTGATGAGCCCCAATAGGGCGAAACGGCCGTCTGGTGCTTTTTCGGATAGCTGGTCGACATAGCTGAATTGCCGGCTGATTGCGACGAACAAAAATACTCACCAAAATCCTTCCATTCATAAGTAATAGACAGGTAGGCACATTGTCAACATGCACATTAAGCGCAGTCACACCGGGGATATCAACAAACAGGCAATCACCTGAAACGATATCAAATAAAATGAGTGGAATAGTGCATACAAATACGGTGACATAATCCTTCATTAAATGAGGGTATGAAATAAAGTGATTGGGCAAAATCCGCGAAAGGTTCAATACGCCAGATAATATATCATAAGAAAATGCCGGGAAAATGTCACCAAAATTAGCTACAGTTGAATTAAGCGACTTGTGGAAGTACATAGAAAACAGTTCAGATATACATTAATTTGAGATAGAAATGAATTAGGACAAAATAGTAAGCCACCATCTGAAATAACGAGACCCATCATGTAAGCAACCAGTTAGTAAATCGAAAGCAGCGTACCTACAAACGATGTACCGGTTCCGCCTACGTTCTCTGCAGGAACCGTCGTCGCTTCGGTAGTGGTTCCGAGTGGCCTCGCTCATGGCTCACTAGGCCGGCCTGACTCACACTGCATGTGCTCGATGTCGATGGAATACAACCCATCGGCGCCTGCCGCTGCTTCTACTTCTCTGCATGCACGAGGACTTTCCCTTGTACATCGGCAACAGCCTTCGTGATCAGATCACGCCATGCACGCCGATTAACCGCTTTCGATTCCCATGACCTGTAATCAAGATCAAAACGTGATATATATATATATATATATATATATATATATATATATATATATAGTGCCATGAGCTCATGTCCTGGACGCCTGCTCGTGGCGACCGCTGGGTTGGAGGTGGGTTACGCTCTTCTCCATGCTAAGATCCAGGACACCAACCCGCATGACTCAGTGAACTGACCATGTGCTAGATTCGTTGCCTTTCGGGTGTTCATTTAATCGAAGGCTTTGGCTGAGGACCCGAGTCGTTCTCATGTCAGGTGTGGCCACCCTGCCAGTATCCTAGCCCATCCTCTTTGGGGGTTAGGAAGTGGTCGATGGCCCTCTTCCTGTAAAACCTAGCCACTGGAGGAAACAGATCTACGGATTATAAGCTCACAGCTTGATTGGCGTAGAGCACGAACCCTACGCATTGTCTCTGACGGTGGGAAGGCACCTTCGGGTGCTCAATGGTTTGCTACTGCCCGGCTCAAGCCAGGCAGCCCCTGGTCAAATTGGTGCAAACCCGACAAAACCCACCTGCGTCTGGCCGTGGTCGCAGGTGCGTATCCTACTACGGTCGCAAAACATATAAATCGTTCCAGTACCTCAAAGGCTGCGTGTGACGGCTCTCAAGCAGATCCCAATCTGTCTCTGCAATCACATTCCCGAGCTGGATCTGCTCCCCACTGCCTTGTGGGTCAGGCTATTGAGCCAAAGGCTCCGGGCGGAGTTCCTCAAGCAAACATCCGAAGCACAACGACCACCTCGCGTGCGGTTGCCCACCAATGCAATCGTATGCCTGCGAGCAAAGCACTCAGCATCGGGTGCTGGAACGTGCGCACACTACTGGACCGGAACTCCAGCGAGCGCCACGAGCGACGCACTGCACTGGTCGCGATGGAACTGGCGCGCTACAACATCGATATTGCGGCGCTCAGTGAAACTCGGCTCGCTGAGCAAGGTAAGTTGCATGAAGCAGGTGCTGGCTACACACTCTACTGGGTGGGCAACGCCGCCTCAGCACCACGTGATCATGGGGTCGGATTTGCAATATCCGATCGCCTTCATGGCCTGCTGGTGGGTGAACCAACGGGTATCAGCGCGCGACTGATGACTGTTCGCCTACAACTCGGAAGAGGTAAGTTTGCCACTTTTATAAGCACGTACGGTCCGACTATGTGTTATCCTGATGACACGTGTGATCCGTTCTACACTGAGCTATCCTCCATGATACGGTCTGTGCCGAGGAACAACCGACTGTTTCTGCTGGATGATTACAACGCGCGCGTCGGGCGTGATGCATGGGTGTGGACAAGTGTTATCGGTCCACATGACATTGGTTCAGCGTATGCGAATCGTGACAGACTGCTCTCACTGTGTGCCACTCACAGCCTGACGATCACGAACACTCGGTTTGCACTGAATACGAGTGATATAGCAACTTGGACGCACCCACGCAGTGGTCACGCTCACCTGCTCGACTATGTCGTCGTACGTCAGCGTGATATGTGTGAAGTGCGCATGACATGTGTACTGCTTGGAGCTGTGGTACTGACTACAAATTGGTAAGGACTAAACTGTACATATATTTTCGTAAATCTATGTATTACACTTCAGCCGTGAATCAGAGGCGTAAATTTAACATTCTCTCCTTTGGTACTGTGGCGAAACGTACTGAACTGTACGTCTGTGTGATGTGGACTGCATAATCACAGTGGGCGACCTGTAACAGTACATTCGCGACCAAGTGACAGCTGCTGCCGAGGAGACCATCGGGCGCGCAAAGTGTAAGCGGCCTGATTGGTTTGATGAGAACAGTGCGACGATTGGCGCATTGGTGTCGGAGAAAGTAGCATTTGCCGCACATGTGCCAGATCCCAGTGACTTTGGGAAGAAGAGAAAGTTTGGGCGAATTCGACGAAGATTGAACTGAGAGCTCCGTCGCATTAAAAATGCATGGTGGACGGAGAAGGCGAAGCAAATGGAATGCAACGCCGAACGCCGACAATAAAAGGAATTCTCTGACTTCTTGAAGGCGGTATATGGACTGAGGTTGTAGCCACTGATGACGCTACTCGATTGTAGTTCAGGTGCTAACAACACAGACTGCAGATCTGGCGAAAACACTTTGATTGTCTCTTGAACAACCGTTCAGAGATTGACTGAACTGTGTTGTATGGGCTACAACAACAAGAGGATAAGACGTGTCTTGACGACACACCGACACTAGATGAGACGCAGAGAGCATTTGCTCAGCTGTGAAAACATAAATGAGCCAGTGATGACAGGATCCCGCCTGAACTACTGTGACACGGTCAACCCGCGTTGGTGACCGCGCTGCACCACTTGGTGCAACGCATAAGTAATGAGGAGCAGGTGCCTCCTGAGCTGAAGGTTGCCCATGTGATACCAGTGTACAATGGTAAAGGGAGCAAGCAATGTTGTATGAATTATCGTGGCATCAACTTGCTGAGTTGTGTGGGCAAGGTGATTGCCCGAATTCTGCTCAACCGCCTCGTCAGTCAGGTTGTGGAACCTAACGTGGCGGAAGAGCAGTGTGAATTCCATTTAGGTCGCAGCACTATAGATATGGTGTTTGCGACTCGTCAGTTACAGAAGTGCAGAGAACGACACCAACCGTTGTACTCGCTTTTTGTTGATTTCACCAAGGTATTTGATACGGTGAACCACGAGGCACTGTGGTTGGTGTTGGGTAAGTTTGGTTGTCCGTGTAAGTTTAATCGAATGCCTGCACAGTGGTATCCGGGAGAGGGTGCAGCTGAGTGGAGAGACCTCGGATGACGTTGCAGTTGTCTCTGATGTGAAGCAAGGCCGTGTCATAGCTTCGGCCCTGTTTACTACATATCTTCATACAATGATGTCTTGTGCTTTTGATGCCACTTGTGCTTACGGTGTTCGTGTGGAGCACCGTGTTGATGGTGGGTTGCTAAACATTCGTCGTTTCGGTGCGAGAACTCTAGTCTGTGAGACAACTATCCGTATGTTGCTGTTCACTGACGACTGTGCGTTGTTTGCACACAGCGCGGATGAGTTGCAGCATATGACTAGTGCTCTGGCCAAATTCGAACTCACCATCAACACAAGCAAAAATGCGTTTCTTTCAGCCTTGACCAGAGGTGCAATCTTCAATATTGCCGCGAATCAGCCTTGGTGTTGAAGTGTTGGAAACCACCTCCCGCTTCTGCTACCTTGGGAGTGTGATGTCGACTGATCAGCAGATACAGAGTGAGCTTCGTATCCGCGTGTCGAAGGCAGCGGTAGCATTCGGGAAGCATGAGTATCGAGTGTGGAACAACCATCAGCTTAGCATTGGCACGAAGCTGATGGTGTACAACTCCATGGTGTTGTCCGTTCTTCTATACGGCAGTGAAACGTGGACGATGTACTGGAGGGATGTGCGATATCTCGAGCGGTTCCATCAATAGTGTTTGCGAAGGATCCTGCGCATTGGATGGGGCGACAGAGTTGCGGACGCGGAAGTGGAATGTATGCAGTGGACTGCATACTTTTACTGCGACACCTGTGGCTCCGTAGTGTGAGCCGTATGGATTCAACGCGGATACCGAAACAACTCTTATATAGTCAGCTGAGTATTGCGGAGTGGCATGTAAGGAAACCGAAGCTTCGTTATCAGGAAATGATCAATGTGAGCCTCTCACGCTGTAATCTTGATTGCAGGTCATGGGAATCGAAGGCGGATGATCGGCGTGCATGGCGCGATATGATTACGAAGGCAGTTGCCGAGGTGAGGGAGAAAACCCTCATACATGCAGGGCAGAAGCGGCAAGTGCGGGAGCGGCAAGCGCCGATGTGTTGTACTCCATCGACATCGAGTGCATGATGCAGTAGCACATGCGGTCGCGAGTGCGTAAGTCAGGTAGGCGTAGTGAGCCATGAGCGAGGCCAATCGGGACCACTACCGAAGCGACGACGGATCCTGCAGAGAACGTAGGCAGAACCGGCGCAGCGTTTGTAGGTACGCTATATTCCATTTACTAGCCGCGTGCTTGCATGCTGGGTCACTTTATTTCAAATGGTAGGTTTGCAATTTTGTCATAATGCCTCCCTTTCTGATATTAATCGCTACCTGAATAATCTTCTATACACTTGCACATGTTGCTGAAGCAAATTAGTTAAGTTCGATAACATTTTCGTGTTTGTAACATTTTATTCTGACCACTTTAACTTATGGCGGATTAGTTCGTAACCAATTTACTTTATAGACCCATTTAGTGAAGAGTTTTGCCGCCGTATCTGTATGCATTATCCGATTTATTTTAGTTCATCTTGTCGTTTCAAGTGATTGGCTGTTGTTTGATATCCCTGGTGTGGCTGTGCTTGATGTGTATGTTGACAAGGTGCCTACCTGTCTATTACCCATTACCTCGTCCATACTGGCTCTAGGAGACAGCTGGGCGTTGCTGGAGGGGACAAGGTGCACGGTCCTTGTGGCCGTACTAAGCTCGAAAAGCGGTTCCATGTATTCAGTGTGGAGCGGACTACGGTCCGGCCACCGCCTTGTGTTTGAATGTGAAGGAGTGTGGGTCGCCTCAGTTGATGAAACCTGGTTCCTATCCACATGCATCCGGTCTTATTCCTTCGGGTTTACAATGGATAGGGGGGGTGTGGTTGGAGCTGTGGGTGGTGCAGCGCAAGCCACCCATGGTCCATCTGTAGGCGCAGGCGTCCTGTGGCTGGCCACAGTGACAGGCAAATCCGAAACCGGATATCGCCAACCATGTGTGCGCTATGCTGAGGCTGAGGTTGCATTCAAGATGCTTCTTCACCGCAGTTTGGCTAAATCAACTTGCACTTAAACTAGGTTGCTTATTTAGAGAAAGCTATTAATTGAATCTCAGTTTGTCGGTGTGTAAGTTCCTTTTCCATATCACTCAAACTATGAGCTTGATTTTTATGAAAAGCGGAAGTTCGCGCACCGACTAACTAGCCCCTATTTCTAACAAGTAAACGGAATACCTGAAGCAGCAATGAGAATCAAAGAAGTCTTTATCAAAAGACAGAGTCCCCCAAGTAGGCGCATCTCTGATGCCACCTCAAAAGCTTGAGGACCTCTCATGGAATATCGGTCTGAATCCCGTGGAAAACTAAAACGGCAAAACAGTACTTGAGTCAACACTGCCTTCACACCTAAGAGCACAGTTGCATAACCGCGTGAAACCATAAGAACTCAAGCAATGTAAGGGCCAAAGAACCCAAGAGCAACGCCGACTGTAAGCATGAGCGCGGGTGAAAGATGTGGTAGTGGGTAGAGCTGGCGGAAAATCGTTTGGTGTCTCCGTTGGTGGAGAAATGAATTGAAGAAACTGAGCACAGCGTGGAAGTAAAAATGCCATTGCGCAACGACGAAATGGGTAACACAAACTAAACAACCAATAAAGCTCTCAAAGATATATAAAGTGGTAAAGGAAAGATATCACGAGAAAAATACGGTGATATGGCTTCAGGGAAACTATGACGTAGCCAACTAAATGCCGCCAACTCTACATTAAAAATACATTGTAAAAAGATTTTGTACACACGCCAGCCAGCGCAGCTTAGGAACAACCACAGCTCGTGCACCGGAGGGGGCAAATCCAATTATCCTGATGTAAGTTACCACATAATAATAATAATGATAAATTCAAAAATGGTAAATCAGGAGTGGTGCATAAAAAGCAAAATACTTAAGTGAACTAGTATAGAGTTAGAAGTCAGGAAATGCATGTAAGGGGTTCGCTACACGCGATAGAGTAGCCTAGTCAGTTAAGTGACCCGTCCGAAGGCACGCATGAGAGTGGAATACACAGAAAGTTGGCCCATGCATAAGTTGTGATCACATGCACGGGTGACCTGGGTACTCGATTGTGTGCGGTTGGTGATATCAAAGATCGTACAGCGTAAGTTCCGGTACAAAGGGTATCGATGTTATTTGATAACGCGTAGTAATGAGAAAACAAGAATACAACAGGGTCCCTGAAGAACCGGCAGCTTTGACGCCCACCGTGGTCAAGCAGCGGTACCCCATTGCTCCTTTGTTGCTACGAGCAGTCTCGAAGTTTCCCGCAAGTGTAGATGGGGTATGCACAAAGCAAGCTGTTCGTACGAGCAGTGGCAACTGAGAGAGCAGTGCAGGCATTACGAACATTTCAGTTAAACAACTGCGAACCGCGAACTAAAGTGAGGTGGATCCAAGTGTCGAAGGCGGCTTTCTCGTCAAGGAAAGTCACTGCACTTGGCATTGCGCATGGTAATCGATGCTCCAACAACTAACGGAGAGTAACTATGCGGTCAACGCAATCTCGGATAGGGCGAAGCCACTCTGACTATCGTTGATTCGGCATTCGCGAGGACGATCGGATCAACGCAGTAAGATACCTGTGAGGAGTCTGGACGCAATGGAAAAAGGATAACGCTTGATGACTTTCGCACAAAATGTATTGACCGTTTTTGAGGACGTGCATTACGGATGACAACCACTAGTTTGAAGGCATCTTCAATGATTTAAATAGGGCCGAAAAGAGCAATCACCAATGAGCTGCATTCATCCTCCAACAAAACGTCAGCTGGATACTGGGTATCGTTACCCGAAAACGATGCATTTAGTCGAAAGTTGCGCTCCCAATGATCGGATTGACTAAGGCTCACTTTAAAGCGAATCGCAACCCACATCGAGACTGCGCGTTGACGTCCATTCACACGAGCGTTTTGAAAATGAATCGTTCAATCAGAATGAGATCAAAAAGTTTTGTTTCGTACCAGCACCGATCGAGTTCAACTTGAACCGTGAAACACCACAGCGCTATGAACCGTGACAGTCACTGTATAGTCAAGTCAAAATAAGCTGAGTACATTTTCAGCACTTTTTACACTAGAACTGCAGTTATAATATGAGGATACAAAAAATCTACTTAAAAGGACAAGCAAATGGTGAAAAAAGACACACTATACACGTTAGCTAAAGGTGGGAAACACCTCAGCTACTGTGCCGTAACACCTAAAAGAAAAAAAGAGTAAAATGCAACAGCTAAGCTACCGGTAACGGATAAGCATCGTTCCAGTAAGCTGCCAGCAGGCTACTATGCAGCAAAAAAAATTTACTATGGAAAATTATAAAATGCTAAATAATGAGAACATGGTTGGAAGGGGAGGCTAAGAGGGATGGGGTGGGACAAAGAGACTCACACCACCAACGCCACTGAGGGCGGCTCCTAGCGATATGAACAAGTGTATTCAGCCAAACGTGTTCATCGTCTTTCGGACCCCAACCAGGAAGCCGAGACGCTCCAACTGAAGTCGGCTTCGAAGTGAGGGCCTTCATTCCTCTCGACCAAGTCATCGCTTGGCCACCACTCCTCTTCTTCCATCCACACCCCCGGCGAGCAAACAACGCACATCGCAAGAGTCGGTGGGCTGGCATGCGCAACACGTGGCGAGCCATCGGAGCCTGGTGCGTGAAATGACGGTGTTGAGCGGTTCAGTACCTTATCCTGTGCCGTAAACAAGGCATCGAACATGCTCGTTGCTCATGCGATGTTCCCACCAGATGTGAGCTAAATTGCAAAGGCACCGGTGGTCGAACGTAACTAGGCACTTCAGGTCCACTGACCTAAAGGGCTAGGTTTCACAACCGTACAGTAGGGTAGAACATACCGTTGCAGTGTACACTTTACCCTTCAGGGCAAGAGTGATACCGCGCCGGCGCCATAAGTGGCGAAGGTTAGTAAAAGCGCCTCGAGCTTTTGCCATACGGTTCGTGATCTCATCTTCAATCCCACGAGCAATAATACAACTTCTCAGGTAGTTGAATTTTTGAACGACTTCTAGCTGATCCCCACCAACGGTCAGCGAAGGCGGCGATCCAGACCAATCTTGGAGGAACGCTTTGCACTTCGATGGTGCAAAACAAAGCCCGAAATGACGGACAGCTAGTGCTAATCTGTCTAGTGCCGCTTGGCACGTTTGTGAGCTGTCACAGATTAGGGCAAGATCATCGGCATGCTCCAAGTCAAGAAGTCGTTCTCCTGGAAGCAGATCCACACCTTCAAAGTCGTGTCCTGTGAACGCGATTTCCATGACTTCGTCAATAGCGAAGTTGAAGAGGAAAGATGACAGCAAACATCCTTGTCTCACACCGCTGCAGATATTAAAGGGCGACGACAGCTTACCGTAAGCCCTCACTCTGCCTGAGCTACGCGCGTATAATGATCGCATAATATTCACATATTTCCCAGGTACACCTTTCCTGAGTAGAAAGTGCCAAAGTGCACGTCTATCCACCGAATCGAATGCATCTTTGACAGTGAGGAAAACGATAAAGGTGGGCCGTCAATATATGTGACGGTGCTCCAACAACTGACGCAAAGTGAAGATGTGGTCAATGCAGTCACGACCTCGACGAAACCCGGCTTGGTCTTCACGAATATGGCTTTCACAAGTGCTAGTCAGTCTGTGAAGGATGACAGAAGCAATTAATTTGGAGGCGATGGAGATCAGACTGATTCCTCTATGGCTGCCGCATTCCGAGCGCGAGCCGCCTTTGAAGATGGGAACAATAACGGAGCGGCTTCAGTCGGTTGGGACAGTTTCCTGCTCCCACAGTTTCACTAGTAAGTTGTATAAATCATCCACAAGAGCAGGTCCCCCGAATTTAAAGAGGGCTGGTGGAAGATCATCAGGTCCCGCGGCTTTATTTAACTTCAACAGTCCGATCTCACATTCGACTTCTGAGTGAGAGGGTGGATCCAAAGGGACAACCCACGGAGCGAGACAATCAGTGGCCGGCGAGAAACCTAACAATTCCGACCGAGTAAAAGTGCTCAGCCCAACGCTCCAAGCGTTTTGAAAAGTTGTGGATAGGTCGTTCACTTTCATCACGTATAGTTTCACTAACACCAGATCTCCTGCTGCCTGTTTCCCGTATCAGACGGAACAACTTACGATGGTTACCAAGGGTAGCGGCCATTTCCATCTCCGATGGACGATGAGAACATCAGGATTCGCGGTCTCTCTTTAGGCTAGCACGGAGTTTTGTCGGGAGCTCTTTGCGAGTTTCATTGTGTGCGCTTCAAGCCGGAATAGGACGGCGAGCATCGATAAGTTCCAGAGACCGCGAAGAGACCCAATGTCCATGTTAGCATCTAGAGTTACCCTATGAGGATTTTCCTGCTGCTAGTAGGGTCTGGTGATTATGAGACCAGTGAACTTTAACTGAATCCAGTGAGCGCTTGCTCAACTCGCATGACAGCGTACTTTGATAGGCATTCAGAACAGCTGGTTTCGCCAGTTGGCTGGTGCCAATGCGCTCACAACGTCGTCTTGGGCGTCCGGCATCCGCAGGTCAGCACATACAAGTGCATGATCGGTGTCCACATCTGTGCTCCAAATCGAGCGACAGTTCTGGATGCAGCCTCTGCAGCGGTAAGTTATAGTAATGTGATCGATTTGCGTCCATAGCTGGTTCGAGGCTGGTGGGCGCCAAGTCACCCTCCGGCGGGTGCTGTGTCGGAAATTAGTGCTCGCAAGAAATAAGCGAGCATCTTCACACAAATGAAGTAACCGCTCACCGTTATCATTACGGGAGCCTACACCATGTTTGCCGTCCAGATGCAGTTCATCAGTGGATAATTTTCCAACTTGTGCGTTCAGATCCCCAGCCAGCACAACAGCGTCCGAGCTTCTTCTGTGGTGACGGGGCACGTTCAATTGGCGACAGAAATCGTCTTTTACCGATTCATTGCTAAATTTTGTGAGTGTATAGGCAGCGATGACGAATAGACACCTGTTAGTGTCGCGCGACTTCGACTAGCCAGCCAATCGGACCGCACACAGCCGGCTAATGATTGGAATCCAGTCAACCAGAGCAGTTTCAGCCCGGGGACACAGCACAATACCAACACCGACTTGGCCGGTGCTCGAAGCTGCATCGTCACCAGATAGGCGCAATGAGAAAGTGCTGCTAGTGTCACCTGAAGGGGATCGCAGGGTGAGCACAGAGCTCGAGTCTTGCAGGCGGGACTCGGATAAGCAGCAGATATCGATCGAGAGGGTCTCTAATGTTTGGGCAAGTGCTGCCTGTTGACCGATCTGAAACAATGTGCGTACATTGAGACATGCCAATCTGAAGGAGGATCGAGGGCTCCAAATGGAAGTCGATGAACTGCGCTTGCCCGCTTGGTTGGACATGGGCTTGTCGACAGGACAGGAATGACGCTCCGCGTTCACATATGAGTTGAAACTAGAAACGCCTAGCAAAGTAACGTGGGGGAGGGCCAAGAATTGGAGGTTGAAAACAGGGGGGATGAAAGTGAAGCTGGAACGGGACGATTAGGGTGAAAAAGCGTAAGAGGGGGAATAAGAAGACGGGAAGGCTTGAGCAGTAGCATCCAAACCCCTATCCACCCTACTCGATGCAGCAGATAGGGCACTGTTGATTATCCTCTGCGGTGGACAGAGCAACAAGAAACTATTTGAAGAGAAATTCATTGTATTGCGTGGGCAGGATACTGTCAGATTGCCCAGGCCTAGACAGGAGAACGATTAGGGTTCTCAACCAAAGCCTTTGGTTCAAAAACCTTATCGCAAGGCAGCGGGTTTGGCGTTGGGCAACAACGAGTCCGTTTTAGGGAATAAGGCGCCACACTCATTCCAACCCTCAACCTGGAGGACCAGTAGGCTGAGTCTGTCTGGCCTCTAAACATTGACCAATCTGGTATGAGTGACTCTGAAGGTGCAGAAAAAGCACCACCCAGCGTAGCTCAATGGATCGCTCAGGCCCACAAACCATCGCACCACGGTAAGGTCCAGTCTCATTGTGATGGGGTGAAAAAACAACAAAATATACGTACATTCACTAGAGCAAACGTTCACGCAGGGCATCTGTTGTGATTGGTCATCCCGAGGCAAGGTCCGTCTGGCCATCCACGTGACACACGTGTGTGAATAAATGTCCATGTTATCAAGCGAACCAGTGACTTGGTCATGTGTATACCTTACAGCTGTATCCTTTGTGTTTCCGTGTTCTTAATTACAATACTCGCGACGGTTTATCGAACCCATGACTTCCATCGGAAAATTGGAAGAATACAATGAGGGATCCGGTTCCTGGAACCATTACATCGAGCGTATGAACTGCTTTTTCGCCCATAATGCAGCCGCCGCAAAATGAACATCCTACTGAGTGTTTGTGGCTCACAAACTGAGTTAACTGGCAGCTTGGTGACTTCCGATTTGCCATGCACCAAACAATTTACTGAACTGGTTACACTGGTTTCCAATCATTATAACCCAAAACCATCAGTTAGTGTGCAGCGATTTAAGTTCAGTATCAGATTCCAGGATGAAAGGGAGTCAGTTGCTTCCTTCATTGCTAAGCTTCGGAACTTGACAGAATATTGTGATTTCGGTAACCACCGAAGCAACATGATCCGGGATCGTCTGGTGGTCGGTGTGGAAAACGTTCGCATTCAGCGCTGCCG
>OX104064.1:95428913-95609123 GCA_944474145.2 Dicrocoelium dendriticum | reverse complement strand
GGTACCAGCAGGTATTTCTCAACCTTGGTTCTCGCGCACCCTTACCAGCAGCTCGAACTAGATGAAGACGCCAAAACAATAACGACGATCAGTACTCATCGCGGTTTGTTCAGGTACAACAGACTACCATTTGGCATACATTAGGCTCCGGCCATTTTCCAGCAAACAATATAGAACATCATAACAGGGTTGTCTAAAGCTTTCGTAAACCTAGACGACAAATTGGTTGCGGGGGCGACAACTGACAAACCTCTACAAACTGCGAGTTGTTCTGGACCATCTGAAAAAGAAGTGTTTAAAGCTGAAACGTGGAAAATGTGTATTCTTGGCTCCCTACGTTGATTATTTGGGTTTCCGTATAAGTACTGAGGGACAGAAGATCATGGAGGAAAAAATCCGGCCTATCCTGGAGGCGCCACAATCAAGAAATCAACACGAGCTGAGGTCGTTCTTGGGAATGTACAATCACTACTCAAGATTTGTTCGGCAATCAGCCACAGTGTGACACCCATCGCATCGTTTGTTATGCAAGGGCACTCAGTGGGTGCGGTCTGATAAGGATGAACTGGCCTTTCGTCCAGCTAAAAGTTTATTGGCCTGTCCACCGGTTTTGGCCCACTTTGACCCCGAAAAGTACATGACGCTGAGATGTGATGCATTACCGCACGGAGTAGGAACCGCTCTGTTGCAACCTGACATGGAGTAAAGAAACCAGCTGCATTTGCCTCTGGGACCCTATTGCAGACCGGACGAAATTATGTCCAAAAGACCGAGAGTGGAGCGGTGAAGTTGACGAGAAGGTGTTAATATGATCACATTATCAGAAATGGTATTATGATATTAGGTTGGTAAAAAATTTATTGTGTGTTTTGATATTATTATTTTAGCAGTTTTCTTTAAAGTAATTTTTAGTAAGTTGCTTTTCCCTTGTATATCATTTGGAAGCCTGCTTTGCGCTCTATCTAACCATGGTGACAGTTTAGCTCAGAAACACATTTGTACATCTTCACCGAACATTTAATGCAACATGGACAGAAGACAAATGCGTACAGTTTTCTTGTATCAATTTAAACTTGGTCGAAATGCAGCGAAAACAGTCCATGATATCAACAGTGCACATAATGCTGGAACCACTAATAACTGTACTGCACAATGTTGGTTTCAGAAATTTCGAAAAGGTTACGAGAGGCTTGAAGATGAAGATCGTTTTGGACGGCTATTGGAAGTGAACAACAATCAATTAAGGGCCTTAGTTAAAGCATATCCGCGTAAAACAATTCGAGATAATGCTGCTGAATTAGCAGTATCGAATGTGACAGTTCTAAAACATTTACGGGCGATTGGATTGACGAAAAAGCTTGATAAATTGGGGAAACACGAACTGAATGAAAATGAATGAAATCGTCGTTTTGATGTGTCGTCCGCCCTTCTTCTGCGCAATGAAAACGACCCGTTTCTCGAAAGGATTGTGACTTGCTATGGAAAGTGGATCCTTTACGACAATCGACGACCAATGGTTAGACCACGATCAAGCTCCACAACAATTCCCAAAGCTAAAATTGCACCCAAAAGGTCATGGCGACAGTTTTGTCGTCTTCGGGTGGTTTGATCCATTAAAACTTTCTGAAGCCAAGCAAAACCATTACAGTGGAGAACTACTGTCAAGATATTGTTAAAATGCACCGAGAACTTCAGCACAGGTGTCCGGCACTGGCAACATATAGGGGCCAATTCCTCTCCATGATAACGCTCGGTCGCACATGGTACAAACAAACCCACGAAAGCCGCACGAGCTAGGCTAGGAACCTTTGCTTCACCCACCGTTCTCCTCTGATCGCTAGCACTTGGATAACTCCCTACGAGAGAAAAGTTTTAAGACCCAAGGAGAGGCTGTAATCGCCTTCCACGATTTCATCGCCACCGGAACTGCGGAATTTTGTTCATCCGGAATAAATAAGCTAGTATCACGTTGGTATAAGTGTGTCAATTCAAATGGTTTTCATTTCGAGCAAAAATGTTACTTGTGAGCCAAGGGATGTGCAGTAAAAGTTTAAGATAAAAAAGCAATAACTTTATTACCAACCTAATGACTGCAAGACTGATTATGCTTTTAGGACTGATAAGCGCAAATGTCGATGTAAAGGGAAGGATAGAAGAAAAGCCCCCTATGGAATATGGAAAATAAGATATTTAAGAAAGGAAGATTTGATGGGAAGAGTTGAAGTACTGGAACACAGTCCTGCAGTTCGAGTAAAGCACTCTCGTTAACTAACGATGCAAAAGATGAATTGATATAGATGAGAAAAACGCGGTTGACGTAATGACTTGGCTTACCTTTCGAATCCACAGTACTGGCGTATGGATAGAGCACAGTAGGTGTCGTCGCTGCAGTTAAATGATCGCTCCTAACATAAGCGTTTGATCGGCGGCCAAATAACTTGTCACTAGCTGTAAGGCTGCTAGTGGTTGATTGTGTTGTCGAGGGATTTGAAGTCACCAATTGTAGCAACTTGGTCGGGCCAGCACAAATAGCATCGGAAACATCACCGATGGCAGAAGACATCATAAGGGGACCGGATAGGGAGCTATTTATCGTCGCATTGGCTTTGTGAGTGTATGCTGCGCTCTGCGGATATGCACCGATCGTTCGACCAGCGGCTGATATAGACATCTCATTGCTGACTTCGAGAGCTTGGAAAGTAGGCAAACCAGTAACGACAAATAGTAAGTGCGAAAATGATAAGGAGCTAGGCGATCGTGCTGAACGGTAAAACGGCGAAAATGATGACGACAGAAGGGAAACTAAACTAAAACCTTATAAAGTTCGCAAACGTGTGACAAATGAGCTCGGATGAGCACCTCTTCAGGCAATCCAGTGGAGTGTTGGTAAGGTGGCGGAACACATCAGAAGACAGACATATGTGTTGAACCCAAATACTCCTTGAAGTAGGTGGGTAAGGTGATAAAGGTAGAAACAGCAGATGGCGCTTTCGCTAACGTGACTTCGTGCTTTGCTTACCGTCAGACATATATATATATATATATATATATATATATATATATATATATATATATATATATATATATATATATATATATATATATATATATATATATGGTTGGCGGCATCCGGTTTCGGATTTGCCTGTCACTGTGGCAAGCCACAGGACGCCTGCGCCTACACAGGGACCATGGATGGCTTGCGCTGCACCACCCACACACCCCATATCCAGTGTAAACCCGAAGGAATAAGACCGGGAGGCATGCGGATGGGAACCACGTTTCATCAACGGAGCCGGCCCACACTCCTTCACAGGCAAACACAAGCACGCTGTATTTGGGGAATCAAGCGCACACAAGGCGGTGGCTGGACCGTAGTCCGCTCCACATTGAGTGCATGGAACCGCTCTTTGAGCCTAGCACGGCCACAAGAACCGTGCACCTCGTCCCCTCCAGCAACGACCAACTGTCTCCTGGAGCCAGTATGAACGATGTAGTGGGTAATAGACAGGTAAGCACTTTGTCAAGATACACATCAAGCGCAGCCACACCGGGGATATCAAACAACAGCCATTCACCTTAAACGACAAGCTGAAATAAAATAAATCCAACAATGCATACAGATGCGGTGACATAACTCTTCCCTAAATTACCATATGAAGTAAGTTGGTTAGCAACAAATCCGTGATAAGTAAGAAATGTCCACAAGTTACTTAAAATGCTACAAACGCAACAAAATTACCGAAAATAAGCGCAATTAGTGTAAGCAACGTGGCCAGTTAATAGAACATTATTCAGGGAGGCAGAACAAACCAAATAAAGCGGAATGAAATTTATCCAGCTTAAAAAGACCTAGTTTAAGTGTAAGCTGGTTTAGCCCAACTGCGGTGAAGAAGCATCAAGAATGCAACATCAGCCTCAGCATATAT
This sequence comes from Dicrocoelium dendriticum, assembly GCA_944474145.2. NCBI lineage: Eukaryota > Metazoa > Platyhelminthes > Trematoda > Plagiorchiida > Dicrocoeliidae > Dicrocoelium > Dicrocoelium dendriticum. The sequence goes on along the minus strand of OX104064.1, from coordinate 95,605,194 downwards.
ATATATATATATATATATATATATATATATATATATATATATATATATAGTAAGAGGTTAGTTGGAGATGTGCGCGATGGGCGGAGTATCGTTCAAATAGCGTTCGTGATGATTGTGGCTGAGGCTCGGCAGGTGAGTGAGTGGAAGCGTTGTTTGCTTGTTATGTGAGAGCGACGATAGTTGTAGATTGGAGAATATTGTATTGCGAGTGAAGAGGTGCGCGAGCATCAAGTTCGAGGTATGTAATGTGTGTATGAATGGCGCGGTGGTGGTGGAGTGTGTGGGTGTGATATTAGTTAGTGCTCGGGTTTATGTGCGTTTAGGCCACATGATTGCCTCAGTACTGTGTATGCGGTGTAAGTGTATGGTGTTAGGTGTGTAGTTTTGTGGTGTATGCGAGGCGCGGTGTGTCTCGTGCTGAGGAAGACGTTGCATACCCCAATCATCTTTACGGCACTTAGGCTATACTGACCTTAAATTAAACTAAAGCTACTTAACCTAGATATAAAGTATTTCACTTTATTTGATTTGTTCAGTTCAGTTCTTTTGTTGCATCTTCTGTGTCAACTTTGCGTGTTTATTTTCCTTCAAATTTGATAGTGGTTGTTTGATATCTCCGGTGTGCATACGTTTGATGTGAAGGTTGGCAAAGTGTCTACCAGTCGAAAAACCGCTACCTCGAGTATACGGGCTCTAGGAAATTGTGAATCGTTGCTGGGGGGACGAGGTGCACGGTCCTCGTGGCCGTGCTAGGCTCAAAGAGTGGTTCCATCCAATGTGGAGCGGACTACGGTCCAGCCACCGCTTTGTGTACGTCTGGTACGCATGATTCCCAAATTAAATAAACAGGAATGATGTCACTGTGCATGTTGACGGAACGTAGATCGGCTCCGTTGAAGAAACCCTGTTTCCATCCCCATGCCTCCCGGTCATATTCGTTCGGGTGCACACTGGATATAGGATGTGTGGAGGAAGCTGTGAGCGGTGCAGCGCAGGCCATACATGGCCCCATCGTAGGTGCAGGGGTCCTGTGGCTGTCCTACGGAGTCCGCAGCGACAGGCAAATTCGGAATCATGAGCCGCAAATATATATTTAGCAGTCCGCGAATAGACGTGATGTCATCAAAAACCATGAAAACCAAAGGAAGGTACAGTTGTCGATAAGAAAACGGAACACAACACAGAGAAATCCATAGTATCTTCAAAGGCACGATACAACCCGGTTGCCTAAGTCGAAGTAGGGAGTTGTCGTAGGGGAGTCCACCATCAGCTTTTGGCTGAATAGTCTACTCGCAAGACAGCGAAGTGGTACATGGGTCGAATAGTGATACTATGTGGTGCACCGTGTGACGGCTAACCAGGTGTAACAACAAAACGGGCTAACCTATATCAGAATCATTAACGATCTAGCAGCTTACTGGCTAAACCAAAGGCGCTGGTTAGCAGGAAGCTGCGCGCTACTTCCACTAACAAAAAATGTGCTCATCGCCAATATCGTAGTGCAGAGTTGTAGGTTACTTATGAATGGAAGGATTTTGGTGAGTATTTTTGTTCGTCGCAATCAGCAGACAATTCAGATATGTCGACCAGCTATCCGGAAAAGCACCAGACGGCCGTTTCGCCCTATTGGGGCTCATCAGTGGTGCGCATCCTTCGGTCCTCTGAGGAAGATCGAACCCATGACTGCTAGTGGATCTTGCAGACTAGCCTGCAGCTTATGTAACTGCGCCATGGAGGACGGTATCTGACTATCATGAATTGTTAGCTAAATGCGATATAGCCCGACGCAGTTGTAGGTTCGCAGTACTCATGATGTCGTATAAGCACAGAAAGAAATTCACCTGAATGTATACCAGTGGGTAGCCTTAAGTGCATGCCTTGGTTAAAAAACCCACTCAGAGTAAACAAGCGTCAATTAAAGATACATCTTTCTGATTGCAGCTGAATGGCAGTGATAACTCACATCTTTCATCCGAATAGCTAGGAATGCAGGTATAATAGTCACTAGTGACAAAATGAACGCGGACAGGTCAAGTAACAAAGTACGGACACAGCACAAGAAGCAGGCTGGGAGTTGATGCGATCGCGCTGCCGAATCAGTCGACTGTTTATGATACAAGTATATGAACGACACAAATGATTGCGTGGACAATCGAAAGAAAATCGCTTTGAACCGAGAGCGACTACAGTGTCATTAGTTGCAACTGGTGATAGCTGATAAAAGCCAATCGAATTATCGGTACCGTGTGGTTGGATTCTAACCACTGTATAGTGGTTACATGCTCTGTAACTGTCTTGTCGGCAGCGATCGAGGCTCCAAGTTTGCTAATTGAGCTCATGATCCGCAAGACCGAAAGGAGAAACTGATGGAGGACGCTAGCCATCAATAACGAGACGTGTAGATTAGCCGAAAGTTGATGGGAACTGTCTTTAATGCGTCGCGACAAGCTATCTGACCTGTCTGAAAAGTTGAGAAGGGAATGGATTCCCGCGAAGCTGATCGCTCCTGTCATAATGTTACCGAGTTAACAACATCAGACCAACGCATTTCAGAAGCGGTATCACTTCAAACATTTCGGCAACACTGGAAGCATGGCAAGCACACAAGTATCAAAGGCTAAAATAAAAAACGTACCACTACTGAGTATAGGGGACAAAAGCGAAGTGAAGCCACGTTTCAGTATGCTAGGGCGATGCCGGTTTCCGGAAGCATGATTTGTGTGGGAGAGGGAGAACGTGGATTTCGTTGATCCAGAGGAGTGCGGTCGAGAACTGCTGGAGCACACACGGGTCGAAGCAGCTGAAGTGATGGACAGGGAAAAGATATGGACAGCTTAAACAATGAGCAAAGAATCTAATGAATTGCATAAGCTGCATTACCTTCCATGCCGAGTATGAGCTGTGGTATTTCCTCCTAAGGACGCAGTGTCCTCATTTCCACCTAATTCATTCATTCCCACTCGATAAGTCGCTTCGCGTGCTTTAGACAGTCAAATTTAAAAGCATAAAATGAGGTCAGTTTGGTTCACTAGAGCAAGCTTCATGTTCCAATGTCACAAGTTGTCATTCTGCCAAGGACCATACTGTTACGCTAAGCTATTTCAACTCGTTGCAAGGCTAGCAGTGATTTGTGCCTTGTACGTTAGTTTGTTTCATAGGACCACGGTTACAAGAACATAGAGTGGATGTTCTGCCCCACAGTTTCCCGATCATACAGCGCGCATAATCAAGGTTTGCAAACCATTATATATATATATATATATATATATGTGTGTGTGTGTGTATATATCGTTTGACATAATTATGGCTTATTTTCGTCGTTGCATGGAATTCATGAGAAATGCACTTTGATGGCATTGTGTCGCAACGGAAAAAATTCGGGATTAGGCAAGTGTGTCAACTGAAAGCGAAAAATAAAAACGATGCGAAGGAACTCCGCTAAACAAAACAATTTAGAGAATTCTTAACTGCTTCTTAGAGAACAGGGACGGACCGGAATGATTGTTCCTGATGGGCAGGTACAGTATAGAAGAAGCGATCACCATGCACTAAGCCATTTCAAAAACTACAAACGGAAGTCAGTTCAGTTCGGATGAAATGGAAGTACCGGAAAAGTGAGGTGCAGCTGAGAAAGTTGCGATGAAACTGTAACAAGGCAACCGTGTGGTAGAAAAAAATAGAATGAGCAAATACAGGAGCTCTAACAACAGGATCGCGGGATGTTAGATAGGCGTATGAAAATGACTCCGGAACAACTACCTAAAGCACGACACAAGTCTGTCTGAACAAGTCTATCAGTCAGTTTTCGTATGTCCATTCGTCATCTTATGGACTGGCCACTCAACGGCCAACAAAGATAAAAAAGAAAAAAATGCAGGTAACAGGCATTCGAATAACAAGATGACAAAACAAGGCAGGGAGTGCTAAACACTAGGCAGTATCACAATGTATCCGCAATCCGTCGCAAGCATTGGTGACCAAAGAATAAAAATAATAATCGCCAGCTGTACGCCGTAACAGCGCTTCGCTGCCACGCAACCACCACCAGTCGTGCGTGGGCTGAGTATACCGCGAGGACGCCCACCCCTACGCGGATTCGAACCGGTGACCTTATGGTTGCAACCCGGGCGCGCAGACCACTCGTCTACCGGCCGTAACATACAATGGTTATCTGAACCGCATGGTAGTACGTAAGTACGGACAGCACTGTACGTTTGCTCGATAACCTGATGTTCCGTACTGAAATGGTACACTGACCTTGTTTCTACGCACAGTAGCCTCGGGGACGCGACCACTAGAAGTGGTGGCTAGATAAGTGAACGGATCGACCACGATGAGTGCGTTGCTGGTGATAGGCAGAACTAGTACGCCGGACCAATCCCGCAGTAGTAATGCTTGAAAATGAGGTGCGAAGCATGAACAGTTGTAGTAAGTTAATCATAACAGCTTTCCATGGAGGTCGAGTCTAACCTTAGGGTAACAAAGTCGTCCGCGCAAAGTTGCAAAAGTAAATCAGAAGTAAAGGGATCAAGATCATTCAAGTGAGAAAGTTGAGGGGGAAGTGGGAAGTTAAACAGCGCTGGTGTAGAACATTCATGACGGAGATCCGCATCAATAGCAATTGATCAATACAGTTGCATCTGTGCACACACCACCATAAACTGAGAGGTCACTGGAACCGAGTAAGGAAATACGAAGGGCAGTCTAAAATCCAATTATCCAAGGTAAGTGTTTGGCACTAAGGCACTTATACTTTGTCAAGAAGGCATAATCACAGACCGCCGGTTGACGTGCGAAGACAAGGTGCCATCAGGCAGACGGTCTCCTTGTGGTTTTCATAGATTCCTGTCATAATCAACCTTACTTTATAGGTAGATCAGCCCCATATAAAAACTAAGTTAACTCGCGGGGCGACAGCGAACGCTCCAACGGTGCGGGCTGCGAGACGTTTAATGTGAGGTCTCGGGACATGCAGGGAGTGCGTCATCATCATCAACAGCAGTACATCAGCCATTTGAACTGATGCTTCGCTGCCATACAACCATGAGGAACTATGAAATAAAGAATAAGAAGAAGGAGAGAAGGGGGACTTACCTGAAAACCTTAATGCCCTAAGCAAACATTCAGGGTCAAGGCGCCTGCATCTTGTGTAGACAACATTCCGTCACAAACAGCTGGCTATCGTGCAAAGATAAGGCAGCATCGGCGAGACAGCTTCCTTGCGGCTTTCACTGCCACGCGTCATAATCAACCATTACCCCGCAGATAACTCAGCACCAAACATCCTTTAAACAGGCAATCCAATCAGGAGACGGCAGCAGACGCGCCACTGGTGTCGATTGCGAGCCATGTCCTGTAAAGTCTTAAGCCAAGCACAAGGCAAGTCACGTGGACTCTAACCCGGAAGGCGAGACGGACCAACGACACTCAGTTTGGTCGTCAGTGACTTCATTTCCCGCTGCCAAGTCAACTTCTGTCCACCTCGAGCCTTGCGCTACCCTACACCTGGCAGACTAAACATGGCCCTCCTAGGTAAGCGGTAACCAGGCATACGTAGCACGTGTCCGAGCCAACGCAACTTATTCAGTGCTATCTGTTGTTCTAAGGAACTAGCATGTTTATCACTACCTAGTACTTGCCTACGCACATTATCGTTGCGGACACGCTGGTGACATCCGACACCAGCAATGCTTCGCAAACAACGATGATCAAAGACTTGAAGGCGCCTCAGATCTTCAGACCGAAGGGGCCAAGTCTCACTGCCATAGAGCAGAACGGCCCTCACTGTGGCCTTGTATACACGGCCTTTCAGACGGAGGGAAACTCCCTTCTGTCGCCAAAGATGACGCAAGTTCAAGAAGGTAGCTTTGGTTTTTGTAATGCGCGAGCTGACTTCAGTTTCTATGCGCCCATCATTGCTGATGCAGCTGCCAAGATAAGTAAATTGATCAACCACCTCGAGTTCCTCGTTAGCAAGCGTCAAGGGGTCATCGAGTGGCTGGTGGTCCTGCAGCAACACTTGGCACTTTGAAGGTGCGAAGTGCATACCAAATAATGGGACCACTCTGGATAGGCTATTCAGGGTTGATTGTGCCGCCTCAACATTGTCGAAAAGCAAGACGATATCGTCCGCATAATCTAGATCAACTAACCGTTCACCAGGCAGCACTTCAACGCCTACATCGTGAGATCCCTGATAGAATCCACGACGAAATTGAACAAACGGGGAAATCGGACAACCCTGACGAACGCCACTTGCGCTCGGAAAGCTCTCCGACAGGACACCGTAGACCCTGACGCGGCCTGTAGTGTTCGAGTATAGAGCACGAAGGATGTTCACACATTTCGTGGGAACACCTTTCCGCGCAAGTATTTCGAATAGAATCGATCGATCGACTGAATCGAACGCACTCTTGAAATCGAGGAACATAGCTATTGTCGGTCTGCTGTATGCGTGGCGCTGCCCTAGCGCTGCCGCAAAGTGAATATATGGTCTATACAGCCATGTCGTGGGCGAAAACCTGCCTGTTCTTCCCTAATCCGAGATTCCCGTTCCGCAGTGAGGCAACGAACGATAATCGAGGCCAGTAATTTTGTCACAACTGGCATTAGGCTCATACCCCTGTGGTTAGAACAGTCTGTGCGACTGCCCTTCTTGTATATTGCCACTATAATCGATTCGCCCCAATTAGCCGGGACACTTCCTTCCAGATACATTCGAATAAGGAGGTCAGCGCTTTGCAGAGGACCTCACCTCCATCCTTAAATAGTGCAGGTGGAAAGGAATCCGGACCAGCGGCACGAAAACGATTAAGGGCTGTGATCGCGTTTCGGACCTCGGCCTCCGACGGAGGCTCTAAACTAACCGTCCATGGCTCGTCCTGCATCACCTGAGTAGGAAAAGGTCCGGGAGCAGGGGTCCAGCTGAACTGACCTTCAAAGTGTTCCGCCCAACGAGCCATACGGCACTCCTTATTGTGTACCAGCGCACCCGCGCTGCCTGATTGTCTCACTGACGCCTGGTTTTTTCGGACCAGTGGTGCGTATTAGCTGGAAGAGCTTCCGGTAATTGCCTACTGCTCCTGCCTCCTCCATTTCTTGAGCCCAACTGGTCCACCAGGCTTCCTTGTCAGCACGTAGGCTCTGCTTTAGTTCACGACTAATAGCCCGTCTGGTCACATTATGTTCAGAGCCAGCCGGGAGGTGTCTTCTAGATTCCAACAAGTTCACCGACCTCCTGAATATCCAGTGACTGGTGCAGTGACGATGGATAGTGCCACACGCAGATGCTCCTGCGTCGTGCATGGCGGCAGAGATCCTATTCCACTGAAACTCAGTGTCATTAGGACAAGACAGCGAGAGTTCGCTATGCAGTGCTTCTTGATAGGCTTGCCTGACAGAGGGCTGGGTCAATTTCTCCGTTGCCAATCGTAGGGGACACTTGGTGCGCCTCCGGGTAAAGTTCATGGAGAAACGACAGCGCACCAAGGCATGGTCAGAGTCGACACAGGTACTCCAGTACGGGCGGCAATCCAGAATGGAACCAAGCCACCTGTAACTTATGCCAATGTGGTCAATTTGGGTCCATCGCTGGCCAGCTACAAGAGGACGCCAAGTGGCACTTTGGCGCCCACTGTGTCTAAAAGCAGTGCTACTAAGAAACAACTGGTGCTCCACACACAGTTGCAGCAGATGCTCACTGGTGTCAGTCCGTTCGGAGTTAAGCCCACAATTTCCACCCAGCTGAGCTTCTGAAGAGCTCAGACGCCCTACTTGTGCGTTCATATCCCCTGCAAGTACTATAATATCTGAAAAGTAGCACTGCGTAGAAGCGCGTTCAGTTCGTGATAGAATGTGTCCTTGACAGCATTTGAACTGCAGTCGGTGGGAGCATAAGCGGAAATCACAAACAAACAGCGTTTTGTACTACTTCGTGAATCAACCTTAGCTGATGTCGTCAAACGGACTGCACATAAACGGCTGTTCACCGGAATCCAATCAACCAACGATGGCTCAGCCTTGGAGCTGAGAATGATACCTACATCAGCTTGACCGGTGAGTGCTGCATCGGCGTCTCCGGATGCGTGCAACCAACAACGAGAGGATAAGCCGGGTGCAGTCAATTCAATAACCCCGTTAGGGTCATTGATCCTAGTTTCGGACACACAACACACATCAATACCCAGTGTGTCCAAGGTGCGTGCGAGTGCAGCTGTTGACCTATTTGTCTTAGAGTGCGAACGTTGAACGTCGCCATGGAAACGGGACGGCGTGGCCTTATAAGGGACTTTTGCCGATAGGCGTCCGATGGGTGCGGTGGGATGGTGGCTGCAGATGGTTCTACTCCAGTGGCACTTCGGTTGCTGTCAATTAACCTTGGAATTATAGAACGAAGGTTAGTAATAAGGTCGGGATGGGAGTAAGAGAAAAAGGTGGAAAAGAAAGAAGGGAGGCGCCAGCAGTAGCATATTTTCGCTTATCCGCCCTGCTGTATGCAGCAGATAAGGCGACCCTTGATAATCTGCGCGACGGCCGATGCAGGATGAAGTGTATGTTTGAAGATATCATGGTCGTATGTGGGCTGAGATACTGCCAGGGCGCCCAGACCTAGACAGGAGGACGATTAGGGTCCTCATCCAAAGCCTTTGGCTCAAAAACCTGTCTGCAAGGCAGCGGGGAGGTGGCAATGATTTGGTTTTACAGAAATGGACGCCATCCCATTTCAAACCCCCAACCTGGAGGACCAGGAGACTGAGTTTGTCTGACCTCTCACCATTGACCAACCTGGTGGGAGTAGCTCTCAAGGTGCCCGGAGGCACCACCCAGTATAGCTCAATGGGTCAATGAGGTACGCAAACCGTCGCACCACGTTAAGGCCCGGTCTCGTTGCGATGGAGGGAGTGGGTCACATGGGCGCTAAGCTAGAAGGCAAGGCAGAGCAAGGTTACCTAAGTTAGTTACTTCATTTCCCGTTATTGAGAATATAGCATCATCCAAGATTGGGCGAGCGATGGGCGGTCACATTTTACTAATCCAGTCTTTTTGATTCAAGTAACTGGCCTAGTCACCATGACGGAGTATTCGCTCGTGCACGTCACCGTTGCGGATACCTTAATGCCACTAGGCACGAGCGATGTTCTATGGACAATAGATAAAAACCTGAAGGCATTCTAAGTCCTCACACAGAATGGGTAAAGTCTGGATGCTGTGGAGGAGGCATAAACGGATATGCATAAACGGCTTTAAAGACCAAAGAAAATTTAGTGTTGACGCAGATCCGCATTGTAAACTAAACTCAGTGACTAAATAACTGTTCCAACTTGAATAACAACAAGAGAATTACTCCGATCAAGTTCTAAATCGTCAACATGTGGATGGTAGCCCAGCAACAGAACCTTGAGGTTGCGAAGCAAATGGGACCAATCCAGAGCGTTTATCAAGCATCGCGCGATTGTCAAGCAGCAAGATGATGTCATCAGCATAACTGAAAGCGATCACACACAAGTGGTTATCGACTCAATACTAACATCCGTAGGGGAGCATTCCATGACGGTGTAGATGATAAAAGGAAAATGGGACACGTCCGAAGAACTTCACTTGCCTAGGGAGAGGATGACTTGCCGAACTACCTCATTGTGATGTCAGCTGGTTGACTCGGGTTTACCCGCTCCAGCGAATGGTTCGGTGGCAGTGTTCCAGAACGTGGTGGGTTTTCGCCTGCCAAGCGATCTCCATATAAAAAGGCACAAATGTCTGTCAAGCAACACTGCGACGTGGCGGATGTGACTCGCCAATAAATAAAGTCACTGCCTCTTGCTTCAACTCGGCAGAGAATTGTACTCTAGCAAGTGTGTATTGAGGTCATGGGGAGGATTGGTTCATGTTCGGTAACCGACCAAACAAAAGACGTATGAACTAAATATTTAGTCACCGACTCCCAATGAGTGCGATTCCCTGAATTCGTCCCGCTGCCTTGCGAGCAGACTATTTAGCCAAAGGCTCGGGGTGGTGTCCCCTAAGACAACTTCCTACTTCGGCTTGGGCAACCGGGTACCATCACACCCACTGACAAAATCATGGATCATTCATTTGCTATATTGCGCTCAGCCGCCTTTGTTTCCGCTACTCACACCTCAACATGCCACCAGTTCTTTTGCTACCAATCAATTTTATCCGTTACCGGCTGATTCCCGTTCCTATGATTCTACTCCCGAGGGTTTTGTTGACGACCACAGAGCTGGCCCAGTGGCCCTCCTTCGTCTTCGGTTCATCTGGCATGCTTTAATGTACGTACGCTCATGCAGCTCGGGAGGCAGGTTGGTCTTACGCGCACCATGGAATCCCTCGACATCGATCTTTACTGTCCTTCCGAAGCCCGATTGCTAAATACCAGTATTGTGATTGGGTTGAGATCTCCCACCGACCACGGCTCGATATTTCACTTACATCTATCTGGTGACACGGAAGCAGCCGCGGCAAGCTTGGCTAACGTTGGTATAACACTAAGTAGCAAAGCCAAGGCAGCACTGCTGGACTGACTCAAGATTAATAGCCGACGGTGCACAGTTCGCCTTCTGTGTCAATGCAAGATGACCAGACCTTGTGGGGGGAGACGCAACTTGTCTGTGATCTGAGTGGACGCTCCAAATGACTGCAGTGGTGAGTCGGTCAAGGACAAATTTTTATCGTGAACTTCACAAGCTCTTGAGCAGAGCTTGCGAACCCGATATTCGTGTGCTTGCTCGGGATCTAAAAACACGGGTCAGTCGTCTATAACCATGTAAAAGTCACCTCACTGATTACCGTGCGCTCGATGACGACTGCTCACATAATGGGGAGAGACTTCTCCCACTGTTTCTCTCGAGCACCAGCTTCAGGCATTCAAGCTTCCCTTTCCGATGCACTCCACTGCGACCCACTGGACGTTCATGCAAAAGACTTATCGTCTCCGGACAATCAGCCTGTGTTCTTACTCAGCACTCTATAAACGCCTGGATCTCCACGCGCCCCATGGACTTATTTAACCGCAGCAGCAATATCCCAGTGGAGTCTGCTCATGATGAAGTGCGCCGTCCTCTCAGTCTGCAGCTTGAACAAAGTCTACGCAGTGATCGAGAAGTCTGATGGTTTCAGCGTGCTTCGAAAATGGAGGCCGCTGCGCTCTCCGGCAATACTCGCAAGCTCTTCCAGCTCATTATATCCACTGGCTACAGGAATCCTGATGAAACGTGGCTCTCATCCACATGCCTCCCGGTTTTATTCCTTCGGGTTTACGCTGGATATATGGTGTGGGGTGGTGCAGCACAAGCTACCCGTGGTCCCTCTGTAGGCGCAGACATCCTGTGGGTGGCCACAGTGACAGACAAATAGGAAACCGGAGGCTTCCAACTATATATATATATATATATATATATATATATATATATATATCCAATTTTACCAATTAACAATTGGCAGTGTCGCAACGCATGATAACCACAAATCGAATAGGAGAAAAGGCAGTAAAGGGAAGGGATACGAAAGTTTATGTTGTGTGCAGAATGTTTTTCGGTTGCTCAAGCTGAGGAAGTGAGTTAACTTTAGGGACCCCGACCAGAGCCTTTGGTCTTAAAGATCTTACCCACAAACCAGCGGGGGGATTAAGGTATGCCGCTGGAACATCCAACCAGCCGTGAATACGAAGATCGTGGACAGCCATGAGGCTCATTCACTTTAGTGTTCGGTAACAGTTCACGCAGAAGCAGGTGGCCAGCAAGGTTTTTCACCCACCCTCCGTTAGGTACGCACTCCTGTAACCAGAGGTGAGTGGGCAGTCGCCCTATCGCCTGTCACTTTGACTTTGACAAAATGCATACGGGCTCTTGTGGTATTTGATGGAAAACCAGATGATCAACCCAGAACTCCCCACGCTCTGAGACGTTGCCGCTGATTGTCCATAAGTGCTTATTTATCACACTTGCAAAATAAACGGGATTTATTCGCAGTTACCTCCACAATGAAGGCTGTCCCCATTCCGCAATCTGGGGACGTGCCCGATAGCGTACAACTCCGCCACAGGACGACGTTGGGTTGATGGTTTTTGAATTTTTAACTTTCTCTGTTCAAATGGTAGACGAAGTTTGTCTAATCATTCGAGTGGTGTTGTGAAGGTTGTCAGGAAGGTTGGATCATCGTCTATCAGCATTTGTCTGGTAGAATATTTAAGATCTCCCTTCGCGAATTATTTGGTCCAGCTGAACGCGTCCGTGTATCCCCTAAACTCGGTAGCCCGCAAATCACTAATTGCTTCGTACGTATTGCAACCTGACATCCACGCCTCTTTGAACCTGTTTACTTATTCTGGTCTTGATTGTGGTCGATCCCGAACAAGGTTCAATTTTATGTGAAACTATCTAGCATGTATGATTTCAGAAGGTTTGGATATAATCGGTTTTGGTAAGGTTTTATTGTGGCAACGTTTCGCCCTTGACACAAAAGCTTCTTCAGGCCAGGTGAATCGTCACAAAATTCGCTTACCTTTTTATGGGAACTTAAGTTAAAGGTTGCAGGAAATAACATAAACCGTTGGATAATAGCGTTACAGATCAATAGGTCAAGTGGCCATGCTAGTGAAACAACAAGCATCGAGCGTTTCTCATTGATCCACGGTACCGGTCGTTCACACGTGAGGCATTCCTTTCTTGCAGCTGTTGATTCACGCTCCGACCTGAGTTTGTCCGCCGATACCTTTTCTGACTGATCGAGTTAACACACGCGTTCGATAACTCCACCCCGTCTGTTCTGTTCACACAGTTATTAGACTTAGTAATCTCGATCGCCTCAGTAATCAACCATTGGCCTGTTGCTGGTAATCCCCTCCTAAGTATCCCGACATTGTCCCAATCAATCGCGTGTCCTGCCTCTAGCGCATGTACGGCAACCGCTGAATCTGTTAGTAGGGCCCTGTATTCAGGCTCATTTCTCGGGGGACGCGAAACGTACCTCTTGTGTTCTGCTATCCTCGTGCGTAGCTCTCTCGCTGTTTGACCCATATACACGTGTTCACAGTCTTCGCAATTGATTTTATAAACACAATTTGTCGTCCTGTCTCTTGGAAGTGGATCCTTCAAACGCACAAGTGCTGAATAGAGCGTTTGACCCTTTCGAAAAACCACTCTTATTTTCGCCTTGTTTAGTACTCGTCTGATTGATTCTGAGGTCCCCTTTTTATAGGGGATTCCCACTGTCCCAATCCACTCCGTTGCGCGTCGTGAAGGTGGATTTAGAGCTCAATGCAATTCCGAGATATTGTATCTAGCATGTAGTTGGAAAAACTGTAGTACCGCACTTAAATCGTCAATCGTTACGCAAGCATTCGGAAGCAGTCTGTGCGACTGAAGAACCGTTAGCACCAATGCATTTCGTATGTCCGTCAACAGCAGGGCACACTTCGATGACTGATTACCATGTCTTTCAACTCGCTCGGAACTTCAACGTTATTTTACCGAATTGTCTCAGCCAGGTTTCACCACCGTATGAGGGTTGAACGGACGGCTGCACTATACATGTTACCTTTCAGGGAGAGAGTGATGTCGCGTCTGCGCCACAAGTGGTGGAGATTGGCAAAAGCACCTCGAGCTTTTGCTATACGGTTCGTAATCTCGGCTTCGATCCCACGGGTGCTAATATAGCTACCCAGATACTTGAATTCCTGAACGACTTCTAGCTGATCACCCCCAAGTGTCAAAGCAGGGATGGGTCACTGCCAATATTGTAGAAGAATTTTGCACTTCGATGGAGCAAACCATGGCCCAAAACGATTAACAGCTAGTGCTAATCGGTCCAGCGTTGCTTGGCATGTTTGGGAGTTGTCACAGCTTACGGCACTATCGTCCGCATACTCCAAGTCAAGAAGTCGCTCACCAGGAAGCATGTCCACACCTTCTAGGTCGTGTCCAGTAAATACTGTTTCGATGACTTCGCCAACTGCGAAGTTAAAGAAGAATGTTGACAACGGGCAACATTGTCTCACACCGCTGGTGATACTGAAGGGTGGCGACAGTTTGTCATAAACCCTCACTCTGCCCGAACTATGCGCGTATAGCGCTTTGATGATGTTTACATATTTATCAGGCACACCTTTCTTCAGTAGACAGGCCCAAAGGGCACATCAATCAACTGAATCAAAGGTATCTTTTATGTAGAGAAATATGACGACGATGGGTCGCCAATAACCATGGCGGTGCTTCAACAATTGAGGCAAAGTGAAGTTGTGGTCGATGTAGCATCGATTTCCACGAAATCCGGCTTGTTCTTTGCGGATCTGGCCTTCACTAACCCCAGTAAATCTGTGGAGAACGACAGAGGCAAGCAATTGAGATCAGACTGGTCCATCTACGGTTGCCACATTCCGAACAGGAGCCTTCCTTAAAAATTGGGAATATGACGGAGCAGCTCCAGTCTGTCGGGACAGTTTCCTGCTCTCAAAGTTCCATTAGCAACTCGTGTAAATCATCCACAAAAGCAGGTCCTCCGAATTCGTAGAGAGCTGGGGAAATTCTGTCTGGACCAGCGGCCTTATGCAATTTCAACAGTCTGAGCTCACCTTCGACTTCTGCGCGTGAAGGCGGATCACAGGAGACGGCACATGGAGAAGGGCACTCAATGCCCGAAAGAGAAAGCTATAACTCAGATTGGTTAAATTGCCTTGCAGTGTTCGGCCCAACGTTCCAAGCGTTTTGTCAAGCTGTGGATCGGTTGTCCACTCTTGTCGCGTATTGTTTTGCTAACACCAAGTCTTCTGCCGCCTATTTCCCGTATCAAACGGAATAACTTGTGATGATTACCAACGGCAGCGTATGTTTCCATTTCCGACGCACAATGAGACCATCGGGCTTCGCGGTCTCTCTTCAGACTAGCACGCGGTTTTGGCCTGAGATTTTCACGAGTCTCATTGTATTCGCTCCCAACCGGAATACGTCGGCGAGCATCCTTAAGGTTCAGAGCCTTTGTAGAGCCCTAATGTTTAGGTTGGCAATTTGATTTGATTTGCCACATGAAGACGTGCCTACTGATAGTAACGTTTGACGAATATGCGACCAAGGATCTTCGACGGTGTTCAGTGGACGCGTACTCAGCCCATATGCCAGCGTAGCTTGATACGCATTCAGAACACCTGGCATTGCCAGTTGGCTAGTCTCAATGTGCTCAGAGCGACGTTGAGGAAGTCCGCCGAAACGTACCTGAAGGCCGGCACACACAAGAGCGTGATCGGAGTCCATGCTGGTGCTCCAAATCGAACGACAGTTTTGGATACAGCTTTGCCAGCGGTAACTAAGCGCGATGCGATCGATTTGCGTCCATGGCTGGCCCGAGACTGCTGGGCGCGAAGTCACTCTTCTGCGGGTGCTATGTCGAAAGTTATTGCTTGCGAGAAAGTGACGAGTACCTTTACACAGGTGTAGCAACCGCTCACCGTTATAATTACGGGAACCTAGACCATGTTAGCCGCCCAGTGAAGCTCATCAGAAGACAATTTTCCTACTTGGGCGTTTAGATCACCAGCAAGCACCACAGTATCTGTGATTTTCTGCTACGAAGGACATCGTTAAGTTGGTAATAGAAGTCATCTCCCACCGAAGTAGCGCCACAGTTTGTGGGGGGCGTACGCCACAATGATAACCAGACATCGTTTATCCCCCTGCAACTTCGAAGCCTAGAACGAGCCAGTCAACCTAACGGCGCACATCCGGCTATTGACAGGGATCCAGTCGATCAGGGCAGCTTCAGCCCGGGGACTCAAAATAATGCCGACGCCAACTTGACCGGCATTTGAGGCCGCGTCATCGACAGACAGGCACAGTGTAAATGTGCCGCCAGTGTCGCATGCGGGGATCGCAGGGTAAGTACGGAGCTCGAATTCTGCAGACGGGTTTCCGATTAACAGCAACTATCGATCGATAGGGTCTGGAGTGTTCGCGCAAGTGCTGTCTGTTGGCAAATCTGTAGCAAAGTGCGCACCTTGAGGCATTCCACTCTTAGCGAGGATTCCAAAAGAAGACGGATGAATTGATGTTGTCCACCTGGTTAAACATGGACTTGTTGACTGGATTGGAGCGACTCTCTGCGATTGTGTGTGTTGAAACTAGAAGACAAGCGACTATACAAGCAAATTGGGGGAGGGATAAGAATTGTGGGACCGAAAATGGGGATGAAAGTGAACTTGGAACGGGATGCTAAGGATGAAAAAGCACAGGAGGGGGAATAAGAAGACGGGAAGGTCTAAGCAGTAACATCCAAACCCCTATCCACACTGATCGACGCAGCAGATAGGGCGCCGTTTATTATCCTCTGCGACGGTTACAGAATCAAGAAATTGTTAGAAGGAAAGGTCATGATGTATTTGTGGGCAGGATACTGTCAGGTCGCCCACGCCTAGACAGGAGAACAAATAGCGTTCACAACTAAAGCCTTTTTCCTTAGAAACCTTAAGGTAGGGCAGCGGGGTTTTGGCACTGGGCTACAAAGGGCCAGCTTCATGGAATAAGCAGCCACCCTTACTCAAATCCGCAACCTGGAGGGCCAGGAGACTGAATCTGTCTGGTCTCTAACCTTTGACCAATCTGGTATGAGTGGCTTTGAATGTGCACAAAGCAAAACCCAGCATAGCTCAACGGATCACTGAGGCACACAAACCATCGCACCACGTTGAGGTCCGGTCGCATCGCGATGGCCATTAGATGTAGTCAAAGATACTTGCGGCGAACGACTCCAGTGCCTTCATCTGGTAGCTATCGGCCGATATGGCTGTCGCTAGACTTGGTACAACTTCCGTCTTGTAGTGCCTTCAACTGTGTACGGTACTCCGGTTCTTAATTCTGTGCTTGATGTCTATTTTTTAATTTTTTGGCACGCATCCACTTTCACAACAAAAAGTCGGAGAGTCATGACGCGATAGTTTCTTTCAGTCTGCCGCTGTCTGAATTACTCTTTAGATTGGATGCTTCACTGTGCTGGAAACATACAAGTATAAACTCAGTTCCAGCTCATCTGCACAGTGCTCCTTTTGACCCGTTTCTTTTTCCACTTACCCGAATTTTTACAGGCCTGTTTGCTGTGCCCGACCAAAGCGCATATCGATATACTGTTCTTCGTGGGTCTCTTGACGGTAGACGTTATTTGGTTCTCGGCAATCAAGGGATTTTTCACCGTTCTGTGAGTTCTGCACATGCTCTTATTAATCGCTTCCGTAAAGGTGTTTTACAGTCCAATGGATCTTACGACTAAACGTCTGTGTTATGCCGGCCCGTGGTCAAAAGGACAAGGTGCCTGCCTTAAAGCCTGGAGGTCGCGGGCTCGAGTCTGTGTAGGGGACCGGACGACCCTCGCAGTATCCTTCACCAGCGCGCGACTAGTAGCGATTTCATGATAGCGATGCGGCTGTGCGGCATGCTGCTGATGCCTTTTTTCCTCTGTGTTAGTGTTGCACCCTGGGAAAATTGAGCAGACTGACTTACTTATCAACACAAACCAATTGAATGATGCTTGTTTGCACCCTAGCTGGCATTAGCAGTAGTGCCGCCAGACGACCGAGGTACCTTGCTGTTGCGAAAAACTGCTATCAATGTGGACTCATTTTCTTACTTCTCGAGCTTGCTCTCTGTTTAGTTTCACTTCGGACATGTTATTTTGGCGTCTATTGCATAAGCTTTGAGAAACGCACGAAATTGTTCTGCTCCGTATCCTTACGCTTCGTCAATTCTGTGCGCATCTTCCCTCGTCAAAAGCATCATGGCCATCACCACCCATTCACTGTTGATCGTTCTCTTGAGCGGTTTCCCTCGCCCCACAGGGTGCACATGTTTGTTCCTGCTTATCCGCACTCATTCCGATTTGAACTGTCCCCTCATTTCTCACTTACTCTTCAGTCTGAACTTCTTTTCATCGTAGTAATTGACTGCTGTTTTTCCTGTTTCGCACTCTATTCTCTCTCTTCGTTGTAATCAAAGTGAACAAAACCTGTGATGTAGGGACGTGATGCAGTTTAATTTGACGCTCAATCCTCTCTCTTTCTCTCTCGCTTCTGAAAGCGGTGTTTTGCGCCTGTATTTAACTGAGTTATCGTGCTTTTCTCCGGAGGGCTTACGACAAGCTGTCGCCACCCTTCAATATCTCCAGCGGTGTGAGACAAGGATGCCCGCTGTCACCTTTCCCCTTCAACTTCGCTGTTGGCGAAGTCATGGAGTTTGCATTTACAGGACATGACTTGGAAGGTGTGGAGCTACTCCCAGGAGAACGACTTCTTGACTTGGAGTATACAGACGACGTTGCCCTCATCTGTGACAGCTCACAGACGTGCCAAGCCGCGCTGGACAGATTAGCACTGGCTGTCAGCCGCTTCGGGCTTTGCTTTGCACCATCGAAGTGCAAAGCATTCCTTCAAGATTGGCAGGGATCGCCTCCTGCGTTGACCCTTGGTAGGGATCAGATAGAAGTCGTTCAGAAATTCAATTACCTGGGAAGTTGTATCAGCGCCCTTGGGATCGAAGACGAGATCACGAACCGTATAGCGAAAGCTCGAAGTGCTTTTGCTAATCTTCGTCACCTATGGCGGCGGCGCGACATCACTCTCGCCCTGAAGGGTAGAGTGTACAATGCAGCGGTACGTTCGACCTTACTGTACGGTTGCGAAACCTGGACCCTAAGGTCGGTGGACGTGAAGAGGCTAGTTACGTTCGACCATCGATGCCTTCGCAGTTTGGCCCACATCTGGTGGGAACACCGCGTGAGCAACGAGCGTGTTCGACGCCTTGTTTACGGCCCAGGAAAAGGATCTGAACCGCTCAGCACCGTTATTTCACGCACCATGCTCCGATGGCTCGGCCACGTTTTAAGCATGCCAGCCTAACGAATCCCTCGACGTGTGTTGTTTGCTCACCGGGGATGTGGGTGGAAGAAGAGGAGAGGTGGCCAAGCGATGACTTGGTCCAGGGGAATGAAGTCCCTCACTTCGGAGCTAGCCGCGGTTGGAGCGTCACAGCTCCCTGGTTGGGGTCCAAAAGATGGTGAACACGTTTGGCTGGATACACTTGCTGACATGGCAAGGAGCCGACCTCAGTGGCGTTTGTGCCGTGAGTTTCTTTGTCCCTCCACATCCCTTTTAGCCTCCCCTTCTATCTACGATGTCATTTCATAGGGTAAAACATAATAATATTTTTTCTCCTTTCTGCCAAGTAGCTGGCTGGAAGCTTACCGGAACGATGCTTATCCGCTGCTGGTAGCTCAGCTGGCATGCAACTGTTGTATCTATTTTTCCTTTGTGTATTGTATTATATGTATGTATGTATGTATTTCCTTCATGTATTGCGGTACACTAGCGGAGGTGTTTTCCCACCTCAAGCTGATGTGTATAATGATGATGATGATGCTTTTCTCCGGGGGTTGTGTCACTTACAGTCACTCACCAATCACTTTCTGCTCTGATCGCTAGCTCGAGTTTGTTACCTTAGCCGACCGTCCGAATGCTACTGTGGAATTAGGTCACCAGATGAATCGAGTGTCCGTTGCACCTAAAGGCATCCTCATGGTCTACACGGCTGCATGTTGTGCGGACACAAAAATCACCTTGAGGGGGACAGTGAGACGCTTGGAAAATACATCCAGATACATGTTTCCACTAACCCTTGGGAGTGATTGTACTGCTTGGCTAAGGAACTGTTGAAAGTTATACACCAGCGACAATGTGCACTCGGCTAAATTACTCCTATACAGCCATGCCTAGAACCACTATCGTAACCGGTGCACATCTGGTAGAGTCCTGTGCAACATGCATAGCACATCAAGGTTACATGTTACTTCTATCACTTTCATCAGCGACTGGTCCATACACACACCTTCATCTCCGCACGCTGATTGAAGAGATTATCACATTTTCTCTTTCACCAACTCCTGCTTCCCGAACTCATCTATGTGGGGACGCAGAAACCCACTTCCCTTGTCCTATTCTACTGAGCCATATCTGTTGCCCGTAAGGTTGGCCATACTCCCCACTGTTGTGCACACATATCATCCTGAACAGGATACTAACATCTCACTGCACTGTAGCCGCGATGCTCATACACGCCGGTTAGGATGCTGCAGGAACACCCAAACTGCAGGGACTCGAACTGAATGCAGGCCGGACACCGGAACCACCACACCAGTAGCTGCAAGCTGCTCTTCGGTGGTGACATTCGAACGGTGCTCTACCATCCACCTGCTTCTTGGGATCTACGACTCGAGGTTTAAAATCTGCATCTATCCCAACCGAGTCGGAGCATCAATGTCCGGCTGCTCACAGTCACAGGCATTGAATGCATAGCACTGTTTCGATGAACCTTGATGCTTGATTTGATAGACCGCGCGCCATATTAAATCCCTACACCATAGCATAGCTGTGTTGATTTGACGAAAAAGTCTCGGTTTTGTAAAAACATGTGTAAAGCTTTCATGAAATCGATTTGTATTCGAATTCGTCCTATGAATTCGCAATCAAATCCTATCAAATTTTGAGACGTTGAACTCCCTGTTCTATTGTCAAATTACTCATTTGTGATATGGAGCGTAATTTGGCAGGTGTGCTTCCATTACCATTCATAACGTTGCAAATCTACGTGTTTGAGTACGTCCGCGTCCTCGTGTACGTCCTGTTGCTCCATGGATCGTTCTTCTGCTGTACCGCGGTTATCTGTTTCGGTCACTCCCCCACTTCAACATGCCACCAGTTCTTTTGCTACCAATCAATTTTATCCGTTACCAGCTGATTCCCGTTCCCATGATTCTACTCCCGAGGGTTTTGTTGACGACCACAGAGCTGGCCCAGTGGCCCTCCTTCGTCTTCGGTTCATCTGGCATGCTTTAATGTACGTACGCTCATGCAGCTCGGGAGGCAGGTTGGTCTTACGCGCACCATGGAATCCCTCGACATCGATCTTTACTGTCCTTCCGAAGCCCGATTGCTAAATACCAGTATTGTGATTGGGTTGAGATCTCCCACCGACCACGGCTCGATATTTCACTTACATCTATCTGGTGACACGGAAGCAGCCGCGGCAGGCTTGGCTAACGTTGGTGTAATACTAAGTAGCAAAGTCGAGGCAGCGCTGCTGGACTGGCTCCTGATTAATAGCCGACGGTGTACAGTTCGGCTTCTGTGTCAATACAAGATGACCAGACCTTGTGAGGGGAGACGCAACTTGTCTGTGATCTGAGTGTACGCTCCAAATGACTGCAGTGGTGAGTCGGTCAAGGACAGATTTTTATCGTGAACTTCACAAGCTCTTGAGCAGAGCTTGCGAACCCGATATTCTTGTGCTTGCTCGGGAGCTAAAAACACGGGTCAGTCGTCTATTACCATGCAAAATTTCCCTCAGTGGTCACCATACGCCAGATGGGGACCGCTCACATAATGGATAGAGGATTCTCAAACTGCGTAACGACTATCGTCCCTTTCTGTTGAGCACCAGCTCCAGGTATTCGAAGACGTTCCGCTACCTGGCGCCCCATTCTGCGACTCAATCATGGTCTCAGATTGATTATATAGCAATCAGTTTCAGATGGCGAATTAGTGTGAAGGATCGCAGATGCATCTGCTCCACATTTCTTGACTCAGACAATGCACTTGTTCGTACGAACATCTGCATGAGTTTCGGAGGGCTCCTGAAAACGAAGCACTGCAAGGTAGACAAAAATAAACCACCTACTCTCTCGGTTCAGCAAAGCAATGAATGTTCCCTGTCCGATGCACTGATGCGACGTACTGCAACGCATTGAGGTTCATACATCAGACCATGATCTGTTCCGGACAGTTAGTTTGTGGTTTTACTCAAGACCCTATGAAGGTCTGGATCTTCACGCGCTCCTTGAATCCATTAGACCGCCCCGGAAATATCCTAGTAGAGTCTAATCAAAATGAAGTACGCCGTTTTATCAGTCGGTAGCTCAAACAAAGCCTAGACAGTGATCGCGAAGCTTGGTGGTCTCATAGTGCTTCAGAAATGGAGGGCGCTGTTCTCTGACAATACATGCAAGCTCTTCCAGCTCATTCGATCCACTGGCAACAGGAAGCCTGGTGTCAGTGAGATTAGGTGCGATGCGGATGGTTCGGCAAATGCTAAAACACGAAGAGGCTTGGATCGATGGATCGAGCATTTTCACTCTCAGTTCAATTGGCCCTCATCGTCCACTTGTATGCTCTGCGAACCCAGCTGCCCGCCCTGGGCCGTCAAACTCGACCCAAGTCAAGTCAAAATAAGCTTTATCCACCCGCATGGGTGTATTTTCAACATTTTTACACAAACACTGCGGATTATTATACAACAAATCACCACTGAGAAATAATAATTAAAAACAGTGAACGAAAAGTGACATCTTATTCAAGTATGCGGTCGCGAAAGCGGAGTTTCACTCCTATTGGGTCGAATAGTAAGTGTGATAAAAAGGCGGTATGGAGGTAAACATATGGTGAGTTACCGTTTCGGCATTTTGCAAGTACAACATTATTACAAGAAACGGTCTCCGGACATCCAAGTGAAGCCAGATGGAAACTTTTGCACCTCAAGTGCAGAGGAAAATATACCAATACACACCGGTTCTGGATGTTAACAGTGCGACAAGCTCAGAAGCTTTCACTATTTGCTAGACATTACTAAAGGAGATTTTTTGCGTAGTAACGCAACTTTCTAACGACAAATAATCGTGAGTGAGACTGAAAACGAGTTGGCTCACTACAGCTTGTTCCTGAGGTCAATTAATAGCTACGAGTCCGACGAAGACTGCTTTCGCTACCAAGGAACAGATGAATTGAAAGTGAATGATCAGTGTGATTGCTAAATCCTTGTTATCGGTGGCACTATGTCCATAATCGGAATTATATCCACATACATTAATCCAACCGATCCACTCTGCTGACGAGGGGCCGAAATCACAAGGCGTCTGCTGTGCAACCCTGTCGTGGGTTCGAGCCTGCGTAGGGGGTCGGGCAATCATCGCAGTATCCTTAGTGCATGCGCGACTGATGGCGGCTGCGTAACAGCGAAGCGCCGGTACTGCGTACCGATGTACTGCTGATGCCCTTTTTACCGGTCCACTCTGAAGTTCTTAGCTAATATTGTAAATGGTTCAATGAAGAAACGTGTCGACTAGTGTAAAGAGCGAAAGTCGGGCAGCTGCTAAGAATTAGTATATTTCTAGCATAGCCAGTTATCTAGATTGGTACCTGAATTCCCATGTAGAACATAGATTTATATACGAGAAACCGCAGAATGTGTCATAGGTTACCAACTAAAAAACAGCACGCAACGGAAGGGAACAACTGAACACGCAAAAGAAACACCACAAATTAGTCAGATGAAACACAGAACACATCGGTACCTTCAGAATGGGTTGTGATGGTAGTATCGCCAGATGACTTCCCTACCGGATCACGTATCGCATGGATCGCAATGGAGGAGTAAGATGGACCACTGGGACTTGTTAAGCGTAAAGACACAGACAATGAATTGGATTCAGAGTCCAAAGGTTGATCCGTAAGGGAAATGTCTTCGTTGGGACCACAGCTACTGTCTGGTAGTCCTCGAAGGTAACCAGTGGACTGTGCAAAAACTAATGGACTGAAAGTGATAAGGGAAAATAGTTGTGAACATTAAATATGCCGAGAACGATTGTGTAAAGCATAAAAATAAAAAGCTACACAAGTACCTATTGTCAGATGCGGTTTCGAGCACTGTTACTGATAAGCTGGTTGAAGTATTTGCAGAAGAAAGAGTTGAGGACTTTGTGCGCAACACTTGCATGGGGCGAACTGGCGATTTTCTGCGGCTCCCGCCGGCAACCGAAGTTGTCCCAGTAGGCGCCACATTAGGGTTAGGCATACCGGACAGAATGACGCCATCGGAAGTACTTAAGGTAGTCGATCCAGCAAAAATCGATAGCTTTGGAGCCAAAAGATCCTCTTCTTCAATATCTTCACTCGATACGTGACTCTGTTTTTCAGGAACCCTTTGAGCAGCAAGAGAATGTAGATAGCCGCTTCTAGTTGTGTCTGGATCGTTCAACGGTCTATACCGCACGAACCGATCGGCACTGGAATCTGAACAAAAGTGAATTATATCATCTTCTCCAGAAGAAGCAGGTCCAGGAGACAATAAAGACGATCCGTAGGTATTCATTCCTTCAAGTAGAACGAGGAGTTGATAAGTGTAAAGGCGAATAAACCATAGTTCAGAGTTAGAGAATGAAGTCAGTGGAACAGGCTACACATTTACGCCAAGTGCGAGACCGCTTAGACCGAAGGTTGTATGAAAAGGGTGTAAAATAAGGAATGTTTTCGAAACCGACAAGGTTAGCGTTTCTAATCACTCTGGCTACTAGGTGGACGAGAAGTATTCGAATGGAATGGGGAGTGTGTGAACTGCAAAGACCCGGATAGCATGAAAACATGAATTCGATTACTTTTTCGCGGTGGATCTGAACCAAAAGGGCGCTGACTCCGGGTAACACGCTGCTTCACATTGATTGTCCGTTGCGGAGTTTCGTGAGGACTGGTCGAGCTCCGAGTATCGATCGGATGGCGGAGTTCGTTCATCAACACATCTGAGTAAGTATCTGGTCCGGAATACTAAGTACGAGCAAAAAAATGAAATGAAGAAGACAGGAAGTTCTGGTGAAACAGAGGGACTGTAAGCCCAAAGCAAGTGGTGCAAAACACACGACTGAGTTACCGAATATATGGACGGGAGTTGCATCTATCGGAAAGTAGGCAAGATAACAAATGATCATTCGAAACTATCACGAAGGTAAAGACAGAACAGTGCTTTGCTGCGACATAGTGCGCAGAAATAACTATTTTCATGACAAGTATACGAGGATTTTATGGCGTCAGATATCAAATATATTCTGGCGTTACTCTTGAAGCATAAAAACAAAAAGCGTAAGCAACAGCTAACGCATCGCAATTAGCTCCTGATGTTGTCAAATAACAAAGGTGTAGGCTACAAGATGGCCATCCCAAAGCAGGGAAAATAAATGGAAATAAAATGGAAAATAAATCGAGGCCACGCAGGAACTAATGTCATGTATGAGAGCAAAAATCGACGGTAAGTGTATCCTACTTGATCAGACGATATGATCGTCTCAGTGGTTCGAACATGTGGCACTGGTACTTGGATATATATACTTTTACTGAGACACCTGAGGTGGCTCGGTCATATGTGGCGTATGGATTCAACGCAGATACCGAAACAACTCTTATATGGTCAGCTGAGTATTGGGAAGCGGAAGGTGGGGAAACCAAAGTTACTTTACCAGGACATGATCAAAGTGAGCCCCTCACGTTCTAAGCTTGTTTGTAGGTCATGGGAATCGAAGGCGGTTGATCGGCATGCATGGCGCGATCTAATCACGAAGGTAGTTGCCGAAGTGCGAGAGAAAGAGCTCATACATGCAGAGAAGAAGCGGTAAGCACCGATGGATTGTACTCCATCGACATCAAGCGCATAGTGCTGTAGCACATGCGGTCGACAGTGCCTGAGTCAGGCAGGCATAGTGAGCCATGAGCGAGGCCACTCGGGACCACCACCGAAGCGAAGACGCGTCCTGCAGAGAACGTAGGCAGAACTGTCGTAGCGTTTGTAGGTACGTTGCATTCAATTTACTAACCGCGTGCTTGCATGCTAAGTCTCTTTATTTCAGGTGGTGGGTTTTCAATTTTGTCCTATTACTTTTCTTTCTCTCATAAATGCCTACCTATACTCTTTTCTATAAACTTGCACACGTCGCTTAAGCCAATTGTAGTTAATTTCGATAAGATTTTCGTGTTTGTGACATTTCCGTAAAATGCACTTTCTTACCTCGTGAACTTATCTCGGATTAGTTTGTAAACAACTTATTTCATATGCTCATTAATTTAAGCTTTTTGTCACGTTTCCTTATGCATTATTCGAGTTATTTTCTTTGTTATCTTGCTCTCAAGTGATTGGCTGTTGCATGCTATCCCCGGTGTGGCTGCGCTTGATGTGCATGTTGACAAGGTGCCTACCTGTCTATTACCCACTACGTCGTCCATACTGGCTCCAGGAGACAGTTGGTCGTTGTTGGAGGGGACGGGGTGCACCGTCCTTGTGGCCGTGCTAGGCTCGAAGAGTGGTTCCATGCACTCAGTGTGGAGCGGACTACGGTCCAGCCACCGCATTGTGTACACTTGATTCCCCAAATACAGCGTGCTTGTGTTTGCCTGTGAAGGAGTGTGGGCCGGCTCCGTTGATGAAACCTGGCTCGCATCCACATGCCACCCGGTCTTATTCCTTCGGGTTTACACTGGATATGGTGTGTGTGGATGGAGCTGCGCGTGGTGCAGCGCAAGCCACCCATGGTCCCTCTGTAGGCGCAGGCGTCCTGTGGCTGGTCACAGTGACAGGCAAATCCGAAACCGGAAGCCGCCAACCATATATATATATATATATGCAGCAGTCTACGAATAGAAATAAAGCCATCAAAAACCATGGAACATAAAAGATACAGTTATCGTAAAAAGAAAACAATACACAACACAACGGAGTCCATGATTGCGTCAGAGGTCAACATACTACCCGGTTGCTCAAGCCGAGCAGATATATGACAAATACGACTCAGTTGTCCAGAGTGAATCAAGCAGAACACAAGACCCGAAGTAGCAACACTGTTTGTTGCCGAAAACCGAGCGACCTCGGCATTGTTCCCCAGGTGGCGTCCCGCCGGGAATGAGGAAAACGTCACCACGGCCTGTAATCAAGAATGATCAATCTCGTAATGCTTTCAACAAGTAATGATTCCATAATTAACACGACGGAACTGCAGTATGTGGTATCTGCATTTGTTGGATGTCGTGATACCTTGATGTTTGTAGAAAGCGAGAATTTTTTGAGAAGCCACACGGGAACGGTTGATATGGGGGGAGGGTAGAATCCATTGAGGGACTGTACTCAGATGTGGTGCGATGATTCGCGAGCCTGTGTGGATCAGTGGGCTACGCAGCGTTGCGCTATTTAAGTGACTCCAGAGCCATCACGCCACAAAGGTCAATGACTAAATGCCAGACAATCTCAGTATCAACGCATATTAAATCTAAAAAATAGAGATCGATGGCCCGTGTCTTATGGATCAAAACTATTTGTACAAGTTATAGGCCGCAACCTCTGCTCGATTGAAGTATGAAACGAATGTCACTGGTTTGCTGCCCCTAGCCCAAATGCCAGGAAGACGCTGGCAGATGTGCAAATCCGTTGAAACTTGCGGCTGACCATCGCAGATGCACCATGTGATGCGGGCGGAGGGAATGCATGACTTATGAGTTTTCCAAGGATCCACGCGACCTACCTAAAGCAGGATTTGATGGGACCCTGTAGTCATACTTCAGAGCTGGATGTGGTCTCGAAGTACCGGAAGCTAAGATCCTGACCAAAATACCTAAAGCGAAAACTCACTTATCCCATCTTTTTGTGCCACTAACTGCTGAGTTAAAGGATATAGAAGAGGAAATTCGAGCCAAAACCATTTCTCAGGAGGAGCAACAAGTATCAGCTGTTCACAGGACTTCGCCTTCGTTTTGCTTCCTTACTGTGGCTTCCTCCCCCTTCAAATATCTTCTTAACCGATTAATCAGTAAGACACTGTCACTGCCTTTGCGACTAATGTGAATAGTGTAATTAAATCGTACTTAGGACCAAAAGTCTCCCCAGATCACTGCTCTCACAATGTCTGTACTCATTGTCAGTTTGGTTAGTATCTAATGGTGCTCTCCGGTCCTTACTCTTTTGGAACCACTCTGCGTTGTATATGAAGGTGACCGTCGACTGCCACGCACAGAATCCGTTGGTAATGATTATGTTCTACTTTTGTTTTCGGCAGGAGTGTGAGGAAAGTAAGTTAAGTCAATATAAGTTATATGAGTCATAATGGGTTCATTTTCAGCACGGTATCTGTACTACAGGTAATGCCCGTGGCCCGTGGTCTTAAGGATCACAGGCTTGCCTTGCAAGTTGAGATCGCGGGTTCGAGCCTGCGTAGGGTACCGGGCGACCTTCGCAGTATCCTTGGCCCACGCGCGACTGGTGGTGGTTGTGCGGCAGCGAAACGCCAGTACTGGCTGTAGATGCTCTTATTTTTCGTTCTCTCTCAATGCCATCAGCAGAAATGCTGAGGGAAACCTACTGGCATAGGGAGGCATCAGAGGTACGTCGGACAACCGTACGGACGATTGACTACCAACGGTCGCGCATGGGTTAAGTTTACCGCAAGGTCGCTCGCGCTCATGCGGATTCGAACCGGTGACCTCTGGACTACAATGCAAGCGCGTAATCCCACTACCTACCGGCCGACTTAATAGTGCGAATAACATACCGAAGCATGGAGCGCTACGCGCTAGTTTGTTAAGTAGTGCCTGCATAGCCACTGCGTCAGATCCAAGGAGAGTTATGTCATCCGCATACGCCTTTTTCAGTCGGTCACCTGATGAAATTTCCAGTCCGGAAGAGTCTGATATAACAGTCATTCATGGTCAATTCAATCAGAAAGTTGAAGGGAAAAGGGTTTATGGACAATTCCGGTGAATCACACTTGTTTTGGGGAACTTAGAAGACAATTTCCCGTAGACCCTTACTTGGCCTCGAGAGTCAGGATAGAGTACAGCATAGAAACGACTTTCCCTAGTACGCGCTTTAAAGGTAGATAGCACGACCTGACGGCACGATCAGCAGAGTCGAAGGCAGCTTTTAGATCAATAAAAACCATCTTAAGCAGTCATATGTTGGTGTCTTTGCTCTAACACTTAGAGAAGAGTCAATATGTGATCGATGCAACCAAGACCAAGGCGAAAACCTGCATGGCTATCGATGATTGAAGTCACATATGGACCAGTAAGTCGAATGATACCTTTGAGAAGGTTAGAAGCATCAGAAATAAGACTAATGCTTCGGTGATTTTCATATAAAGTCCATTGAGCCTTCTTGGAGGTGGGCACAATAGTCGGTCGTCGCTAGTTAGAGAGTACCTCTTCCGTGCCCAAATAGTGTTGAATAGGGCGGTAAATCCAGTCAACAAAAAACCAGCTACAGCATTCAATAGAAAGAGGTAGAAGTCGTCGGGTCTAGGAGCCGTTGCGTTTCAACAATCTCATGTTGAATAGCTTCCAAAGTTGGAGATATGGCGTCGAATCTCCACCTCGGCTTAGGTGACTAAGAAAGCGGCAGTGGCGCAGCCAGCCTATTGAACTGCTCCTCAAAATGTTCCACTTAACGGATTAGTCGACGACGCTGAGTAAGGAATAACTGTCCATCTTTATCATCACTTATCCCACCAACTGAGGGTATGCTTGGACCCGTCTTCCAGAGGAAATGGAAGAGTACTTGGTTGTTCCCAACACCACTGGTTTTTTCCACTTCACAGGTCCTTGCCACCTGCTAACGTTCTTGGTGAATTCTGACTTCGTGGCAGTCGTCATTTCGGGGAGTACTGGACACGTTAAAACTTAGTACCCATTGGGACCTGTCGATCAAACTGATCGACGCTTCATAGATCCATTCAGAGTTAGGACGTTTCAAATGGGGTATACAACAGGCGTTGAAAACATTCTTCATGGCATACTTGAGACGATTCTAGTCAGTGTTCGCCTCACCAACCTCGTTCGTTGCTGTTAATTGGTGGGCCACGTCGTCATGAAATTGCTGAACTACAGACTGTGAGTTCAAGCCGCAAATAACGTTAGAAGTTAGGCACTTTTTTAAAACGGGAAGTGTGGGCACTGGGCGTGGGCGCACTAGAGAATAGTCGGAAGCCAAGCATATGCTCCAAATTTGCCGACAGTCTTGGACTGATGTGCGCTATCTGTAACATATGGCAATATGATCAATTTGAGTCCAGGTCATTGAGGAATTCGGTGGGTACCAGATGGCACGATGTGAACAACCGTGCTGAAAAGCAGCACTGCTAACATAAAAGTTGGGGTCAGCGCATATTTACAAGAATCGATGACTTGTCTGTTCGGCGTGAATCGACCGCGAAGCGGCCTCCCAAGTGTTCTTTAGAATTCGGAAGGCGACCCATTTGGGCATCCACGTCACCAGCAACAATCGTGATATCAGTATTCTTCACCACATGGGAAGATAAGAGCCGAGGATAGAAATCGTCTTTATATACATCAGCAGTAGTCCATACAATAGACATCGAGCCATCTAGAAGCCGTGGAATGGTGTATAATAACCACAAAGATTAAATTGGGAAAAATACACAAAGAGAATTTTTTGTGTATTTCACGCGCCGTTTTGTCCTTTTTTATCACTTTAGTGATTACGGTGTTGATCAGTAGAATCAATGCAAAAAGATCGTGCACGCCTTCCATTGTCCGCAATTACGCGCCATGTACTCAAGAGTCTCCAACCAGCAATGTTCTTCATCTCGGACGCCCCAGCCCGATAGATGTACGGGGCCGACAACAGCTAGACTTTAAGTCAGCGCCTTAACGTTTTGTCGCCATATGGTAGAGTGGTAATCACGCGATTTCTTCCAGTGCGGCTCTGTGCGAGCGAAGAGAGTGCGTCATGGTAAACGCTCGCACGGCATGCGTAGGACGTGACAAAGTCACCTCAGTCGACGCAACGATATTGTTTGTCGGGAAGTAAGCCCGTATAACCTAGGACGAGAAGTCTAACATCGATGTTGCTAACGTGGTGTTCCCACCACACACGAGTTATCCTGCACTAACAACCATTGTCAAAGGCTAAAATTCAACGCAAATCATTTGCACGGACCGGCCAGGACTCCTTACCATACAATAGGACCGCGCGAACACGCACTGTACACCCTACCCTTTACCGAGAATGAGACGTCACGATGACGCCACAGATGCCTCAGATCAGCGAAAGATGATCGGGCCTTGGCAAAACGAGGAGAAATCTCTCTTCCAATAGTGCCATCAGAAAAAATGGAGCTTCTAAGGTAGATATAGCAATCTACTTATTCAAACTGCACGTCTTCAAGAAGCAGCACGGGGGGAGGCGGAGGCCAGTCATGGAGTAGGAGTTTGCATTTCGATGAAGGGAAGGTCATGCCATACTTGGTAGTTTTAATCAAAAAACGGTTTGGACCGACCTGCATGAACTATGGGTCGTCACCGAAGAAGGCAACTCCATCAGCATAGATCAAGTCATTCGCGCAGTTGCCTGGAAGAAGTTCTATGCCAGAACCCTGGAAAGCTTAAAGAGCGCTTAATAAGACATCTTCAATCGCCAAAGTCGAAGAGAAACGGGCACATGGGGCATCCCTGTCGCACACCGATAGTGACAGCGAAAGGTGAAGAGCTTATCGTAAACCCTCACTATACCAGAGACTGTTGTGTAAAGCTAGAAGTATGGCAGCATACTTGTAGGGGACCCCGTTCCTTTACCAATAACGCCACAGAGCAGGCCGGTCGACCGAATCGAACGCAGCTCAGATGTCCCAAAAGCGACAGTGGTAGGCTGGCGATATAGGTGGCGTTGCTCGAGGAGTTGGCGGAGCGTAAACATGTGGTCCACACACCCTCGACAGGAGTGTAGTAGAATGGATGTTAGTAATTTGGATGCGACGGAGAGTAGACTGATTCCTCTGTGGTTGGCGCATGAGGTACGAGCACCATTTTTGAAGATGAGCATGATGATGGAGTCGCCCCAAGGGAATGGAACGTTTACTTCACACCAGATCTTGTTTCTATGTATTGCGGCACAGTAGCTGAGGTGTTCCCCACCTCTAGCTAACGTGTATGATGATGATGATCTTCGGAAACAGAGCTGTTAGTCAGTTGACAATAGCCTCGCCACCGTACTTGAACAGCTCCGGAAGACGTCCGTCTGGGCCAGCAGATTCGAATCGCTTCAAGTGACGAAGTTCAAGATAGACAGTCTAGTAAATAGACGTAGAGGCAACAAAAGACATGGAGATTCGCGGATAAGGGGAAGAGCCGCCACGTCATAATAATCGTGGCACAGTAGTTGAAAGTGAACAACACAGCTACCTGTGGTGTCACGGGCAACTTCATCGTGGTAACAAATTAAACATGTGCAATGGCATCAACAAGCCGTCAATGATGCTTGCCGACGGAGTTTCAAATCAAAATCTGCCGACTGATGAGCAGCAAGGTTTCGATGCAAGGTTTTGGTAACAGGAATGTTCAGGAGGTCCGTGCTCTCCCCAGATAGAAGCAGTAAAACAGCCGGACCGACTTACGTTCACTTGTCCAAGGGACAACCATGACATTTTCTTCAAACGTAAACTTCATCCTGCATCGGCCGTCGCGCAGATTATCAAGGGTCGCCTTATCTGCTGCATACAGCAGGGCGGATAAGCGAAAGCATGCTACTGCTGGCGCCTCCCTTCTTTCTTTCCCACCTTTTTCTCTTACTCCCATCCCAGCCCCTATTACTAACCTTCCTTCTATAATTCCCAGCTTAATTGACAGCAACCGAAGTGCTACTGGAGTAGTACCGTCTGCGGCCACCATCCCACAGCACCTATCGGACGCCTATCAGCAAAAGTCCCTTATAAGGCCACGCTGTCCCGTTTCCATGGCGACATTCAACGTCCGCACTCTGAGACAAACAGGTCAGCAGGCTGCACTCGCACGCACCTTGGACACACTGGGTGTTGATGTGTGTTGTGTGTCCGAAACTAGGATTAATGACCCTAACGGGGTTATTGAATTGACTGCACCCGGCTTATCCTCTCGTTATTGGTTGCACGCATCCGGAGACGCCGATGCGGCACTCACGGGTCAAGCTGGTGTAGGTATCATTCTCAGCTCCAAGGCTGAGTCATCGTTGGTTGATTGGATTCAGGTGAACAGCCGTTTATGTGCAGCCCGTTTGACGACATCAGCTAAGGTGAATTCGCTGTTTGTTTGTGATTTCTGCTTATGCTCCCACCGACTGCAGTTCTAATGCAGTCAAGGACACTTTCTATCACAAACTGAACACGCTGCTACGCAGTGCTACTAGTTCAGATAGTATAGTACTTGCAGGTAATGTGAACGCACAAGTAGGGCGTCTGAGCTCTTCAGAAGCTCAGCTGGGTGGTAAGTATGGACTTAACGCCGAACGGACTGACAACGGTGAGCGTCTGCTGCAACTGTGTGCGGAGCACCAGTTGTTTCTTACTAGCACTGCTTTTAGACACAGTGGGCGCCGAAGTGCCACTTGGCGTCCACCTGTAGCTGGCCAGCGATGGACCCAAATTGACCACATAGCCATAAGTTACAGGTGGCGCGGTTCCATTCTGGATTGCCGCTCGTACTGGAGTACCTGTGTCGACTCTGACCATGCCTTGATGCGCTGTCGTTTCTCCATGAAGTTTACCGGAAGGCGCACAAAGCGTCTCCTCCGATTGGCAACGGAGAAATAGTCCCAACCCACTGTCAGGCAAGCCTATCAAGAAGCACTGCATAGCGAACTCTCGCTGTCTTGTCCTAATGACACTGAACTTCAGTGGAATAAGATCTCGGCTGCCATGCACGACGCAGGAGCATCTGCTTGTGGCACTATCCATCGTCACCGCACTAGTCACTGGATATCCGAGAGGTCGGTGAACCCGTTGGAATCTAGAAGGCACCTCCCGGCTGGTTCTGAACACAATGTGACCAGACGGGCTATTAGGCGTGAACTAAAGCGGAGCCTACGTGCTGACAAGGAAGCCTGGTGGACCAGTCGGGCTCAAGAAATGGAGGAGGCAGGAGCAGTAGGCAATTACCGCAAGCTCTTCCAGCTAATCCGCACCACAGTGTTGGAAACATTGGACGTCATGGCCCGCAACAGACATCAGTGGCGGCAATATTGTTCCGCAATTTCACCATCCCTTTGATACACACAAAAACTCACAAAACAAAACAAAAAATACAAAATGGCGTGTGTAAAACCAAAAAAATTCGTTTCCCATATTTTTTAATCGCATTAGTGTCCCCATCTTCTTCACCTTTTTCTTCTGCCATGGTTCTGATGGCACAATGTCTGTTAACAGACTGTGAATAAATATATATACAATAGACATCGAGCCATCTAGAAGCCGTGGAATGGTGTATAATAACCACAAAGATTAAATAGGAAAAATACACAAAGAGAAATTTTTGTGTATATCACGCGCCATTTTGTCTTTTTTTTATCACTTTAGTGGTTACGGTGTTGATCAGTAGAATCAATGCAAAAAGATCATGCACGCCTTCCATTGTCCGCAATTACGAGCCATGTACTTAAGAATCTCCAACCAGCGATGTTCTTCATCTCGGATGCCCCAGCCCGATAGATGTACGGGGGCCGACAACAGCTAGACTTTAAGTCAGCGCCTTAACGTTTTGTCGCCATAAGGTAGAGTGGTAATCATGCTATTTCTTCCAGTGCGGCTCTGTGCGAGCGAAGAGAGCGCGTCATGGTAAACGCTCGCACGGCATGCGTAGGACGTGACAAAGTCACCTCAGTTGACGCAACAATATTGTTTGTCGGGAAGTAAGCCAGTATAACCTAGGACGAGATGTCTAACATCGATGTTGCTAAAGTGGTGTTCCCACCGCACATGAGATATCCTGCGCAGACAACCGTTGTCAAAGGCTGAAATCTAACGCAAATCATTTGCACGGACCGGCCAGGACTCCTTTCCATACAACGGGACCGCGCGAACACGCTCTGTACACCCTACCCTTTACCGAGAATGAGACGTCACGATGACGCCACAGATGCCTCAGATCAGCGAAAGCTGATCGGGCTTTGGCAAAACGAGGAGAAATCTCTCTCCCAATAGTGCCATCAGAAAAAATGCAGCTTCTAAGGTAGATATAGCAATCTACTTATTCAAACTGCACGTCTTCAAAAAGCAGCACGGGGGAGGCGGATGCCAGTCATGGAGTAGGAGTTTGCATTTCGATGAAGGGAAGGTCATGCCATACTTGGTAGTTTTAATCAAAAAACGGTTTGGACCGACCTGCATGAACTATGGGTCGTTACCGGAGAAGGCGACTCCATCAGCATAGATCAAGTCAGTCGCGCAGTTGCCTGGAAGAAGTTCTATGCCAGAACCCTGGAAAGCTTAAAGAGCGCTTAATAAGACATCTTCAATCGCCAAAGTCGAAGAGAAACGGGCACATGGGGCATCCCTGTCGCACACCGATAGTGACAGCGAAAGGTGAAGAGCTTATCGTAAACCCTCACTATACCAGAGACTGTTGTATAAAGCTGGAAGTATGGCAGCATACTTGTAGGGAACCCCGTTCCTTTACCAATAACGCCACAGAGCAGGCCGGTCGACCGAATCGTACGCAGCTCAGATGTCCCAAAAGCGACAGTGGTGGGCTGGCGATATAGGTGGCGTTGCTCGAGGAGTTGACGGAGCGTAAACATGTGGTCCACACACCCTCGACAGGAGTGTAGTAGAATGGATGTTAGTAATTTGGATGCGACGCAGAGTAGACTGATTCCTCTGTGGTTGACGCATGAGGTACGAGCAGCATTTTTGAAGATGAGCATGATGATGGAGTCGCCCCAAGGGAATGGAACGTTTACTTCACATCAGATCTTCTTTTTTCTATGTATTGCGGCACAGTAGCTGAGGTGTTCCCCACCTCTAGCTAACGTGTATGATGATGATGATCCTCGGAAACAGAGCTGTTAGTCAGTTGACAATCGCCTCGCCACCGTACTTGAACAGCTCCGGAAGACGTCCGTCTGGGTCAGCAGATTCGAATCGCTTCAAGTAACGAAGTTCAAGATAGACAGTCTAGTAAATAGACGTAGAGGCAACAAAAGACATGGAGATTCGCGGATAAGGGGAAGAGCCGCCGCGTCATAATAATCGTGGCACAGTAGTTGAAAGTGAGCAACACAGCTACCTGTGGTGTCACGGGAAACTTCATCGTGGTAACAAATTAGACATGTGCAATGGCATCAACAAGCCGTCAATGATGCTTGCCGACGGAGTTTCAAATCAAAATCTGCCGACTGATGAGTAGCATGGTTTCGATGCAAGGTTTTGGTAACAGGAATGTTCAGGAGGTCCGTGCTCTCCCCAGATAGAAGCAGTAAAACAGCCGGAGCAACTTAAGTTCACTTGTCCAAGGGACAGTTTTCAATGATGACCTAGATAAGTCGCTCACGGATCGTGCTGGGGCAACGGAGCAGTGAGAGCATTCGGATGGCAACGTGATCGAGTGGAAATAAGAAAACTACTATATGGCATAGATCGCGAGATTCGGTACAGTTTGGTAGCTGTTATTGATCTGGCGGTTGCACCTTTGCGCTTCCAATCGTATTATTGTCAATTAGATGTCAAGTATATTCAAATATAATATAGAGTAGACCATCACTTGCCTTGTTTGGTAGGAAGTGAGCAGGATCAACAGCTCCCGACACTGACAAATTGTCGTTATCAACCGGGCTCGATACCTCCCCATCAAACAAACTCGGTAGTTCCCAAGTAGACCTCCGGTCTGTAGTCAGGACATCCTGCGTTGGTTCATGTTCAGAATGCCTGGGTGCCCGCCTTTGCGACATGTTAGCTAGAACCGTGCTTGCAGCTCGAGGTTGTTCTGAGTCTGATTCACTATCGTTTGAGTGAGTGGGCTTCACACGTCGTCTTCGCTTGCTTCGATGACATGATGGCTTGTGGGCTAAAGACAGCGCCTTACTCTGATGCAATTTTGTCGAAGAATCCATAAGTAAAGCAGATGAGGTCTTTCCAAGAGGACACTTTTTAATGTTCGTACGCTTAGCAGGTTCATTCGAGTCGTACAGGAAGCGCTTCCTTATATATTCCGATGTATCCAACCGCTTTCTTCTAATTTCAGGGACAGCGCTAACTGCTTCTGCTTTGCCATGTGCTTTGAACGGCTCGAGGGTCTTGATGGACAACGCCACATCACGCGAGCGCTTAGTTTCCGACGGTAGCCTACACACAATAAGGAATATGAAACTTACCTTCGGCTTCCAGCTGAACAACGAGTTTGATAGCTGACAGAATGTGCTTTCGGAGTTAACCTGAGAATGGAAAAAATAAATAAAAGAAAACCTAGTGGATGCAGTGTGTTTCCTTGCCGAATTGTCTATAGTCACAGACCGAACCGACCGGGACTTCCGCAATGTTCTAAAAGTAATGCATAGAGAAATGAGAATACCGCAAAGTTCGCCTCCTGGAAGTCATAGAAAACCGGAATCCCGGATTGTGTTATGCGTCCGTCTCGGGATCCCGAAGGCTTACGTGTCCAGCGCGTACGTAGGTTGTAATAGGTCCTGGGGCTGAAATGTAAAGCATACTTCGAAGGCGGTTGCATAGATTCATCACGACTTCCTAGTAGGCACGGAACTGAATGGAAAATGTGCTGGCAACACTTCGTGGTCAGCTGGATTCCACGATCACAGTTGCTGAGTGCGGACAGAGCCTGAAGTGAAGGGGTGGCGTAAACAAGTACGAGAGACTGCTGTTCTAACGATGCCAAAAACGTAATGTTGAGGCCAAGGGAAGAGAAAATAAGAACAGTCCTATAGAAGAGCCCCAACGAGGTCTCACCTACTTTGCTACAATAACAGCTTTGGGCCTGTCACATCATCTCCCATTCTGATACGCAGTATTTAGTGTCTCAGATCAGTCGAACAACTATGATTCCAGCACCGAAGTGTGGTGGACCCAGTGACCGCGACTCACGTCGCCAGAATGCAAATAAGCAACAATGGTAAGCAAATAGGCTTGAATGCAAATAGAGTAAAAAGAAAGTGGAAACAAGGAAGTAATGCGCAAAACTAATCGGGATGGAGTGAAGATTAGCACAATGACTCAAGAAACCGAATGCAACAGCACCACTGACTGCGCCATATCCAATAGAGTCTCCAATCACTGGTGTGGAACATCTCGAAGCGCCCATCGACGAAGACGGTACGCGCAAGCTTGAGCAAGTTTCTCAATCAATTTTTTCATTCTTCTATAATATGTCATCGGCAGGCCACCCCGCGGTTTCACCCAATTTAGTGCAACCATGGCATATAATACACGCTGAGGAAGCCGGTCACCGGGGTATACGGAGGACATAAGCTAGCAACGGAAGCGGTTAAACTTCAGTAAACGCTCAAACGAGGCACCAGAGGACATCTTGATAAAAACCAACTGACGGACTACAATATTGCTCATACGATGTTCCAACCACATATAAGATAGCCCGAAAGCACCGGTGGTCAAACATGGCCAAGCGCTTAATGTCTTCACTGTCAACTGGCCAGGCCTCTGATACATACAATAACCCTGATTTTGTCACTGCTATGTATTCCACAGTTAAATGACAGGCTGATATCCACCCGTCTCCATCATCATCATCGTCATCATCATCATCGTCATCGTCAATACACGTTATCTGAGGGTGAGAAACACCTCAGCTAATGTGCCGTAATACAAAAAGAAAAGACACTAAAAAAATTCAAAAGCAAGAAAGCTAATGTTAAACATTACCTTATGCATAACATATGAGATGGTAATTGGAAGGGGAATCTAAGAGAGAGGGGGCCGGGCAAAGAAACGCACAACACAAACGCCAATGGGGCGTCTCTTTGATATATCAACAAGTGTCCAACCAAACGTGTTCATCGTCCTTGGGGCCCCAGCCAGGCAGTCAGGATGCACCAACTGATGCCAAATGCGAAGTGAGGGTTTTCATTTCTCTCGACCAAGTCATCGCTTGGTCTCACCTCCTCTTCCAACTACATCCTCAGTGCGCAAACAATGCATGTCGCGGGAGTCGGTGTGCTGGAATGCGCAACACGTGACCCAGCCATCGGAGCCTGGTACGTGATATAATGCTGAGAGGTTCACTAGCTCTTCCTGTACCAAATAGGCGACGCCTAACACGCTCATCGCTTACGCAGTGCTCCCACCAAACATGAGCTAAGCTGCGGAGGCAGAGATGATCGAACGTGACTAGCCACTTTATGCTTGTCGACCAGAAAAGTTAGGTTTCACAACCGCATAAGAGGGTTGAACGGACGGCGGTTGTCGTGTTTCTTGACGATAAAGGTGCATACGATTCGGTGGATTAATGTGCTTTTTGGACTGTCTGCTGAGGAAAGGTGCACCCGATAAATATGTAAACATTATCAAAGCGCTGTACGCGCATAGTTCGGACAGAGTGAGGGTTTATGGTAAACTGTCGCCGCCCTTCAATATCTCCAGCGGTGTGACACAAGGTTGCCCGCTGCCACTTTTCCTCTTTAACTTCACTATTGATGAAGTCATGGAAATAGCGTTCGGTGGACACGAGTTAAAATGTGTGGAGCTAAATCCTGGTGAGCGACTTCTTGACTTGGAGTATGCGGGCGACATTACTCTCATATGTGACAGCGCCCAAACGTGCCAGGATGCACTGGACCGATTAGCACTGGCTGTCAATCGTTTTGGGTTATGCTTTGCTCCATCGAAGTGCAAAGTCGTCCAAGATTGACAGGCACCCACCCCTGCGCTGACCCTTGGTGGTGATCAGCTGGAAGTCGTTCAGGAATTCAAGTAACTGGGTAGCTATATAAGCACCCGTGGGATCGAAGCAGAGATTACGAACCATAGACCAAAAAATAGAGGTGCCAATCTCCACCATCTATAGCGCAGACACGACATTACTCTCGCCCTAAATGGCAGAGTTTATAATGCAGCCGTCCGTTCAACCCTCTTATATGGTTGTGAAGCCTGGCCCATCAGCTCGACAGACGTAAACAGGCTAGCCACGCTCGATCATCTCTGCCTCCGCAGCTTAACTCATGTCTGGTGAGAGCACTGCGTGAGCAATGAGCGTGTTCGGCGTCGCGTATTTCGTGCAGGAAGAGCGAGTAAACCGCTCAGCACCATTATATCACGCACCAGGCTCCGATGGCTGGGCTACGTGTTGCGCATGCCAGCACACCGACTCCCGCGACGTGCATTACTTGCGCGCCGGGCGTGCGGTTCGAAGAGGAAGAGGGGAGGCCAAGCGATGACTTGGTCAAGAGAAATGAAAACCCTCACTTCGAATTTGGCATCGGTTCCTACATCATGACTGCGTGGCTGGGGTCCCAGGAATGATGAACACATTTGGTTGGACACACTTGCTAATATAGCGTTTGTGTTGTTCGTTCCTTTGTCCATCCCCCTCCAATCACGATCTCATTCGTTAGGCGTAATACAACTCCCATTTTGCGGCACGATGGCCGGCTGTTAGCTCTCCGGAATGTTGTCCATCCGTTAGTGAGGACTCAGCCAGCGTGCTTCTCTTGTCTGTTGTACTGCGGTACAATAGCTGAGGTGTTTTCCATCTGCAGCTAAGGTGCATAATGATGATGATGATCTATTATAAACCCTACCCTTCAACTAGAAAGTGATGCCGCGTCGGAGCCACAAGTAGCAGAGATTGACAAAAGCACATCGAGCCTTTGCTATACGATTCGTAACCTCATCTTCGATCCCACGGGCGCTAAAATAGCTACCCAGGTACTTGAATTCCTGAATGACTTCTAGCTGATCACCACCCAGGGTCAGAGCAGGGGTGGGTCCTGTCAATCTTGGACGAGTTTGCACTTCGATGGAGCAAAGCATAGCCCAAAACGATTGACAGCCAGTGCTAATCGCTCCAGTCCTGCTTGGCACGTTTAGAAGATGTCACAGATGAGGACAGTGTCGTCCGCATACTCCAAGTCAAAGCGCCCATCAGGAAGTAGCTCTACACATTTTAAGTCGTATCCAGTGAACGCTGCTTGCATGATTTCGTTAATGGTGAAACTAAAGAGGAAACGTGACGGCGAACACCCTTGTTTCACAACGCAGGAGATATTGAAGGACGGCGACAGTTTGCTATAAACCCTCACTCTGTCCGAACTATGCGCGTACAGGCATACTTTTCCTCAGCATGCTGTCCCAAAAGGCACATCAATGAACCGAATCAAAGGCACCCTTTATGCCGAGAAACATGACAATGGTGGGTGGCCAATAAACATGGCAGTGCTTCAACCATTGACGCAAAGTGAAGAGCTGGTCTAT
The DNA here is from genome assembly GCA_944474145.2 of Dicrocoelium dendriticum. Classification (NCBI taxonomy): domain Eukaryota; kingdom Metazoa; phylum Platyhelminthes; class Trematoda; order Plagiorchiida; family Dicrocoeliidae; genus Dicrocoelium; species Dicrocoelium dendriticum. Next base: position 95,564,154 of record OX104064.1, on the reverse strand, counting down.
GCAGCCCCGACATCGAGGAAACCCGGCTTGCTCCTCATGAATTTGGCTTTCACGGGTGACAGTCAGTCTGTGGAGAAAGACAGACGTACGTAATTGAGAGGCAACTGAGATCAGACTGACTCACCCACGATTGCCGCAATCCGGACGGGAGCATCACTTGAAAATTGGAACTATGACAGAGCGGCTCTAGTCTGTTGAAACATTTTCCTGCTCCCAAGGTTTCCCTAGTAACTCGCGCGAATCATCTACAAAAGCAGGCTCCCCGAATTTGATGAGGGATGGGGGAATTCTATCTGCCCCTGCGGCCTTATGCAATTTCAGCACTCTGATCTCACGTTTGATTTCTGCACGTGAGAGCGGATCCAAGGACACGGCCCAGGGAGAAAGGCACTCAATGTCCGACAAAGGAAGTGATAACTCAGACAGGTTAAACTGCCTTACAAAGTGTTCGGCCCGAAGCTGTGGAATGGCTGTCCGAGCGCATCACGTATGGTCTCGCTAACACCAGGTCTCCTGCTGCCTATTTTTTGTATCAGACGGAATAACTTACAATGATTAACAACGATCAGGACTGCCTACATTTCCGATGCACGATGAGACCACCAGGCCTCGTGATCTCTCTTCAGACTAGCAAACAGTGTTGCCCTGAGGTTTTTGAGTCGCATCGTATTCGCTTCCAGCTAGCATACGTCGGCCAGCATCTGTGTAGAGACCCAATGTCCAGCTTGGCAATTTGATTTGCCACATAATGACAAGCCTCCTGATAGTAACGTTTGATGGATATGCGGCCAGTGATGTTCAGCAGTGTTTAGTGGGCGCTTATTCATCCCGCATGCCAGCGTAGTTTGATACGTATTCAGAACATCTGGCTTCGCCAGCTGGCTAGTGTCTGTTGGCTCAGAACGACAGCGTGGACGTCCGCCGAAACGCACTAGAAGGTCAGCACACACAAGAGCGCGATCGGAGTCTATGCTCGTGATTCAAATCGAGCGACAGTTTTGGACACAGCCTCTCCAGCGGTGTGATCGATTTGCGTCCATGGCTGGCCCGAGGCTGGTGGGCGCCAAGTCACTCTTCTGCAGGTGCTATGTCAAAAGTTAGTGCTCGCGAGAAAGAGACGAGCATCTTCACACAGATGTAGCAAACACTCGCCGTTATCATTACGGGAACCTACACCATGTTGGCTGCCCCGTGAAGCTCATCAGAGGATAATTTTCCGACTTGGGCGTTTAGGTCACCAGCAAGCACCACAGTATCTGTGTTCTTCTGCAACAAAGGACATCGATAAGTTGGTGATAGAAAGCATTTATCACCGAATGAATGCTGCAATTTGTGGGGGAGTAGGCTGTAATGACAAACAGACATCGTTTATCCCCGCGCGACTTCGAAGCCTGCAACGAACCAGTCAACCTAACGGCGCGCATCCGGCTGTTAACTGGGATCCAACTGAGCAGGGCGGTCGCAGCCCGGGGACTCATCATCATCATTACACGTTAGCTGGAGGTGGAAAACACCTCAGCTATTGTGCCGCAATACAAAAGGCAAGAAAAGAAGAAAAAACAACAAACAAACAAACAGTGGCACGCCCGCTGAGTCCCCAGTAACGGATGGACATCGTTCCGGAGAGCTAACAGCTGGCTGCCGTAAAAGAAAGTCATATTATGCCTAACAATTGAGATCGCGATTGGAGGGGGATGCTAAACAGGAGGGGGATGGACAAAGGAACCCACAACACAAACGCCATTGGGGCCGGCTCCTAGCCATATCAGCAAGTGTGTCCAACCAAACGTGTTCACCGTCCTTAGGACCCCAACCAGGCAGTCGGGATGCACCAACCGACGCCGACTTCGAAGTGAGGGTTTTCATTTCTCTCGAAAAAGTCATCACTTGGCCTGCCCCCCTCCTCTTCGAACCGCACGCCCGGCGCGCAAACAATGCACGTCGTGGGAGTCGGTGTGCTGGCATGCGCAACACGTGGCCCAGCCATCGGAGCCTGGTGCGTGATATAATCGTGCTGAGCGGTTCACTCGCTCTTCCTGCACCAAATACGCGACGCCGAACACGCTCATTGCTCACGCGGTGTTCCCACCAGACATGAGCTAAGCTGCGAAGGCAGCGATGATCGAACGTGACGAATCTCTTCATGTCTGTCGACCTGATGGGCCAGGTTTCACAGCCATATAGGAGAGTTGAACGGACGGCTGCGTTGTAAACTCTGCCCTTAAGGGCGAGAGTAATGTCGCGTCTGCGCCACAGGTGGCGGAGATTGGCAAAAGCACCTCGAACTTTTGCTATACGGTTCGTAACCTCATCTTCAATCCCAATGGGGCTAATATAGCTGCCCAGGTACTTAAATTCCTGAACGACTTCTAGCAGATCACCACCAAGCGTTAGCGCAGGGTTGGGTCCCTGCCAATCTTGGAGAAGTACTTTGCATTTCGATGGAGCAAAGCATAGCCCAAAACGATTGACAGCCAGCGCTAATCGGTTCAGTGCTGTTTGGCATGTTTGCGAGCTGTCACAGATTAGGGCAATATGGTCTGCATACTTCGGGGACTCAAAACAACGCTGACTCCAGCTTGACCGGTACTTGAATCTGCGTCATCTCAAGAGGGATGCAATGAGAATGTGCCGCTAGTGTCGCATGCGGAGGAGCGCAAGGTAAGCACGGTGCTCGAATCTTGCAGACGGGTTTCCAATAAACAGAAGATATCGATCGATAGGGTGTCTAGTATTCGGGCAACTGCTGCTTGTTTGCCCAGCTGTAGCAAAGTGCGCACGTTGAGGTATGCCAGTCTTAGCAAGGACTCCAGGGAAACGGATGAACTGACGTTGTTCGCTCGGTTGAACACGGACTGGGGCGTCGCCCTGCGAGTGCTGAGTCGAAATTAGAAGATAAACGAATACTGAACCAAGATGGCGGAGGGCCAAGGATTGGGGAATTGAAAACAAGGGCGATAAAAGTGAGGTTGGAGCGGGACGCTAAGGCTGAAAAAGCGCAAGAGAGGGAAAAAGAAGACGGGAAGGCCTGAGCGTTAGCAGCAGATGGAGTGTCGTTTATTACCCTCTGCGACGACCAGAGCATCATGAGACTGTTGGAAGAATAAGATAATGTGTTGTATTGCGCTGGCAGGATACTGCAAGGTCGCCCAAAGCTAGACAGGAGAACGATTAGGGTTCTCAACCAAAGCCTTTGGTTCAAAACCTGACTACGAGGCAGCGGGGTTTTGGCACTGGGCTACAGAAAGTCCGTTTTATGGAGTAGGGAGCCACCCTCACTACAACCGCCAACTTGGAGGGCCAGGAGATTGAGATTTTCTGGCCTCTTCCCATTGACCAATCCGGTATGAGTGGCTCTGAAGCTGCACAAAGTACCACCCAGCATAGCTCAATGGATCATTGAGGCAAAAAGCCATCGCTTGTGGAGTAAGGCCCACAGCCTAAAGGTAGCAAGCTTTTACTGTATTCTAATGACGCGGGTTCGAATTTGCGTTGGTGCAGGGCGACCCTTGCAATATTCTTAGCCCACGTGCGAACGGTGGTGGTTGCGCAGCAGTGAAGCGTCGGAAGTGTGTACCGGCGTAATGCTGATGCCTTATTCTTTCTTCTCTTGTTTATACAGTAAGGAGCCATCTTTACTCCAACCCCAACCTGGAGAGCCAGGAGACTGATTTTGTCAGGCCTCTAGCTATTGACCAATCTGATACGGGTGGCTCTGAAGGTGCAAAAAGCACCATCCGGCATAGCTCAATGGATCACTGAAGCACACAAACCGTCGCACCACGTTAAGGTTTAGTCTCGTTCCTTACCATATATCGTGAATGGATTTCTTGGTTGAAAAAATACCGTCAACAGTAAGCAGAAATCGATTCCCAAATTGTAATAACACAATACTATAACCGTTAGGTTAAAGCAAAAATTCAGCTAATTCATCATGGCCACTCTCAAGCAGCAGGCTTTGGCTAGTCTGGAAAAGCACCAGACACCGGCGTTTCGATCTTTTGGGTCGCGTCAGTGGTGCGCCTCCCAGCGGGCTCCTGCCGGGTTCCACCCCCATAACTTCTGGATGCCAGCAGCTAGTGCCACTTTGCCATGGGTGACAGCCACGAACCTGCATGATTGACGGTTGACTACGGTGTAGCCCAGCGCATCTTCCATCTGGTGCTTTTCCAGACTAGCCTAAGCCTGCTGATTGAGAGTGGCCATGATGAGTTAGCTGAATTATACCAAAATCCTCACTACTCATCAGTAACATAAGCGAAAATGTTTTTTCTGGCATGCGGACGCACGCCCTGAATTGCCGGAAGTGCTCTAGACTAGAACATACCCGAGCACCTGGACTTTCACGACGCCTGGATCCTCTTATACTCAAAAATGATATCACTCATTGAGCAAATAGTTTCTATCTGTAAAATGAAACAGTTCTAAAAAGGTCCTCCTTGGATCGATCATGAATTAAGAATTCCTATCAATAAACAACGCAGATTATGGGATAGATTTAGTTCCATAACATCGGCTTTGGACTAATGGAACTACAAGGCGGTTAAGAAGCTTTGCATACAAACGAAACGCGAGAAATGGCAACAGTACGAACCTCATTTGGCGGAAAAATCCAAGGCCATTCTCAAACAACTTATCATGTATCTGAAAAGGAGTACAAAAGCTGGATACAGGATACCTGCTTTGTATTCTAGCAAAAATGATAGCTTAGTGTAAGAGAATGATGTAAAATTGACGTCGGCTTTGCAGTAATCCACCGTATTTTCCAACGAAGCTCCATTATCCAGTGACTTTGTCACCACACCCCTCTAGACTAAAGCATATTGAGCTAAGGGACGACTCGGCTATGAAACCACTTCTTGAATTAAATCCGAATTCTTCACTGGGTCTAGATGATTTGCACCCTTTGTTCGGCAAGACGGTGGCGCAGCACATTACTTCTCCTGTTTGCCAAGCTTTTCGGCGATCCCTAGATGCCGGTCGCTGCACAGGCTTGGAAATTAGGTACTGAAGGTTTATGTTTAAGGGAGACTGTCAGAATTCTGCAAACTACCGGCCGATCTGTCTGATAACAGTAGTTTGTAAAGCCATGGAAAGAATTCCTAAACGATTCCTAAATTTTCACCTGGAGTACCTGCATATCCAGATGCAGTACTCGGTGCGTCATAATGAGCAACTCGAAGCCGACGACACGGCAGGGTATAAAGCCCTAATCTCCTACATCGGCCCTCGTACGACGCACCCCTTAAACGGGATGAACCGGATAGCTACATGTTGGACCCGATCCAGTCTCTGCTCCGCACCTATTGTGATCGGACAACAGGCGGATGAACCGTACACAAGCACCGGTCTTAGCATGGAAGAGAACAGAGGGATGGTAATCTCTTCAGACCAAGTGCAGAACCTGCGTTTAAGTATCCAAAACAGGCGTAGTCCGTTTGCGTACAGTCTGTTCGTGTTGTCGACAGACTTCAGATCACAGCGTGAGAGTACGCTTAGATCTTTTACGGAACTGGTGGGATGCAGTGGGTGGCCAGCCAGGGTGTATGCATGCCCATTACCACATCACCCCAGGCTCATAAACGAGAAATTGACTGGGTTAAGCGGTAGGTCAACATCTGCAGACCACCGGGATACGCTTATCCCGGTGCCCTGCTGAAGGACGTCACAGTCGCCCGGATAATCAAATCCTCCAAACCTTCAGGTTGTCTGAAAACAATGCGAAAGGTGACCGAAGAAGCGGAGGTACTTCGTTGATGTGAATCAGTAACAAAACGGGTCCTAGTACTGTGTCTTGGGGTACGCCGGATACTGCATCTGGGTCACTTCCCTATGTTAAGACCGCTGCTGCATGCTCGCGCACCAAGCAGCACACGCGGACATCGGTACAAACTAGTGGTATCGGATTTAAAGCGCATCGCTCACCCTCTATGCTTCGAGCGTCGAGTGGTGAAATATTGGAACAAATTACCGGAGCCGCTAGTCGAAGCGAAATCGGTGTTGGAGTTCAAGAGATTCCTTGACGCCCACTTTGCGGACTACAAACATAGGGAGCGTATCGCACCGGAATAAGATGTAGTGCGGCTAAAATATCTTGATACCGTGCAGGAATCAGCGAATGGATTCCGCGCATGTGTCCGATGGAGCAACACAGATTTTTATCTCGCTCTTTTTCCCAGTATTCAGTATTCTTTGGTGCTCAACATGGTTGTCGGAAGGTGTTCCTGTAGCTCTAACTTATCCTAAGAGAAAAATGGGCGAGATCGCTGAATGTCACCTGAATGTTGTTTTCGTCGACTTCAGCAGGTCATTTGACAAGGTTCCTCATGGACGTATCCATCTCAAACTCCAGGGAATTGGTATTTCTGGGAAGATTCGCTCCTGGGTCGCTGACTTTTTGAATAGCCGAAGAATGCAGGTTAAAGTGAATGATACCTACTCCACTGCTGTATTTATGATTAGCGGGGTACCACAGGGCCCTGTCCTTCGTCCTGAGCTCTTCAAAAGCTACAGCAATGATCTTCCACCAGAGCCCCAAACTGATTCTCATTTATGCTGATGATCTGAAACTGTGGCTAGAGATATCCACGATTGAAGATGTTGACCAGCTACAGACAACGCTGAACCGATCGCACTACTGTTCAATGGAGTGGAGGCTGCCAATTAATTATGAGAAGTGTTCTGTTCTCGAAATGGTGCCTCGGACCCATTTGGTGTTTATCACATTAGGGGTTTACAACTCAGAAACGCAACCTTGAAACAGGACCTCATCATCATTCATCAATATACATGTTAGCTTAAGGTGAAAAACACCTCAGCTATTGTGCTACAATGCAAAAGACAAGAAGACAAAAGAAGAACAGAGGCACGCCGGCTGAGTCCTCACTAACGGATGGACAACATTCCGGAGAGCTAACAGCCGGCCATCGTGCCGCAAAATGAGAGTTGTATTACGCCTAACGAATGAGATCGTGATTGGAGGGGATGGACAAAGGAACGAACAACACAAACGCTATATTAGCAAGTGTGTCCAACCAAATGTGTTCATCATCCCTGGGACCCCAGCCAGGCAGTCATGATGTAGGAACCGATGCAAAATTCGAAGTGAGGGTTTTCATTTCTCTTGACCAAGTCATCGCTTGGCCTCCCCTCTTCCTCTTCGAACCGCACGCCCGGCGCGCAAACAATGCACGTCGCGGGAGTCGGTGTGCTGGCATGCGCAACACGTAGCCCAGCCATCGGAGCCTGGTGCGTGATATAATGGTGCTGAGCGGTTTACTCGCTCTTCCTGCACGAAATACGCGACGCCGAACACGCTCATTGCTCACGCAGTGCTCTCACCAGACATGAGTTAAGCTGCGGAGGCAGAGATGATCGAGCGTGGCTAGCCTGTTTACGTCTGTCGAGCTGATTGGCCAGGCTTCACAACCATATAAGAGGGTTGAACGAACGGACCTGGGAGTTTTTGTCTCGCCAAACCTACACACAACTCAGGGCACTCTAAAGAAGGTTGCCGCTGCTAACAGCATGTTCTTTCTATAAGGATATCTTTTTCCCAGATGACTCTAGGCATCTTCCGACTTCTGTTTAGCTATCATATTAGACCAATTCTTGTGTATGGATTGGCAGAATCCTACTCTCTCACGAAGGCAGAATGCGTACCGGTAGTGAAGATAAAGCGGCGGGGATCGAAAGCCGTCACAACACACCGAAACCTGTCTTACTCCCATCACCTTCAAAGGACGAACTTGTTCACCCCGGTGATCGTCGTCGCTGTGGTGACTTGATGTACACGTGACGTATTCTAAGAGGTGAGATGGAGATAAAGGTACAAGAGTTCTTTCGTCTTTGAACGGATAGTTCGACACGAGGCCACGGCAGGAAGCTGTTTAAACCGAGGAGGCATCGGGTTCACCCCGATGTTACTTGATCAACTTGTGTGGTGAATGATCGGAACAGTCTGAGCTAGTCGTCAGTGCACAATGGAATGCCTCAAGTGAGCGCTAGATATCTATTTGCTGGACAAGCATGGACCTTGCTGTGTTGACTGTGACCGCTGTGCTCCCTTGTGGAACACTGCCGCATCAACGCACATGATTCCTGCAGTGAGCGGGAAGTGACGGACTGACAAAGAAATTTCTTTCTGCGCTCTATAAACCCATAACCGAAATTCGTCCCAATTGGACAAATTTGGGACAACTTTGCGTCACTCTTAATATGTTTTCCAACGCACCCTTACCATATACCGTGAATGGATTTTCTTGATTGCAAATAATGTCAACATTAGGCGGAAAGCGATTTCAAGCGACCCTCATAACTCTATAACACGATTAAGACAAAATATTGTGATTTCACTAAATACGCAAGACTATAGCCGTTAGGCTAAACCGAAAGTGTTTTTGAGTGGTCGAAAGTTGCCCCAAATGTGGCTAATTCGAACGGCCAAGAGCACAAAAATTGACCACTCAGGGTGCTCAAACAGCTACTTGCGCTAACCGAAATTACGATTTTACTATAGTCTTTTAGGTCAAGAACGGTGATGCTAAAGATATATACTAGTATTTAACAACCTCCGGACATAACACGTTGCTTATTTTCATGTTTACTATTTGTCTATGCGAGTGACCAAAAACATGCGCAAATGGGACGTCTCTGGCCGTCCATTTGTGTGAACAGGGGCGTTAACGCGTTGATGGGACCTGAACAAATTTGTTCAGACACCAAATACCCACATCACTAAGTGGGAATCGATTACCAAACCGCAATACTAAAGCCGTAAGGGTACACCGAAATTTGTATGAGTGACTGAAATGCGTCCAAAATGTGTCGCACTACGACGACCAGGGCACAAAAAGCGGTCATTTAGCGGCAGTCTATCGATCGCTCGCGCCGACTGAAAGCACGATTTTATTAAAAATACTTATCGGTAAAGACCGGTGGGGTTAAAGAAGCATAAAAATATTGAGCGGCACCTGGACATGTTAAGTCACATCTTTACGTTTCTGTGAGTGACCAAAAGCACGCCCGAATCGGACGGCTAGGTGTCCATCCGTGCGGAAAGGGCAGTGGCACAAGTCGACACGATCAAGAGGCGGTGAGTGCCAATTCAAGATGAAACACCGTAGCCTTTCGTGTGTGCGCAGATCTGTTCCAACATTTGACGAAGAGTAAATGTGTGCCAAACTCCAACGTTGAAAATCGGTACGCGCACAGGGTTGGGAATTAGTAGTTAAAGGTTTTCCGTTACGTTAGGGCCCTGGTTAATTACACACCTAGAACTGAAGGGTTTCATTGCGATATTGAGAGCAGGATAGAGGGTTCCAAAACCCCAGAAAAGCAGTAGCAGGGAGAGCCCTTGTCAGCTCCATCGTTTCCGAAACATTACAAAGTGAGTGCATGCTATTGAGAGACGTCACTTTGTCGGAGAATGTCGCCTTTAAGTAAGAGCAGCAAGATCCTGCCATGTTCATTGGAGGAGAGGCTAGCAATCGTTTGAAACTATCCTCTATCTGCGAATCAATGATGTGTTTCGACAGACTATTCCAGTCATTTACTACGCTGGTAGATAAAGCAGACTGAGAATAAACTTGAAGTATCCTCGGCTTAAATCATTTCCATTTGTGACCATGTGTCGAGTTGACCACATTGAGATGGAAGAATAGCTGCAGCTCACTTCCAAGCTCTTCCTTTAGGATTCGTCTGGAGTAGAGATCACCGCGATGGCGGCGTTATTCCATGGAGAACAGGTTCAACATCTTGAATCGGAGAGTGTAGGGAAGGTCCCGAAGAACCGATGTAGCTTTTGAACCGCGCCTCTGCACCTTCTCTATCAGATCATGTTCACATTTCGTTAGGGGGTAGGCGGCCGGGAGACCCAATTCTAGAATCAAACGAGCATGCGAAGCGAATAAAGCTTCGAAAATCTTTGGCGTAATTTTGTAATACGATCTTCGCACAGCCCAAAGCATGCTAGTGGCTTCCGCGACATTCTGGGTGTCAAGGGAAGTCTTGAGATCGTGAGAGACGATGACTCCCAGGTTCTTCTAATGTGTGACAGTCTTGGGGAGATATCCTCCCATGTGAAACGCACCGAACGCGTCCGGGTCGCCAATCGGTAGAAGGGCACATCATGGTTTGCTGGGAGTCCCCACTCGACAGACGAGTAGTGCAGGTGATCAAGAGAGGCTTGGAGTCTGTCAGCATCCTGGGGACGAGATACTTCTGACCACAGTTTGAGGTCATCAGTGTAAACTAGACAATCGATTGGAAGTGTTGCCAGAAGATCGAGAATGTACGGTGTGAAGAGCTCTGGTCAAAGGACGGAGCCCTGGGGAACCCTACTGGTTATGGACACAAGGACACACAAACTTTACCCTACTCACAAACTTCCAACATTAATCAAGGACGGAGTGTTTGGTTCACCTTCACGAGTGTGGTCCTAGTTACCAGGAAGTCTGAAATCCAAGACGTTTCTAGTGACACCAACTCCCAGAAGCTATTTGCATGGCACCTTGTCAAATGCCTCCGTCACGACGAGACTGGACCTTAAGGTGGTGTGACGGTTTGCGTACTTCGCCGACTCACTGAGTAATACTGGTTTGGGCTGTTGGGTCTAGTAAGAGCTACTCCTACCAAGTTGGCCAATGGTAAGAGGTCAGATGAACTTAGCTTCCTGGTCCTCCATGGTGGGGGTTTGAAATGGGATGGAGTCTATATCCGTAAAACCGGATCGGTGCCACATCCGCTGCCTTGCGGACATAATTTGAACCAAAAGCTTCAGCTGGGGACTCTAGGTCCGGGTGCCCTGGCAATAGCTCAGTCCACGTAAACCATGACTTCTTCTTCTTCTTCTTCTACTACTTCTTCTTCAAAGCTCAAGTATATCCTGCATCGGCCATCGTGCAGATTATCAAGGGTCACCTTATCTGCTGCATACAGCAGGGCGGAAAAGCGAAAGCATTCTACTGATGGCGTCTCCTTTCTTTCCTTCCAAAATGTTTCTCTTACTCCCCAATCCTCATTACTAGCCTTCTATCTATAATTACCAGTTTAATTGACAGCAACCGCAATGTCACTGGAGCCATACCATTTGCAGCTGTTCTCACACTACCCATTGGACACTAAACGCCAACAGCTCTTTACAAGGCCACACAATACCTGACGGCGTTCAATGTCCGCACTCTAAGACAAATAGGTCAACAGGCTGAACTTGCACGCACATTAGACACACTGGGTATTGATGTGTGTTGTGTGTCCGAAACTAGGATCAATGACCCCAATGGGTTGTTGAATTAATTGCACCTGGCTTGTCATCTCGTTATTGGTCGCACGCATCCAGAGACGCTGATGCGGCGATCACTGATCAAGCTGGAGTGGGTATTGTTCTCAGCTCCAAGGCTGAGTTCTCGTTGGTTGACACAATTCCCATGAACAGCCGTTCATGTACACTCCGTTTGACGACATCAACTAAGGTTGATTTATGGAGTACCAATAGACGCTGTTTGTTTGTGGTTTCCGTCTATGCCCCCACGATAACAGCTCTGACGCTGCAAAGGAGCCTTTCTACCATGAACTGAACATGCTACTACGCCCATCGCAATGAGGCTGGACCTTACCGTGGTGCGATGGTTTGTGTGCCTCAGTGATCCATTGAGCTATACTGGGTGGTGCATTTTTGCACCTTCGGAGCCACTCATACCAGATTGGTCAATGGTTAGAGGCCAGACAAACTCAGCCTCCTGGCCCTCCAGGTTGGGGGTTGGAATGAGGGTGGCACCTTATTCCTTAAAACGGACTCCTTGTAGCCCAATGCCAAACCCGCTGCCTTGCGGACAGGTTTTTGAACCAAAGGCTTTGGTTGAGAACCCTAATCGTTCTCCTGTCTAGGCCTGGGCAACCTGACAGTATCCTGCCCACGCAATACTATGAATCTCACTTCAAACAAATTTCTGATGCTCTAGCCACCGCAGAGGATAACCAACGGTGCCCTATCTGCTGCATCGAGCAGGGTGGATAGGGGTTTGGATGCTACTGCTCAAGCCTTCCCGACTTCTTATTCCCCGTCTTACGCTTTTTCACCCTTATCGTCCCGTTCCAGCTTCACTTTTATCCCCCCTGTTTTCAACCCCCCAATTCTCGGCCCTCCCCCACTTTGCTGTAATGGTCGCTTGTCTTTTAGTTTCAACTCACATGTGAACGCGGAGCGTTATTCCTGTCCTGTCGACAGGCCCATGTCTAAGCAAGTGGTCAAGCCAAGTTCATCGACTTCCATTAGGAGCCCTCGATCCTCCTTCAGATTGACATGCCTCAATGTTCGCACATTGCTTCAGATCGGTCAACAGGCATCATCATCATCATCAACATCAGTACATCAGCCATTTGAACTGATGCTTCGCTGCCATACAACCATGAGGACCTATGAAATAAAGAATAAGAAGAGGGAGAATAGGGGGACTTACCTGAAAACCTTAATGCCCTAAGCAAACATTCAGGGTCAAGGCGCCTACACCTTGTGTAGACAACATTCCGTCACAAACAGCTGGCTATCGTGCAAAGATAAGGCGGCATCGGCGAGACAGCTTCCTTGCGGCTTTCACTGCCACGCGTCACAATCAACCATTACCCCGCAGATAACTCAGCACCAAACACACTTTAAACAGACAATCCGATTAGGAGACGGCAGCAGACGCGCCACTGGTGTCGGTTGCGAGCCATGTCCTGTAAAGTCTCGAGCCAAGCACAAGGTGAGTCACGTGTACTCCAACCCGGAAGGCGAGACGGACCAACGGCACCCAGTTTGGTCGTCAGTGACTTCATTTCCCGCTGCCAAGTCAACTTCTGTCCACCTCGAGCCTTGCGCCATCCTACACCTGGTAGACTGAACAAGGTCCTCCTAGGTAAGCGGTGACCAGGCATGCGTAGCACGTGCCCGAGCCAACGCAACTTATTCAGTGCTACCTGTTGTTCTAGGGAGCTAGCATGGTCATCACCACCTAGTACTCGCCTACGCACATCATCGTTGCGGACACGCTGGTGCCATCCGACACCAGCAATGCTTCGCAAACAACGATGATCAAAGACTTGAAGGCGCCTCAGATCTTCAGACCGAAGGGGTCAAGTTTCACTACCATACAGCAGAACAGCCCTCACTGTGGACTTGTATACACGGCCTTTCAGACGGAGGGAAACTCCCTTCTGTCGCCAAAGATGACGCAGGTTCAAGAAGGCAGCTCTGGCCTTTGCAATGCGTGAGCTCACGTCAGTTTCTATGCGCCCATCATTGCTGATGCAGCTGCCAAGATAAGTGAATTGATCAACCACCTCGAGTTCCTCGTTAGCAAGCGTCAAGGGGTCATCGAGTGGCTGGTGGTCCTGCAGCAACACTTTGCACTTTGAAGGTGCGAAGTGCATACCAAATAATGGGACCACTCTGGATAGGCTATTCAGGGTTGACTGTGCCGCCCCAACATTGTCGAAAAGCAAGACGATATCGTCCGCATAATCTAGATCAACTAACCTTTCACCACGCAGCACTTCAAGACCTACATCGTGAGATTCTGCAAGGGAACACTCCATGATAGAATCCACAACGAAATTGAACAAAAACGGGGAAATCGGGCAACCCTGTCGAACGCCACTTGTAGTCGAAAAGCTATCCGATAGGGCACCATAGACTCTGACGCGGCCTCTAGTGTTCGAGTATAGAGCACGAAGGATGTTCACATATTTCGTGGGAACACATTTACGCGCAAGTATTTCGAACAGAATCGATCGATCGGCTGAATCGAACGCACTCTTGAAATCGAGGAACACAGCTATTGTCGGTCTGCTGTATGCGTGGCGCTGCTCTAGCACCTGCCGCAAAGTAAATATATGGTCTATACAGCCATGTCCTGGGCGAAAACCGGCCTGCTCTTCCCTAATCCGAGATTCCCGTTCCGCAGTGAGGCGACGAACGATAATCGAGGCCAGTAATTTTGTCACAACTGGCGTTAGGCTAATACCCCTGTGGTTAGAACAGTCTGTGCGACTGCCCTTCTTGTATATTGCCACTATAATCGATTCGCTCCAATTAGCCGGCACACTCTTCGTTCCAGATACGTTCGAATAGGGAGGTCAGTGCCCTGCAGAGGACCCCACCTCCATCCTTAAAAAGCGCAGGTGGGAGGGAATCCGGGCCAGCGGCACGAAAACGATTAAGGGCTGTGATCGCGTTTCGGACCTCGGCCTCCGACGGAGGCTCTAAACTAACCGTCCATGGCTCGTCCTGCATCACCTGAGTAGGAAGAGGTCCGGGAGCAGGGGGCCAGCTGAACTGATGTTCAGTGTTCAGCCCAACGAGCCATACGGCACTCCTTATTGTGTACCAGCGCACCCGCGCTGTCCCTGATTGTCTCACTGACGTCTGGTTTTCTCGGACCAGTCGTGCGTATTAGCTGGAAGAGCTTCCGGTAATTGCCTACTGCTCCTGCCTCCTCCATTTCTTGAGCCCGACTGATCCACCAGGCTTCCTTGTCAGCACGTAGGCTCCGCTTTAGTTCACGCCTAATAACCCGTCTGGTCACATTGTGTTCAGAACCAACCGGGAGGTGCCTTCTAGCTTCAAAAAGGTCCACGGACCTCTCGGATATCCAGTGACTGGTGCGATGACGTCTGATAGTGCCACAAGCAGATGCTCCTGCGTCGTGCATAGTGGCCGAGATCCTATTCCACTGAAGTTCAGTATCATTAAGACAAGACAGGGAGAGTTCGCTATGCAGTGCTTCTTGATAGGCTTGCCTGAGAGGGCTGGGTCAATTTCTCCGTTGCCAATCGGGGGAGACCCTTTGTGCGCCTTCCGGTAAAGTTCATGGAGAAACGACAGCGCACCAAGGCATGGTCAGAGTCGACACAAGTACTCCAGTACGAGCAGCAATCCAGAATGGAACCGCGCCACCTGTAACAAATGGCTATGTGGTCAATTTGGGTCCATCGCTGACCAGCTACAGGTGGACGCCAAGTGGCACTTCGGTGCCCACTGTGTCTAAAAGCAGTGCTAGTAAGAAACAATTGGTGCTCCGCACACAGTTGCAGCAGACGCTCACTGGTGTCAGTCCGTTCGGAGTTAAGCCCACAATTACTACCCAGCTGAGCTTCTGAAGAGCTCAGACGCCCTACTTGTGCGTTCATATCCCCTGCAAGTACTATGATATCTGAACTAGTAGCACTGCGTAGCAGCGTGTTCAGTTCGTGATAGAATGTGTCCTTGACTGCATTAGAACTGCAGTCGGTGGGAGCATAAGCAGAAATCACAAACAAACAACGTTTTGTTTTACTTCGCGAATTCACCTTAGCTGATGTCGTCAAACGGGCTGCACGTAAACGGCTGTTCACCGGAATCCAATCAACCAACGATGACTCAGCCTTGGAGCTGAGAATGATACCTACACCAGCTTGACCGGTGAGTGCCGCATCGGCGTCTCCGGATGCGTGCAACCAATAACGAGAGGATAAGCCGGGTGCAGTCAATTCAATAACCCCGTTAGGGTCATTAATCCTAGTTTCGGACACACAACACACATCAACACCCAGTGTGTCCAAGGTGCGTGCGAGTGCAGCCTGCTGACCTGTTTGTCTTAGAGTGCGGACGTTGAATGTCGCCATGGAAACGGGACAGCGTGGCCTTATAAGGAACTTTTGCCGATAGGTGCTGTGGGATGGTGGCTGCAAATGGTTCGAGTCCAGTAGCACTTCGGTTGCTCTCAAGTAAGCTGGGAATTATAGTAGGAAGGTTAGTAATGGGGGCCGGGATGGGAGTAAGAGAAAAAGGTGGAAAAGAAAGAAGGGAAGTGCCATCAGTAGCATGCTTTCGCTTATCCGCCCTGCTGTATGCAGCAGATAAGGCGACCCTTGATAATCTGCGCGACGGCCGATGCAGGATGAAGTTTATGTTTGAAAAAAATGTCATGGTTGTATGTGGATTGATATACTGCCAGGGCGCCCAGACCTAGACAGGAGAACGATTAGGGTCCTCATCCAAAGCCTTTGGCTCAAAAGCCTGTCCGCAAGGCAGCGGGGTGGCAGTGAATTAGTTTTACAGAAATGGACGCCATCCCATTTCAAATACCCAACCTGGAGGACCAAGAGACTGAGTTTGTCAACAGGCAGCACTTGCCCGAACATTGGTGACCCTCTCAATCGATATCTGCTGCCTATCGGAGACCAGCCTGCAAGACTCGAGCTCCGTGCTCACTCTGCGATCCCCTTCAAGTGACACTAGCAGCACTTTCTCATTGCACCTATCCGGTGACGATGCAGCTTCGAGCACCGGCCAAGCCGGTGTTGGTATTACCCTGAGTCCCCGGACTGAAACTGCTCTGGTTGATTGGATTCTAATCAGTAGCCGGATGTGTGCGGTCCGATTGGCTGGCTTGTTCAAAACTTCGAAGTCGTGTGGAACTAACAGGTGTCTATTCGTTACCGCTGCCTATGCACCGACAAACTGTAGCGATGACTCGGTAAAGGACGACTTCTATTGTCAACTGAACGAGCTCCTTAGCCACAGAAGAAGCTCGGACACTGTAGTGCTGGCTGGGGATCTGAACGCTCAAGTTGGAAAATTATCCACTGCATCAGGGCGGCCAACATGGTGTAGGCTCTCGTAATGATAACGGTGAGCGGTTACTTCATTTATGTGAGGATGCTCGCTTATTTCTTGTGAGCACTAATTTCCGACACAGCACTCTCCGGAGGGTGACTTGGCGCCCACCAGCCTCGAACCAGCTATGGACGCAAATCGATCACATTACTATAACTTACCGATGGAGAGGCTACGTCCAGAACTGTCGCTCGATTTGGAACACAGGTGTTGACACCGATCATGCACCTGTATGTGCTGACCTGAGGATGCGCTTTGGCGGACGCCCACGACGACGTTGTGAGCGCATTGACACCAGCCAACTGGCGAAGCCAGCTGTTCTGAATGCCTATCAAAGTACGCTGTCATGCGAGTTGGATAAACGCTCACTGGATGCAATTGAAGGTCACTGGTCTCCTATTCACCAGACCTTACTTGCAGCAGGAAAATCCTCATGTGGTATGTCTAATCGCCAACATGGACATTGGGTCTCTTCACAGTCTCTGGAACTTATCGATGCTCGCCGGCATATTACGGCTGGAAGCGAACACACAGTTCAACAGCCATCTGAACAACTGAACTACCAGTTTTTACTGCTATAGCCAACAATGGAACTCGCCAAGAACTCCGGACAAAACTCCGTGCTAGCCTGAAGAGAGACCGCGAATTCTGGTGGTCTCATCGTGCATCAGAAATGGAAATGGCCGTTGTCCTTGGTAACCATCGTAAGTTATTTCGTCTGATACGGGAAACGGGCAGCAGGAGACCAGGTGTTAGTGAAACAATTTGTGACGAGAGTGGACAGCCTATCCACAACTTCGCAAAACGCTTGGAGCGTTGGGCTGAGCACTTTGAAAGGCAATTTAATCAGCCGGAATTGTTAGATTTCTCGCCGGCCACTGATCGCCCCGCTCCATGGGCTGTCCCTTTGGATCCACCCTCTCGCCCAGAAGTCGAATGTGAGATCGGACTGTTGAAGTTCAATAAAGCCGCGGGACCTGATGTTCTTCCTCCAGCCCTCTTCAAATTCGGGGGACCTGCTCTTGTGGATAATTTACACGAATTACTAGTTAGTGGGAGCAGGAAACTGTCCCAACCGACTGGAGCCGCTCTGTCATAGTCCCAATTTTCAAGGCTCACGATCGGAATGCGGCAGCCATAGAGGAATCAGTCTGATCTCCATCGCTTCCAAATTACTTGCCTCTGTCATCCTTCACAGGCTGACTGGCACTCGTGAAAACTAAATTCGTGAAGAGCAAGCCGGGTTTCGTCAACGTCGCGGCTGCATTGACCACATCTTCACCTTGCGTCAGTCGATGGAGCACCGTCACAAATATTGGCGGCCCACTGTTGTCGTGTTCTTCGATATCAAGGTGCATTCGATTCGGTGGATAGACATGCACTTTGGGACTGTCTACGCAAGAAAGGTGTACCTGAGAAATATGTGAATATTATCCGAGCATTATATGCGCGTAGCTCGGGAAGAGTGAGGGCTTACGGCAAGTTGTCATTGCCCTTTAATATCTCCAGCGGTGTGAGACAAGGATGCCCGTTGTCACCTTTCCTCTTCAACTTCGCTGTTGGCGAAGTCATGGAAATCGCGTTCACAGGACATGACTTTGAAGATGTGGATTTGCTCCCAGGAGAACGACTTCTTGACTTAGAGCATGCTGATGATATTGCCCTAATCTGTGACAGCTCACAAACGTGCCAAGCAGCACTGGACAGATTAGCAATAACTGTCCGTCACTTCGGGCCTTGCTTCGCACCCTCGAAGTGCAAAGCTTTCATCCAAGATTGGTCTGGACCGCCTACTACCCTGACCGTTGGTGGGGATAAGCTAGAAGTCGTTCAAAAATTCAACTACTTGGGAAGTTGTATCAGCGCCCGTGGGATTGGGGATGAGATCACGAACCGTATAGCAAAAGCTCGAGGCGCGTTTGCTAACCTTCGCCACTTATGGCGCAAGCGCGACATCACTCTTGCCCTGAAGGGTAAAGTGTACAATGCAGCGGTACGTTCTACCCTACTGTACGGTTGTGAAATCTGGCCGCTTACAGCGGCGGACCTGAAGAGGCTAGTTACGTTCGACCACCGGTGCCTTCGTAATTTAGCTCACATCTGGTGGGAACACCGCGTGAGTAACGAGCGTGTTCGACGCCTTGTTTACGGCACAAGAAAAGGAAATGAATCACTCAGCACCGTCATTTCACGCATCAGGCTCCGATGGGTTGGCTACGTGTTACGCATGCCAGCCCACCGACTCCCGCGAAGTGCGTTGTTTGCGCGCCGGGGGTGTGGATGGAAGAAGAGGAGGGGTGGCCAAGCGATGACTTGGTCGAGAGGAATGAAGGCCCTCACTTCTGAGCTGGCCTCGGCTCCCTGATTGGGGTCCGAAAGACGATGAACACGTTTGGTTGGATACACTTGCTGATATAGCTAGGAGCCGCCCTCAGTTGGGTTGGTGGTGTGAGTTTCTTTGTCCCACCCCATCCCTCTTAGCCTCCCCTCCAACCAGGATCTCATTATTTAGCCTTATATAATTTTGCATAGTAATTTTTTTAGAATGCACAGTAGCCGGCTGGTAGCTTACCGGAAGGATGCCCATTCGTTACCGGTAGCTCAGCCGGCTTGCACCAGTTGCATTCGTTTTTTTCTCATTTTTTCTGTGTATTGTGGCACAGTAGCTGAGGTGTTCCCCACCTCTAGCTAACGTGTATGATGATGATAATGCTACTACGCAGTGCTACTAGTTCAGATATTTAAGTACTTGCAGGTAATGTGAATGCACAAGTAGGGCGTCTGAGCTCTTCAGAAGCTTTGCTAGGTGGCAAGTATGGAGTTAACACCGAACCGACAGACTACGGCGAGCGTCTGCTGCAACTGTGTGCGGAGCACCAGTTGTTTCTTAATAGCACTGCTTTTAGACACAGTGGGCGTCAAAGTGCCACTTGGCGTCCTCCTGTACCTAGCCAGCGATGGACCCAAATTGATCACATTGCCATAAGTAACAGATGGCGTGGTTCCATCCTGGATTGTCGCCCGTCTTGGAGCACTTGCATCGACTCTGATCATGCCTTGGTACGCTGTAGTTTTTCCATGAACTTTACCGGGAGACGCACTAAGCGTATCCCCTGATTGGCAACTGGGAAGTTATTTCAGAACTCGGTCAGGCAAGCCTACCAGGATGCCCTGAGTACCGAACTTCCGCGCAATCGCCTTAATGACCGAGCTTCAATGGAATAAGATTTCCGTCGCCATGCAACATGCAGAAGCCTCCACTTTAGGCAATACCAATCGTCACTCCACCAGTCACTGGATATCCGAGAGGTCGGTGAACCTGTTAGAATCAAGAAAAAAAAACCCGACTGGTTTTGAACAGTGTTGCCAGAGCAAGCTATTGGGCGCGAACTAAAGTGCAGCCTACGTGCTGACAACGAAGCCTGGTGGACCACTCGGGCTCAAGAAATGGAGGAGGCAGGAACAGTAGGCAATTGCCGCACTCTTCCAGCTGATCTGCACCACTGGTCCCAGAAATCCAGGCGTCAGTGAGACAGAGAGAGCGTGGGTGAACAATAAGGAGCGCCGGATGGCTCGTTGGGCGGAGCACTTTCGAGAGCCGTTCAGCTGGCCCCCTGCTTCTGGAACTCTTCCTACTCAGATGTTGCAGGAGGAACCATGACCAATTAGTTCAGAGGCCCAATGGGAGGCTGAGGTCCGAAACGCGATCACAACCCTCAATCGTTTTCATGCCGCTGGCCCGGATTCCGTCCCACCTGCACTATTTAAGGATGGAGGTGAGGTCATCTGCAAAGCATTGATCTCCCTATCCGAACGTATCTGGAAGGAAGAGTGTCCCGGCTGATTGGAGCGAATCGATTATGGTGGCAATATACAAAAATGTCGGCCGCACCAAATATGCTAACTACAGTGGGTACTAGCCTAACGCCGGTGGTGACCAAACGTGTGGCCTCAATTTTCGTTCGACGCCTCAATGCGGAACGAGAATCACGGATTAGGGAAGAGCAGGCAGACTTCTGTCCAGGACGTGGCTGTAGAGACCATATATTCACTTTGCAGCAGGTGCTAGAGCAGCGCCACGCATAACGCAGACCGATAACAGATTTGTACTTCGATTTCAAGAGCGCATTCGATGCGTTCTGTTCGAAATTCTAACGCGGAAAGGTGTTCCCATGAAATAGGTGAACACTACGTTCTCTATACTCGAACAATACAGGACACGTCAGAGTCTAGAGTGATTTGTCTGATATATTTCCGAAAACAAGTGGCGTCCGTTAGGGTTTCTCAATTCCCCCATTTTTGTTCAACTTCGTCGAAGACTCCATCATGGAGCATTACCCTACGGGGCCTCAAGATACAGACGTTGAGGTGCTAGCTGGTGAAAAGCTAGGTGATTTAGATTATGCCGATGATATCGTCCTGCTTTTAACGACGCTGGGGCGGCGAAACCAACCCTGAAAAACTCTAGATTGGTCCCATCATTTGGCATGCGCTTTGCACCTTCAAAGTGCAAAGCGCTATTACAGGACCACCGTCATGATCTATCTGTTTGCGATTCCAATTGAACTGAACTCGTTCTCTGCTTGCTCCGAATCCCTGCAGAAAATCAGAAGTCAAAGCTTGGAGGCACAAGCGTGTTGCGGAATCAGCTACCGAAACGGATACAAGTAGGGTGGAAACCAGTGAATAGTTACTGCCCTACCCAGAGATTCAGATGGATTGAAACGATAGAAAATAACTTGAGTGTTCCTTCTTGAGTGGATCGTTGAGCCAGGAAACGATAAAGTGATAGGAGATCTTGATAGAGCTAAAACGAAACACCCTGGTCAACCAATTAATGCCCACGTTCCCTGCACTAGCAGTCCCCGCAGTGTAGGTCACGTGAAGTAAGAAAGAAGTAGAAAGTGGAAGATAAAGGGGAATGAAAGTCGATTAAATGAAGGATAACACCAAAGAGTGAAGAGAATGACAGAATATGAACTAAAAGTTGGAAGATGGATATGGTCAGGAGAAGGGAAAGGTTTCGTGTTGTCACTCAAGAGCGTCTAACTGACGCTCGAAACCCTTAATCGTAGGTTCACTGACTACAGTTTCTTGAAGCGAGTTCCAGCGCTCGATAACTCTACGCGATAACCGAGTTTCCGCCCTGATCCGGTCAGAACGCGGCTTGTGTAGCTTCATGGGATGACCGCGAAGACAAGGCAACCTAGCCGTGCTAAATAGCCAACGAAAGTCCGATCCAACCTTCCCAGTTAAAATGCGGTAAGTAAGGATTAGGTCACCTCGAAGCCGTCGGTAGTGCATTGAACACATACCCAAGCTAAGTAGACGCTCGGGATACGATTGCCCCGTAACTCCTCGACCAATTTGGTACCTACTCGCAAAACCCTCTCGAGCTCCATTTTGTCCCGAACAAGGCTCGGTTCTAGGACCGTTGCTTTTCGCAATTTATGTCAATGACCTACCCCAGGAGCTTGGAGTACCGTCGCTAAAGTTTGCTGATGACCTCAAGCTCTGGAATATTGTGGATATCCCTGGTGGCTCTGAGGCACTTCAGAGTGCATTGGATAGGCTCTGAGATTGGTCAACCTTATGGTTGATGCCCATAAATCAAGCGAAATGTTCTGTCCTCCGCATTGGAGGTGCTAGTCCCCCCACGCGCTATGTAGTTGGTGGAAGTAAACTCCCTGTTGTCATTCAGCAGGTTGATCTAGGTATCACCCATACCTCATTGCTTCACTCTGGGGAAAATTGGAGGAAGGCTGCTTGTAGAGGGTTCCGTATGATGTGGTTTATTCGCCGCTCCTTCGGTGTCCTAACGGCCAATATCTTTGTGAAGCTGTTCTCAGCTTTCGTGCGACCTCACTTAGAGTACTCTATCCAGGCTTGTCCACCTTGTCTTGTAAGGGACAAAATGGAACTGGAGAGGGTTTTGCGAGTGGGTACAAGGTTAGTGCAAGGATTACGGGGGCAAACGTATCCCGAATGTTTGTTTAGCTTGGATATGTACTCATTGCACTACCGCAGAATTAGAGGAGACTTGATTCTCACTTACCGTATCTTAACGGGTAAGATCGGTCCAGACTTGTCCTGGCTATTTAGTCCCGCCAAGCTGCCTAGTCTCCGAGGTCACCCGTTGAAGCTGCACAAACAGCGTTCTGACCGGGTAAGGACGGAAACTCGCTTGTCGCGTCTAGTTATTGAACGCTGGAACTCGCTTCCGGCGCACGTGGTTAGGGAGTCTACGGTAGAGGGTTTCGAGCGTCAGTTAGATGCTCTAGGGTGGCAGTACCAAACCTTCCCCTTCTCCTAACCGACTTGTATCTTCAACTTTCCCTTCGTTCTTTTTTAATTTTCTTCTCACCTTGGTATCATCATTATTTAGCTGACATTCTTCCTCTTCTTTTCTTAGCTTACCCTTCACTCTTTTACTTCACATAAACCGGCCCGGCAGGGACTGCTGGGCAGGAAAATGTGGGCAGTAATTGGTTGGACAGGGTGTGACGCGGTCTTTGTTTTAGGCTTCAACATCTCAAGCAGACCTGTTAATTCCCGATCCAACGATACGCAAAAGAAGGAACATTCACGGGATCATCCTATCGTTCCGGTCCCAACTGAACTTGAACTTGAAGGCAGGGCGGGCAAGCCTGGACGTAGTATTCCAGATGGGCCGAACGAAAGCTGAGAACAGCTTCACAAATATATCGGCAGTTAAGGTCCCGAAAGAAGTGCGTATTAACCATAACATTCTGAAACCCCTACTTGCGGCCTTCTTCCAGTTGTCACCGGAATGCAAAGATGAGGAATGGACGACGCCTAGGGATACCTGGTTGGAGACAAGGGGGAGTTCGACCCCACTGAGTACGTAGCTCGAAGGCGGGAAAGTTGCTCCTATACGAAGGACGGAACACTTAGCCTGATTAATGGGCAATAGCCACAAAGCAGACCAGTCCCAGTCTGTCCAGGGCATGCTGTATGGCCTCAGGACACCCAGGAACATTTACAATATTCCAAGGTCATCAGCAAACAATAGGGATGATACCCCAAGTTCTCCAGGGAGATCGTTTAAGTAGATGGAGAACAGCATCGATAAAAGGACCGAGCCCTGTGGGACACCGCTAAGGACCGTTTGCTCAAAGAATAAGCTGAGACCCACACGTACACACTGCTCTCTTCCCTGCAAGAACGCAGATACCCAGTGAAGGGCGCGGCCAGATACACCGTAGGACCTCAGCTTTTGTGATAGCTTCAAGTGGGGTACCTTATCAAATGCTTTCGAGAAGTCTACGAAAAGCCCATCCACTACGTGGCCATCGTTCATTGCCATGACCTAAGCTTCACGAGCAAGTTCAAGTGGGACTGGAACGATAGGATGAATCCCGTAAGTGTTCCTTCTTGAGCGGGTCGTCGATCCAGGAGTTGATAGGGGTGCTCCGACTTCTTGATGGGTCTAAAAGGAAAACACCCGAAAAACACCCTGGTCCACCAATTTAATGCCCACGTTCCTAATATTAGCTGTCCCAGCTGTGTCAGTTACGTGAAGTAAGTAAGAGAGGAAAGAGAATCGAAGGTAAGAGAGTAGGGGAAATCAGTTAAAAGAAGAGAATAATACCAAGGACGAGGAAAAGTAAAGAAAATAGAATCGAAGTATGAAGATGGGAATTTGTCAGGAAAACGGAAAGGTTTCGTGTTGCCACCCAAGAGCATCTAGTTGACGCTCAAACCCCTTAACCGTAGCTTCCTTGACAACATTTTCAGGAAGCAGGTTCCAGCGCTCGATGACTCGACGCGATAAGCGTGTCTCCGCTCTAACTCGATCGGACCGCGGTTTGTCCAGCTTCATACAATGCCCGCGGAGACCAGATAATCTAGCAGGACTAAATAGCATGGACAAATCAGGGCCAACCTTCCCAGTCAAAATACGGTAGGTTAGGATTAGGTCCCCTCTAATTCTTCGATAGTGCATTGACTGCATTCCCAAACTAAGTAGGCGTTCGGGGTACGTTTGCCCTCGTAATCCCTTGACCAACCTGGTACTGACACGCAACACCCTTTCTAGTGCCATTTTGTCCCGGACAAGGCATGGTGGACAGGCCTGGGCGCAATATTCTAGGTGGGGTCGCACAAAAGCTGAGAAGAGCTTCACAAACACATCAGCGGTTAGGGTCCCAAAAGAACGACGGATAAACCACAACATTCGGAACCCCTTACTAGCCGCCTTCTTCCAGTTGTCTCCAGTGTAATGTGGAACAGTGTACGACACCTAGATCAACCTAATTAGTCACGTGAAGAAGTTCACTCCCATCGAGCACATAACTTGTGGAGGAAACAGAGCTCCGATTCGCAGTACTGAACACTTTGCCCGGTTTATAGGCAGCAGCCACAAGACAGACCATTCCCAGAGTTTATCCAGAGCCCGTAGAAGAGCCACAGGACCTCCAGGGATATCAACAATATTCCAGAGTTTTAGGTCATCACCAAATAAGAGCGAAGGCACCTCAATCTCCTCTGGAAAGTCATTTATGTAGACTGAGAGGAGCAGCGGACTTAGGACAGAGCCTTGCGGAACGCCGCCAAGTACAGTTTGTCGAAACGAAAGACTGCTTCCAACATGAATACAATGTTCCCGTCCATCTAGAAAAGCTGACACGTGTTGTATCTACACGTACACTAGTCCCCTGCACGCAGGGTCTTGAACAAGCACGACCAAAGCCCCAAACGAGGAAGCAGAACTCTACTGGGACGCAACACAAAGTTCTATTCACGCCAACGGTTCATACACTCAGTACATTCAAAACAACCCTGGTATTGATCGCGAACGGACGGGCATCCAATCACAAGCTACGAAAAGCGGTCGTGGTAAGGCCCGCGCGTACGCGCTGCCACAACACCAACTGAAGAGCGCGACCAGATATTCCATACGACCTCAACTTCAGCGACAGTCGCGAATGGGGGACAGTGTCAAAGGCCTTGGCGAAGTCAATGAACACCACATCCACCGCATGTCCACTGTCTACGGCTTCAGCCCAGCACTCTCGAGCTACCAGCAAGTTCGTCTGACACGAAAATCCTTTGCGAAAACCATGTTGCTCGACGGTAAGCAACCAACAAATTCGTCAGACACGAAAACCCCTTCCGGAATCCGTGTTGTACACTAATGAGTAGATTAAATCTATTCAGGTGACCTTCCAACGAATTTCTCACCAGCTTTTCAAGCAGTCTGACCAGGACGCTAGTCAGACTGACAGACTGACTGAGGGTACGCATTTCAGAACAGCTAAGTCAGCTGTCCTGATTGGTAGTTCGGTTCTATCCGGGAAAGTTAGAAACATAAAGGAAAACCTTTATTTTAGCAAGTAATCGATTATCTACGATCGTGCATTGATTTTGAAGATTCCGGAATTTTTCCTTCCTTCACGTGATCGCCTGCATCCGACGTTGACCTACGTCTTTTAAAAGCCGAAGGTCATTGAGCCGACTATGTATTTGGAGTAGTTCTGGCGTAGTGTAATATGTTCCGTAGTGCAGGTTCGTGGTACCGACAAGGACTGCGGAAGTAAACGCATATACGACGACGATGCTCCGATGAGGCGAATACCAGAAAGAACGAACGGAGAGGAAACACGTGTATTCTGCGATGTAGCCGGTCCGCGGGCGTCACGGTAACACAGTAACAGGTAAGAGGTCGATCGGTTTTTGCTTCCCCTTTATCAGTACCCTCATATTCCTTTCCGGCACTCTTCCGTTCCTCTTCCGTGCTTCCTTAGCTGCTTCCTTTACATCGGCCTCTTACTAGGCGGCTCGAGAGTACAGCCGTCTACGAGGTATTTATTTTGCATTGCAGCTTGTCACACTACTTGGACACGGAAGAGATCAGAACTCCGGACCAGAGGAATATGACATATTTGGCGACCCTGCCAGTTCACGACAGCAGTCCACCCTAGCTAGATTGTAGCCCTGGAGGCAACAGTTAACTTTCTACTATCATGCTGCTTGTCGCTGTATCTCCCGCGCCTAATATAACGCGCTCAATGCCTCTTGAAGGTACATAAATTGATGCCGGTATGGGCCATTATGGACACTGAGGACAGCGCCTGCTAAGAGGGGGGATAATGTAGCCGGTCCGCGGGTGTCACGGTAACACGTTAACAGGGAAAAGGTCGATCCGTTTTGCTTCCCGTTATCAGTACCCTCATATTCCTCTCCGGCACTCTTTCTTCGCTCTTCCGTGCTTCCTTAGCTGCTTCCTTTACGTCGGCCTCTTACTAGGCGACTCGAGGGTACAGCCGTCTACGGGGTGTTTATTTTGCATTGCAGCTTGTCACACTACTTGGACACGGAAGAGATCAGAACACCGGACCGGAGGAATATGACAGCGACACGACGGGAGCAAGTGATTTGCGGTACAAGCGTACATAAAACAAGTAGCTTTGGCAAAGGCAGACGCGGCGATGGTTTTACCGTTTGCTTCGTCATGAATAAGATACACATCAAGCTAAGAAAGGGAAATTACACGCGCACTAAAAATAACGTATGGTTTAAACGAACCAGTTGCTTTTATTTGCGTTACATTAGTGGTAAAGCGTTTTGGCGGCATTTTTGGCCACGTTGGAAGCGTATTTGTTAACAAGTTTTCGTGGTCATGAGCGTTAGGCTGTTGATTTTTCTTCGGCTGGGCTAGAAATTTGCAGAGAAATTTTTGGGTGTTTTATTCGGAATAGCAAAAAAGTGAAGCTCTACAACTGGCGACGGACAAGAACGAAAATTTTACAACTTTTCTGCCGCACATTTTCAGTAGCTGCTTCTTCAGCAACGATCACAGATGGAAGCACAAATGAAACTGATTGAAGTTTGACGCAGTGCTTGAACGTACGGTCAAACAGAGCATCTACACACGACACGTAGGCTGTTTCACTTGATCTTTTTACGAATGCAATCATAAATTTCCTTATGATGTTGATTCCGAATGCACTTTCGAGGCGTGGTTCAAACGTTGGGAGGACATGTTCCGGACGGATTTCGACCATCAAGATGATTCATGGAAAATGCGTCTTTTGCTCCGCAAGCTCGGTACTAATGAACATTCACGGTTCGATTACCACATCCTATCCAGAGGGCCGAAGGACATCACTTTCAGCGAGACAGTGACAACACTCAAGAAATTTTTGGGGATTCGACGTCTTTGTTTGGCATTCGCTACCAATGTCTAAAAACTGTTAAGCGTGATACACGCGATTATGGGGAACTAGCAGACATGGTTAACCGTGAATATGAACGCTTCAAGCTACGCTGTTTGACGGATGACCAGTTTAAGTGTCGCATATTTGTCAGTGCTTCACAGTCTCCACGCGACGCGGAAATCCGCACTCTGCTCCTTGCTAAGTTGGATCAAGGTCCAGATTTGACATTGAAGTCTCTCGTAGGCGAATGCCAACGGTTGGTTACCTTGAACCACGATACTGCTATGGTTGAGCAGCGTCGCCACACCATTGTCGATAATGTTCATGCTGTGCAAAAAGTAAGAAAGGCTGGCTCGAAGGAGCCGTTCAACAGAACGCCGAACAAGCCGCCTACACTTTGTTGTTCATGTGGTGGATGGCTATCCGCACGATACTGTCCACTCAATCGTTACGTTTTTGCTAAGTGCCATAAACGCGGCCACAAGAAGATGTTTTTCTTCAATCCCGGCCAAGAAACATGCAGCAGTTCTATCGAAGGAAGCACTTCAGGAAGCCTGACGCAGAATCACTATCGGTGCTTGTCACGTTCCACAGCAATGCTAGAACACGCCGTTGATTTATCACTGTGCTTAGCAACGGAATCCCAACCCGGCTGCAGTTCGATATGGTAGCAGATATAACGATTATTTCCAAGAACACTTGGAGGCACATAAAAAAGCTGAAGATAGTTGCTTCCAACAAAGTCGCCTACAACGCTTCCGGCGGATTGCTGAAGCTGGTTGGAGAAATAAATTGCGAACTTGCATTCAACGGAGTGGGACATGCCGGAACCTGCTACTGGTCTGGCCGACCAAACTTGAACCTTCTTCGACTTGACTGGATGGAAAAATTACAAATGTTTGTTGTTCCAATGAGTCAGATTTTCAATAGAGTACAAACCGACCCAGTCCATGCATCATTGTCCATAGAAGACATGACAAGAAAGCTACGGCAGCAGTTTGCCGCCTTGTTTGAAGATGGTTTCGTACACTGCACTAACTTCAAAGCAAAGCTGTGCCATCGCGAAGGCACCAAGCCAGTCTTTAAAGCAAAAGGACCGGTACCGTATGCAGCCATGGCAGCAGCTGATCAGAAACTCGACCGACTGGAACGAGCCAGTGTTATCACACCAATGAACCACTCTTCATGGGCTTCGCCGATCGTTGTTGTGAGAAAGCCAAACGGTAAAGTGCGTGTCTGCGCCAATTTTTCGACTGGCCTGAATGCCACATTGGACGACCATTAATACCCCTACCGATACCAGAGCATAGCTTTGCCAAGCTGAATGATGGGAAGTGTTTCGCCAAGCTTGACTTGTCCGCTGCCTAACTCCAGATTGAGGTTGATGAAGGTTCGAGAGAATTGATGACCAGCAACACTCATCGTGGCTTGTACCAGTACAACCGCCGCCATTTTGGAGGGAAAACAACACCAGCCATCTTCTAGCAGCTGATGGACACCATGCTCGTGGGAGTTCCTGGAGCCACTGCGTACCTGGATGCTATCATTTTAATGCATCAGACGATAGAACCATTTGAGCGGCTCGCTGAAGTGCTTATACGTATCCAGGCAGATGGTTACCGTATTCGTGAAGACAAGTGTACCTTTTTGCACCAACCATCAAGGATCTCGGCTTCATTTCCTCAAAAGACGGTCACCGCCCTGATCCAGAATATATCCGATCTATTCAAAAGATGCCCCACCTGCGGACTTGCAATCACTGCGTTCATTCTGTGACCTAATCCGTCATTAAAACGGCTTTCTACCCCAACTGCATCTCCTGTGTGCCTCGCTGAATAAATTGCTAAGTAAGGGCCAAACCTTTACTCGGACGCCAGAATGCCAGACTGCGTTCGATTTGGTCAAGTCATTCTGGCTTCAGACCTACTCCCAAATCACTTTGATCCCTCCCGGGAAATTGTCCTTGCCACAGAGGCCTCGAGTCTAGGGATCGGTGCCACAGTTTCCCATACGTTCTCAGATAGATCTCAGAAGGCTATCGCACTTGCCGGCAGGACGCTGACGAAGCCGAAAGAAACTACAGTCAGATTGAGAAGGAGGCATTGGCCATAGCGTTTGCTGTGAAGAAATTTTTAAAAGATGCTGTATGTTCGCCGCTTCAACCACTTGACGGATGACAAGCTGCTGCTGGCCATTTTTTCGGCTCGAAGGAGGGATTACCTGCCTATACCTCCAAGCGACTCCAACGATGAGCACTCACCTTGTTTGGCAAGGATTTTGAACGCCGTTACCAGTCAACGGATTCGATGGGCCAGGCAGATGCGTTGTCACGCCTCATTGAGTCCCAGCAGCAAGAACACGAGGACACCATCATTGCCTCAGTTGAGATTGAACCTGATATCAAATTGCTGGTAAGCGAGGCACTACATGGTCCGCCAGTTACAGCCGATGCTGTGCGGACCGAAACGCTTCGAGACCCAATCCTGATGGTGGCACACTTCCACGGAACCAGCTGGCCACTTTCGTGTTCATCTGCTGAAATGCAGCAGTTCTATCAGCGAAGATATTCGCTCTCCACTGTGAACGACTGCGTCGTGTTCTCAGGGAGAGTAGTCATCCCGCAGACGTTGCAAGAAAGAGTGCTGTGGCAGTTCCATGCAGGACATCCAGGGCTCAACCGAATGAAAGTGCTTGTCCTAATTTACGTGAATTGGCCGTTTATGGACCGACTGCTGAAGTAGCTAGTTAGAAGTTGTGGCAACTGCGCTACCGCTTCAAGGGCGCCGCCGAAGACTGAACTCCACTCTTGGCCCAAACCAACTAAAACTTGGAGCTGTGTTCCTCTGGACTTTGCAGGCCCAATTAATGGACAGAACTTTCTCATAGTGGTCGACGCCCACAGCAAGTGACCCGAGGTGTCCCTCATGAGAAGCACTAAAACCAGCGCAACTGTCTCAAGGTTGCGACAAACCTTCAGCCGGTTTGGCTGCCCTGAATTATTGGTGACGGA
Source organism: Dicrocoelium dendriticum (assembly GCA_944474145.2). Lineage (NCBI taxonomy): Eukaryota > Metazoa > Platyhelminthes > Trematoda > Plagiorchiida > Dicrocoeliidae > Dicrocoelium > Dicrocoelium dendriticum. The sequence goes on along the minus strand of OX104064.1, from coordinate 95,533,328 downwards.
CAATGGAGCGGAGTATACTTCGGCCACCTTCACGGAGTTCTGCCAAGGTTGTGCCATCAAACATGTGCGGTCTCCACCATTCCACTTACAATTGGATAGCCAAGCGGAGAGGTTTGTGGACACAATAAAACGCGCTCTTCTCAAATCAAGGAGGGAGGAAAACATAGTAGTAGTGATTGACCGCTTCCTTTTCTGTGCCGATCTACACAAAATCCACAAACGCCGGGTGAAATCTCACCAGCAGAGGCAATGGTGAAGCAAAAGCTTCGCATGCCCGTTGTTGCAGTTGGGCCACCCTCAGAGTCCACAGCTGGTGAAATGAACCTACCATGGAACGTGACTTTACTCGGCAGTATGATGCAAAGCGACGTTAGTTTACAACGGGTCAGCCGGTGCCTGTATGTGCTTATCAGGATGAACACGTAAAATGGACGTCAGGCAAGATCCAGGGCAAGCGCGGAAGCGTTATTTACTACGTGTTGGTTGGAAAGCTGGCATGGGTACGCCGTGCAAACCAACTGCGCCCAACAATATGTCAGCCACAAGCAACAGAATCCGCCGACCTTACATTTGACCTGTTGACAGACAACTTCAATTCGCCAAAAGAGCCAGTAGAAAAATCCTGCCATCAGACGAATGATACCAGACCACAGAGCACGGAATTTGAATCCAGAAAACTACAGCTAAGGCGATGGACCGATAGACGTAGAACCCCTTCCAGGAGGATTCAGGTCAATCCCAGGCTACCACCATACACAGCGGCGGCAGCTTCAGGAGGGGAGGTATCCATGAAAAGTTAAAAGCAAAAGGAAAACCATTATTTTAGCAATTAATGGATTATCTGCGATCATGCATTGAGTTCGAAGATTCCGGAATCTTCCACATCTTCACGTGATCGCCCGCATACGGAGTTTTGGGAGGGATGCTACTAATCTTTCTAGGTGCCTTCCGTTTTCTAGAAACCGAAGGTCACTGAGCCCCCTACAAATTTGAAGTAGGTTTGGCGCAGTAGTAAAGCGATTTGGCGGCATTTTTGGCTACGTTGGCAGCGCATTTGTTAACAAGTTTTTCGTGGTCAAGGTCGTTGGACTTTCATTTATGTTCAGCTGGGCTAAAACGTTTGCGGAGAAATTTTTGGGTCTTTACTTCGGAACAGGGAAAAATGTGAAGATCAAACGAGTTGAAATATCCAATGGGGAAGCAGGCACGTAACAACAACAGCAGCAGCACATCAGCCACCAGAGCTAATGCTTCAGTGCCGTACAACCACGGTGACTTACGGAACGAAGAATAATAAGAGGGCGACAAGGAGGAATTACTTGAAAACTTTAATGCCCTAAGCAAACCTTCGGTGCCAAGGCGCCTAGCCCTGTGTAGAAAACATACCGTCACAAACAGCTGGCTATCGTGCAAATATAAGGCGGCATCAGCAAGACAGCCTCCATGCGGATTTCACTGCCCCGCATCACAATCAGCCACTACCTAGCAGATAGCTGAGTACCTAACACCCTATACACAGCCAGTCCGACAAGGAAACGACAGCAGATGCGCGACTGGTATCGATTGCAAGACAAGGCCAGTGAAGTCTTGAGCCAAGCCCAAGGCTGGTCATGTGGACTCTACCCCATGGACGAGACGCACCAACGGCGCGCAAGTTGATCATCAGTGACTTCATTTCTCGCTGGAAACTCAACTTCTGTTCACTTCGAGCCTTGTGCCACGCCATAACTGGCAGAGTAAACAACACACTCCTACGTGGGCAGTGACAAGGCATAAGTAGCATGTGCCCAAGCCAACGCAATTTATTCAGTACTATCTGTTTTTCTACTGAGCTACCATGATTAGCACTACCTAGTACACGCCTACGCATATCAGCGTGGCGGGCACGCTGGTGCCATCCGACACCAGTAACGCTTTGCAGACAACGGTGATCAAAGACTTGAAGACGCCTCAGATCTTCAGACCGAAGTGGCCTTGTCTCACTACAATAGAGCAGAACGGCCCTCACAGTGGTCTTGTATACACGGCTTTTCAGACGGGGGGAAACTGCATTCCGTCACCAAAGCTGCCGCAGGTTAAAGAAGGCAGCTCTGGCCTTTTCAACGCGTGAGCTGAAGTCAGGTTCAATGGGCGCATCGTTGCGTATGCAGCTGCCAGGATAAGAGATTTGAGTAACCACCTCGAGTTCCTCGTTAGCAAGGATCACGGTGTCATTAAGTGGCTGGTGGTACTGCAGCAACAGTTTGAATGTGCGAAGTGCGTACCAAATAATGGGACCACTATAGACAAGCTATTCAGGGTTGATTGTGCCGCCGCAACATCCTCGAAAAGCAAGACGATATCGTCTGCATAGTCAAGATCAACTAAGCTTTCACCAGACAAGACCTCAACGCCTCCATCGTAAAATTCCGCAAAGGAACACCCCATGATTGAGTCCGCTACGAAATCGAACAAAAATGGGGAAATCGGACAACTCTTGTGAATGCCAATTGTGGTCGGAAGTCTATCCGATAGGACACCGTAGACCCTGACGCGGCCTGTGGTGTACGAGTATAGAGCAAGTAAGATGTTTACATTTTCCCTGGGAACCATTTTCCGCGTTAGAATTTTGAACAGAACCAACGATGGACTAAATTGAATGCACTCTTGCGTAGCGCTGCTATAGCACAGGCCGCAGTGAATATACGATCTATACAGCCACCTCCTGGGCGGAAACCGTCCTGCTCTTCCCTAATCTGCGGCGACGAACGAGAATGACGACCAGTAACTTTGTCACAACTGGCGTTAGGCTAATACCCCTGTGGTTAGAACCGTCTGTGCGACTGCCCTTCTTCTGTATTGCCACTGCAATCGATTCGCTTCAATCAGCTGGGACCTCTATTCCTTCCAGACACTTGCGAATTGGGAGGTCAACGCTTTTTAGAGGACCTCACCTCCATCCTTAAATAGTGCAGGTGGGAAGGAATTCGGGCCAGCGGCGTGAAAACGATTGAGGACTGTGATCGCTTTTCGTACTTCAGACGCCGACGAAGGCTCTAAACTAATCGTCCATGGTTCCTCCTGCATCAGCTGAGTAAGAAGAGGTCCGTGATCATGGCGCCTGCTGAACTGATCTTGAAGGTGTTCCGTCCAACGAACCATACGGCGCATCTTATGGTGCACCCGCGCTGTCTCTGATTTTCTCACTGACGCCTTGATTTCTGGGACAAGTGTTGCGGATTAGCTGGAAGAGCTTGCGGTAATTGCCTACTGCCTTTGCCTCCTTCATTTCTTGAGTCCGACTGGTTCACCAGGCTTCCGTGTCAGCACGTAGGCTCCGCACTATTTTCAGTCTACTACGCCGGTCTCGTCACAATGTGCGCAGCGCCAGCCAGGATGATTCTTCTATACCATTTTACACGCATATTAGCGTATTGTACCAAGCTTTTAGCGTGGTTCATTTTCGAAATAGCGTGCGGTACTTTCAAGTTAGCGAGGCTGAGAACGCCGATTTGGCGTCCTTGACACTCTCATTGGTTATGGGACGTAAACCAATGGGACACCGGTTAGAAGCTGCCAGCATAAGAGACAGACAGTCCAATGAAAGTGGTCGAGCACCACCTTCTGTTCTGCCTTGATGCCCCTATGGAGTAAACCTCGATGCCCCTCGAGTAAACCTCGATGATTGGTCTCCAACCTGAAACCGACCAATAGGCAAATTGTGATGCGTGTCAAAGGAGGAGATGCTAGCTACCACATAATCCAAAGCCTAAGACTTAACCAGTGTGGACAGACATAATAACCAGCACATGAAGCGGTCTATGGCGATCATTGGCGGCTACCTAATGGTGTCTTATTCAGCGGCCTAACCATGGTGTCGTAGGCAGGCAACCATCTAACTGGTATTCCACAGTGCAGCATTGGCTGCTAGGCGGTAAGACGATTGTGTGCGAATGTCATTGCAACGATCCTGGGGGACCATAGTTCCCACAGAAGTTGTTAAACCAACCTGAAGCTGAACAACGACAATTCTAAGGTGGCTTAATTAAATAAATAAAATAAATAAATGAATATTTGATTCTCGACTATGCGAGGCACGCTCATGGCGGCATGATCAGATATGTACAACGGTACAAACATTTCAATGCAATTGTAACAGTAACGTAGAAAATTGTTCATATATCCATGATTGGAACTGTACAATGTTGAAAATGCGAAACAATAAGTTGGCTGTCATGAGATACGGGACCTTAGCTAATAAGAGATTGAGGATCCTGAATGATCCATTGAAAGGTAATGGAAGAGCCCGCACACAAGGAAGGAAAAGGGCAACGTATCGTAGGATGTAAAACGACAACAGTATATACAGATGTAGGAGTCCCAGTGTAACGATCCTATGTAGAATTGTGACGCTAGGTCACCTGCCAGTGTAAAGTTATGGGCTGTGACTTTATTCGGTGGCGAGTCACAAACGCCACGTTGCAGTGTTGTTAAACGGACATTTGTGGCTTTTTGTAGGGAGAACGCTTGCCAGGCGAAAACCCACCACGTCCTGGAACACTGCCACCAATCCATTGAATGGCAAATTGTAACTGGCTATGTTTCTTGTTAAAAGTCTGTTTGCTCGGTTATTCGCAGTCAGGTTGCGTCCCATTTTTTCCGCTGGTTGATGCAATAACTGGTTGCCTATTGCGTTCCTGGGTCCTGTCCATTGGTAGGTCGGGTACTAAACATTCTTATTGAATATGATATGTTGATCCTTCGCAGAACCACATGAAGTCATCTCTGATTATGTATATTTGCCGGGGAGTGAAGAATTCGTGTCCAGATACCCTCACTGGACATCGGTGGTTGGGTGCAAATAGTTAGAGTGGAAGTGAGGCCATGGTCCAGGTAAGTACTTGTTGGTTATTTCGTCCCATCCCAGACGGAGGCAGTTCCTCAGTTCAATCCCGAAGCTCTCCGATGTTCACGACCTCAGTTGATGTCTCAACGAAAAATAATAGGATTCCAAGTGGGGCGTTGACACGACGTCAGTAAGTGTTCGTTTGTCTCTATACCCATGGGCGAAATGTTAATCAGTTATCGCTTCAGTGTCTCTATGTATGGCGTTATATAAAGGTCATAGGAACATATGCATTCTTAGGATAATTAGGTTTCACTTCCATATGGTCGCCCATGGTGTCGTAGAGAGGCAATAAACTAACTCGTACTCCACAGTACAGCAATAGCTGCTAGGCAGTTATACAATTTTTTGCGAATGTTATTGCGACGATCATGGGGACATTGTTCCCATTGAAGTTAATAGACCAACCTGAAGCTGAACAACGAAGTTCTACGTTTGCTTACTTCTATCACAGTTGATGACTCAACAAAAAATGATAGGATTGCAATTGTGGCGTTGACACGACGGCAGTGAGTGTTCGTTTGTCTCCATACCCATGGGAGAATTTGTTAGTCAGTTACCACTTCATTGCCTACATATATCGCGTTATGTAAAGGTCATAGGAACCTATGAATTCTTAGGATAATTAGGCTTCACTTCCATATGATCGCCAATACGTGTTGAGACGCTTTAACATGTGGCTCTCCAAATGGAACCATTATAAGCACAGTCAATGCAGATGGAACCTCCCTATTACGTCAATGGACTGGCATGCTCTCCTTAAGGAATCGGCATTACTCAACAAAGTAACACTTAAAGGGGCCACAATGACTACGGTGTTTATACATGCCACATCGTCCTGGTAGAAAGAACGCAAGACTTATGATTAGTGGCGACGCAGGCATGTTACTCTGGTACTTCAAGTGAGTACTTGGAACAGATAAACACTGTTGTTTCACTCACGGGCGTTCCTACAATGTGTTTGGTATCATTTACAATGGCAACCGCGCCCACTAAGCCTGCTATGGATCACTGTTTCAGCTAGTCTTAGAAGCATTCATGTATGCACGCCGTGACACAGGTTGTAATCGACTTAGCAACTACTGGGAAACAGTTTGTCATTGGGAAGTAGGTAATTCCCGAGACGTTCTTGAAGGAGGAAAATTTCTCCAAACTCTATGCTTACTATGCGTATGCAATGCTCGTAGGCACCTCATATCAGGGCCGTAGGGTCACTTGAGTTTTAAAGCTTATCAATCACTTGGAAGTGAAGGGTAAACATCATGTTGAAACGCAGGATTGACATGCATCTTACGACCTTAACATAACGGCAGGACCATGGGTCTTGTAGCGGTGACTGATTACCGAAGTGGCTCACAGGTGTGGCGACGAACGAACACTCACTAATGTCGTGTCACCGCCACACTAGGAACCCTCCTCTCTGGAACAATGGCTACAGATCCAATGATGATCTTACCTACACAGCGAACTTGATCTTAGTATACAATGCGCCGACTACATAAGCAATACCTATCGACGCTATTCACAGGAGTGTACGGCCAACTGAAAAAACACAGCACGAGAAATATGTAGCTGTAAAGCTTTTTAAAAATTCTATTTGCCAAGTTCTAGCTTTACCTCCTTTATACGAATTATTGCATTGTTTCCGGTTACCTAACACTGCCATAACAATCACACGCACATCCTAAGGTAAGTCGCACACCTATCGATTCTCCAGATTGCTCGCAGTGGCACGATTACACTATGGATCACGTGTGGCCAGATAGGCTAGCGACCAAGGTAGGTAACTTGCATTAAACCGGTAAGCATACAAAGGTTCGCTTCCAACAGGGTTGCAGCCAATCCGCTTCCTATCACTACTCAATTAGTTGTCATCACGCTCGTGTAAGCCTTCAAAGCCCCTCTTACAACAGGCTGCAAACGTTACAACCTCAAAAGGCCACCAATCCGCTTCTTTTTACCACTCACAGATTTCCTCTCGCCCACGTGCAAGTGATAGCTCCTTACGCCAGATTGGCAGCATGAGTGAGTGAGACAACAGTGTTTATCTGTTCCAAGTACTCACCTGAAGTACCAGAGTAACATGCCTGCGTCGCCACTAATCATAAGTCTTGCGTTCTTTCTACCAGGACGATGTGGCATGTATAAACACCGTAGTCATTGTGGCCCCTTTAAGTGTTACTTTGTTGAGTAATGCCGATTCCTTAAGGAGAGCATGCCAGTCCATTGACGTAATAGGGAGGTTCCATCTGCATTGACTGTGCTTATAATGGTTCCATTTGGAGAGCCACATGTTAAAGCGTCTCAACACGTATTGGCGATCATATGGAAGTGAAGCCTAATTATCCTAAGAATTCATAGGTTCCTATGACCTTTACATAACGCGATATAGGTAGGCAATGAAGTGGTAACTGACTAACAAATTCTCCCATGGGTATGGAGACAAACGAACACTCACTGCCGTCGTGTCAACGCCACAATTGCAATCCTATCATTCTTTGTTGAGTCATCAACTGTGATAGAAGTAAGCAAACGTAGAACTTCGTTGTTCAGCTTCAGGTTGGTCTATTAACTTCAATGGGAACAATGTCCCCATGATCGTCGCAATAACATTCGCAAAAAATTGTATAACTGCCTAGCAGCTATTGCTGTACTGTGGAGTACGAGTTAGTTTATTGCCTCTCTACGACACCATGGGCGACCATATGGAAGTGAAACCTAATTATCCTAAGAATTCATATGTTCCTATGACCTTTATATAACGCCATACATAGAGACACTGAAGCGATAACTGATTAACATTTCGCCCATGGGTATAGAGACAAACGAACACTTACTGACGTCGTGTCAACGCCCCACTTGGAATCCTATTATTTTTCGTTGAGACATCAACTGAGGTCGTGAACATCGGAGAGCTTCGGGATTGAACTGAGGAACTGCCTCCGTCTGGGATGGGACGAAATAACCAACAAGTACTTACCTGGACCATGGCCTCACTTCCACTCTAACTATTTGCACCCAACCACCGATGTCCAGTGAGGGTATCTGGACACGAATTCTTCACTCCCCGGCAAATATACATAATCAGAGATGACTTCATGTGGTTCTGCGAAGGATCAACATATCATATTCAATAAGAATGTTTAGTACCCGACCTACCAATGGACAGGACCCAGGAACGCAATAGGCAACCAGTTATTGCATCAACCAGCGGAAAAAATGGGACGCAACCTGACTGCGAATAACCGAGCAAACAGACTTTTAACGAGAAACATAGCCAGTTACAATTTGCCATTCAATGGATTGGTGGCAGTGTTCCAGGACGTGGTGGGTTTTCGCCTGGCAAGCGTTCTCCCTACAAAAAGCCACAAATGTCCGTTTAACAACACTGCAACGTGGCGTTTGTGACTCGCCACCGAATAAAGTCACAGCCCATAACTTTACACTGGCAGGTGACCTAGCGTCACAATTCTACATAGGATCGTTACACTGGGACTTCTACATCTGTATATACTGTTGTCGTTTTACATCCTACGATACGTTGCCCTTTTCCTTCCTTGTGTGCGGGCTCTTCCATTACCTTTCAATGGATCATTCAGGATCCTCAATCTCTTATTAGCTGAGGTCCCGTATCTCATGACAGCCAACTTATTGTTTCGCATTTTCAACATTGTACAGTTCCAATCATGGATATATGAACAATTTTCTACGTTACTGTTACAATTGCATTAAAATGTTTGTACCCTTGTACATATCTGATCATGCCTCCATGAGCGTGCCTCGCATAGTCGAGAATAAAATATTCATTTATTTATTTTATTTATTTAATTAAGCAACCTTAGAATTGTCGTTGTTCAGCTTCAGGTTGGTTTAACAACTTCTGTGGGAACTATGTCCCCCAGGATCGTTGCAATGACATTCGCACACAATCGTCTAACCGCCTAGCAGCCAATGCTGCACTGTGGAATACCAGTTAGATGGTTGCCTGCCTACGCCACCATGGTTAGGCCGCTGAATAAGCCACCATTAGGTAGCCGCCAATGATCGCCATAGACCGCTTCATGTGCTGGTTATTATGTCTGTCCACACTGGTTAAGTCTTAGGCTTTGGATAATGTGGTAGCTAGCATCTCCTCCTTTGACACGCATCACAATTTGCCTATTGGTCGGTTTCAGGTTGGAGACCAATCATCGAGGTTTACTCGAGGGGCATCAAGGTTTACTCCATAGGGGCATCAAGGCAGAACAGAAGGTGGTGCTCGACCACTTTCATTGGACTGTCTGTCTCTTATGCTGGCAGCTTCTAACCGGTGTCCCATTGGTTTACGTCCCATAACCAATGAGAGTGTCAAGGACGCCAAATCGGCGTTCTCAGCCTCGCTAACTTGAAAGTACCGCACGCTATTTCGAAAATGAACCACGCTAAAAGCTTGGTACAATACGCTAATATGCGTGTAAAAGTGTATAGATTCCCACTGGGTTACCGACTTCTCTGATATCCAGGGACTGGTGCGCTAGCGAATTATAGTGCCACAAGCAGCTGCTCCTAGTTTCTGTATGGCTGCCGAGATCCTATTCCACTGATGGTTGGTGTCACTAGAACAAGACAGCGAAACTTCGGCTTACCTGATACAGGGCTGCGATAATTTTTCAGTTGCTAATGGGAGGAGAAGCTTGGTTCACCTCCCGGTAAAGTTCATGGAGAAACGATAGCTTACTAAGACCTGGTAAGAGTCAACGCAGTACTCTTGTACGTGCGTCGGGTGGCCCTGTTGCCCTCTTGGTACTTGATGGCGAGGAGCTCGGGGTACTTGATCGCTGCACTTACCGTGGCAACTGCAACAACATTGATACGCGTATAGCAACTGAAGTCAGTTTTCGCATTTCAAAAGCTAGATCTGCCTTTTCGAATCCGCGACATCTGTGGCATCAGCGAGGGGTATTATTCTGTCTAAAAGGACGCGTTTACAAGGCCACTGTTCAACTCTACGGAAGTGAGTCTAGGCCTGTCCTATCTAAGGACGTGCGGCGCCTTTAATGCTTTGATCATCGTTGTCTGCGAAGCATTGCTAGTGTCGAGTGGCACCAGCGTGTCTGCAACGACGTTGTGTGTAATCAAATAATAGTCAGTGATACCCCAGCTATTTCCTTAGAGCAACAGACATCAGTGAATAAATTGCGTTGGGTTTGTCACGTATGTCTGATCACCGCTTGCCAATGAGGGTCTTGTGTTGTTTACCAGGTGTAGGGTGGCGCAAAGCTAGAGGTGGACCGAAATTGTCTTGGCAGCCGGTATTACAGTCACTGACGACCAAATTCGGTGCCGTTAGTCCGCCTCACCTTCCAGGCTGGAGCACACGTGACCCCCCATGTGCTTGGTTCGAGACATTACAGGACTTGGTGTAAAGTCGACACCAGCGCCGTAACTGCTGTCGACTCATAGTCGGATTGCCTGTTTAAAGTGCGGATGGTGCTGAGTTATCTTCGGGATAACGGCTGACTATGACCCGTGGCAGTGAGCCACAAGAAAGCTGTCTCACTGGTGCCGCCTTATCTTTACACGGTGTCCAGCTGTTTGTGATGGTATGTTGTCTACACAAGTTGTAGGCGCCTTGACGCCGTGTTTGTTTAGGATAATAAGGTTTTACCGTAGGTCCCCCTTCTTTCCCTCTTAGTATTCTTCATTCTGTAGGTCACCGTGGTTGTACGGCAGCGGAGCACAAGTTCAGGTAGATGATGTACAGCTGTTGAGGATGTGGATGATTGTTAAATGCCTTACAGGCCAAGTAAGATGGCATTAATGTGTTTCCACTCGTCTATGGCTTTGGCCCATGCTTCTGTGGCAAAAATAGGTTAGTGATGCAAGCTTGGGCCCTGCGGAATCCGTACTCTGAGGAGGAGGAGATTACGCATAAGCTTTTCCAGTGAACGCTGAGGGCTAACTGGATTAGCTTTCTATAACTTTGTAGACAACAAATGCAGACATTTCGGAAAGTCTTTCGCAGAGTTCTGCCAGGCACCTCCTTTGCAGTTAGGCAATACAATTCCCACTTTCCAAGCGCGAGGTAAGCGGCACGCTGCAATTGAGAGCCGGAATAGTTGGCACATCGTATTGGCGATGTACTCGGTCGACATCTGGTGGAATAGTGGGTGTAGGCCGTCAAGGCCTAGCGCGAAGTTAGGATACAAGTCTTGGATTAGCCGCATGACCACCTTGCCGTCAAGTTCAGCTTGCTCCAGAGATGGGGAACATGTAGCCACATCGTCCTTTGGCAGCTGTGGCTCCAACAAGTAGACTGCTGAGGACTGCGAGGACAGTAGGTTGGCTTTCGCGTCGTTATGATGGAGTACGGAGCCTTCTCCGGGGTCGCATACAAAAGGGATACCAAAGCCCACTTGTGTGTTTCGCCTTAGGTAGGAGAAAAGTTCTTTTGGGCATGTTCGTGGTTGAACAGCCAGGTATTGTTCGTAGTAAGCCCGTTTCTGCCGCTTTTTCAAAGTGCGCTAGCTTTGGACCTCGTTATACTTTAAGTAATCCGAGGTTTATTCTTGAGTACGGTCCACAATTTACGCTCTATTTAGTAAGGGCCTCTACGCTTGGTCGATCCAGGGCCTTTGATGAACGGTCTACGTTTGGACCTCGGTATGGCTTTTTGATGCTCGACGTCACCTTGGACAGTAGTAGGTTCCATGTTACGTCGATAACTAGAGACTGTGGAACACATCAATCATCGGTGCCTACCGCGGCGTGTACTCTGGATGGACATATACGCCAGAAGTTACGACGATATGTTGCCTGATTATTGATGGTAAGACTTCATGTCCACATGGCGACTAAAGAGTGGTCGCTTCGACAAAGTGGTTGGAGGGTCTCCAACTCAAAAATGGCAGAGGGCGCCGAAGTGGACACCAGATCAAGGACGTCTGATGTCCGGCCCGGGAAAATCCGAGTTTATGCAGATGTGCTAACTTAGTTGGTTTTACTGAATAGCGTCGAGGTGTCCCATCTTGAAGGAACCTTGCGAACAATTACGGTGAAGAAGGTTCCAATCGATATTGGATGCATTGAAGTCACCAACTAACATGCAGTTTCTGCCTCTGCCACTGGTTTTGATTGAGTGCAAGAGACGCGAACCTGAGATCCAGGTAGCTCTGTAGGCAGCGCTAACCACGAGTGTTTGGCGGACATAATAAATCGGGCACAAGAGCATTTTGGAGGCACCGTTACTGTCAGAGAACGTCACGATGACGTAAACTTTGAGGCAACCGTACAGGTGAAGAATCACTCTACCTCCGGTCCTCCCGTTACTACGATCTGCTTGAGAGGGTTGAAATCACGGCAAGCTTATTTCTGTATCTAAGGTCTCAGCGAACAGCCAAGTCTCTGCGAACACCAATAGATCTGGATGGTGTTCAGAGATGGGTAGTGGAATCTCGTCAAATTTGTTTCTGAGGCTGCGCACATTGGCAAGTATTACTCGAAGACCGCTATTTGCGCCAGCGGGCTTAGTAGCAGAAAGGTTGGCCGTCAGTTTGCTGTCGAGGTCCTCTTCAATACGCGAGAATCCACAATAGGTAGGTCGGTTTGACCATTGGCCCTACGCGAACGCAGCGTTGACAGGTTGTTTCATTATTTTAACTCGATCTTCTGGAGTGAGGTCTTTCAGTACAGAGAATATTACGTCCGAAGGTGTGAAGTACGCCTGAGGATGAAGCGAAATTTTTCTTTGTTTTGTGACGACTTTACAGGGACGGAACTTGGAAGGATCTACTTGCCTTCTACCCAAACGGGAGGCTGAGACGATGTTGATGCCCTTCTTACCTTGGTCGAATAGAATGAATACCATACGTTTGATGAGTGCTTGGTCGTCAAGGAGTCGCTCAGATGAAGTCACTGTCAGGTTTCGGAACATCTGTAATCAGTATGCACTATTCCAGGGGAGGTCTGTTTACTGGTTCTGATGCAATCGGTTTTCCGGTTATCAAGTTCTCAAGCTGCGTGAGTTTAGCTAATGCACGCCCGTTTGTTGGCGAATTGGAATTCGTTTTGTCTACAGTGGCTGCCATTCTGTTTTTGGCTTTGGAGCATCGTTCCCATTAGCTACGCTCTCATAACCAGTGCACGCCGTCGCCAAGTAGGTCTTTGCCTTGGTCACATTCTCAACTGCAGCTTCTTTACCTTTGTGCTTTGCGTTATGCAAAAGCGTTTCCGTTGATGAAGCGGAGGATCATCGACCATGATTATGCGCGGGGCCAGCGGAAGGAGACGTAAATCACGACAGCGTGAATGTTGGCGGTGCAATGTTACCATCAGTCGTTTTATAGCGAGCCGATCGTGCGTTATATAGCAAATTCATGGCTAAACTGCCAGCCAAGAGCAAACGGAAGAACTCGCGAAAAAAGCTGGGAAAAGTTTATTGAACGGTCGCTAAAGTAACTAAATCTAAGTTATCAGAAAACTAGCTAGGGAAGGTGTAAACAGGTGCTGAATGCGAGGACCAACGTGCTACAGATCGCGTCCGTTTCGTTCCAGAACAGATGCGAATGTGTTGCGCGTGTGACACAAAAACCGGGGCAAAATTGAAACAGGCAAGCCCTAATTTTCTAATACAAGAAAATTACAATTTAAGAATATTTTATAATAATTTACACAGTCTAAAGGGGCATCTCCGGGTCAATACACAACCGCCTTCCTAAAAGGGAAACCGTGCGTGACCCTTCGATCAACGTGAAGACTGTCCGTCGCCAGCCAGCCTTCCACCAGGCCGGTGGGGAGACTTGGTATAGCTGTTGGAGGAGCACTGTCTGCGATCGACCCTGCCGGGTAGCCAGTCGCTCTGTCTGCTAGGGGCGCGGTTCTGCTCTGAAGATATTCCCACACCCTCTGCCGTCAACTGGACACAATTCTAGGCGACACATCTACCGGAAGCCCTAGACCCGTCGTTCCAGAAACTTTTCGCCGTATCGTTTCTGACACGCACCACAATATCGCCCACCCGGATATCACAGTCATAGTTAAACGCGAAGGTAAACTCTGAGCACGCTGCCGTCTCACGCGCAAGCAAACCAAGATAGAGCAGTAGGTGTCCGTCCCGTCTGGTCGCTTGCTGTCTGTTTCAGCTCGAATTGCCCACGTCCATCTCCACCTACTTGGACACTTAGCCTCGTCCAAAGGAATGGTCGACAGTTTGATCAAGATCGGTCGTTGCAGCAGTTGGCCCGAGGCCGTTCCCATCCCTGACATAGCGGCGGAAACCGTGACGCGCGCTTTCGTCGAGCGCTGGCTCGCCTCACACGGCTGTCCACCACAGTGACTCTCGGCCGCGGTTCACAATTTGAATAGTTGACACTTAACGTTCATCTTAAAATCATTGGATGCCAACGCCTTCACATGACCGCCGATCAAACGGCACGATGGAACGTTTCTGCCAACAGCTGAAAGCCTCACTTAGTGCCACCAATGCGCCGTGTTGGACTGAGGTGTTGCCTATGATCCCCTTGGTATCCGATCATTCATGAAGGCCGATCTACGTAAGTCTAGTGCGGAGTTAGGCTATGGGCAACCATTACATTTACCTGACACGTTCTTCTCCGACAGTTCCAGAATTCCCCGTAACGACGTAAATTATGCTGGTCAGCTAGTCACGCGATGCGTCACTACGAGCTACCCGAAGGCAAATAACAACGAAGTAAGTCTGTTTTTCCACAAGGCCTGCAGCACAGTCCGCGCGTTTTCCTCCGCGTCGATAGCCTCCACAAACCACTGGAGCGACCTTATGAAGGTCCTTCCAAGGTTCGGAAGCGTAAGGATTGCGTCTCTGTCATCGAGCATTACGTTAAACAGGAGACCGTTACGATAGACCGTCTCAAAGTTTTACACGTGGAACCTGAGCTCGATGAAGACCCCTGCTCGTCCTCTGACGAGTCATCCCAGCATGGGAGGGAAGACTCACCTGCTTCTAACACCGCTGACTACAAGCAGTACTCTCCATCCAGACATCCACTTCAGATCCAACACTTCCCATAGGACCAACGGCCCCTCACAGCAATTCCTCCAACATTGTGATCCGATAGAATGCTTAAGACGAGGCCTTCCTCCGCACAGCAGAAGTCGACTAGGTCGGGTAAGCAATTCCACTGGCGAGCGCGATTAGGGGATTAGTTTTCTCCCTTTTTCTTTACCAGCTTTCCCTTTCTCTTTTTGTTAACCCGAACGAAAACCCGAAAAAGAAATGGCAAAAGCTTTTGAAAACGCCAAATAGACAGACAAAAGCTTATAAAAATACAAAATGAAAATAGTTTGAAAACGCATAGATTGCTTTACGTTAGGGTCCTAGCTCAACAGGTAAGTTCGGTTTTCGTTGTCCTCCCCACCACCTTCATCGCATACGTTTCCCTTTATGCTTTCCACATGCTCGAATATGATACGATTGAGAAGGTTCAACGGCGTGGAGCGATACCCGTCCCTGAGTTGCGGGACCTGTCTTGTTCCCTCTGACTACAACAACCGAACTAGTTGGCTCTAGCATACTGTCGTCACAGCGGAGAGTTGTTATGCACTTTAGTTATTCTTAGAATAAAACTGGGATGCGAGGTACAGGCTTCGTTGAACTCCATACTGAGACTTCGACATGAGGTCACCGCTTGAAACTGTTCAAACCGAGGAATTTTAGTGTGAGGCTCAACCTGGCTCTATCAAATCGCGTGGGGAATGATTGGAACCTGCAGCCAGAGACTATCGGCGATGCTGAGACAGAAAGGTTTCAAACAACTGTTGGATTCTCAACTGAGTGCGCCGGGATTCTGCTGCTTCTAATTCAGCTAAAGTGGTCCACTACGGAACCTGGTTCCGCAAAGACCCATGCAATCTCCTTAATACTCTGGAAGTGGAAGAGCTAATAAAGGATATTCCTGCCGCTCTCTTTCCTATAATGGTCCAATGATGACGAACTGGAAGCTAACAATTGATGCTTACGAACTTTTCCCTCGTTTTGTGTTTTCGGCACCTCTAGGGAGGACACGGGTGCTAGCCCACTAGGGTCCGTTGGAGTGGAAGTCTGGCAGGCCAGAAAAGGAATGTCCTGTACAACAATTTGGCCCTGATCACAGTGGAACGTCAAGCCGGAGGATGCCGTTCATTTTAGGCACTCATACAAGTCGAGTTCGATACTGCGGCAAGTGCTGCAACTTGCAAGTTGTGTAGACCCGTCCGTCACACAGACCACGTGAAACGGCCTTATATAGGGTGGTGACAATGCCGCACCTCAGGCACTTAGATGTCACGGTTTCGCAGGGGCTAGACAACTCCCAACTGTTTGAGACCATAATATGAAACGTAAAGGCCAACAAATCGTGAGAGCCAGAAGCAAAGGTGGCTATCCACAGATGATGAGAACATGGGTTACAATAAGGACAGGAGGCTGGCTTGCCGAACAACCTCGTGGTGCCAGCTGGCTGTTTCGGGATTATGCCGTTACGGCAAACGGTTCGGCGGTAGTGTTCCAGGACGTGGTGGGTTTCGCCTGGCAAGCCGTCACCCTATAAAAGTCACACGTCCGTTTAATAATACTGGGACGTGGGGATGTGACTTATTACTAAATAAAGTCACTGCCCCTTGCTCCGTACTGACGAATAATCGCATTCCAGCTACTGAATGCGGAAATTGTGGGGAGCGTTGAGCCCCGGTTTGGCAAACGAACAAACGAAAGGCGTATGAACTGGACAATCACTCACCGGCTTCCAATGTGGGCGATTACCTGAATTCGCTCCGCTGTCTTGCGGGCAGGCCATTCGGGCAAAGGCTCGGGGTGGTGTCTCCTAAGTCAACACCATAATTCGGCTTGGGCAACCGGGTAGTACCTCACCCTCTGACGAAACAGTGGACTCCTCTATGTTGTGTGGTTAACAATAGCTGTACCTCCCTTTGAGTTCTAAGGTTGTTGATGGCTCCATGCCTTTTCATAAGCTGTCGTATATATATATATATATATATATATATGAGGACAGCACATGATCGAGATAGCCCTTCGCTTAACCGGTGTCCCATTTCGTTTGCCAGTAAGCAAAAAGGGCTCCCGGTACTTCAACATGATAATAAGTTCTTGCGCATGTACTAGAAAAGAAATGTGGGAGCATAGTAGCCATTACATTTTCATGTTTATGCATGAGCTACTTTTATGTGGTTAAAGACTGATATGAGTATTCACAAGCATTCGGGGCACAGGGCCAACCAAATTTCGTCAAGGCTCTACTTGAAGTCCTCTACCGTATTATCTTCCAATAATGCAGAAGTTTAATCCATCTAGGCACTGATAGTTCCGCGAAGGATTTAGCACTGTATCGAGCCTGGACCACTGCTGTTTTAACGATAGACTATAGCCCGCAAGTAGTTCGACGTAGCTGGTTCAAAGAGATAAGCACCAACAACAGTCCCTTGAAATAATGCTTCGCTGACAAAATCCATCGTGACACAAGGAATAAACAATAATAAGAGGGCGAAAAGGAGGAATTACGGTAGAACGTTAATGGTCTAAACAAGCACAGCGTCATGGCGCCTACAATGTGTGTTAGCAGCATACAGTCACAAACAGCTGGCTATCGTACAAATATAAAGCGGCATCAGCAAGACAGCCTCCATGCGGCTTTCACTGCCCCGCGCCACAATCAGCCACCACCTAGCAGATAGCTCACTCAGTACCTAACACCCTATACACAGCCAGTCCGACTAGGAGACGACAGCAGATGCGCAACTGGCATCGGTTTGCAAGACATGTCCAGTAAAGTCTTGAGCCAAGCCCAAGGCGGGTCAGGTAGACTCCAGCTCCACGGACGAGACGCACCAACGGCACCCAGGTTGATCATCAGTGACTTCATTTCCCGCTGCAAACTCAACTTCTGTCCACCTCGAGCCTTGTGCCACGCTATACCTGGCAGAGTAAACAACACATTTCTAGGTGAGCGGTGACAAGGCATACGTAGCATGTGCCCAAGCCAACGAAATTTATTCAGTACTATCTGTTTTTCTACAGAGCTACCATGATTAGCACTACCTAGTACACGCCTACGCATATCAGCGTGGCGGGCACGCTGGTGCCATCCGACACCAGCAACGCTTTGCAGACAACGGTGCTCAAAGACTTGAAGACGCCTCAGATCTTCAGTAGAGCAGAACGGCCCTCACCGTGGTCTTGTATACACGGCTTTTCAGACGGAGCGAAACTCCCTTCCGTCGCCAAAGCTGCCGCAGGTTAAAGAAGGCAGCTCTGGCCTTTTCAACGCGTGAGCTGACGTCAGTTTCAATGGGCGCATCGTTGCATATGCAGATGCCAGGATAAGAGATTTGAGCAACCACCTCGAGTTCCTCGTTAGCGAGGATCATGGTGTCATTAAGTGGCTGGTAGTACCGCAGCAACAGTTTGAATGTGCGTAGTGCGTACGAAATAATGGGACCACTATAGACAAGCTATTCAGGTTTGATTGTGCCCATTTTTGATTGTGTCCATGATAGAGTCCGCGACGAAATCGAACAAAAATGGGGAAATCGGACAACTCTTGTGGACGCCAATTGTGGTCGGAAGTCTATCCGATAAGACACCGTAGACCTTGACGCGGCCTGTGGTGTACGAGTATAGAGCATGTAAGCTGTTTCATTTTTCGTAGGAACCCTTCTCCGCATTAGGATTTTGAACAGAATCGATCGATCGACTGAAGGGAACGCAGCTTGAAATTGTTGGCCTGCGGCGTGCGTGGCGCTGCTTTAATGCCTGCTGCAGAATAAATATATGGTCTATACATCCTATTTCCGGGCGGAACCTTGACTGCTCTTTCCTAATTCAGAATTCCCGTTCCGCATTGAGGCGACGAACGAGAATCGGGGCCAGTGATTTTTCAAAACTGTCGTTGGGCTACTACCCCTGTGGTTAGTACAGTCTCTGCGACTTCTTTCCTTTTATATTGCAAATATCATCGATTGACTCCAGTTAGGCGGGGCACTCTCTTCCTTCCAGTTATTTCCGAATACGCAGGTCAGTGCTTTGCAGAGGCTGTTAAATAAGGGTTAGCAGCCTGAAGGTAATTACCCCCAAAGAGGCAAAATGGCATTTTGCGAGGGGTAAATAATATTACGAGTATGTGGTCATCAATCGGCCGCTAAACAAGTTTAATAACAAAAGCACTGGTATCAAAACATGTCGCTAACTACCTATGCACTATTGATTAACCATCAGTGAGCAGTCATTAATCACTGCAACCAGATGACGCCTCTATCAGCTTCCGTGGCTATCGTCAGGCAGTGGTTCGCCGGGTCGACTTATGGAGTCTATTGCAAACTAGTGTTTGAGACATGGTCAGACGACCAGGTAAGGTGACGCATGTTTGTTTCCAGGCTAGTAGGATCAACACGGGTGATTAGTTTTCACCAAGTATCGATACAAAGTGGTGGTGTCAAGTTAGCATGTAAGAATGACTTGAAATAGAGAAATGTAACACGTGAGAAGGCACTGATAGCTGTTCATGTTTGATCATGAATGACACACGCAAGGGTCATATGATGCCTTGTATGGAGAGAACAGCAGGTGTTTGAAAGTGCGCAGAACACTGCGTTTTGGGTCACGAAAAAGGTAGAATCAGCGGAATGGACGCCAGTGACCACTGGGTGTTGTGCTGAGCACATTCCTCTACAGTTGTTTTTGACAAGGAATCATAACAGTTGAGTGAGTTAATTCAATGGTTTTTTATATCGACATTAATGAATTTATCTGCAAATGTTTACGTTAATGTCATTTACATTAAATCGCAAAAATATTCATATTTATATATATCATTTAGTTGCCTAATTTTCTGCAGGAACCATGTCTTCTGAAAAAAGCGACCCTACCAGGTAGCTTTACTGCAATGGGGCTTCACCAAATTTGTCGGTAAAAAGGTTGGGAAGCTGCAATGTGTTTTGTGCAAGAAAGTGTTCACTGGTTAGAGCATGAAACCCAGCAAATTAAAATACCAGTTTGACCGGAGT
Organism: Dicrocoelium dendriticum; assembly: GCA_944474145.2. Lineage (NCBI taxonomy): Eukaryota > Metazoa > Platyhelminthes > Trematoda > Plagiorchiida > Dicrocoeliidae > Dicrocoelium > Dicrocoelium dendriticum. Next base: position 95,513,431 of record OX104064.1, on the reverse strand, counting down.
CATTCTTAGATTGTAGGAAAAGATATTACATTCTTCAAACGGAAAGTAGTTGCGCTCAACAGTTCGCGCCTGGATACATCGGGCACCTTTTTCCAGGCAGCTGAATCTGGTCTTGAAGCGTCGTACTGCATCGCTCTCGGAAACGCCAAAAACAAGGAACGGCATACTATATGGATGCATCTAATAAAACTTTGCATAATCGATGCCGTGAAGTTCCTTTTTCGAGGACAACACACAGAAAAGTTAAGAGTGATATCACTTTCTAACAACCCAACCGAAATGCTTATCGAGGATATGGGCAAGAATATGTTGAACAAGGTGCTCAAGGAAATAAAGTCAGGTCCTTTCTTCGCGGTGCAGTTAGGTGAGTCGACCGACGTTGCATTCTGTTCCCAGCTACTTATCAATGTTCGGTACGTAAAAGGCGACCGCTGCAAAGAATAGTACTTGTTCTCAGAATCTTTGAGCACAACTACACGTTGCGAAGGTGTCTTTCGAATAGTGAAGGATTTTGTCGAGGAAAAGTATCCACAGTGGTCGAGGTTGGTGGGTATCTGTACAGACGGAGCATTGTGCATGTTGAGCGTTCGTTCTGGATTCCAAACGTTAGCCAAAAGATTGCTCTGCACCTCACCTTCAGCAACTGCATAATACATCGTTTTGCTTTAGCAGTGAAAACTCTTCCGCCTGTTTCGCTGGACACGTTAACCATCGTAGTGAAAATAACAAATGTCATCCGCTGTGGTGCGACATATACAAGATCTTTCATAGAGTTGTGAAATGAATTTGGAGGCAAATTCAACATGTTGTTATTGCACAAGAAATTGCGTTGTTTATCACGATGCAGGGTGTTGTACCGAGTGCTCGAGCTTCGAGAAGAAACTGTAATGTTTCTTGAAAGGAAGGAGCTGCATTAGGTTAAGTTGAACGGGTTACACATCATGATACCAGACAGCGTATTTATTTCCAAGCTAGCTTATCTTGCAGATTTCTTCGGAGAAATAAATGCAGTGTACCTCGGCTTGCTAGGAAATATGGTTAATATTTTAACTGCTCAGGATAAGGTTGCCAGTTTTCTTCATAAAATGCAGCTTCACCAACGCAGAGAAACATTTGACGATGTGTCGATGTTTCCAGAACTATTAATGGTGCTCGCTGGAAGTAATGAAACCTGCACCTTCTCGGAAGATATAACTTGCCACTTGTCATCAGTAGTCAATTCCATCAGCAAATATGTTCCTGCTTTGGAAAATCTCCAGGTAACTACCTGGGTGCCAAGACCCTTTTTGTTGGGGGAGAAAATCATTCCGGATAATGCCATCGAAGCCCAAGCACAATTTCCAGGAATAAGCGAAGATAGCGAATTAAAAATTTATTTCCAAAGCACACAAATGGTAGCATTTTGGATAAAGATTGGTGGTGAGTATCCATTGCTATCGGAGCATTGGAAATATGGCTCCCATCTGCAAAAGTTATAGATGTGCAAATGGAGTTTCGCCATTGATTTCAATGAAAACAAAAGCAAGGAGTCGAATGAACGTGGAGCACGACTTCCGATGTGCATTTACGGAAACTAAACCAAATAAACCAGAAATTGTTGGTACTAAGCAATGTCAACCATCTCATTTAGGTATATCGCCTCTGCTTACAAATAAGGTTGTACCAAACAACTGTTTATTTTCTTTTATTGATCGAGAGTTATTCCACCTAGCTATCTATTCCCGCACTTAGAAGCAAACAACGCGATAATTATTCGTTAGTAAGCCTTTGAAACGGGAACTGGGGGCGGGTTGGTTTTAGAAAATCCCATTTGTGAGAGCCTTCACGATGTTAAGAATCGCCGGTGTACAGCAACACGCGTTATGGGTAAGTGTGATATAGCTTTTTAACAGTATCATGAAAGTCTCGTTGAGGACACCAGCAAGAATACTTTGAACGCGGTACTTAATGCAAGAAACTCATTGCTTCTCTCCGTACTACAATGGGATCTCGTTTATTTGTATGATCGAAAGTAATTACATATGGTATTCATTCGCCGTAGTATAAAGAAAAATGCAGTAGTTGCTAGCTACTTGGCTTTATAAATTTTTGGTGGTACCTGCTTAAAGTAAACCCGCTTTGAGGGTAGCGGCCTGAAAAAGTTGGGCAACCATACTCTAAACTAACCGTAAATGACTCGTCCTGCAGCACCTGAGTAAGAAGCGGTCCAAAAGCAGGGAGCCAGCTGAACTGATCTTGAAGGTGTTCCGCCCAACGAGCCATCCAGCGCTCCTTATTGTGCACCCGCGCTGTCTCTGATTGGCTCACTGACGCCTGATTTTTGGAACAAGTTTTGCGGATTAGTTAAAAGAGTTTGCGGTAACTGCCTACTGCTCCTGACTCCTCCATTTCTTGAGTTCGACTGGTTCACCAGGCTTCCCTGTCAGTACGCAGGTTCCGCTTTAGTTCGCGCCTAATAGTCCGTCTGGTTGCACTGGACACAGGGCCAGCCGAAAGGTTTTTCTAGATTCCAACTGGTTCACCGACCTCTCGGATATCCAGTGACTGGTATGGTGACGATTGACAATTAGATGCTCCTGTCGTACATGGCGGCCGAGAACATATTCCACTGAAGCACAGTGTTATTAGGACAAGAGCAAAATTTTGGTACTCAGCGCGTCTGGAAAGGATTGCTTGACCGAGCGCTGAGATAAGTTATCAATTGCCACTCAGAAGATGGGGTTGTGGCGCCTCGCGATAGAGTTCATGGAGAAATGACGGCGCACCAAGGCATGGTCAGAGTCGACGCAGGCATTAAAGTACGAGCGGCAATCCAGAGTGGAACAACGCCACCTGCAACTTTTGGCTATGTGGTCAATTTGGGTCCATCGCTGGCCAGCTACAGGAGGACGCCAAGTAGCACTTCGGCGCCCGCTGTGTCTAAAAGCAGTGCTACTAAGAAACAACTGGTGCACCGCATACAGTTGCAGCAGACGCTCGCCGTTTCCAGTCCGCTAGGAGTTAATCCATAATTACCATGCAGCTGAGCTTCTGAAGAGCTCAGATATCCAACTTGTACGTTAATATCCCCTGCCAGTATTTAAATATCTGAAATAGTAGCATGACGTAGTGGCGCGTCCAGTTCGTGATGGCATTTGAACAGCATTTGAACTGCAGACGGTGAGCACACAAGCGGCAAACACCAACAGCGTTTTGTACTATTTCGTGAATCAACCTTGGTTAATGCCGTCAAACAGACTGAACATAAACGACTGCTCACGGGAATCCTCCTAAACCACGATGACTCAGCCTTGGAGCTTAGAATGAGGTCTATCCCAGATTGACCAGTGAGTTCTGCATGGGCGACTCCGGATGAGTGTAACTAATAACGAGAGGACAAGCTGGGCGCAGTTAGTTCAGCAACCCATTGTAGCCATTGGTCTTAGTTTCGGACACACAACACACATCGATACCCAGTGTGTCCAACGCAGGTGCAAGAACAGCGTGTTGAAATATTTGGCTTAGAATGCAAAGGTTGAATGCCGCCAGGGAAACGGACAACGTGGCCTTATAAAGGCTTGTTGCAAATAGGCATCCGATGGTTGTTGTGGGAAGGTGCTTCAGATGATTCTACTCCAGTGCCACTTCGATTGCCGTCAAGTATGGAAGGATGGTTAGTAAAGGGGGTCGGGATAAGAGTAAGAGGAACAGGTGAAAAATAAAGAAGGGAGGCACTAACAGTAGCAGGTTTACTGTTCTCCGCCCTGCTGTATGCAGCCTATAAGGCGATCATTCATAATCTGGGCGACAGTCGATGCAGGATGTAGTTAGAGTTTGGGAAAATTGTCATGATGGTATGGTGGCTGAGATATCGCCAGGGCGCCCAGACCTAGACAAGAGGACAAATAGGGACTTCAGCCAAATCTTTTGGTTCAAAAGTCGGTCAGCAAGGCAGCGGGGTGGCAATGATTTAGTTTTGCAGATATGGACACCACCACGTTTGAAACCCCAAGCTGGAGGAGCAGGTGACTGAGTTTGTCTGACGACTAGCCATTGACCATCCTGGCAGGAGTAGCACTTAAGGGGCCCGGAAACATCACCCAGTATAGGTCAATGGGTCAAGGAGGTACGCAAACCCTAGCACCACGTTAACTTCCAGTCTCGTTGGAACGGTTGGCCTGAGACCGCTGAGACCCTTCATGCTCATGAATGTCTCTAGTAAGTCCCCTCTCAATCTGCGTCGCCTCATTGAGTACAATATTCAGTTGGCTAACCCAAGTTTATGCGGCAACTCCCGTTGTCCATTTAACGTTTGAGTGGCCAGTCTTTGTACATCATCAATACAATTTATATACTTCTGCAGGAAGGGCGCCCAGGCCTGAACACTGTATTCCAAATGTGGCCTGAACTCTGCTCTATACAAGTGGAGAAAGACCTTTGGCCTAGGACAGCAGAGCTCACCTGAGTAGAAATAACCCCTGTCGTGTTTTGTTTGTAGCATGCTTACATTGCGCCGACGGCATGAAACTATTCCTTACGATGATGACAAGATCGCACGCTTCGATAACACAATGCATTGCCAGGGACCCAGCAGGTGATTGTAGATCCACATTTTCGTCCCTCTGGGTCAATATTTGGCACTTGCTGGCATATAAGGGCAGATCCCATGAGTTCGGCCAGTTAGCAACAGTAGCCAAATCTTTAGGTAGAGTAACCATGTCGCCCTTGCTAACAAACAGGAAAGCATCAACAAATTACTAGAAGGGATCTTCAAGTTAAGAAGCCGTCATTCATAAACATAAGCAACATTAGCGGACCGAGTACTGAAACCTGCGGGACTATACTATGTGCTCAAAATACCATTTCCAACCTTAACAGGAAACTTCCTACCGCAGAGGAACGCGGACAGCCACGAAAGTATTCGGGGTGTAGTCCAAACTAAGGCCATATTTTCCAGCAGAAAGTGGTGGTTTACCGAGTCAAAACCGTTACTGAAAGCAACATAAATAAATAAATAACATATTGATAACATATTGATAACATATTGATACTGGAATCCCGTCATTAAGACGCCGGGCTAGGGTCAGAGTTATGGTAATGCAAGGGAGTTATTCCAATTATTTACCTCCTGTTTTGTCCTCAGGAGTTCGACTTAGCAGCTTCTTAGATTGCGCCACGCGAGTCAAAAGACATCCCACTGGACGAGAAGTATATTTGCGAAAACACAGAACGGACCGACGTGGGCATGAAAACACACGGCTTACAGTTCAAAGCACCGTTGTGTGCTTGTTTTAGTTTATCGATCCAAAAGAATCACGGGACGTTCGAGTGGTATGAAACAAGCAATAGTGACAATGTTCTGCAACAGAGAAACGCACTAGTCTGTATGTAACTGAGACTATTCTGATACTAGGCACACGGTTACTTGTGGAGAATTGCGCACTTACCTACATGAACGAGTCAATTTGTATCGTTTCTGCGCATTTGACTGAACTGTGTGAAATCTGTTTTTTTCATGCAAGTTACAAGCTTTGGACTGAATTAGTGGTGCCGACTAGGCTCGAATTTTAGGCAGCGCAATTTTCCTCGAAGCAGACCTTTCGAGACTTAAAACCACCCCCTTGTTGAATTGGTTAGACAGGTAGTTTTAAAGATTTTCCTTCGGGGATCGACCCGCAAGGGTTGCACGCATCTTCTTACCCGTTGTGGCCTTAGTCGGTGTTCATTTCCAGTCCGTGCCAAGAGTTGCGTATCCTGTCCGGTCGAGGTGCTTGAGTGCAAACTGCATAACAGTTCATTGAAAGCAAATCCTTTTGGGTCGCGTGTCTCTGGGATCCTTGCAAACCACGGTCGCAGTTGGTTGGCATGACGAACCCATATTTGTCTACCAACACGAACATCGTACATTAATTTGCCACGTCGCCCACGACTTGACCTGGTATCCAGCTTATTCGATGCCCTCGATGAGAAGCAGCAAACATTGCGTTTCCAACTCTGAAATTTCTGCGCCGTGCTCCGAATCGACTGTTGTACTGGACTTCCATATCCGAATTCGTACGATGTGATGCACACGAGACCGGGCGCCTGGGTCGAAACGCTGGGTAGCACCAGGTAACAGAGTAAGCGTTTCCTGAATGTTGTTCGCCTGAAAGTGTGCAGCAATGGTTTTACTTGGAATTGGTAGTATGGCTGTGTTATGCACCCCGGAGTTCGTTCCAAAACACATTATTCAGTGGTACCTTGAGCAACTTCAATCTATCAATCCAGTCAATGTCAAGCAGATTAAGGTTGACGCAAGAAACTAAGTAAATGGTTCCACAGAGACTCAGGTCTTTGAATTTGATGTCACATGTGAACTCACCATCTAACCTCAGTGGTTAGCCGCATGCATTTTGGGCAGTCAGATTAGTGCGTCTCAGTGGAGCATTGCCCAGTCTCGTCCATGATGATCGAGGAATGATGGTACTGTCCGATGCCTATCTAGTTGCAAGAACATGGGAACATCGTTAATTATGACCTTGAGGTACTTTCGTTTGCCCGCGAAATCTGTCGACAGTTCGCGAGAACTACTTTTGTCTTTGCTCTCTGAAACAAGGTCTTTTGGGATTTAGAGTTCGTGTACAAGTGTAGAGTAAACACAGGCCTGGAAACATACGTTTTGCTACAGTGTGATTCTTTGTGACCCACAGGTTTGCAGTTCTGACAGAGGTGCTTCTAGTAAGTACAGAATCGCACAAAATGCCATTCACCACAGTTCCGGCATGCGGTCGGTTTCTGGTTAAGTACTCTGTGGCTCACATTTTTACCTCGAACAGCCGTGCGGTGAATCTGTGGTTCACTCCTAGGGTCAGCATTTTCAATCAGTTTAGTATCATATTTTAAGTTAATCAGTCTCTGACATTCAGCAGCAATGTCCTGTAATGTCAAATGGGGTTCCTGCTCTAAATTTTGTAGCATGCGTGTGCGCACATCAGCAGCGGCATGAGACTGAAGACTGCGAACAAATAGGAGACTTTTACACCGATCGGGTGTCACGGTACCGAGTTTAAAACGTTCACACTAGATTCACAACTCCAGCGTGTGTTATAAAATCATGGCCAGCACGTTTGAGCAACTTTAAACAAGTACAACGCACAATGAACAAAGATGCTTGCTCACCGAAAATGGACGGTAGAACTTGCGCAGTCTCATGTGAGCGGAATTATCTTGGATTCTTTGCCAACACAAAATTGCTATAGCGCTCACGCTCAACTGCACGAAGTTTACGCAGCAACAGCCAACCTATCCATGCATCATCTTGCGCCGCCAACTCAACACGAAAAATAACCTCATATTTCTTGAACCAGAAAGCAAAAGTTACTCCGTTTGGTTCACCAGAAACGAACTCCGTGATCACTATCTTGACCGCATCAACGGAAGACCGTGTGCCAGCAGCTTGGTGATCAGATTGCACGTTCAGCTTCTGCGAAAATAACTCGAACCATTGCTTATGGGATATCTCGAACCGAAGCCGATGTTGATGAAGAAGCTGCTGCATCTGCTCAACTGAACTGGACATTATTCTGCAACACCTAAGTCGCCAGAATCTGTTGTGTCCTCAAGGGTTCGACATAACAGCTTCTTAGATTACGCCACGCGAGTCAAAAAACAACCCACTGGACGAGAAGTATATTTGCGAAAACACAGAACGGACCGACGGGAGGTGAAGACACACGGATTACAGTTCAAATCACCGTTGTGTGCTTGTTTTAGTTTATCGATCCAAAAGAATCACGGGAAGTGCGAGTGGTGTGAAACAAGCGATAGTGACAATGTTCTGCAACAGAAACGCACTAGTCTGTATGTAACTGAGACTATTCTGATACCAGGCACACGGTTACTTGTGGAGAATTGCGCACTTACCTACATGAACGAGTCAAGTTGTATCGTTTCTGTGCGCGTTTGACTGAACTGTGTGAAGTCTGTTGTTTTCATGCGTTACGAGCTTTGGACTGAATTAGTGGTGCCGACTAGGCTCGAATTTTAGGCAGCGCAATTTTCCTCGAAGCAGACCTTTCGAGACCTAACACTTCCCGATGTTGCCTTTTTCTACCTTTTAAATAGTTTGATCTCCAAAGGTATACTAATAAATAAATGGCCCATAACGGAACGCTACGCTATACCACCTTTATTAAAATACAATTGCGCACTATTTTGTTTTATATGCTGACCCAACACCATAAACTAGAAACAGGTGCCTCCATGTTCCGGACCGCCGTGTAATATTCCTCCGGTTCGGCGTTCAAACCTTTCCCTGTCCAAATGGCATGACGGGCTGTAATAGACACGTAGCTGTAACACAAAATAAATGCCTCGTAGACGGCCGGATGCTCAATCGTTTAATAAGAGGCAGATCTAAGGGAAGTAGCTAAGAAAGCACGGAACAGGGAAGGAAAAGTGATGGAGAAGAATAAGAGGATAAGGATAGCAGGATGCAAAGCTGATCGACCGCCTATCTTTTAACCTGTTACGGTGAAGCCCGCAGACCGGCTACAGCTACGTTCGTGGACTATGAATAAATAATGCGTTGGCTGTGTTCATTGAGTGGTAGTGAGCAGAAGGGATATCGAGTGTCAGCTCCTTTACTTCCGCATCTCCAATGGATTGCAGGCGTAGTAGCTGTGGCACAGTTTAGGATGCAGTATCAGTCCTGCAGGATCCGGGAATACTCAGCAGGTAGGTGTCTAGCAAACGTTTGAAGCTTGCCTTTGACTGCGCATTAATAACCGGGTCCGGCAGTCGGTTCCAGTCATTAAGTACTCGAATAGAGAGAGCAACGTCTGAAAGAAATTTGAACCTCCTCGGTTTAAATAGCTTCTAGCTGTGACCTCGAGTCTAACTGCCAGGAATTTGCTGGAAAACCGCCTCAGCTCATTTCCCAATTCTCTTCGCAGACTACGCCTAGTAAAGATGAGGTCTCCGCGACGTCGGCTGTAGTCTAGAGAAAAGTTTTATCCTCTGTAGTCCGGCGGGAACAGGGGTTCGCGTAGCTCAAGGACAAGTTTCGGGGCCCAGCAATGAACTTCTTCGCTGTTGTCACTTGCATGCTTTGATTGTGGGGCTATGGCCAGAATTCCGAATTCAAGCATGGGACGGCCGAGGGAGGTAAAGAGATGTCTGAATATCTGCGGCGCCATTTTAGAGAATGAGAACCTTACGACGCCTCACAGCTTGTTTGCGGCGGCAGTCTTCTTTATTGTGTCACGGGTAGTTGCGAGATCGGCGGATACTATTGTCCCCAGGCCCTTTTCCTGAGTGCATTCTTTAGTAAGCACCCGCCAATGTGATAAATGCCCAGTGGTCCAGCAGTACCGATGGGAAGGACAGAGCACCTATCATTGTGGTCAGGCAAACCCCACTTGATAGCCCAGACGCGCAGTAGATCAAACGTTTCAAGTAATTGGTCGACGCCTTCGAGGCTGTACACTTCTGACCACAGCTTAAGGTCGTCTGCATAATTCAGGCAGTCCGTTTGTAGCATAGTTGGTAGATCATTGATATAGAGTTTGAACAATTGCGGTCCCAAGCTGGAGCCTTGTGGTACCCCACTGGACATAGGCACTGGAAATGAGAGGGTATCGTTTAACTTTACTTGCACGTTCCGGCCTTGCAAGAAATCACTGATTCATAGTAGAACGTTCCCTGTTATGCCTATTCTGCAGAGCTTAGAGAGTAGTCCCTGGTGCGGGACTCTTCAGAAAGCTTTGCTGAAGTCCATGTAGACCACATTTAAGCGTTTCCAGCGTGCGATGACTTAGCCCGTTTATCTCTTGCGAATAGCGTTAGGGTTGCAAGAACGGCCCCTTCGGAAGCCATGCTGAGTATAGGAAGTGTTATACATTTTTTCGCAGTGTCGATAGACGGCACATTTAATGAGCTTTTCGATGATCTTGCAGGCGACCAAAGTCAAGCCAATCGGCCGATAACTAGCAGGGTCCCGGCGGTTTCCATCCTTGTATTTCGGCATAACTATGCCCGTCTTCCAGTCGAGAGGTTATCAACCAGTTTTAAGAGAATACTGAAAAATTTGAAAAAGCAGGGCGGCAATGAATTCTGCAACCATCTTGAGAAAACGGAGGTGCAGCTCGTCGGTGCCTGGTAGGGAGCCTAAGTTCAGTTCTAGCAGTAACTTCAAAGTAGCACCTGCGGCAACATCGATATGTTTCGGAGGTACTGGGTGTGCAATTACACGGCTGTTTGCCAGTGTGTCTCTTTTCATGTATACTGAGGAAAGCTATAGAGCTAAGACGTCAGCTTCGGCATCCCGATCATGGAGTATTATAGCTGGCTCGTTCGTAGACAACGCAGGAATTCCGCAGCCAGCTTTGAATGATCAGTTACGGAATGAAAATATTTCCTTTGGCCTAAAAAAGCTGGCTCAGTCAGCATATGCTCACATCATTGCCTACTTTCACGTTTCTGACGGAGCAGAAGTTCTTGACGGTCTTGTATTTATAGTAGTCTGAGTCTAAGCGGGAATGTTTGAAGTTGTGCCATAGTTTTTGTTGCTGTTGCATGTTGGTCATGAGTTTTCGATCGATCAAGGGGACTCTTGGAGAGGCCTATTACTGTGGGATGGGGTGAGTTTCACAATGAGCAGCTTTGACTTGGAGAACAGGTCGTTCCAAGCAGCATCGAGCTCCAAGTGTTGTGGAACATTCCACTCCGGAGCATACGCTGTCGCTACTAATTTGGATGCGTCGATGCGCCATAAGTTGAGACGGTGTGCGCTATGGGCTTGAATAGCTAGGCGCTTAGTCTATAAGAGATCGTACAATGGTCGCATTTATCAATTATCTCTAGAAAGGTCAATTCCGAGATATCAGACAGAGCCGGAGTGAGCCCAAGATCACGATCAAGGAAATAGCTGCAAAAATATTTTAAGAATAGTGGCCTGTCACTGAGCAGATAAGTAGGCGCAGTCCTACGACAGCAGATTTATGCACATAATTTTTGAAACGTGGTATCAGTCAACTTGCCAATGCTTGTTTGAGACAGTGACTTTACTGAGTGGCCAATTACACCCGCCACGTCGCAGTGTTGTTACACAGCGTTTTGTGGCTCCTTGTAGGGTATGGGCTTGCCAGGCAAAACCCACCCCGTCCTGAAATACTGCCGTGCTTATGGAAATTGTAAAACTTTCCTGCACTTTTATTCGTGGCGCCAGTGCTAAAGAGGTGCTTGAGGTTTAAGGACTTGTAGCGGTGGCCCGGATAAGCACCGTGTAGGCATTAGTTGGTGGCGAGTCATGACTGCCACGTCACAGTATTGTTACCAGTCATTTGTAGCTTTTTATAAGTGGGACGCGTCCCAGACAAAAATTCACCACCTCCCGGAACACTGCCGCCGAACTATATGCTAAAAGGGTGTAAACCCGAAACAACGAGTTGGCGCCACGAGAAGGTTGTTCGGCTAACCGACTATGATACCCAAATTGGTGGGGCAAATAAAGTAGAGGGGGACGGACAACAAAACGCACACACAACTGGCATTACAGCCGGCTCTTTTTCAACTTAACTAGTGTGTCATAACAAACGTGTTTATTGTCCCTGGTACGCCAGCCAGGCAGTAGTGACGCACCAACCGATGCCAATTTCAAAGTGTGAGCCTTCTTTTTTGGCCAAGTCATCGCTTGGTCTTCTCTCCTCTCCTTCCATCCACACCTTTGGGGCGCAAACAACGCACATCGCGGCAGTCCGTGGGCTGGCATGCGCAACGCGTGTCCTAGCCATCGGAACCTGGTGGGTGATGGGACGGTTTGCTTGCTCTCACTGCATGAAATACGCGACATCAAACACGCTCATTTCTCACGTGCTGCTCTCATCTGACATGAGCTAATCTGCGAAGTCATAAATGGTCAAACGTGACTAGACTCTTTAGGTTGGTCGACTTGAAGGGCTAGGTTTAACAACCATTTGAGAGGATTGAAAGGACGGCTGTATTATAAACTGCCCTTCAGGTTGAGAGTGATGTCGCGTAGGGGCCATGGGTGGCTGGGCTCAGCAACATCACCTTAAGCTTTTGCTATACATTTTTTGATATGGTCTCCAATCCCAATGATGCTAAAGTAGCTGCCCCGATAATAAAATTTCTGGACTGCTTCTGAATGACCACCACCATGAGTCAGCGCATAGGCGGGTTCCTGCCAACCTTGGTGGAATGCTTTTCGATGGAGCCAAGCAGAGTCCAAAATGATCGGCAGCCAGTGATAATCGGTCCAGTGCTGCTTGGCGCGTTTGGGTGATGTCCCAAATGAGGGCAGCGTTGTCCGCGTACCTTAAGTCAAGTCGCCCATCAGGAAGCATCTGCGCAAAAGTTACGTCGTGTTCAGCGAACACCGCTCGCATGACTTCGTCAGTGGCGAGGGTAAAGAGGAAACGTGACAGCAGGCAGCCTTCTTTCACACCGCTGGAGATAATGAAGGACAGCGACAGCTTGTCATAAATGCCTAGTCTGCCTGAGCTGTGCGCGTACATTGTTCTGATAACGTTAACGTATTTATCGGGCACCGTTTACCTCAGGGGTTCCCTTACCACATGCTTACTGGTTATAACGTTAGAGGAGCATTACGTGATGCTCCGGAAATACATTCGACTGGATTAGTCTACTCAGCTCATCAAACATATGTTCCGCAGAAGACACATTTTTTACTAATTTGTTTCTGGCCTGAGATTGCTAAGCTTTGGCTGTGGGTCTAGGATAGGCGATGGGCATAAGTTAATGGATATTATTAAGCCGTTTTCAAAGTTCCGCATAGTCGTCTGCGGTTTAAGTTTGCGCTGGCTCTCGGTTTGCCTAGAAGTCAGGCCAATGAGCGCTCCGGTGGGTCCTGGACTGTCTTTCAGGCAAGCCATCCTGTGTCGCGTTCACCAGGGGTCAGTTCTCGGACCTTCACTGTTTGCCTTGTACCTTACCGACCTCCATGAGAAGCTAAGGTTACCATTCCTTTATGTTTGCGTAGTAATTAGTATTTTGGAATATCGTGAACAAACCATTTGCTCCAGTGACTTTGCAGCCAGTTCTTGACGAGCTTGGATATCCATCAGCGTTAAAGCAGCTGCAAATAGACCTTCCTAAATGTCCTGATATGTGCGTACGATCAATCACACCCACAAGTTTTTATGTACCTGTGGAAAATGTAGTGTCTTATGTGACCCAACAAATTAGCTAGGGTAGCACGCTGTCTTCTGACTACAAATCCAGCGAATACGACACGACGGCTACTCGCAAAAAGAATTGTAATGCTGCGCATGATCCGCAGGCTGCGTTGCTTTCAGCCTTTGGCAGGCCATACATGGAGTACCGCGCTCAGGCCTGTCTTCCAGGTTTGATCTGCAACAGATGGCAGTCGAACGAGTCCTGTGGATTAGCACAAACAGAAATAAATAAACGAAGTAATGTTCCCGGCAGTGCGAGAGAAGGCTGCAAGGGCATTCTAATAAATAAACAAATAATTTGTTATTCTCGTATGCATTGAGTCGCACTAAACGAGCCATAATCACAATTTTACAAGCAAGTAGTAGCAACAAACATGTTGCGTTACACGCTATGGGTAGATGGCCACAAGGTGTAGATGCTGCAGAGTTTAGAAAAGTATGGATGAGGAACAAATTGGTTTGAAGTGACGATAAGCTGTGTTCATGTGTGTAGTGTAGTTAAACAGTAACGACGTATAAAAAGAAGTGGTGTTGGAATGTAAAGATGAGGAAGTAACTTATAGTGTATGTATCAGTAATGGAAAAATTTGGTACTACTCAACTTGCCAGTGTGGATCCTTAGGCACTACAAATTTAAAAAAAGATAAACGTAAATAACAGTACAAGCCTATCAGCGGCCTATGGATCAGAGATTAAGGGTTTTAAATTTCGTAAATGTATATGCATATGGCTGTAATACTTGGATTTGTGAACGTAACTTCGCATTTATGAGTATTTTCGTTCGGAGCGTCAGCCCGAAAATGAGAGAATGGAAGTCTTCGTATTGGATGGCTGGCGGCTGTGGATTGGGTAAGGTCACCTGGATACGTAAGGAGCTGTGGTTTTAGTTAGTGACGAGTCATGTTCGCTATGTCACAGTGATGTTAAAAAGATCAGTGTGGCATTTTGTAGGGAGAGGGCTTGTTAGGCTCAAACCCACCACGTCTTATAAGCACGCCGTTGAACCGTTCGCCGAAAAGAGTGTAAGCCGAACTACCTAGCGAGCACAACCAGGCGGTTGTTCAGCGAGCCTGGGTGGTTGCGCAGTTTGCAGAGGACCGCGCTCCACTATAGGCGCCTTTGGGGCGACTGTTGATTTTTAACTCTCAATTTCATTTCCTCGACCTCTCCCCTTTTATTATTATTATTATTAGATATTAGTATTACTTCCATAGGTACGCATTTTTGCTTGTACAATTATAATTAGTTGCTTTGTTGTTTGCCTTCCCTTAGCATCTATATATAAATTCATAGTTCCTTACAAGTATAGTTGGAGCACATCTGTTATTTACAACTTTACAAAGAACCACGCTAATTACAGTTGTACGGTAAGTAGTTCCCCTGTAAACGCCTAGCGATAGGGGTTCCCCGATATGTACGCAAGAGAATATGACCAGGTATAACATGTTACAGGCATTACGTTCAGTCAGCTTGCACTGCCATTTAACTGCTATTTAGCGTGGCTATTCGCAACTATTTGTCATCATTTTTGTTGGCTTGTCTGATTACCCTAAGTCTAGAGAATTGCACTGTCAGTGAAACGGTAGGCTGTTCATTTAGGGAGTAATAAAATATTACTGAGTAGGTTGCTATGATACTTCTTGCTAGGAATTCGATTCATATTGGCAGATTTGTGTGGTTTTCTTAGCCGGCGCCTGACCTGAAGCTGCCGGCTTCAGCATATGATATGGGTGTTTCAAGCAGAGAGGGAAAGAATGCTTCCCTGTGGCAAGGTGAATATATTGGAATCGGAGGTAGGCTTGGTGGTAGGATCACTAAATTGATTGTGCATCAAGTTCGAGGCCTTAGGAATCTGAAGACTGCGCTAGTGCTGGCCAGAAATCGGGGAACTGCTGACGTCCCGTAATGTGGCGGTCTGTTTGGGTTGTTAGTGTAGGTGTACATCGGCGCCCGACCCCTGGGCTGGATAGGCGTCCCATGCAAGTCATCAAAACAGCCTTGACATTGGATTCCAAACTTATTGTGTTGGAGAAGAAAGGGCTAGTTGCTGGCCGATGAGGAATCTGGCAAACCTGAGTGATTGAACTGCTTCTCAACTTGTTCTGCACAGCGCTGTAATTGTTCTGATCACTTGTGGCTAAGCTGTGCACTCTGGTCGCATATGGTTTTGCTAACACAAGGTTGCATACTGAACGTTGCTCGGATCAGACGGATTAACCCGATGGTCCCCCTGCCTCCCCTGTCCATGTTTTTTCTGTGCTATACGGCTTCAACCTACCATGAGCCGTTGCTTAGGTCGTACGCATCACCTGGGGTACGTGGATAGCAACTATGGGGCTCAGACACCAAGTTATCCCGCTCAGCTCTGGTCAGTGGCTTCGAAATACTACATACCATCCACCTAACATTACCTATTTCTTATGTCGTTATTTTCACATCCCGTAACTTGGCTCCAGGCCAGTTGGTTTTACTCAGCCACTGATGGTGCGACGCTTTTACCTGCCTTTTAAATGAATCGCGGTATACACCGATAAAGAGTCATGGATTGTGTTGTCATGTATTCTCTCCCTTAGTCTAAAGGATAACAATACCCTCACGGAACACCCCTGAGGACATACCTGCGACCCACCCCTGGACTCGGAAGCAATACAGAAGGATTCACCCGCACTTCGCAATCCTGACACACTAAAGGAACCCAAAAACCTAATCAAATGAGTACAAGCCACCTGAGTCGTCCGACTTCAACAGCTGCAAACACTTGCGGTCGACTCCGATGGAGACTACACAACCATGCGAAACAAATTGGCGAAACGTGACTGCGCATATCCGCGAGGGTAATTGGTCAGATGCAATCTCTTAAATATCATATAACCAGTCGGCAGTGTTCCAGGGGGTGGTGGGTCTCCGCCTGGCAAGGGGTTTCCCTACAAAAGGTCACAAATGTCTGTTTAACAACACTGCGATGTGGCGGATGTGACCCGCCACTCAATGAAGTCACCGCCCCTAACCTACATTGGCAAGTTGATCGATACCACAATTATAAATTCTGTGCATATATCTTCTCTCGTACGGACCCGCCTACATATTTGATCAGCTACATACCACTATTCTTAAATATGTTTGCAGCTCCTTCCTCATGCTTCACTCAAATGACCCGCACTGCGTACACAACCTCATCAGACTAGTTCCTCATCAACATACTCCACATTAGCGATCTGCTTCTTAGCTCTACATCTCTTATTCTGTGGACGTAGACTTCGTACAACCTTTGGGCCATATGGGCCCACACTACTGACTACAACTGTACTACTCCGGCTCTTGGTGCTGCTAATCATGACATCATGTACAGTACTGCGATATGCTGATCATGCTCAAAAGGCGTGCCTGGCTTTGTGGAGAATAAAATATTTATTTATTTATTTATGTCTGGTAACTTCGTATCCGCACATCATGTACCCTTTGCCGTGATCGTGTAATGCGGCCCCCGGGTACATGGCACTGCCGTTCCGTGTTCACCGAATGAAATGCATCGATTAAACGCAAAGCAGACTGTATATAAGTCTCACCTTCGTCACCGATTTTTCTTGCATTGCTCTTTCGGTAATCTTCTGTTCCCGTTTTATAACATGTCGCATCCACTTTATTACCAAATTGACTCATTACACGACCTTCACTTAGGCCAGTATTGCCAGTGTTGTCACCCCTGATATATTTGGCACATGCATGCTGCTTTTTTTCCGGTATGCCCATTGTAACCCTGTCCCAAATAGCTTGATGCCCCACTTTTTACGGGGCACAAACCATTGCTGTGTGTTCATGCCTTGTGAGTTATGAGCGATATAAACGCTCAAAACCAACGACGGGAATATTCGTTTAAGGGTTGTACGTCCGTAGCCATTAATCCCGCTTATACAAGTAGATGGAAGACTTCCATCAGCCGTTTGTGGTATGGCTGTAACTGCCTTACACGGGTGAGAATTGTCGTTTTGTAAACATCATTACGATTGTCCCGCATAACTCCAAGCAAGCACTTTAACTTAGCGTCTGTCCGCCGGGCGGTAAATAGCAGCATTCAGGTTTACATAAACCACTAACTTTCAGAAACAACCTTCTAGGCCAGATTACTGAGTTCGTCTAGCCACGAGGTTGGAAAATAACATGCAAAACAACCATATAAATATATATTCTCCATGTTACAGAGGCACACCGACGAAGGCATGCTTAATGTTGTACATACAGCTCTGCAGATGTTTGACCAAATATTACTCCTTAACAACAGCGTGATGGTTCACGGGATAACAGATACAGGATGTGGATGTAGTAGAGGTCTCTTAGTTGAAATAGCAAAGCGTTTTGGGGATGCAAAGTTTTCCATATGCAAGAATAGTAATATAGATAAATATCGTAAGTATACGCTGAAAAGGTGACTCATACTGGTTTCACAGAAATTTGGAATGTGTTGCCCTGGAACTGATTACTTGCACCGCAGTTTGCAGTCATCTGACTTCCATTTTCGTCCACTTGTCATATTTAATGGCATCAGATCTCCATGCACAGCTTTGGATGCCTTCCGTATCCAGGTAAGGGAACCTCGAGCCTTCTGGGCGAGGAGATCGCATTTGCTGATTAAGGGTCATCCCTGTTAGCACCATCGGTCACTCGAGCGCACGAATCGGGACAGTCATCAGGCGATCATGATATATGTTTATTTATGGAAATGTGCGGTGGCGTAGTATATTAAACTTGGCAGGCATCACAATGTTTATATTATTTTGCTCCATAACAATTGATAATTCATCCGCAACACTATGTTTAAATGCACCATTTTAATACTGCACTACTGGCGCGTCCTTAGCATTTCGATTCTGTGTCTCGAGGGAGCTGAGCTCTAACCAATGGCGGAAATTTTGTTACGGCCAAGGCGAAATGGAACAGCAGGCATCAAGAAGGCAATTGCAAGACTTAGGAATTAATTAATAAGGCTTCAATAATAAAATTAAATGCACCGATTATGTTTATGTAGTGTCACAATAACGTAACGTTTGTAGTAAATTAGTTTACTGTAACCATGGTAACATGTCCCCGAAACTTCCAAACTGAGTAATTGCAGCGAAAAGCTGATGTTTCAGGGGCTCGTTAAACGGTGAAATATGTTAGTTGCCTAATATACGTAAGCCTGTTTCAAGTATCCCATGAATGAAAATGTGCTAAAACGTTGCAGGAAATGTATACTTCAGGCTTACCTCGCATGGTGTGCTGTGGTTGTTCGTTGGTGATGAATTCTTATAAAACATCATTTGCTGCAACGGGGAAATCAGGGAATCCGCAACGTAAAATAAATGAAATTATGCAAAAAAATGTTGCGGAAATGGTAGTGTTGTTGAATGTTAACCGGTGAAGGAGATGTAGAAGCCATATTATTTTGAAATATGCAATTAAATGGGGGAACTTGTAAAATCCATATGACAAGTACGCAGAACTACCTAATGATCGGCATAAATTAGCTTCTAAAAACGTGACAAGGGTAATGTGAAATAATGAGAAGTGTACAGTTGTGCACTGTGTTGCAG
This sequence comes from Dicrocoelium dendriticum, assembly GCA_944474145.2. NCBI lineage: Eukaryota > Metazoa > Platyhelminthes > Trematoda > Plagiorchiida > Dicrocoeliidae > Dicrocoelium > Dicrocoelium dendriticum. The sequence continues at coordinate 95,494,686 of OX104064.1, read as the reverse complement.
TATCTGCGAATTATCGACGTGGAATTCATTTCAAATTATTAATGTGCCGGCCATCCAGTAGGCGTACTGCGCAGTGGTGGTGAAAACTTAATGATTAATAGCAATAGCCAGATATATAATGCATAAACGTAATGGTATATTTAACGATGTGAAACTGCAGTTAAAAAATAAATAACAGATATCCCAGATTGTATGGATTTATATATCATCCGAAGGCTATACATATCGATATATTTATTTATTTATACCATATGTTTATATGATAATAGAAATGAGTGAAATGAGAACAATATTGTATATATATATATATACATAAATATATGTTCTTAAACAAAAGTCCAATATATATATATACATGTGGATGGCGGTATACGGTTTCGGATTTGCCTGTCACTGTGGCCAGCCACAGGACGTCTGCTCCTACAGAGGAGCAATGGTTGACTTGCGCTGCATCACCCAGAGCTCCAAGCACACACCCCAAATCCAGTGCAAACACGAAGAAATAATACCGGGAGGTATGTGGATGGGAGCCACGTTTCATCAACGGAGCCGGCCCACACTCCTTCAAAGTCAAACACGAGCACGCTGTATTTGGGAATCAATTGAACACAGGGCGGTGGCTGGACCGTAGTCCGCTCCAAACTGAGTGCATGGAACCACTCTTTGATCCAAACATGGCCACAAGGACCGTGTACCCCGTCCCCTCCAGCAATGACCAACTGTCTCCTAGAGCCAGTGTGGACGTGGTAGTGGGTGAGAGACAGGTGGGTACCTTGTCAACATGCACATCAAGCGCAGCCACGCCGGAGATATCAAGCAACAGCGGATCACCTAAAACGATAAGATGTAATGAAATAAATAGAATAAGGCATACAGATACGGAGACATAACTCTGTATTAAATGAGAGTGTAAAAACTGATTACGAACGAATCCGCGATAAGTTCACGAGGTCAGGAAGCATATTTTATGGAAATGCCACAAACAGGAAAATGCTATGGAAATTAACTACAATTGGCTTAAGCGACGTGTGAAAGTTTATAGAAGAGAGTACTGGTAGACATTTATATAAGAAAGAAAAGCATTAGGACAAACTTGCAAACCCACCACCTGATATATATAAATATATATGTGAAAACCATGCTAACACATGTCCATATATTTAGACGTATTTTTTCTAATGGAATGTGTATAGAAGTTTGCAAGTATGACTTAACTTAGGAAATGTGATAACGCATTCGTCGATCCGTAAATGCTGGCATTCCCTATGTAGGGAGGCATCTTTCCTTCGTTGAATGTCAGCACTGGTAATCATCATTCGGCATAATAACGGGCTATCAGCAGAAGTGTTGCCACATGCACGTGTCAGTTGCAATGTAACCATGTGTACTGACTTCGGGCGGGCAACATGTACTGAACCTTTTCAAAAGTTAGGTAGTTAAGTAACCATTTATATTATATAAACGAAAAGCTGCTCACTGTGTCACAATGGAAGAACACGGAATAATTTGCTGCGTAATAATTTGTTGGATAATGTACGCTCAGTTTTTAAGGGAGCTTGTGATCTACATAGCATTACTTGGCTTGGCGGTACATGCACGAACGCTGTGTGGTGAATTGTTATTATGCGAGACTGAAGCACTTGCAACACAACGGGTAACTTACCGAATGGACCAGGCGCGCACTTATTAATTGCGCGTTGGCGATGCTGAATGCAATGGAATTGGAGGGGTTGCACATGACTAATAACGTCCACAGCAAATCGAGACGTATGTATTATTGGGACTGTTTTTCTTGGGTGTGAGAACAGACGTTCGAATTATCTGCGACTACTGTCGTCTGCGTTGGAAGCGTTCGAAGTGCTCATAACCCGCAAAGCGACAATACTGAAAATGTTTGGTGGTTTTCGGTTACGACATAGAAGGGGTATGCTTAAGAAACGGAAGTCTAATAGAGCGTTAATGAATGTGGCCTACGATTACGGACCCACCCACTGAACTAGCGGCCAAGTGGTGCTGCGCATGCAAGCATTTGAGTGGGCACTACTGCTTTGTAAGGATGGACCATAACGCTGCAGGGCATAGTGTGGCCCTGAAAAGGGCCTTCGGGTCGTTCACTAAGTAATTGGAAAGCGGAGGTGGATAACAGTGCGGACTAACGAGAGAAATGCGAACGTCGCGGCGGGCAGCTGTGAATCCTGCGTACAGGTTACGCTATATGCGGAGTGGGATGGAAAGTACAGAAGCGTGGGCATGCATTGCTTATCTGAAAAGTAATTGATTGGAGCAGCACCACTCACCTGTAGACATGGGTGGCACTGCGGTGCGGTAGACAAACAATGGCGTGTAACATGCGAGCAAGAAGGTGAGCAAGTGGTGCGGTAGACAAGGTACTTTGAAATAAACGTGAATTAGGTCCCCGCACACTTACATTTTCCCAATGTGGTCATTTACTGGAGCACTCATGAATGAAGTACAGGGACGCGGCAGGTTGCAAGTAGCGGGAGGTGTGGTGCTATTTAGTTGGATATTTATGCCAACGTGCTGGGTGCTTAGTAAGCCTATAGAACTGCCACGGATGTGGTATTACTGTCTGCACTCAACGAGACTCCCTTAGTTACCTTCCCGCATGACCAGTGCACGGGGAAATACTATGGGTCCCATAACAAGGGCGGCATGCTCGCAATTTAATCGGTATTCATTTTGGCTTTACTAGCGTAAGCCTATGTATGTCCAACAGAGGTACACCAATGTTGCCGGTAGCTCTACCAGGCTCCATGAACGGTGGTTACTTGGTCCTAGTACGTCCCAAGACACTAAATCAATATTACCACGGGGTAAACTACCAATATTGGCTCCACATGCCTTCAAGACATATTCGTAGTTATCCTATATTTGTCCCATAGTATCTGTTTCATTATGGCGGTAAGTGTAGGGGATATTGTTGGCTCCACAGACGTTTGCGACCGGCGTTTATGGAGCCCATGTTGGCGGCTCCGCTTGGTCATCAGTACCGCCGCTGATAACCCATAGTTCGAACTTCACACGCCCCATGAAGGTTGGTTACTGTGCCCCTATAAGGCCTTTGGCAGCTGCGTCAGCATCGCTGCTGTGGAAGTAGCAGCTGTTGACTTTACATGCCTTCCTGACGAGCCTATATAGGTCTTAAACTAGTGGAATCAAAATGGCCACTGGCAAGTATGCACCATAAACACGATGCGCCTCCACCAGGAGTATTGATTAGGTTCCAAATATGCCAAGTATTCACGTTATTATGGGGTGCGGTTTCTGCGCCCTTGACCCACGACGCGCAAGCAATGAGGAACGATGTATTTGAAATTGTGCTACAAACACACAGGAAGCCAATATTCGTAGATGTAACGCAAGGTTGACTTACAGATTCGAGAGGTACCAGTGTTGTGCACCTCCAGGCAGTCATCGTGGACCTTGCACAATATATATGTGCAGGAGATGAGTAGCTGGAAATAAAAAAGGCCGTTGGATTCGGTGAGAAACACATGATCACCTAGCATGGCCGTGTTACCCCGCAATCTGTGACTAGGGTGTATATGGACGGGTGAAGAGTGGAAGAAAAACACCGCAAATGCGGACCTTATGAGCAGACAATCTCACCCGCAGTTGCTTTCCAAAATGAGGTGGTGTCCATTCCTGCTGCACATCATTGCTTCTATCCGCTGGTTTGCGGATTGGCGGAAGAGGTAGTTCTCATCAATATACGAAGACTGCATAAAGGTGAGGCAGGATTACTTCAATGGTGTACGCAAGATTATGGTGGTCACCAATTTGCGTGAAGTACAGGGTATCAGAAAGACATAGTAAAGTGTCACATTATAACCCATGTTTGACGGAATTGGCGAATCAAAGTACAGGAGCACAACGGCGTAATGTTTTATGACGTTCAAACCATTCACCAATATTCCCGACCCTGCGGTTGAGCGTGTAAATAACTCGTAACCCACAAAGCTTGAACACTGAGAAATGGTTTATATCCCGTGAAAAGTAGGGCATAAAGCACGCGGAGACAGGATTGCACCACCAAACAAGGAATCCAATGGGCATGTCTACTGGCGGTCTAAACGCCAGGTGTATATTTGCGCTGCACTTAGCTGCAGTGAATCGGACGACATACGCAATGGAGCATCGTTAGTGGAGACCATCTGGCATCCCGAATTGCGTCCCAGTCAGTAGACGGATGTGTGCGATGCGACTGGCAGACTCGTCCAAAGCTTTGACGTCGTGCGTGGCTATTAGGCATCAGTTTGTCACCATTGCCTACACCCCACAAGCATGGATGCCGTTACCTCTAATTTGACCTCGGGTAGAGGCTAAGCTCCTTGCTTGGGAAGCCATAAATATGGACCAAGCGAGGACGATTATTCGCCATACCCACACTTATGCTATTGACGAACGTGGTCGCTAGCACCGAGAGGTCAGGTCAGGTTCAAAGGACGATACAGGCCTCCTCCTAACGAGCGCCTTGTTTCCTGCACAAGTAAGCGACCAAGCGCCCCGCTACTACGACTTCTAAGTTGTATTCCACATCCATGACGAAGTCGGGAAATTTAATAACTAAGGGGCAAAAGGGACGGGTTTTGTCCAATCCTAAAGCTAGTGGGCAGCTCAACGAACTGATGCAGGGGAACATGCAAGACTAGATAGAAAACTCAGTAGCAAAACAAGTTGAAATAGCATCGCAGGAGAACTTCTGGCAGTTCAGCTGGTGGAGAACAAACTTCATCATCAATAAATATCTATTCGTCGAATGTTTATGGATGACATCAACTAGACTACCTTCAACCGTAACGGGCTTCTATCAACCAACACAACTTTCAGTTGCACGGATGAAATATAAAAAGGCTCTGGCTAGCGCGCAAAGTATACGTCGTCAATTTAGTGAGGGCTGAGTTGACGTACCAAGCAACGCCATCTGCGCGACGATCGAAGGTGCAGTCACACCAGCACTATCACGGTTATACACGGTAGCTAGAAGTGAGAAAAACAGATACTGTGACGCAATACAAACAAGGGGAATATGCCACAGGTACAAGCCAGCTGAGCCACCGGTAATGGATAGGCACCGTTTCGGTGAGCTATCTGCCGGCTACTATGTAGCAGAAAGAATTTACTATGCAAAAATGTTAAATAATGAGATCGTGGTTGGAAGGGAGGCTAAGAGGGATGGGGTGGGATAAAAATACACAGCACGAACGCCACTGAGGTCGGCTCCTAGCCATATCAGCAACTGTATCCAGCCAAACGTGTTCGTCTTTCGGAGTCCAACCAGCCCAGACGCTTCAACCGAGGCCAGCTCAGAAGTGAGGGCCCGCATTACGCTCGACCAAGTCGTCGTTTGACCACCCCTCCTCTTCTTCCATCCACACCCCCGGCGCGCAAACAACGCACGTCGCGAGCGTCGGTGGGTTGGCATGCGCAACACGTGGCCGAGCCATCCGAGCCTGGTGCGTGAAATGACGGTGCCGAGAGGTTCGTCTCGGTAGTCCGCCAAATCGCATCTGCAGGTCCGCACATCCAACTGCGTGGTCGGTGTCCACACTTGTGCTCCAAATCGAGCGACAGTTCTTGACGCAGCAATGTGCTCGATTTGCGTCCATAGCTGATTCGCGGTTGCTTTGCGCCAAGTCGCCCACCGGCGGGTGCTGTGTCGGAAATTAGTGCTGGCTAGAAATAAGCCAGCATATTCACGCAACTGAAGTAACCGCGCACAGTTATCATTACGGGAGCATACACCCTGTTGGCCGCCCAGATGAAGTTCATTAGTGCAAAATTTTCCAGCTTGAGGGTTCAGATCCCCAGCCAGCACAACAGTGTCCGAGATTCTTCTGTGGCGAAGGAGCTCGTTCAGTTGGCGATAGAAGTCTTCTTTTACCGATTCAGCGCTAGAGTTTGTCGGTGCATAGGCAGCGAGGATAAATGGTGGACACCTGTTCATTCGGCGCGACTTCCAAGCTCTGAATGGGGCAGCCAACAGACCGTACACCTCCGGCTACTGATTGGGATCCAATCAACCAGAGCAACTTCAGCCCGTGAGACTCAGAACGATTCCAACACCGGCTTGGACGGTGCTCGAAGCTGCACCGTCACTGGATAGGCGCAATGAGAAAGTGCTGCTGGTGTCACCTGAAGGGGAATGGAAAGTGGGCACAGAGCTCCAGTCTTGCCGGCTGGTCTCCGATGAGCAGCAGATGTCGATCGACGGGGTCTCTCATGTTCGGGCAAGTGCTGTCTGTGGACCGATCTGTAGCAATGTGCGTACACTGAGGCATGCTAATCTAAGAGTTGATCGAGGGCCCCAAATGGAAGACGATGAAGTTGGCTTGGTCGCTTGTGTGCACACAAACTTGTTGACAGGGCCAGAATGACGCTACACATTTACATGAGTTAAGAAGGTAAAAGTCTATTAAAACAAGATAAGGGAGGGTCAAGAATTGGGGTTTGAAAACTGGGGGATAAAACTGAGGCTGGAACGGGACGTTAAGAGTGAAAAGGCGTAAGAGGGGGAATACCGTGGGTAGGTTTGTGCACTAGGATCTAAACCCCTATCCACCCTTCTCGATGCCGCAGATAGGGCATCGTTGCTTATCCTCTGCGTTGGCCCGCGTTTCAGAAACCTGTTTGAAGAACTATGCATTGTATTGCCTGGGTAGGTTGCTGTCAGTTTGCTCATGCCTAGACAGAAGAACGATTAGGGTTCTCAACCAAAGCCTTTGGTACAAAAAGCTGGCCGCAAAGCAGCGGCTTGGAAGTTGGGCTACAAGGAGTCCGTTTTGAGCAATAAGGTGTCGCCTCATTCCAACCCCAAACCTGGAAGCTGATTTCGTCTGGCCCCTAACCGTTGACCAATCTGGTATGAGTGGCTCTGACGGTGCAAAAGCACCAACCCAGCATAGTTCAATGGACCTGTGATGCGCGCAAACTATCGCATCAGCTCCATTGCGAGGCGCACACACTACAGTAGTGCGTAGCCCGATAAACACACTTCAGTCTGCGTGACCTCGGTGGACAACCGTGCATCAGTGAGTGCAATAACATTTTCGCCGCAGTTGTCAACTAAGGCGTTGACTTGGCAGAGCTTGTTTCGCAGGATACGCAAATTATTGAAGATCACCTGTTTGTATTTGGTATTCTGAGCCGGGATCGTGCGCCATTGGAACCGGTTCTGGCAGGGAGGAAGTGCACCGCCTGCTCACCACACGAAAATCATCTAGGAAATTTCTTCTGCTGCTCCACGACGGGCTTCAATATCGCAAAGCCACCCGCAATTTCAACATCTCCGTCAAAGCGAGAGCTAAGTGCAACACGACATCAGTGCCTTTGAGCTTAAAGGCAAAAAGTAGAAGAGCTTGGCGTACCTCTGGAGCGGACCGAGCAACACGCAACATTTTTCTCAGTCGACTAACTACACAGTCTAATGCGCTTTTGCACAGTGACGCTGGAAAAGCCCAGCAGTAAAGTTGATTAAAGCATATCTTAAAGAAACGAAGATCATCTAGCATTTGCTCCTTTAGAAGAGCAGCATGACTTGTTGCCGATACTGGAACTAACACTGCAATTAGTATACGAGTTTGAGCAACGCGGAGTGCTTTTCAAACGCTCTGTTGACGTTGACGGGTTCGCCTTAGCCCCCGAATTTTTAGATTCCAACGTCGTGAACGAATCAACCTTGGATGACACAGCTAAGTAGAAATGGAGGAGAATGGGGATACGGCACCTGACGGACATAATACATCCTCCTTGGGTCTTGCCAGCTTTTAACTTCCTTCCACTTTGCTTTGACACAAGCAGAAGCCCGATCGTCTCGCTGGCTAACAGACGAATCAAACACGGTATCTGAGGGTTCGTTGCCAACAGTGTTGCTACTAAATTGTGTACTGACAGTAGACTGGGAGCAGACGCCGGGTCCGGAAATTGTATCTTCCACTGCCACCTGACGGAGACCTAAGCAGTCCAGAAACTTAACAAAGTAACCAAATTTCCCGTCCAGCGAACACAGCAGACATCAGGCATTCCAGAGACATCGGACTGCTAGTTACTGACGTATAACGCTCAGTGCTAAGCGCACAGCAGGCAACACAACTGTGCGGTATGCTCTCGCTACTAGCCATAAGTGCATGCGGCATCAGATGCAAACCAGTTCAGTCCACTAAAACCAAATGCAAACAAATAACGCATTGCAGGCCCCCGGTCATTTCTGTAACCGGTCTGAGATACTCTGCTTTGCGACATATAACTAACCAGTCGTTAGAAGGACACGAAGAGTTAGGACTGCAATCACAGCCATCTCGACAGAAAAGTTAAAATCAAATAAAATTAAGAGATAAGCAACAGTTTTGAACCGGTTCACGTTGACCAGGTATTCATTCGACGAAAGACCGGTCAGAAATACCAAGTGTCTACGTATGTATTGACATGGACTCGCCAAATCGTAAAGGGCGAAACGAAGGCAACGTGAACTGCAATCATGCGACGACAGGTTCTTGGCGAAACAGCAGAGGCACAACAACCAAGAAACTGAGGGCCAGCAGACAAGTTCCCCCGAAATGAGCAGCTCACAAGAAGGCAAAGTAAATGTGCCTTTGCAAAAGATTAATTGCGCGCAAGCGGCTAGTAGCTGGTTAACGTCCAGTGCTCAAGGGACGAGTAACCATCCCAGGCTTTAGAAACCTCAAAGGTTCACGACAAAGGATCCAGGGACAAAATACGCTTTAGCTCAACCAGCGTCCCGGTTCGTGTTTAAGTAAGCGAGAAGAGCTCCCAGTACATCGACGTGCAACTCGTTTATTGCGTTTATACTGAAAAAGAAAGGACAGCAATAAGATCACTGTATGTTTATGTGTTTGCATAAGCTTTTTTCATGTGTTTAGAGACTGAAATGAGCTTGCACAAGTAAAAGGGGAATATGGTCAACCACATTTCTCCCAGACGTCGTTTAATGTCCTCCGTTTGTTTGCGGGGAACAGACCAAAAACAGGCTTCTAATGATGCTTTTCCCACGTGGCTCAACGACGAGACAATGGAAGCTTTTGAGGGTAGGTCAAAAAGCGCTCGTCATGATGATAGCGCGCTTTAAACCTCTGGAACCGAATTACATTTCCCCACGCTCGTAAGGAAAACACTTACAAGTCAATTTTGAGGGTAAGAATAGTCAACACTTGCCGCTTGTAGAATTACGTAGCAGCCGCTAGTTAACGCTTCTTCATATGCACCTCCATGTCAGCAAAATTAAGGGAAAAGCAATGTAGCCACATGGTCCGCCATGATTACCGATTCTGACGTGGCGCCACAGAGGTTTATTGCCCATAGTTATCCACTCAAACAACCACAGAGTAGTTATATTTGCCAATCATTTATATCCTCACGTAGACGTATTTGCCATGCACGAGCTCCTTTTATACATTTTTACCTTCACTGACAACCTAAGCAATCTTTAGCCTGGCGTACCATTCCACCTACACCACATTATGCCCATAACAGATTGGTTAGAATCCCGGTTCGGTGTCTCGCTGAGTTCGTTGGTCCACTTTCCATTATGGATAAGAATCCGGTGAACGGCGGATATCCGCCGTTATAGTAAGGTTCCTCGGAGGCCGGCCAAGATGTCTGATAAACTCGGAAAATGTGCGACGGCCCTGCTAGCAAATACGGAGGTAAACGAAGTTTTTTCTTAGTTATACGTGTCCGGGCGGAGTACGAAGGTATACGAGGTTTTACGAAGGTAAACTGAGATTTCGCTTCGTAAAAGCTTAGTGCTTGCCGCTGAGTGACACGAGGAATACGAAGGTGACTGTCCACCAAAGGGTTGTACAGTTCATAGTGCGCAGGTGCTCGCGTGCGGCGTACGCAAGAAATCAGATGACAGACGGACCGCACTTACGGAGGTAAACGGAGATTTTTCTTCGTCAATACGAAGCGTAGCCTTCGTATTGACGAAGCAACTACGAAGGTTTTTCTTAGTATGTACGAAAGATTTTCTTAGTAAATACGAAGGCTGTTCTTCGTAATTACGAAGCAGTGCAAAGGCTTTTCTCAGTAAATACCAAGGTGTTCCTACTTACGAAGCGATACTAAGGTTTCTCTTAGTATATACGAAGACACTGCCGCATATTGACGAGGCCATGCAACGGTTTTTCTGAGCAAGTACGAAGGCTGTTCTTGGTAATAACGAAGCTAAACTAAGGCTCCTCTTAGTAAATGCGAAGGTTTCTCTTAGTAAACACTAAGGCTGCTCTTCGTTTTGTGGAAGCTTAACTAATGCTTTTCGTAGTGGATATCAAAGGATTGCTCAGTAAACGTGTCGGCTTTCCGTAATGACGAAGTGCTACGTAGGCTTCGCGTAGTCAATACAACGACGTGCACTCGTACAAAGGAGGCGATAAAATCCTTTCACGTGGTATATAATAAGGGGTTCCCTCGTATGAACGTCACGGAACCAAGGTACCGGCTACTGTACCAAAGGGTTACCTTAACATGGGCGACACCATACAATGATTTTGCCAACCCTACAGGAAGGGGTTCCCCTCATGGCCCAGGCGAAATAGTTTTTCCTAATCGCAATGAAGCTATTTGTATTTAACGGTCCCTATTCATAAGCTACCGGGAATGGTTGCACTTTGGCGTGGACTGCGCAGTGAACGCTATACATAATGGCAACGCACAAAAAGTGATACCATTACATAATCAGACTGCATTGAAGAGTACTGTGCGCACTTACCAACTGCGGATTTGTTGCCTGCATTTCCTTGTCGCCGTCTGAATAGGTTAAGAAATTACCAGGGAGCATATAACGGTCTGGTGGGCCAATCAATCCCAAACGATTGCTAATGCTGACAGGTATCCTAATAGATGTCGGGACAACCGTAGGTTTGCAGCTACTGCGAAATACGCAAAAGCTGAACAGAGTTTTTCGTGGCTTTGGATAAATATAGGACCATGACCTGCACTGCCTTCCTTCCCGCCACACGGTAGGCGAACACCATGGTCACAATACGCGCCGAGACGGTGGGATAGTATACTATACGCGAAATTACCGGGCAACAATTGAAGCACACGGAAAAGTATTACAAATATATATTACTATGAAAGGAAATATTTCTTGGTGGTTCCTTGGCGCATTGCCTGTCCAAATCTATAACTTCGAAAGCCTGTAATGGAAATTGTTAGGTACGGCATTAATAGTACACAGTACCTTGGAATCTTGACTGCTAGATGTTGCAGATGTACGTCGGTGCAGGTCGCTCCGGGCAAATTGTAGCCATTTGCAAACACAGTTCGCAACGGCGTTGCCCGTGCGCCCGAACCGGTTAATGATAACTTCTGCGAAAGAAGGTAATGTGGAAAAGGGTATCTGAGTTACCTTGAAGCGCACTAAATGTATGCGTCTTCTTGAAAGGTATTGCGTTGTTTGCACCGGCAAAGTTCAACTGACGCAACACATCTCGATTCATCACCCTGTCCAGCATGTACCGAACGGCCTCGGATACCGTGCCGGCGGGTGTTGACTGCATGTGAGTAGTCTACGTCATGAATGCATATTCAGCGAACGTGACTTACCAGTTCTCGACGGAGTTCGGGGTCCAGTAATTTGCCCTCCAACTCCAAGAACTCCTCAATGTTGGAGGTTGGTAGGGCTTACTCCGTGGCTTGCATCGGCCTTGTATTCCACATCGCTTGCCTCATGAACGCGTGGCTCCCCTTCAAAACTTGAAGTGTCTCTTCCACGCGCCTAAGGGAATCTGATAATTGTTTGCGTAATGCGCATGACAGGGGCACGTACCAAGTACGCTGCGTAGCATATTGCGGTCTTGTTCCCGCATGCAGAGTTCATCTGCATAAAATTTGTTGCAAGAAGCTCAACCATACCTGCTACAGCGTGCAATGTGTCCATAACACGGTTGTCGGCTTGAGGACACCTGCCTGTCATGGCGTGTATCTAAAGTGAGGAACGTTAAGACTTACAGCATGTGATAGGCTCAGTTTGAACGGCAACTTGATTAGACGGACCTGCTGAGGAACACGCACATCACAGTAACGTTTTCATACATAATAAGAACTTACGCATGTCAGCATTTTCCTCGACAGCATCAAGATTATGAGTAGGCGGGGAAGACCGCGCCAACTCCTCCAAGGAGAAATCGGGGTACTTCCCATAGCTTGCAGCTGCTGGAGCATTGGTGCGTCGTTTCTTTTTGGGGGGATAATCATCCACAGAGTCCCGTAGTCTAGCTGGCAGGCGTCTGCAATGCATTGCGTTATCACTTGTGTAGCACATTACATAATTCGTTTCGGCGATGTTTGCATGGGGATGGTGCAATCTGTGTCCGTAGCAAAAGGTTGATCCGCGAACGACCTCTCCACGCGGCGGGCATCATCGAAATGCACTGCAATTGATTAAATGAATGCGCTTACCTGTACGATGAAGCACGGTCACAGGGAACATTTTGCAATCCGAAATGGGATATCTGTGCTCCCTCACCGCCTGATGGTATTCGAAGAGGGGAAGGTTGGGCAAAATACCATGCTGCCCGTCTTCCAACAGCCACCTGCTGCTTATTGTGCCCACTTGGGGTACCTCGTTGTGCGTGTAACTGACCACGCAGAAATCCCAAAGCGGCATATCTATAGAAGCAATGACATGCGTGATTACCGCGTGCATTCCACTCCTGGATGCCCCCGCAATGGCACGAAACAGGGCAACACAGCCAACCACAGGCTATAGATAGAACACACCGAAGTAATCTATGGAAAAGGTTTATTTAACGGCGGAACAGTTACCTAATGCTAAAAATAAGGCACCAGAGGAGAGCTAGCTAAGGAATATGTATCTGCGGGTGGAGTGCGTGCATGCATGTAGCTGCCAGTGCGAGTCGCGGTAGGCACGGATGCATGTGGTATTGGTGCCTCAAACAAAGGGGCTCAAACAGCTTGGACAAGCAAACCGCCTAATACGCTAGTACATGAAAAACTATACTTTTGAACTCGTTTACATTAATTTACGCAATCACACCGGGGGAATCTCTAGGTCACTACACACGCCCCTCCAGGAAGGGAAACGGTGGGTGACCCTTCGATCTACGTGAGGACTGTCCATCGCGGGCCAGCCTTCTGAAAGACCAAGTGGTGAAACCTAATGCAGCTGCTGGGGGAGAACCAGGCGATCGGACCCTAGCGGGCTCCCACCCGTGTCCTCCCTAATGGTGCCAAAAACACAAAATGAAGCAAGTTCGTGGGCGTCCAAGGTTCCTCAGGTCGTAAATGTCACAAGTTCTCCTCCGGTTCATCTTGCCCTGTTCGTAAGTGCAATGGAAATTAGTGCAGTGACATTTGATAACAAGGACATCATAAACAATGGCACTTACCGGATGCCGTTGGCGCCAAGGAACAGAGGAAGCTGAGTATGTGTTGTCAAAATGGTCTGCATTATTTTGGGTTTTCAAAACTTTTGCAATTTTTTCGGTTTCAAAACTTTTTGCATTTTTCGGCGTTTTCGGATAAGGGGAACAAAAAGGAAAATGAAAGCGTCATATTTAGAGTGGAGATAATAGCCATGCCTTATTTCCGCTGCACAATGAAGGCTATCACCGGGCATAGTGCACTAGCGAGATGTAAACAGTGCCGCATGCAATGGCGTTCAGTTGTCTCGCAAATTGTGAGGATTTGCGGAGCAAATTCATTAATCAGGCCATTGTCATGGAATTACCACACCATTGATACGGCCGAAAAGCCGGCGGAAGCGGTTAACACTACATGTAACGAGATCCTGCACGCCGCATGCCATGTCATCACCGCATATAGCACCGATGAATGCAAACCTACGTATCCCGGGGTTTTTGCGTTCCAAATGTATGCAACAATGGGATGATGACTTCGTCCAAACCAACGGTGAAAGAAACGCATTTGCATAAAATTTCATGAATGGGAAAGCGCTTCAAGTCATTAGACACACCGTTGGCAACATAAATGTGTAGCTTGGTCGATGGCATACTATGATTGTATAAATCTCTTAGATTTATGTAAGGTGCGCAGTTCACATATGCAGTTGTGCCCACGTCCGGGTGCACGGAGACAATTTGATACGGTTTCTTTCCTACAATGATTACGTTATCCGGTTTGCATGCGAAGGACATTGTCCCATTTAACTTAAAGCCCAATTGCCTATTTATTTGAACGTAGCCTATGGTGTCATTTACGTCGGAAGGCCTATTACCCTTGGGGACGTTTCCCTGCAACTCCATACAACGTCGCAATAGCTGAGGCACGATGTTCACTGGGTTTCGTATCCGTCTTTTCAGACACATTATGTAAGATTCGAAAGGGAAGGCGGAGAAATCATCCAGCGTCCCATGTCTATTAGCATCTTGTGCTAAATGGCACAAGGAATGCATGTTAAATGTCATTTCTTCAGCACCGTAAAGATGGAAGAAACGCGAAATAAACACCATAAGTACATTATGTGCAAAAGAGGAACATTTCCTGAATAGCAATGGATGACAAAGCAGATAAATACCTAAATGCAAATCCAGGAAATTGATGTAATACTCCACCGGCAAAATATGGGCTAGAACGGCTGGTCCGGCATACAACAAGAATTGTCGGAATTCAGTCGCTTTCCACCAACGAAACTTATCCACGCTTCTACAACGGCGTGGAAAATCACGCGGCCAATGACAGCGATTGCTGTACAGCACATCGTTAAGACGTGCCACAGTGTCCATATCTAAGCGAAAGTCCTTGCTAGCCGCTGCAGTTGTCCACAATGATATCAAGCGTCTCATAACACCCAAACAAACAGCATGCATATAGTCTATTGGAAACTGGTCCACCATATCTATGGGCAAGTATTCAAATGGTGACCATTTGCTACGGCAGTGCGAACGGAACGACTTATTGGTACGCAGGCGGCAATCGGTGCAAGGAAACGTTACTTTCCCAGCGACATAAACACCTCGCTGCACACATTTATCGCAACTGCCATACCCAGAATGGGCTTTACTACGCTTTACATATGATCTGGCTGGTGCGTCACAAATGATACCAGAGATACGGACGGCGTTTGGTGTAGTTCGACCGGGCAATAGCACGCCTGTGCGAAGTAACCTTTTCAATTCAGTTACAAGTGGAGCCAAGAAGTGATGTACATTCCACGGTTTACGTGGCCCCGAGTACACCCCAACCACAAAGGGATCGGATACCAAGGGCGCCACCGACCTACACAAAATGGGCCACACTTGCACACCGGAGGAATTAAATGGTGAGAACCCATCCACGTGCAACTGCAGGTGAATGCTCTGGGACGCCGCCACACTTTCGCACCGGTAAGCCATCTTTAGCCCGTAAATTATCCCCATGTGACCATACCTACCAGGATGTACCTCGATCTCGTTCGTGGTTCTGGGAGTTCTCATTAACGTCCGGTAATCTTTCGGTAAAGACGGTATAAACTTACGCAGTCCTTCAAGAAGCTTGTTAACAGCGGAAGCAGAAGTGTTGGTATTAAGCACCCATGCTGCCAGGAAATTCCGTGCCTCATCACACAGGTTCGGTGACGTAGTCATATCTAGAGACGTGCATTCATGCTCCTCTGATTGCAGCTCATGGATTCCACCTCCTCACTCTCCGTTTCCGTCCGTGAGGACTGAAGTGAAAGTACGTCGGTGGATGCGGGTACAGAGCCGTTGTGGACAGCATCCGAAAGGTTACTCCGTTGCGTGATGCAGCGGTCTACAATCACACTAAAATGATGCTTGGAAACCTTACCTCCTATAATTACATCCACGTTACTAGTACGGCTATAATCGCGCACACGGAATGCTTCGCGCTCAGCTAGTCTACGCAAAATGAGCAATCGCATTCTCAATGTGCGTGCCGAAGGTAACGCAAATGAACAACGACGCCTTGTTAAACGACTACGCATCTTTAAGACATGAAACATTAACTTACTAAACGACTACGTAATGCTTCTTGGACACAAAGACCTCGGTGAGGAAAACCACGGACGTGCCGACACGGTAAGCAACAAGGGAACCTGGGAGCAATCAAATGACCGCGCACTTCCATTTCCGGTACAAAAATGTCTGCAAACAAACACGCATGCTTACCTTAAATGCAAACAATTCCGCAATATACTTTTCTTCATAATCCTTTTAGGAAATTATACGTAACTTTTGATTGTTCAACAAACAAATTCATTTGTATTCATTTTGGACCAATCACATATGTACATAGGAAGTCGAGGGACTGCCTTTGTATTGGTTCGTAAATGACGAAGCTAAACTAAGGCTATCCTTTGTAAAGGTTCGTCACTGACGAAGCAAAACAAAGTTTTGTTCAGTCTGACGGAGATTTTTCTTCATCGCGTGCTAGCAGGGGGTACCATGCAGCCAAACCAACCGCCAGGCGGAAAGGTGAACATATTAAAAACCGGTCGTGAAGGCGTGTGTAGCTAATAGTCGAAGGTAGGATAACGGTGGTATTGATGCCATTGCTATGGCACATATATGGGTTGTTTAACCCCGTTCCTGAGGACGCGTGTTGTCTATGATAGAGTTTGCTATAGGCCATATTGGTGCATCTCTGTAGTATATCTATGGACTTAATAATTCTTTTGGATCATCTGCATCATTTATCTTTTCTGGTTTGTTGACTTACTGTGTGACACTTTGGGTATCCACTAGTAACTAGAAGGCTTAGCCCGAATGCCATTGCTGGCCACTGAAACTCTGTCCACTAGCCCTATTATCTTTGGTTCGTCTCACATCCAACACTTTTGCTTAGCTTCAGCGAACCGCTGTGAGCTCCATGCATCGCTGCTCATATCCAGAGCTTGCTAGGAAGCACTTCTGATCTCCAGCTTATATTTTTTTGGGCTGTCTGAATCACTTACCTTCGCTGGTATGTTGACTTATTTCTTGACAAATAGGTATCTGCTATTGCCCAAATGTCTTACTCGACGTGCTATTTCTGTCCACGGATATTCTGTCACCTAGCGCCAGTATCTCTTGTTCCTATCCCTTCAAACCTATGCTCAGCTACAGCGAACCGCAGTGGGCTCACTGTCTCTGCGCACATCCGGAGCTTTCTATGAGCCGCTGCTTATCTCTCCAACATGTATTCTTATGAGCGGTCTAAAGCACTTACCTTCGCTGGTTTGTTGCCTTATTCTGTGTCACTGTAGGTATCCCTTAGTAAGTGGATGAGTTATTCAACCGCCATCGTTGGCCACGGAACCTTTGTCTACTAGCACCATTATCTACTGATGCTCTTACTCTTGCCACCTATGTTTAACTGCCGCTTATGGGCGCATGCTCTGTGCATCCCTTCGCATTCCAGAGATTGCTAGGAGGCACGCCTTATCTCACCAAGTTAGATTCTCTTGGGAATTAAATTACTAACCCTAGGTGGTATGTTGACTTAATCTGTGTCACTGTAAGTATCCATTAGTAACTAGAATGCTAAATCCAAATGCCATTGCTTACCACTGAAACTCAGTCCACTAGCACTATGATCTATTGTTCTTCTTACCTTGAACACCTAGCCTCTGGCTCATTTTTACTTCATCCTAACAAGCAACCATTTGACTTGTGCTGCTAAAGGGCTCACAGCAATCTGACACTCCAGCGTTACTATCCTTTAACCACATGGTTGTTCTTGTTAAAGCCTTATTTTTGTATCACTATCTACTTACGGTCTCTGAATATTGCTGTCTGCTACTCCGTAGCTCCACCTGTTTCACGCTGCTATGAATGTTAAGCCTCGATGAATCACTTATTATGTGGCTCATTTCCGTTTCAGCCCAACAGGTTGCCATTTAGATTGTGACGCCGTAGTGCTTACAAGCATTCGACTTTCCATTTTCATTTCTTTACCGCAAGCTTCATGCTCATTTGGCTAATCTCCTTGTAACTCACCAATTCCGAACTCTGTATTTGGAGGTCTGTTGCTTCCTAACTTCAGCAGTTGTAACCTAGTATGACTAGGACGCACAGCCTTAGCTTCATGCTTTCAGGTACCTACGTACCTGGTAGTTCTTCTGTGCCCTTCGATAATCCTCGTCATCTAGAGTATATCTAAATCATGCCACATCGTCACTACTCCCTGGTTTGGACTGCAAGCAATCAAAATTCATGGCAACCTTCTAGTCTCCGTTTGAAATTCTGCACTTTTAGCTAATGCACAAATCATATTAAATATAAGCGCAAAAGAATAATTCCGCTACAAAACAAGTATCTCAATCACTATTAACCTTACGGCCATTCTTTACACATTGCAGCATCTTTACTAAAATATTTACATAATTTTAGTCAGAGTTCGTGGCAGCATTGCTCGGCCTTCCTTTTTACTGTCCCAAGCATCTAAAGGGTGGAACAAGTACCACCGAAGCTTCCCTACGGAAGACCTGCCTGAAACCCACCTGGCCCGTGGGACAACCGCCTGGACATGGACACGAGAACGGACAAAACACATCATTACTTCCAAATTCTCCCAACCTGCACGATGCTCCAGTCCCATTCCCATGAGTGTACAACATCGGCGTTATAGCTGGGCTCAACCATCTATGGTGGATCCTGCCAAAGCCACTTTGACAGCCAACGGAAGGTATTGGATACAGCGTGATTGCAAATAACTGTGAGATAAGTCGGGCAGAATCCAGCTATTCCAGTGACACCTGACTCAAAGTAAGCTTGGTGACTGTGTTCTAGGGCGTGGTAGGTTTACGCCAGGCACTTTGTCTCTATAAAAGCCAAAAGGGCTTACTTAACAACACAGCGACGTGGCGGATGTGATTCGCCACCAAATAAAGTCACTGCCAATTGCATCATACTAACAAATCTCGAAAAAACATACCAATTCTGATGCACGCGCCCACCAAACTTTACAAACCCTTGTTAATCACGTTCAGTTCCTCATTCACGACACAGCACTAGCTAAGTCGCTTCGCACGCTCACTTTACAGTTTCACATTCCTGCATGTAATCCATCCTAAACTTTGCGAAACGTCAGTAAGTATACAATTTTGACCATGCCCGGTTTGGCGCGCCTCAAAGCATTTGATAAAAAGGTTTTATTATATTTTTAGTTAGTTTAGAAAGCATATAGGCCAAGGAAGCCAAACGTGGGTGCATGTTGATGTGTGAACGTACCGTTAATGAACTGGGACCAATGATAGACTACGATGCGCTACTCATGCAGTAAAGTAAGGGCAACAATAACGTTAGGTGTTGACAAAGGTACTGCTTTTGTGGGACTTAGATGGGCTTACTGCGCAATCCTCAAGTTGGCAAGAACGTAAAGCTGGCTAGCCGAACAACCTCTTTGTGTTGTCAGCTGAGTGGTTTGGCGTTAACCCGTTCCAGAACTAGTTCGGTGGCGGTATTCCAGGACGTGGTGGGTTTACGCCCGGTGAGCGTTCGCTCCATAAAAAGCCAAAACCCTTCGCTTAACAAAGCTGTGACATGGCTGTCGTGACTCCCTTCAAGGTCACCGTCCAGTGAATATCTCGATACTACTTCCTATCCTACGGATACCAATCTCCTAATCACACCTTGCCGACGATACCAAACCTTTAAGAATGGAGCAGCATAACGGCAAGCACCAAATACACAGCTAAAGCACACATACAATAACATAACATAACATATATAACATAACATAACGTATGCACACCTCTACCCAAAAATACACTGTTATTGCAAACGTAGCGGATCTTTACACATTCTTGAACACACAAGTTTATGTTTACATGATCCTGCCTGTAAAGAAGTGCCTCGCTTTGTTGAAAATAGAAGCTATTCAACTTATTCACCTTATTCATAACTAGTCGCACGTACAGAATTGTTTTCGTTCCTAGGCATTTAGTTTAAGTTTCTAGTTGTCCGCCTATCATTACCTGTTTTATATGGCGCCATTATTTGCTGTCGTTATGAGACATATTTTGTACTTATTGTAACAGATGTAGCAGATTATTAATGTATTGTGTAATCCTGATATTTTATGCAGACGTTTCAGATAAGTAAGTAAATGTACAGCTTAGTATCTAGGAACGTTTGCCCATACATGCATATTTATATGTTTAACTGAGGAAAGGGCATCTAAGCACAATTTACCATCAGCCTAACCATTTACACCGGCCCATCCCCTGCATGAACTCTGTTCGTTACCGACGTTTGGCGTTTCACGACCCATGTTTCCTCTAGGTCTAAGTTCCGCCCAATTCCTGTCAGCGGCAGCACCCATATTTGAACTAGTTTCTGCCCCGCCGGTATTTATACCGTCTCTCCGTGCACCCACACCCATACATTTACCTTTCATTTCCACGGACCTTGACATCACTTAATCACTCGTGCACCCATTCTTGTGTTTTGGCTTGAGACCAGGCGATGTTGTATTGACCTTATCAGCGCCGCATTGGTTAGCGCCATCGGTCAGATTCCATGACCGGTCTGTAGGCCTTTACGTGTTTCCCTATGCTCTGTGCGAGATCAATTGACTGTGCCTTGGTTTATGGATCTACTTGGGTGATTTAACCGAAAGAGTGCTTCTGCACTGAATGTAATTGGGCTTCATTTAATGTTTGGACTCGCTTAGGTATTACTTCTTTTGCTATGGCTAAGTTGTTCAATAGCACCGTTATCTTGTTTGCTGTCTTGGTTCTTGTTGATTTTCCGGTGAGACACGCGTTGTTTTACTTTTTAAGTGGTTTAGACTTTTACAGTGCTTAGCATCCTTGGAATCATTGGATCTATCGCTGAGCGAACTTCCGTGTCTGAAGAACGTCAACATTTGCTTCTTACTGAACATGCGTGGTAGGAGAAAGCCGGTCGTGAAGTTCTTGAAAGTTGATGAAGAACCTAGGCAAGTTGAGAATTTACTTTCTGTCTCCGACGATGCCTTTTCTTGCTCTGGTAGGCAGCATAGTCGTACAAGTAACGTTGGCTTAAGTCCTTGTGATGCACTGGTTTCCTTTAGGTTAGTCCAGTTTAAACAGAAACTGTTGGTATCTGTGTTAGAAATAGAGAATCAATGGCTCATTTTACTGGCTGGCTAGCCGAACAACCTCTTTGTGCCAGCCGGGTGGTTCGGGTTTGCCCCCTTTCAGCAAATAGTTCGGCGTCAGTGTTCTGGCACGTGGTGAGATTTTGCTTGGCAAGCGCTCTCCTTACAAAATGATACAAATGTCCGTTTAACAACACTGTGACCTGGCAGTTGTGACTCGCCACCAATTAGCCACACATTGCTTTTCCGGCTAACCGCTTCAAGTCCATAGCCACCAAGCATACATTTACCACTGGCGACACTTACAAGCACAAGCAAATGGCAGAAAAACATTTACAAATTCCAAAAACACAGCTGAACGAACTTACCTGCGCACTTAGGTACATTCATATATCTACATATGCCACAAACACATTGTTCCATTTTACATTAACGTCACGTTTTGTACGTTTAACATGATCACACTTGTACAGGCGTGCCTCGCTTAGTCGAGAATAAACGTTTTAATTCTTTAGTTATTTAGAACAAAAATGAAATAGCTAGCTTACGTTAGGGGTTAGAAGAAAGTGTTGGCGGACTGGACAGTCAAACTTTAACCGACTTTAGCGCAGTGAAAAAGCGTGTGGTGAGGGGACAATCTATCGACGACTGGCAGAAAACTCCATATCCGGCACCGAGCCGTTTATCCACTGCGACCAAAATCCAATCCTTTGGTAGTTGGCAATTGGATCTACATAGAGTAGAACTGGAGATGCTTGACGAAAACCATGCAACCTACTGAAAGTTTAGCAAACGATTTGAGTATGCTATCAAAATTCGAGTGCAGGACAGTGGCCAACGTTTGAGTTAGTTGGTTTACTATTGCAAGCGCTGCACATTAGTCATTTATCTATAAATGCAAGTTCGTGATACTACGCGTAGTGCGTATGAAACTTGCTTGTGATCCTGTCATGTTGTGACTAACTGTTTGGCAGTAACCCCGGTATGCGGCGGTGTGTCGTCTACCTGACTCACCTTCTGGAGTTTTTCCTTAGACAAAGCTCAGGTTGTTTCAGTGCTCAGTGAGGACACCAGTAACATCTCATTATCATACTCGTATCCAGTTTCGTCGAGCAGCAGACAACACAGCATATCCGCTGCTCGGTTTTCCCGCCCGGGACGGAATTTCCTTTAAAACCCTAGCTTAACAAGCGTGCATATCAACGAGGTATCCGAAGTGGCCTGATGTTGTTGGTCCCCAGAGTAAGAGAGCTAGTTAGAGCTGCGTCGTCCGCACGAAAGTTGTAGGGTCTACCAAATAATTAAAATTCCAGTCCTCAAGGTCACAAACGAAGGTAGTGGCTTCTCTTTCCTCAGCAGAGTAAGAAAGCTATGCCGCCGGCAAGCTTTTGGAAGCCGGGCAGTAAATATTCCATTCCCATTCTGGTTGGAATAAATAAATACAGGTTTTATTATCTATAGTGCTAGACATGCTCTCAGAGGCATGATCATAGTAATACAAGCTATACTGGTAAACGGAAAAGCGGCACAGGCCTATAAGTAGCATAGGATAATTTGTATTACCTATGTATGAATGCATGTCGGCAAGTGTTTGTGCGGTTGTGTGGCTTGAATTGTAAATGTGACGTTGTATTTGTCTATGGGTTCGGTCAGGCCGTCAGCGCGAGAAGGCGTAAAATGAAATGTTCGTCCTGGGTGATTGACTTCAGTGAATCGGGTAAGCTCATTCGGATAACTAAGAAGCATGGACTTTAGTTAGTGGCAAATCACATCCGCCATGTTTCAGTGATGTTAAACGGACGTTTGTGTTGTTTCATAAGGAGTACGCTTGCCAGGCAATAACCCACCATGTCCAGGAATAATGCCACCAAACCATTTGCTGAACGAGATAAACCCGAATCACCCAGATGGCCCTACTTGGAGGTTGTTCGGGTAGCCGATGTTTGAGGCATCACTAGAAACCACCGTGAGGCAGGTGGTATCAAAAATATCAATGAATGGTTGGAAGCTATGTAGCGTTTTATGTCATCAAATAACGTTTGTTGACGGTGACCCCATACAAATACACATCTTATCATTGTTAGCTCACGCAGTGGTTCAGCAATGTTCATGAAATCTTGTAAATAAAGTAAGTTGTAAGAATACATATTTGAAAAGGCCTAACTCGGTGGAGTTCTGCTGAGGAGCCACGGCGATGGCGTGCGTTTTGTCAGAACCAGGCTTTATACCGTCAGTTGTTATAAGGTGGCCCATGGGCTTAGTTCCACCGGCATTAAATTTGCACTTCTCGAGATTTAACCGGAAGGTAAGGTCATGCAGTCGCCGTAACACAGCATGCAGTCATGGATCAAGTTTTTATGGAGGCCTACCGACAACACAACTGCTGTCCATGTAAACTATTTGACTTGGTAAATTGTCAAGTGTGTAAACCATAGACGTTTGTCAGGTTGCTGAGGCTGAACTCTAACACATTGTAAGAAATGCCCTCAGCGGCCTTGGCTCCTGTATTAGAGGCCCGTGAAAAGTGCATTACCCAAGCCTAATTCAAAAATAGCCCGCGCCGGCTAGGTTAACTGATAGTTCATCGGCGGTTGGACGCACAAACCTTTCGACCAGGATTTGAGGATTTAGATCCTGCAGGTCACCATATATTCGCACTGTAGCGTCCTTCTGAAGGACTTCAACCATAGGGTTGATTTACTCAGAATAGTTAATGGGTTCTATGAGATTATCTGCAATCATTTTCCGTAACGCTGACGGAACAGTCTCTCTTCTAGCCAAAGGAATTGGACGTGGGTGAGAAACAGCTACCGGCTTAGCATCCTGCTTCAGGTATTTGCAGTGAACGGTAGGAGCGTGCCCTGTTGTTTTACTAAACATTTTCGGGAACCGTATCTCTAGGTTTGATGGGTTAACCACCATAAAACGCATATGAGATAGGGAAGGTGTGACTCCCCGTGCAACCAAAGCAATGCTCCTGATTAGGAGACGATTATTTCTGCCGGTGAGCTCATCATCTTTATTATACACATCAGCTAGAGGTGGCAAACACCTCAGCTACTGTGCCGTAATACATAAATTAAAAAGGAATAAATACAACAGTTGTCTGCCGGCTGAGCAACCAGTAACGGGTAGGCATCGTTTCGGCAAGCAACCAGCCGGCTACTAGGCAAAAAGAAACATTATTATGTTTTACGCTACGAACCGAGATCGTAGGTGGAGGGAAGGCTAAAAGGGATGGGGAGGGACAACGAAACTCACAGTAGGAAAGCCACTGAGCTTGGCTCCTTGCCATATCAGCAAGTGTATCCAGCCAAACGGATTCACCGTCCCTTGGACCCCAACCAGGGAGCCGTGCTGCTCCAACTGAGGCCAGCTCCGAAGTGTGGGACTTCATTCCCCTGGACCAAGTCATCGCTTAGCCACCCCTCCCCTTATTCCATCCACATTCCCAGTGAGTAGACAACTCACCTCGTGGAAGTCGATGGGCTGGCATGCGCAACGCGTGGCCCGGCCATCGAAGCCTGAGGCGTAAAATCACGGTGCTGAGCTGTTCAATTCCTTTTCCTGTGCCATAAACAAGGCGTCAAACACGCGCATTGCTCACGCGGTGTTCCCACCAGATGTGAGCCAAACTGCAAAGGCACCGATGGTAGAAAGTAACTAGCCTCTTCATGTCTGCCAATTTTAGGGGCCGGGTTTCACAACCATACAGTAAGGTCGAACGTACCGTTGCATTGTATACTCTACTCTTCAGGGCGATAGTAATGTCGTGTCGCTGCCATAGGTAGCGAAGGTTAGCAAAAGCACTTCGAGCTTTTGCTATGCGGTTCGTGATCGCGTCTTCGACCCCAAGAGTGCTGATACGACTTCCCAGGCAGTTGAATTTCCGAACGACTTCTATCTGGTTCTCACCAAGGGTCAGGGCAGGAGGCGATCCCTGCCAATCTTGGAGGAACGCTTTGCATTTCGATGGTGCAAAGCAAAGCCCGAAGCGGCTGACAGCCAGTGCTAATCTGTCCAGCGCAGGTTGGGCACGTCTGAGAGCTGTGACACATGAGGGCAATGTCGTCTGTATACTCCAAGTCAAGAAGTCGTTCTCCGCGGAGTAGCCCTACACCTTCCAAGTCATGTCCTGTAAATGCCATCTCCATGACTTCGTCAGTAGCAAAGTTGAAAAGGAAAGGTGACAACAGGCATCCTTGTCTCATACCGCTGGAGATTTTGAAGGGTGGCGACAGCTTGCCGTAAGCCCTCACTCTGCCTGTGCTACGCGCATATAATGCTTGAATAATATTTACATAGTTCTCGGGCACACCTATCCTGAGTAGACAATTCCAAAGGGCACATCGATTAACCGAATGGAAGACACCTTTGATGTCGAGGAACACGACTACGGTGGGCCGAACAACCTCCTCGTGGCGTCAGCTGGGTGGTTTGGGTTTAACCCGTTCCAGCAAATAGTTCGGCTGCAGTGTTCCAGGAAGTGGTGGGTTTTCGCCTGGCAAGCGTTCACCCTATAAAAAGCCACAAATGTCTGCTTAACAACACTGCGACGTGGCGGATGTGACTCGCCACAAACTAAAGTCACTGGCCCGTGGAGATTATCGGAAAATGCTATCCAACCCACGAAAAGCAATCGATTATTCTCACACTTCTGACGATAACAAACAGTAAAACATTCTGTGGCGCATTCAAAACCACAAGCTACATTCCTGCACAATTACATACGTATATGCACCCATTTACTTACATACACAGTTATGCCAAACATGTCCTTTTGTACATTTTGATCACACTATATTCGCTAAATATGATCATGCCTGTAAAGGTGTGCCTCGCGTTGTCAAGAATAAAAATTTATTTATTTATGTGGTCGATTCAGCCACGACGTCGACGAAACCCGGCTTGCTCCACACGAATCTGGCCTACACGAGCGCCAGTCAGTCTGTGAAGGATTATGGAGGCAATTAATTTGAAGGCGATGGAGATCAGACTGATTCCTCTATTGTTGCCGCATTTCGAACGCGAACAGCCTTTGAAGATGGAAACAATAACGGAGAGGCTCCAGTCGGTTGAGACAGTCTCCTACTCCCACAGTTTCACTAGTAATTCATGTAAAGCATCAACAAGAGCAGAGCCCTCGAATTTGAAGTGGGCTGAAAAAGATCATCTAGACCCGCTGTTTTGTTTAACTTCAACCCTCCGTTCTCACGTTCGACTTCTGAGAGAGAGGGCAGATCCAAATGGACAGCCCATGGAGCAGGGCGATCACTGGCCGGCGAAGAATCGAACAATTCTAGCCGATTAAATTACTTTTCAAAATGCTAGCCCAACGCTCCAAACCTTTTGACAAGTTGTGGATAGGCTGTCCACTCTCGTCCTAAGTAGTTCCACTAACCTCAGGTCACCTGCTGCACGTTTCCAGTATCAGACGGAATAACTTACAATGGTTTCCAAGGGCAGCGGCCACTTCCATCTCTGACGCACGGTGATAACACCAAGCTTCGCGGTCTCTCTTCAGGCTAGCACGAAGTTTTGCCCGGCGCTCTTTGCGAGTTTCATTGTGTTCGCTTCCATCCGGGATAGCCCGGCCAGCATCGGTAAGTTTTAGAGACTGCAAAGGGACCCAATATCCATGTTGGCTATTAGACATGCTACATGAGGATTTGCCTGCTGCTAGTAAGGTCTGGTGAACATGTGACCAGTGGCCATCAATTGTCTCCAGTGAGCGCTTTCGCAACTCGCATGTCAGCGTACTTCGATACGCATTCAGAACAGCTGGCTTTGTCACTTGGCTGGTGTCAATGCGCTCACAGCCTCGTCGTTGGTCTCCGCCAAAACGCATCCGCCTGTCATCACATACAAGCGCATGATCGCTGTCCGCACCTGTGCTCCAAATCGAGCGACAGGTCTGGACGCATCCTCTCCATCGGTAACTTATCGCAATGTGATCGATTTGCGTCCATAGCTGGTTCGAGGCTGGTGGGCTCAAAGTCACCCTCCGGCGGGTGCTGTGTCGGGAGTTAGTGCTCGCAAGAAATAAGCGAGCATCTTCACACAAATGAAGTAACCGCACACCGTTATCATTACGAGAGTCTACACCGTGTGGGTGTAGCTGCGGTTGAGCTACACAGCAACGGACTGTTGCATGTGCGCAAGTTGCAAAACGTTACCATAAATCCTCATATTTATACCGGGGCTACGATATAACTGTCGAAACGATGGACAAAGGAATATATAGGCAGGTCATGTAGGTGGCTACCATAAAATCTACTTGATACTATAGTAGTGGGAGAGGCTGAAACAAATTCCATGTCCATGCGTGTTGTTCCATCGCGTGAAATAACTGTAACTGTGCGAATATCAGGCCTAGGGCGTTTAGGCTGCAAACAGGAGTATGGCTGGTTAGAAACAGTACCTCCGTTATCAATGCAAAAGATATTTTCAGATAGCTATAAGTGATAACTAGAAGTAGAATATGTAGAAGGCAAGAGAGGACTGCGCGCCGAACGACAACAGCGGGCAAAATGTCCACGCTTACCGCACTTTTGATATTCCATTACTAAGGCAAGGCACTTGGTGAACTTAGCTCTAGACTGTAGACTTCCGTTTCGAAAAAACTTCTGTGAGATTGGGATTTGGTGGTAAGCGGTTTATCATGGCAATTCGCTGTAAGTTTGCTTGGGTAGCGAAACATTGCAAACATTTGACCGTGCATGTTTTGAGGCAAGTTAATCCTACAGCCCTATCCCAAATCCATTTAGCTGCGGCTTCGGAAAGTAGGTATTAACGAATTCAGCTGTGATTACACAAATCAACTGTTTGCATTAGCATGAAGCCCTCGATTATACTTTTTGGTGTCGTACATGGCCATTGAGGCGCTCCACAAAACTGTCTAGAGTTTTCGATGTTTCTTTTGTAACAGCCAAGGTTGAGTCAAGCCATAACCTTCCGTACGTTGGCTCCGTGACTTATCCAGCACATATAGTGCATTCGGTAGGGTATCTTGAGTTTGGAGCTTTAACGCATCAAATTGATATCCTCCATAATCATCGAGTAGGTGGCAGCGAAGCTTCAGTTTCTGGGCTTCTTTGTAGTAAGAAGCCACAGGTAAAACGGTCTGTTTCACTGGGTCCACGCAATTTCTGTAGAGGCAAGGTAGAGCAGGTCATCATGGTGCAGGAGGATGTAATGCCATGACGTACCTTTGCAAGCCGCAAAACCAGTGTTGTGTACGGAAGGTGACATGCCCCGCCGAAACAGGAAGGTCCCCTCTGGTAAACTAAACGTTAAGTTGTCTAACTACGTGAGTACATTAGGTGTGGCAAGTAGAAGAATCAACCGATGGCAAAGCAACTAAATACACAATCATGTGTGTTTGAGGTTGAGTATAGTACCCATCTGGACCTGCCGTCACACCTACTGGACGCATACGTGACAACTACAAAATCCAAAAACAACCTTCTAGCCACTTCTCTGGACCTATACAATCGCGGTACATGCCAATTTTGAAAGCGAAGACTTCTGGTGAAACATGCACGAGGAGTAGGAGGAAGTGAAAAATAAATTGAGCCCTGAAGCCATCCGTTGTTATTTGGGAGATTGACCTTGTGCTGGAACACACGCTATTAGCAACGGCCACGCTTCTCAGCGTAACTTGAATAATCTTTAGGTTGGAAGCGATTAATACATATACGTCCTTCTTGTAACCAGCGTTCTTGAGAAGAAAGCCGCGAAAATCGTAGAAATTGAGTGGCTCTGACACACGTATTAAAAAAACGCATGCTTTTCCAAACTTGTTGGGTAAGCCTTATTTGCTATACTTCTCGTGTAGTACATCTAGCGAGTCCTGTGGTCAATCCGTGGCATCAAGTTTGGGTACCTCTGACTATGGCTTAAAGCCGTCTGCAAAGATTAGACATTCACTTTGAAGTAATCCAGGGAAAGCGTGTTTCTTCCGTCTATAAAATCCGCAATCCAGGGGTAAAAGGTTGCCGCTGGCACTTATTTTGCGGAGCTTGCAGAGTTCACGTTGATGTGCGATCTTAACCAATGTTTTGCCATAATCGACGAAAGCAACATCTAATCGTTGACCTGTATCTATTGACCTTTCCATTTTTACTCTCTTAACTGACCGGTTAGTGGTGTAACAGCGTCCCTCCTGAGTTCCATGCTGTGTAGAGGAATTGAGGTTCAATTCACCACCGTACTTCTAAAGAGCGCGTTTGAAAACTTTTCTGGGAACTTTCAGATTATCGATGTTAAGTAACTAGTAATGCATTTCAAGGGCTCTTGAGGGTACCAGCTTTTTTACTTTGACACCACGGTACCCGGTTTTCATTAGACGGGTAGACGGCCATTTTTAGAGAAAAGTGCAAGGCATGACCGTTGGGTCCAGCCACGTAGTCAGCCACTGTCTTGAGAAAAAGAGCAGGAAGGCCGTTAGGACCTGCTGAGGAGTTTGGACCTATCGCTTTTAAAGGTTCACAATAGTTACCGTGCTGATTTCGATCCGTTGCAGACTACGGAGACAATAGGACTCAAAGAATTTTGATTATACAAGGTATTTAGCCATCTGTGAGTATTTCTTGACTTACATCTGTTCCTCACTGACACAAGTCCAAATGCTGCAGAGACCAACAGGTATCTACATCACTCCGGCTTCTCTTCTTCAATGGCCACTGTGCCCATGTTCAAAAAGCTCAACAAATAGTGAACTGACTGGCAGAGTCGCAAATCCATCGGCATTCCCCACACAAGATATCGCAAAGAAATAACGAATCCATTCGACTAGACAAACTTCAGTCCTTACATCTTATCTACATCTTCATTCCTTAGTCACCAGATGTACTTTTTAGCGCTTTTCAAATTCTTAGACCACTGCGTTCATAAAAAGATATTAGGCTTAAAACATTTGTGGTAGCCTAGTAAATGCATTCTACCAGACCTAAGCTTTGTAGAAGATGTTAGTGTCCACTGTTACTGTCGATGCACACAGTGCACCTAAGGCTAGTGTTCGAATTGTCCAAAACAGCGTCTAAATACCAGCTTTAAATGTACCTCTATGGGTATTCGCAGATGTCAGTTGCTACGTGGCTTTACTTGATGAATTTTAATTAAGCCCGAGCACTTTCTAATTTACTCCGCCGTTTACAACTACAATCGGTATACATACCACAATATAATCTACATATTCCATTTGGTCGCTAAAAGGCACTACAAACGACATAGGCCCAATAATTAGGCATTTTGCTTTTCACGTATACTCTCCTGGCCCCATATACTTAGCTTTACCCTAAGTACATACGCACCAATCACTATTGGCAACAATAGCAGCCAGACAGCATGAAAACCAGATCCTCTTCTTAAGCCGCAGTTTCTAGTAAACATACGCATTTCCAGATTCCATTTCACTGGCGCGAAAAATAATCAGTGACAACGAAGCCCCTGTCAAACTGGCTGGCTAGAAATTCAGAAAATTTTGACCACCACTTTGCCTTATCTCCTAAATAAGAAAATAAAGAAATATTATACTTTTGGTGTTGAAGAAGACACGCCAACAAGACACGGTTACATATGTACCGTCACATCTGCGACGATCAAAGGTGCCCAACTTTGGTCTTGTCATTGGGAATAAGCAGCTGAGTAAGTTGTAAGGAGTGATATAGGATTGTGATAGCTTTTCGACCTCACGTTTGACTTAGTCTTGAAACAATAGTTAATGCAAATGCCAAAAGTTTGATAATTGCTTTATATTATACTGGAGTTTATTCCAAGTAAATATTCCGGCCTGAAGCAGGTTTGTTGCGTGTTTACCGGCATTTAGCTGTTATCCCTAGCTGTTATCCTTAAGCGTATGGTACCTTCTCCTTTGGTTGCTTTGGGTTACAATATGTTCATTCGAGCGAGGTGTTGTTTACGAGGGTAATTATCTGAGTCGCTAAATGTTTACTATGCAGTCTTGGAAGAATTTACCCAGTCCAGTGGAAGTACCTGCTGGAAACTTAGATGAAACGTCTGCATACCAATTACGAAGCTCTTCGAACAATTGAACCCAAGCACGAACAGGGGCAGGCCAGGAGAATTACATGCAAGCAAAAGAATGGAATGCAACCAAACACTGTGACTTGCATTGTTATGCATACTGTAGTGTTGTCTTTAGATGTCATATAAATTTGGTATACATGTGAATAAAGGACTGGAATACGTGAAGATTCGAGGTGTGATTGGTGGTTTGTTTGCAGCTATCTACGGCTATCGTGCTGCGTTGCTCAGCTAACAATTATAACAGCTTTGCGAGGTGATAGTGACTGGCATGTTAAGTGACGAAAGGCCGGTAGCGAGCTGGGCCGTGAATGCAGGTACCTGGAGAGTGAACGTCGGTAGCTTCACGGCTAGTGTCCTGTGTGGAAGTTATGGAAAGCCAGTAGCAAGCAAAGCACCAATCTAGGTCTAAGCCCAGAGGCGGTGGAGATGGGTAAGTGAAGTTCAGGTAGTAGAAGGCAGTAGCAGGATGATGGGCAATTCCCCAGCTTGGGCTCCTAAGCTGGGGATCTAGCAAACGGCAAATGAACGTTAGATTTTGAAGGGCCAGTGCGCTACGTTATGCATTGTTGATAAGTCGTCCAAGTGAATAGAAATGAGAGATAACGTCGTTTTGGGATTGAGCGGACATTAGGTAAACTGGACGCCCAATTACTGCAGCGTCAGAGGCGTATACGTCAGTATATACTTGACTACGGCGCTGCGTCGCGCGAAGTTATTAAATCCAACAAGGATGCAACTTGAGGCTAGAATAGGTACTTTAACTAATGGAAAGCCATGGCATGCTGAGTGCAAATTTACGAACATGGTCAACAGCAGTGGGGCAGGTAAGTGCAAGGTTAGGTGATGGGAAAGCAGAAACAAGTTTACCGAGCATATACGAGCAAGCTAGTTAGCCGAGGAGCAAGGAAATAGAAAATAAAACGACGACAGCCACCTAGCTACAGCGCACTGTTGCATGTTGGTGGTTCGTTCTGGTGCATCCGAGGAATATAGCTAACATCAACCCGGGGGTGAAAGCCGATAAATGAGCTAGACAATTCACTACGACGGGTTGACAAAGGCTGCTGTAGAAGTAAGTAACCCTCAGCATCAGGAATGATAGAGGGCTGCATCGCGCGAAGTTATTAAGTCTAACGAGCCTGCGCGATAAAGTGTAGAAAGTGATTTAAGCAGTGAAAAGCCATTGGCATGCTGCGCGCTGGTTCGTGGGAAAGCTCAAAAGCAGTGGAGGCAGGTAAGTGCACGGTTTTGATCGTGGGCAGGTAGAAAGATCAGCGGCCATTTAGGACCAAGATAATAAGCCATGAAAATAAGTGTATAGAAGGTAAAGGATGTTAAAATGCAATGGGGATGGGGCACAGGCTAGCTGGCACTCCAGAGCTGAGACGACGTACTAGTGGAATATCAACAGCTAAGGAGTAGCAAGCATTGACGTTCAGAATCCGGAATTTAGATGATAAATAATAATGTTTTCATGTGGCCGGATAAATCTTGTTTGGCATGGTTAGTGTTAATATGTTGAGTAAAGTGGAATGTCCTGGCCAACGAGTATTAGTAGTGTCGAGGGAAGACCATCGGAACCAGTGTGATGACCTATTGAGTAAACAGTTTACTCTGGTGGTAGCGCGTAGGCCGAAGTTAATAGTATCAAGTGAGTTAATGGTGCGCTTAGGCGGCACAGCTGGTGAGGTTCCGTTTACATCGGTGAAAGAGTTGCAAAGTTTCCGTTGAGGTTCGCACATATTTCTGATAGATCGCTAATAACGGATATTTCAGTGCTTCTCAGCGGGACAACAGGCGTAGGTTCTTGATTGATATTTGTGAGCGTAGCTGAGTGAGCGACGGTTGTATTGGTCGAGTTAAGAGGGGCATCCTCTTCAGCAATCTTGGAGGTTTCCCTGCAGTTCGCCAGTTTGTTAGACTTCCGTTCATGCGAGCAAGGATGTGGAATTCCTTAGTTTTAACGTTTCGATGGCGCATTTTCTTGAACTTCTTTTGTACTTTGTTGACCTTGGCTGCTTTTACTGTTAGATTTGATCGGCTGTTGAAAGTGTGTGGGGCAATCGCATCTAGGCAACTAAAGAATTTTAGATATACGACGTATGCGGCTGTGCCCACTTAAGTACACAAAAAGCAGTTGTTCCAGTTTGCAGCTTACACTAGTATCACAAAGTTGTTCCAGTTAAGGCGGTTGAACATTCAATTCTGTTTGACAGGACAAGAAAAGAAGTAGTGTGGAGTGGCAATTGTAAATGTGAGATTGTCCACCTTGTGTTCGCAGTCATGTATGTTGTCTGGTATGCCTACGTCTGCATCAGTGACACTCTACGTAAAAATTAAGTCAAGGGTGTTAGAAATCTGCTGTGCTCTTGGACGTGCTGGGTCCGGTTGTTGGTGTGGACAGTGTCAATGAAACCTCTGTATCTGCGTTGGACAGGCTGGTCGTTCTAGGATATAATTGGCATATTAAAACCTCCACCCACTATCTTGTGGCTTGGTGGCATGAAAGAGATTTCAGTAGAAACCTCAGTGAGTTCATTACTATTTTGCTATATGTGCGTGGTGGGTTATATACGCAACCGATAAGGAGGTCAAGTTGACTTCTAGTCTCTTGGATCAAAATAGAGTCTTCAGGGTCGGCTATATATAGCAGTTCGAAGTCAGGTGCACCAAAGTCGTTCCGGACATAGTTAAGGCAACCACCACCACGATGGTTGTCTCGTCCGTTACAGAATCTGGTATAGCGAGGGATGCGTAGTAGGTTGTCAGAGGCACTTGAGGGTTGCCACGTTTCTGTGATGATTACTAGCTTTGTATATGAGAATGGGATAACTGGGCCAATAGGGTGTATCTTGCGGCTACTAGGTCGCGCCTTGCTAACCAGCATGCCATATGCTTCAAGGCAGGGAGCGCTAGAGGAGTACTGTTATGTGAGGTAAGTTGCACAATATAGTGCAGCTGGCGCAGAGTACATGGAGTTGGCAAGAAAAAGTAGAGATGGTGTTACGCGAATGTGATCATAAAGTGCTTGAGTAGGATGCTGATGGTAATCGAACGCTGAGGAGTATTTGGTAGTATTATATTCTGAAGAATCTGTCCGGAAGGCTGCAACCAGTCGTGCAGGGTGAGCTGCAGAGTGGATATGGCTGGTTAGAGGTAATAGAGGACTGGCAAGAACCCTTAGTGGAATGGGCAAGGTGAGTCGTACCCTGCTGCATCCCATAAAATAGGGGCAGTGGAGGGCACAACCTTGTTGAAGGGCTTGGCATCCTGATATATTTTTGCTTCGGTAGAGCGAATAGTCGGGGAGCGTGGGGTAGGGTTCCTGTTAATGGAGCAGTAAAGGTTATCAGGTGGGCGTCGTCTTTGGGAGGATATTTTGTGTGGCCGAGCTTCGAGAGAACGTAAAGATTGGTAACGTGGTTGTGCATTTGACGTTTTAAGGGAATAGCGCTTTTTGTATAGTTAATGGGGCGATAATGTACCATGCGGATAGCTGGCCATATTATATATTGAGGGAAACACTGCAAGGACGCTGCGCGGGCTGCTCATAATTTCCGTTTGAGTTGAAGACTGATGGAACCTCTTCAGTTTGCGGAAACCGCGGTGCTTGTTACAGTTCTGAAACTTGGTAGGGCTGTCAAGCTCTTCGACTAGGTACGGCTTGCGTAATGCTTGGGCTGGTTGGGTCAAAACCTGCATAGAAGGTGGTGTTTGTGACCGAAATGCTTCCGGTCTCCTGCTATCCGTTTACACAGAGGTTGCTTGGTGCGTATCTGTTGTGTGCTTGTGTCACATGGACGTTGCTTGGATGAGATTAACAATGGTAATGTCCTGCACCAGCGGGGAATATTTCGTGATACGAGGCGCGTCTGGTTTGGGCTGTTGGTTTTCGTTCGAAGTCTGTTATGAAGCGAGAGCAGTATCAGCTATGCAAGAGTAAGAGGAAAGCGAGTTCCGCGGTAGGAAGTTTAATTTGGTCGGTTCGGTATTCGTATCATTAATATTGGAGGTGTTTCGCAACAGTGTTCATTGTCTCAGCTTTTGGTATCGTTAGTTAGGACGAACCCGAAAGGTTGGTCGACCGTTTATCTATCAGGGCTGTAGGAATTGTGTCAAAATGTAAAGCTATCGTAGACGATTGACGCAGGTAAGTTAGGTCCAGTTCCATATTAGTGCTTGTCGTAGAACAAGTGGTAGCTCCCGGGATCAAAAAGGAAGCAAGTGGCGGTTGTCTTGCTTTGGTAGTTTTGTGGGGTCGGATAGCTTTTTGCAGCGGCGTTAGATCAGGCTAGATGTGAATTGCCCCAAGGTTTGTGTTTGCTCCTAAGGTAAGCTTATTTCTGTGAAGCATGTAGCCAGTTCTTGAGGGTTGAATGCGATCAGAATTAGGTGGTTAGGAGTAAACTTCAATTTTCTAAGTTGTTAACCCACGCACGTATCAAGCGGGATGTTACACATGGCATACGCTTGCTCTGGTACTCACATTACCTTCGTCTGACATCGCCGGACGGACCTTCCTGCAGCCCATTAGTTATAACTAGCACTGTACCCATATCTTTACGAGGACGCGACGTCTGGTCAATTTTGACCAAAGACCCTATCGCCGCAATTTTGGTACACCGACTTATCCCATACAGGAGAGGCGGCTTGCAAGCTCGACTGGAAAGTGCCGCGTTGTCTAGAAGTTGACTGTGCCTGGACTCTTTTGCGTTCCAAAACGATTTTTCAGTTTGAAAAAATTGTCGCAAACACAAAGCGACAGCTTATCGTGTGCGGTCATCTCTGCATTGATCAAGAACTGCGGCTCCTAATGAATCAACAAAGCACAATATTTGGTAGATTCACGGTCGCTCAACTGATCACGGATTATACCAACAACAAGAAGCTTTGAAACCTCTGTTATCTACGGAAGTACAAGTAGTGGTTTTATTATGAAGTGAAGCCAGCTGAACCATCCCGCACTATTCCCGACATGCTCTAGGAGTACATTAGCAGAAGGACCAAAGCCAGCCGTGATATACAGACGCCGTTGTCTCATAAAATAAACTGAGTACCGTACGAGGATGATGCGGAAACGGATATCCTGGTAAGGCATTACTCCTCCGTATACGCGCTGGAAGCTCGGTCAAAACAACTCAATAGTA
Organism: Dicrocoelium dendriticum; assembly: GCA_944474145.2. Taxonomy (NCBI): domain Eukaryota; kingdom Metazoa; phylum Platyhelminthes; class Trematoda; order Plagiorchiida; family Dicrocoeliidae; genus Dicrocoelium; species Dicrocoelium dendriticum. The sequence goes on along the minus strand of OX104064.1, from coordinate 95,458,465 downwards.
CATCATAAGGCATAGGGCTAGACTGGCTAGACGTTGTGCAGGCAAGAAATCAGGTAATAGTTACATTAAGCCCATGCGCTTTCATAGGCGTGAGAACCGTGCAAGCGTAGGTTCCCTGTTAGCGGTTACGAATGTATAGGTTTTGTTACGTATACAACTGAAGTGGTTGAAGGCGCCTAAATTGTGATTCAGTTGGCGCCTTCAAGCGATCTTTCTGCTCCTTCATTTTCTTAGTAGCGAAAAGTAGCGCAGAGCCGTAGTTGGGCGTTTCCATTGGAAGCTGGATCCGTTTCACCAGGAACTTTATTATAATTTCTTTGGGCTAGGTCGGCACGTTCAGATATCACACTTACTGGTGCGCACATGAAAAGAAATAAGAGCGGTGGAAGTACAGGAAATGAAAAGGTTAAAAATAACTTTATAAATACAAATAAATATAAGGAGCCATTTTAAGGGACCTACGAAGGTGCCGAACAACCTCCTTGTGGTGCCAGCTGGGTGGTTCGGGTTTAATCCGTTCCAGCTAATAGTTCGGCGGCAGTGGTGGGTTTTCGCCTGGCCAGCGTTCACCCTATAAAAAGCCACAAATGTCTGCTTAACAACACTGTGACGTGGCAGTCGTGGCTCGCCACAAAATAAAGTCACTGTCCCGTGGCTATCTGGATAATCATTTCCAAACCACGGACGCCATTCTTCTGCTCGCACATGGCTGACAATAGCAAACATTCAAGAATAGAGCGGCACGGTTACAAGCGCGAATTTCGCAGCTACGTAAACGCACACACAATTACATACTTACATTCCCCCTGCACAAACAAACACTGTTATGGCAAGCATATCGAACTTTTGCAAATTCTTAGTCACGCATTGTTTTGTCAAAATAATCATACCTTAAATATGTGCCACGCCTTGTCGAGAATGAAGGCTTTATGTATTTATTTATTTAAAAATTCAGGCACTAAATTTGAGCTTTAGCGTTGAAATGCAAACAGTAAATTCGGAACCGGAAAGCCTTTTCTAAGACAAGAACATTGCGAAAGGTAGTACAACAGGAAAATACTTCAAGCCATCTGGAAACACAAACAGCTTATGGTGAGCTCATGACGGTGTGCTGTTAACGAGCAAGCTCGTCACGGAGAAAACCCATCTAACCACGCAAAGGTGGAAAGAATGCCACTGCGACGGAGGTAGCGACGATGGCAACTGTTGTAACCGTAGACTGAGCTGAATAAGCCAAGTGCGATGAGAAGTGAACGACCTATCCGACTTGTGTGTGATAAGCTTCCATTGCCACGGTTGCGAAACTAAAATCATTGACCCTGTAATTGGAAAAGCATCTAAGCTGGCAACATAAGCGGACTGCGACTTTCAAATGTCTGGCGCTTTGCTGTCCACAGATCCACAGCAGCAGCAGCAGGGCATCCCTGTTTTGCGCAGGTACGTTTCCTTTGAATGCACAAAGAGGGTTTTAAGTCTGGCTCATCAGTATGATTCACATCATCCTCATCATTATACACGTCAGCTAGAGGTTGGAAACCCCTCAGCTACTGTGCAGCAGTTTGAACCACAATCATAGTGCAATACATTTACCGCCCCAGGGAAATTGCACGTCACGATAAGAAGGCTTACCTGCTCTCATTCAATCATCCTAGGTCATGGTAGATATTTGGATTCCACTGTTTTGAGAATTTCTCAGCTACTTGCGCTCCTCAATTTTCAGCATGCCTACGGCATCGTAAAATTTTGGGGAGTTTCGGTAGGTGTCCGAGTTGACGGTCAATGGTGAGTTCGCTCTCAGTTATTTGGTGGTACACTGCTGCTTTGCTAAATGCACTGCGTTAGCGATGCCAGCAACTCAAGCAGTGCGACGTGCTGTTCTACTGAGGTCGCATGAATGTCGTTACGTAATCTCCGCGTACGCAGCTCGTTGTAGCGGACAAGCCAGTGCTATCGGACAATGACCAACAAGCACTTAGAAGGCGCTTTAAATCTTCGGACCCAATGTTCTAGGCGACACTGTGGTACACCTGAAGGGCGCTAACTGGAGCCTTGCATACACGCCCATTCGCAGGGATGGAAACTGCCTTCTGTCGGCGACCATGCCGCCTGCTTTAAGTAGCCAGTTCTAGCTTGTACGGCGTGTCCACTAACTTCAGTTTCTAAGCGGCCATCCTTGCCAAGATACATGAAAGCCTAGGTGTAGTGTTGTACCACATCAAGTTCCCTGTTAGCAAGGGTCCAGGGGTCCCAATGTAGCTGTTTGTACAGCAGTAAAACTTGGCTCTCCGAAGATACTAAGTACATAATAAGTAAAGGGACCACCCTGGACAGCATACACACGTTCGCTATTGCCAACGCAACATCGGCGTTAGGATATTACTCCTCTGGTTAGCACAGTCTGTGCGACTGCCATACTTGTACAGCAAGCAGGTGACGGAGAGGTTGCAACCGAGGCCACCTTCGAAGTGAGGGCTCTCCACCCTCTCAACATAGTCATGGCTTGACCACCTCTCCTTGTCTTCCATCCACACCCCCGACCCCCATAATGCAGTCGCGGGAGTCGGTGGGCTGCTATGCGCGACACGTTGCGGAAGCTGGGTAGCCAGGTGCGTGAAATAATGGTGCTGAGCGGTTCATTCCCTTATCCTGCGCCGTAAACAAGGTGTCCAACATGCTCCTTGTTCACACAGTGTTCCCACTGCATGTGCGCTAATGTGCGAAGGCACCGGTGATGGAACATAATCAGCTGCTTTAAGTCCGTTAAGCTAAGGGGCCCTGGTTCGCAACTGTACAGTAGGGTCGAACGCACCGCTGCATTGCACACTGTACCATTTAGGGCGAGCGTGATGTCGCGCCAGCTGCATAAGTTGCGTAGGTTAACGACAGCGCTTCGAGCGTTTGCTATCCGGTTCGTGATCTCACCTTAAGTTTCACCGACGCTAATATAACTTCCAAGGTAGGTGCATTTTAAGGGACTTCCAGGTGATCCCCACCTAGGGTCGGCGTAGGAGGTGGTCCAGGCCATGCTTGGGGCACGTTTTGCACTTCCATTGTGCAACGCAATGCCAAAGTGACGGACAGCCTGTGTTAATCCGTCCTGTGCCGCTGGGCAGGGCAATATCCTCAGCAAAATCAAAGTAAAGTAGTCACGCTGCTGAGAGCGGATCTACACGTTCTTTGTTGAGTCCTGTGAATGTAAGTTTCCTTACTTCGTCAGTAGCGAGGTAGTAGAGGAAAGATGTTAGTGGGCGTCCTTGTGTTACAGCAATGGAGATACTAAAGGGAGACAACAGCTTGCCGTAAGGCGTTACTCTGATTGAGTACCGCCCGTATAATGCTGGGATAGCATTTACATACTTCTCAAGTAGCGAGAGCATCAAGAACTCGGTTGACAAAGGATTCATCTTATTGCCTACCCTAACCCTCACTGCGCCTGGGCTGTTGTCAGTAAGGCTATACGCGGAGACGACAAGCAAGGCACGCCTAATGTCTCGACGACCGCTTACATTACATGAACATCGTAGTCCGACTTCACATAGCCGACTGCTAAGTGCGATCCAGTTAACTGCAGCTGTTCAGTCGTGGCGCTCCGTGCTTACCCAAGCCATTGAAAACCGGCAGTTGCGCGGTTACTTCCATCACTTGCGAGACGTGGGTCCTTGGAGACAGTAACCGAAGAATGCATAAGATTACATATAGGTGACGAATGGGCTGCGGGGTGATCTGTGTGTAGAGGTTCAGCTGTTGAGTTAGCATAGAAGATAGATATAGCAAGAGCTGGTCTAAGTATTATGGTCCGTGATTCCTTAGGATGCGTGCTACCATCCTGTTACCCCGTCTCAGGTGGAGGATTGTCTTAGATGGCTCTGTCCCGAGCCTTTGATCAGAGTTAACTTTCAGGGCAGCATGGCCACGTGCGCCCGTTGAAAGTCACTGGGAACCGGTGCCCAAGTAAATGGTTCATGCGCATTGCTGTTCGTGAAGGACTAGGGGCCCAGCGCAATCTAGAAGTACCATGTCTCACAGGGAAAGCAACGGGCAGTGAGGCACAACCGCCAAATTTCGGTGTAGTCAAACAGATATTTTGGCTTTTTATAAAGATAACTCTTGCCAGGCGAGAACCCACCACGTTCGGGAACACAGCCGCCGAAATATTTGATGGAAAATGGAGAACCCGATTCACCCAGCTGACACCACGAGGCGATGGTTGGACAAGACAGCGCAGTAGTAAGGTACTTCGGCGGAACCCTTTACAAAAGGGCCATAAATATGATATCGCACGGTAGAATTACGTTTCTACATAACTTAAGAATATCAGGTCCGTACACTTAACATGTCATCACTGTTCTACTTATTGCACGACATTACCCTGTTACCTAATTTTTAGTTTTTTAGGGTTCAAGCTTTCATTTCGGAGTGCTGCTGGTCTTCTTTGCCATACGTGCACCTGGAAGCACACGACCATTACGGTGTGGCGGTGGATTTATTCCGCGTACGGTCCACGTTACACGAGCGAGACGTCCTCCCTCATGCCACCGTGCTGCGTAGCCACCTCTGCCGACACCGACAACAGCGGTACCGTGTGCCATCATGGTAACACGTAAGTGTGCATAATTCCTTATCCTTCGACAGAAACGGTAACAACGCCCAAAGCCGCAGATTTCCGATACCTCACCCTGCGTACGCAGTCGCACAAAAGCCACAGATATTTACAGGCAAGTACGTTAAATGTACATACACTGTTTTTAGCCCACGTACCACACTCGTCACGTCCTCCCCGTGCCGCCGTGTAGTGTATCATCCTCTGCCGACATCCCCAATAGCCGTAGCGTGGTGCATGATGATAACACGTTTGTGTTTATCCCATTCATTTATCCTTCCACAGAAATGGTAACAATGCTCACTTTCAACCCTTGCAGCAGCCTTACCTAGGGTCAGCAGTAGCACTGCAGTCTCCGCTTTACACAGGCCGGTGACTTAAATGTATATACTCCAAATTCGTAGCACCTGTCACCTATGACATCGCTATGCGGAATGAATTTCTCCGCCTTCCTGATAGTAAGTCGCTATTGCAAGTGAAGTTCCGAACTCTTACTGGTTATCATTATCCATATCTGCGTGAAATACCCCACGGCCCCTCTCAGGGTCACCCTCTGTCCTATAGCCTTGCGTCTTCCCATGTACAAGCAACATGTAAGCACCGTCGGCGTGCAACGGTTGGAGCACTGGGACATAGGTGCGGTGGGTGGTTCCATAATCATCCATCGATTAACTTACTGGGCAGTCCACTTGCATACCGTGGGAGGCGGTTGGGGGAAACTTTCTCAGTATCTATGGACAACATAAGGGCTGCAAGCCCACTTTTTCCTCTTCACTAACAACCTCTTTAGTTACGGCTTATCACTCATTACGCCATCCATTGTTCATTGTAACACACACCACTGCACCGGGAATACTGAAGGGGAGATAACCGATGCATTAACCGGTAAGTTACATTTACCTACTCCGCATAGACGCAATACTGCAAATGTAAACTAAATGGTATGCTTATGACCGTCTATCATTACATATTAACCCAGAGCTACCATACAATAAGTGTGCGGTGCCAATTTCACAGCAACCGGTAAGGACGTTGTTTACCGCTATAACTTTTGTACGCAGTCTGCGGCTGCTGGTGTGAAATACCTATTCCGCCTGTCCGTAAACCACTGCATTGTAGTGGTTCCGGTGTGGCAGAAATGGACACCACACGATGTCCGAAACCAACTTCCAGACAAGGTAAGTGACACTGCCAGGCCAAAAAGTTGGAAATTGTCGTATTCGTATCTTCCAGAGTGCAGTCGTTCGTATGCACCCTTGTCCCCGGTTGATAGATGGCACCGCAATGAAAGGTTATCAAACTTTTATCACCAATCTGACGGCTTTTACTTCCAGGTAATTTCATCAATGACATTGTTGGTGTGAAGGAAACACACCACTACGGGGCGGTGCACTACATCGCTACCTTATGATTAAGTAAGTCAACCCTGCGTTACTTCTATGCATATTGCTTTCATGTGTGTCTACGAAACACATTTCCATAAACCATTCCACAATGTTCGCGCGTTGTGGGTCAAGCACTCCTCACACGCTCCCCATGACGACATGGATATTCGGATTCAGTACGGAGGTCAGCGTTCCATTTTTGTCTCTTTTTCGTTAGGATTTCCATATTTCCACGATTACGAAGCGTAAGGCGCTCAAAGCAGTTGCATAAAATGACGGAAACAAATGAAAAGCCGTGTGATCCCAAACAACTTGTATCATTACCGATAAAAACCCTTTCATTGCGTTCCTTCTGGCGCACCACCTAAGATTACCTCTGCGGCTTCCCTCGTACCGATTATAATGCATGCCATGCGACCATACGCACTTCAAAGCTACTGCCGATGGAGGTCCGCGGGGCCTGTAGTGGAGTCCTCCACCGTACCGATTATGATGTCACCGCCGTGAAACCTACATCGACATATTTAGTATCAGTCATGATGCTGTATGACGAAAAACCTTGCCAACTCCGTAGTGGCAGGCATAATGCCGCCGTCATGGACAAACTTAAAACCATTAATAAGGGCGCGCATATTCAATCTTGTTTGATTCATCAGCGGTGGTTACCATGCCACCGCTGCGAGGCCACTATGAGCTTAGTAAACGCCCGTATTTAGGGAGTATGGTTCCAACAATTGAAGATATGCCAGTGCTCCTACAGACAATATGGCATTACTAAAAACAAGCCTTCAAAACGTGCGCAGCAAGTAGGTGAGGCTTTCCTAGTGCCTCTATTGTTGCAAATGTCATGGAACACACATAGGCTAAGTGAAGGCCGTTCTTGCGGGCTCCTGGAGCCGATAACCGAAGTGCAGCTGTAGGCCGTAATCAGGTTTCCCTGGGGGACTTACATAAGCGTACTAAGCGCCGTTCCTCTGCCGCAGTGAAGCGAAAAATGGACGCTTCTTTAATGACCATTATGACACCACTCCTATAGAACTTAGGATACGTTTCCATGCATCGCTCGTGCGACCAACCGCGACCGACAGTGGAGTCAAGTTGAGTGCACAAACAAATGTCACCTGTGTGGCAGTCAAATGGTCTTACTATACACCCGTCAAATTCGCAGGAACATAAAGCGACATCTGGTCCTGCGTATATATGTGGGATACTTGTATGAAAGCATGGTAACCCTATTAATTGATTTCCCTCTTTTTTTATTTGCCATCCTATTGTTGGTTATGTTTCATAGAACTTCTGCATATGCTGTATTTAATAAATTTTTCTTAGTATTATTCATAATAACCCTATGAGGATATTCATAAACTGCGTGACCTACTTCCTCTATTCCTGATACTTTTAGCTATACGTTTATAGATACTGGTTATCCTCTATGAAAACTGGCAGGCACATAATAAGTTATTTATTCAAGCACTTATGGAAAGGACAACGAGATACCTGAATTAAAAAGAACGGACATTTTGTTAAAGTAGCGTCCATTTACGAGGAATTGCATTGGGCAATGTCAGCGAGAAATGATAACGTGTCGCCCTGTTACACTGCATAAAGCTGATTATCCGTGCTACCATAACAAGTGTAAAAATGTATTCCTACGCAAGCATATAAGCATGGATAGATTGAAGGAGCAGCAGTACGATTTCTTATCGTGTTAAATTTGCAAAAATCGAAATGTACATATTTATAAATAAATATATACATTTATTTCTATACAACATTATGTATATATAAATGTACACATTAATAACCTCAGTTCCATTTATATGTATATATATATATATATGTATGGAGGTTAATGCTGAGTTCTTTCTAATATAAATGTCTAGTGAGCCATGAGCGAGGCCACACGGGACCACTACAGAAGCGGCGACAAGTCCTGCAGAGAAGGTAGGCAGAACCGGCGCAGCGTTTGTAGGTACCCTGCATTCGATTTACTAACCGCGTCCTTGCGTGCTAAGTCACTTTATTTCAGGTGGTGGGTTTTCAGTTTTGTCCTAATGCTTTTCTTTCTCATATAAATTTCTACCAGTATTCTATTCCATTAACATGCACACTTCGCTTAAGCCAATTGTATTCGATTTCCATAACATTTTACGTTCTTGTCATTGCCGTACAATCTACTTTCTGACATCGTGAACTTATGTAGGATTAGTTTGTAAACAACTTATTTCATATGCTCATTAACTTAAGGTTTTTGTCACCGTTTCCTTATGCATTAGTCATTATTTTCTTTGCATATATCTCTCAAGTGATTCGCTGTTGCTTGATATCCCTGGTGTGGCTGCGCTTGATGTGCATGTTGACAAGGTGCCTACCTGTCTATTACCCACTACCTCGTTTATACTGGCTCCAGGAGATAGTTGGTCGTTACTGGATAGGACGGGGTGCACGGTCCTTGTGGGCGTGCTAGGCTCAAAGAGCGGTTCCATGCACTCAGTGTGGAGCGGACTACGGTCCAGCCACCGCCTTGTGTACGCTTGATTCCCCAAATACAACGTGCTTATGTTTGCCTGTGAAGGAGTGTGGGCCGGCTCCATTGATGAAACGTGGCTCCCATCCACATGCCTCCCGGTCTTATTCCTTCGGGTTTACACTGGATTTGGGGGTGTGTGGTTAGAGCTATGGATGATGCAGCACAAGCCACCCATGGTACCTCTGAAGGCGCAGGCGTCCTGTGGATGGCCAGTGACAGGCAACTCCGAAACGGATGCCTCCAACCATAATGCTGAGTAAATTTATGTGTACATAATGCTGTATGAAAGTAAATGCAGACATTTATTTTTAAATATGTATATTTTGCAACTTTAACACGATAATAAATGGAATTGCTGCTCCTCCAAGCTATAGATACAATAAAATATATTTATAAATATAACCGGGAGAGCCTATGTTGCGCTGAGGCTGATGGTAGCTAGATCTTGACGGAGTATCTACTAACTGCTGCTACTGTTGTGCCATTTGCTCATGTCCTTGGCGCCACCAAGTGGCGACCGCTGGGTGGGAGTTGGGTTTCGCCCTTCTCCCTGCAATGATCCATGACACTTATCCGCATGAGTCAGTGAACCGACCACGTGCTGGACCCGCTGTCTTTCGTGTATACATTTAATCGGAGGCTTTGGCTGAGGACCCCAGTCGTTCCCTTGTCAGGTGTGGGCTCCCTGTCAGTATCCTAGTCCATCCTCTTCGGAAGTTAGGAAGTGGTCGATAGCTTACTTCTTGTAAAACCCAGCCATGGGAGACAACAGGTCTACGGGATATAAGCTCACAGCTCGATTGGCGTAGCGCAGGAGCCCAACGCATTGTCACTGACGGTGGGAGGGCACCGCCGGGTGTTCACTGGTTTGCTACTGACCACCTCAAGACAGGCAGCCCTTGGTCAACTCGGTGCAAACACGCCAAAACCCAACTGCGTCTGGCCGTGGTCGCAGGTGTATCCTATTACGGTCGCACAACATATAAATCATTCCAGTACTTCCAAGACTGCAGGTGACGGCCGTCAAGAAGATCCCAATCCGTCTCTGCAATCACATTCCCGAACTGGATCTGTTACCCACTACCTTATGGGTCAGGCTTTTGAGCCAAAATCTCCGGGCGGAGTCCCTCAAGCAAACCTCAAAACCACCCACTGCCTTGTGGGTCAGGCTATTAAGCCAAAGGCTCCGGGTGAAGTCCTCCAAGCAAACCTCCGATGCACAACGACCACCTCGCGTGCGATTGCCGACCAATGCAATTGTATGCTTGTGCGCAAAGCACTCTGCATCGGGAGCTGGGACGTGCGCACACTACTGGACCGGAACTCGAGTGAGCGCCCCGAACGACGCGCTGCACTGGTCGCGATGGAACTGGCCCGCTACCACGTCGATATTGCGGCGCTCAGTGAAACCCGGCTCGCTTAGCAAGGTAAGTTGCATGAAGCAGGTGCTGGCTACACTTTCTACTGAGTGGGCAACTCCGCCTCGGCCCCACTTGATCGTGGGGTCGGATTTGCAACCTCCGATCGCCTCCATGGCCAGGTGGTGGGTGAACCAACGGGCATCAGCGCGTGGCTGATGACTGTCCGCCTACGTCCCGGAAGAGGTAAGTTTGCTACTTTTATAAGCACGTACGGTCCGACCATGTGTTATCCTGATGACACGCGGGCTCAATTCTACACTCAGCTATCCTACGTGCTACGGTCTGTGCCGAGGAGCGATCGACCATTTCTGCGGGTGATTAAAATTCGCGTTGGGTGTGATGCAACAGCGTGGACTGATGTTATCGGTCTGCATGGCATTGGTTCAGCGATTGCGAACGGTGACAGGCTGCTTTCACTGTGTACCACTCACGGCTTGACGATCACGAACACTCGGTTTACAGTGAGTGCGAGTGATATAGCAACTTTGAAGCACCCACGGAGTAGTCACGCTCACCTGCTTGACTAGGACATTGCACGTCAGTGTGATATGCGTGAAGTGCGAATGACACTTGTGCTGCGTGGAGCGGAGTCTGACACTGATCACAAATTGGTTCGGACCAAACTGTACATATGTTTTCGTAAATCTATTGTTTGCACTGTCGCCGTAAATCGGCGTAAATTTAACCTTCTCTCCTTCGGTACTGTGGCGAAACGTACTGATCTGGAGAAGGCGATGGATGCACGCCCCTGTGATGTGGACTGCATAGCAACAGTGGGCGACCCGTGGCAGCACATTCGCGACCAGGTGAAAGCTGCTGCCGAGGAGACCATCGGGCGGCTTGATTGGTTTGATGACACCAATGCGACGAATGTTGCATTGGTGTCGGACAAGAATGGAGCATTTACCGCACATGCTGCAGACCCCAGTGACTTGGGGAATGGTAGTCAGTTTTGCAAAATTCGACGGCGACTGACCCCAGAACTCCGTCGCATTACATATTCATGGTAGACGGAGAAGGCGAAGCAGATGGAATGCTACGCCGAACGCCGTCAACACAAGGAATTCTTTGACTCCTTGAAGGTGACGCATGGGCCGAGATTGGAGCCGCTGTGGACGCTGACGGATGGCAGTTCAGGCGCCACCTGCACACAGACTGCAGACATAATGCAGACCTGTCGAAAATACTTTGACTGTCTCTTGAACAACCGTTCAGAGATCGACTGGCCTACACTAAACTGCGTGAAGCAGCACGGTGTGAAGACGAAGCTGGCGGACACCCGACACTAGATGAGCTTCAGAGAGCACTTGTTCAGCTGCCACACGTTGCGCTGGGGCCGACGGGATCCCGCCTGAAGTATTGAAACACGGCGGACCCGCGTTGGTGATTGCGCTGCTCCACTTGGTGCAACGTGTACGGATTAAGGAGGAGGTGCCTCCAGAGCTGAAGGATGTCCTTTTGCTACCACTGTGCAATGGTAAAGGGAGCGAGCAAGGCTGCACGAATTATCGTGACGTCAACTTTCTGAGGTGTGTGGGCAAAGTGATTGCCCGACTCATGTTCAACAACCTCGTCAATCAGGTTGTGGAAACGAACATGGCGGAAGAGCAGTGTGGATTTCGTTCGTGTCGCAGCACCATAGGTACGGTGTATGCGCTCCTCAGCTGCAGGAGAAGTGTACAGGACGGCACCAACCTTTGTACTCGCTTTTTGCTGATTTTACCAAGGCATTTGGTACGGTGAATTGCGTGGCGTTGTTGCTAGTGTTGCGTAAGTCTGGCTGACCGAATAAGCTTGTGCGTTTAATTGAATGTCTGCACAGTGGTATGCGAGCGAGGTTGCAGCTGAGTGGAGAGACCTCGGATGACTTTGCAGTTGTTTCTGGTGTGAAGCAAGGCTGTGTCTTAGCTTCGGCCCTGTTTAATATTTATCTTCATGCCACGACGTCTTATGCTTATGATGCGGCTTGTGATTACGGTGTTTGTGTGGAGCACCCTATTGATGGAGGGTTGCTGAACATCACCCGTTTCGGTGCGAGAACCCTAGTCTTTGAGACAACTATCCGCATGTTGCTGTGCACTGACGACAATGCGTTGTTTTCATACAGCGCGGACGAGTTGCAGCAAATGACTAGTGCTCTGGCTTCGGCAGCTGCAAAATTCGGACACATTGACAACAAAAACAAGACGGTCTGTCTCTTTCAGCCTTAACCGGAGGTGCAATCTGCAATATTGCCGCGAATCAGCATTGGTGCTGAAGTACTGGAAACCACCTCCCGCTTCCGCTACCTTTGGAGTGTTGTGTCGACTGATCAGCAACTACACAGTGAGCCTCGGATCGGCGTATCGAAGGCTGCGGCGGCATTCGGGAAGCTTGCGTACCGAGTGTGGAACAGCTACCAGCTTACCATTGGCATGAAGCCGATGGTGTACAAATCTATGTTGCTGTCCGTTCTTCTATACGGCAGTGAAACGTGAACGACGTACTGGCGAGACTTGCGATATCTCGAGCAGTTCATTTTGCAGTGTTTGCGACGAATTTTGCGCATCACTTGGGGCAACAGATTTGCGGACACGGAAGTGTTGCACCAAGGTGGAACCTATGCAGCGGACTGCATACTTTGCCGAGACAGCTGAGGTGGCTCGGTCGTGTGAGCCGTATGAATTCAACGCAGATACCGATACAACTCTTATATGGTCAGCTGAGTATTGGGAAGCGGCACGTGGGGAAACCAAAGTTACGCTACCAAGTCATGATTAAAGTGAGCCTGTCACGTTCTAAGGTTGATTGCAGGTCATGGGAATCGAAGGTGGTTGATCGGCGTGCATGGCACGACCTAATCACGAAGGCAGTTGCCGAAGTGCGGGAGAACGACCTCATACATGCAGAGAAGAAGCGGCAAGGAAGCGGCAAGCAACAATGGGTTGTACTCCATCGACCTCAAGCGCATAACGCTGTAGCACTTTCGGTCGCGAGTGCCTGAGTCAGGCAGGCTTGGTAAGCCATGAGCGAGGCTAATCGGGACCACTACGGAAGCGACGATGGGTCATGCAGAGAACGTAGACAGAACCAGCGCAGCGTTTGTAGGCACGCTGCATTCGATTTACTAACCGCGCGCTTGCAGGCTGAGTCTCTTTATTTCAGTTGGTGGGTTTTCAGTTTTGACCTAATGCTTTTGTTTCTCACATATAAATGTCGATCTGCACTCTCTTCTATAAACTTGCACACGTCGCTTAAGCCAATCGTGGTTAGTTTCGATAACACTTTCGTGTTTGTGGCATTTCTGCAAAATATACTTTCTGACCTCGTGAACTTATTTAGGATTAGGTTGTAAACAACTTATTTCATATGCTCATTAACTTAAGGTTTATATCACCGTTTCCTTATGCATTAGTCGTTATTTTCTTTGCATATATCTCTCAAGTGATTCGCTGTTGCTTGATATCCCCGGTGTGGCTGCGCTTGATGTGCATGTTGACAGGGTGCCTACCTCTCTATTACCGACTACCTCGTTTATACTGGCTCCAGGAGATAGTTGGTCGTTACTGGAGAGGATGGGGTGCACGGTCCTTGTGGTCGTGTTAGGCTCAAAGAGCGGTTCCATGCACTCAGTGTGGAGTGGACTACCGTCCAGTCACCGTCTTGTGTACGCTTGTTGCCCCAAATACGGCGTGCTTTGTTTGCCTTGAGAGGCGTGTTCAAGTAGTGTGTAACTGAATTCGAAGTCATTCTCTGAAGCTTCATGGCAATATTCACTAGGTACGACGTGATTGAGCTATCTGAAAACTCATTTCACCTTTGTAAAATCAGGCCGGTAGGTGTTCATGAATCTTTTGAGATAGGCGCCTCTTGGTGCGGCCCACCTATCGTGCCCCACAGGAGCACGCGAACCGAAAAGAATTCTTCACTCTGAACTGATTTCTAAGGATGGATCCCTCCGTGCCATTTGATGAACCGCCACGTGCCAACCGCCGTATCTGTGGAAACCTCGAGAATAACAACTAGCGGAAAAAGGCATCCAAGCATATGCACAAATTATAATACATCGATATACACTATTAAATTAGTGATTGCATTCAGTGTTTAATATTTATGGTCTACAGGTGCCTTTTTCATCACGGTTCAGGTGTGGCTCATATCACAAATAACTATAGCGTACGGAGGTTTAGTAGAGCATATATTTCGAAGGTAGATTAGCGTGTTCAGAACGCCCAACATAAATTATGGGTAATGGAAAGATGCATAGATAGACTAATGTAATGTTGGACGATAGCCTCAATTATCCTTGATGTAAGCCTTGAAGCAACGAATATTAGCTTAGATAAAGCTGAGGCCAACTGGATTACGATGCACAGCAAGAAGCATTCAGTTCATACATCAGCGTTGCATGCGAGGCGGCAAAGGCAAAGAATCGGTGAACAGCGGATGCACGCGGAAAGAGGTGCGGTAAGTTGGCAATGGCACTAATGACGCTGAAGCGCTGATGCGTAAATAATCAGCCATCCGCCAGAAATGTGAGAGACGGGACACAGGTGACTAAAGCCGCGGTACGCTTAAAGTTCAGTATCCAGGATATATTCATTTTGCTACGGGAAGAAACAAGCCAGTGCTGTGACGTTTAGAAAATTATGCAATTGGAAACCAAGGTGTATCGCAGAAACATGGCAGTAGAAGTAAGTTGCGTTTAGTAACAGTGATAATAAACCTGGAGTATTGTGTTCAGGCCTGAGCACCATACCTCCGTAGTGACGCCACGTCCATAGAACCGACTCAAAAAGCTGCGACCAGGATGCTCAAAAGTCAACGAAGGAAGTCGGACGAAGATCGTTTGAATAGCTTTGGCTTATTTTCCTTGGAACGGCATAGGTTGGGTGGGGAGTTGCTAGAGACGTTTAAGATTATTAAGGGCTTTGGTGGTATTATCCCACCCATCTCTTAGAGCTGCTATAACAAACCAGCTGCGCGGGAATCGCCTGAAGCTCAAACACCATAGAACTCGTTTGGACACCAGAGCAAAATGTTTTACTCACAGAGTAGTTAACATCTGGATTAAACTTCCTTTGCTTTAGTGGAAGTTGGGTCTGTAAAAGCCTTCAAAAGGGGCTTAGACGAGTGTTGGTTCTTGCTTTACATAAGTAGTTTAATTTTCTTGGCATACGTGGTGTATTTTGATGCTGGCGCATGAAAGTGCAAAGATTTCACTTCTTGTTGCTTCATACCTTTTCAGAAGTGAGATGAGTCAATCTAACGTCGAAGTGCCGGAGGCAGCTTCACTTACCGACATAAGAAACAGGACGCTCGTTAGCCGAGCGGTTTTACCTGACCTGATCTAACCTGATCTTCACTGCCGCCTGTTGGACCTGTGTGTTTCACTGTAGAAGTTCACGCTTGAGTGAAATACTTTGTACGCTTTGACGCTGCTGCCCGTAATATTCCGCGGCCCCAGGTCCGGTCCAGAGCACGCTCTTCAACTGTTCCCTCGCCATAGCTGTAGTACGTAGTCTGTTCTATTCTCGCACCTGTTTTCAACGCTGAATGCTTATAAGTAACTGCCAAACCTTAAGATCGTGCGCGGTTACGGCTTCCCAACCACTCCGGCACGCACCCTTACCCTTCTCTGCTGCCTTTTAAACTTGTTGGTTTCACTGTAAACGCACATAGAAGTGGAAAACATTTGGCGTTTTCTGGCGGTGCTGCAGAGAATACTTCCATATCCTTGGTCACTTTTAGAGCCGGCTCTACCACCGTTTCCTCGCCACAGCTCTAGCATGTAGTACCGTCTGTTCTCCCTCCAGTTTGTAACCTTGTATACCTGTTAGTCTATGCCAAAGCCTAAAATAGCGTGCCATCCTTGCTTCTTATTTATTCAGGCTCTCAGCAACGCCTTTTCTAACCGTCTATTAGAATTTTACTTTTCACCGTAGATGTCCAAATTTGGGTGGAAAACTTAGTACTTTTTGGCGCTGTTGCACTTGTGCAACCGTTTTTCACTACTGCCGTAGTATGTAATGCCTTTTATGCTGTTTCTTGTGTGTAACGTTAAATGCCGATTATTCCCTACGTCGTCTTACGATAACGAGCGGTTTCCACTTCACAAGTAGTCCAACTGCAAGCACTACTCTTCCCGACCGTCTATTTGACTCTTATGTTTTACAGTACAATTCAAGTTAGGAGTAGAACACTAAGTAGTTTTTAGCGCTGTTGCCTATATTTTCCGCTATTTTAGGTCCCTTTAAAGCTGTCTTTGCAACCGTATTCTCAATGCAACTGTAATATATACACCCTTTGCTTCCCGTCGCAACTTCTTTGACGCTCCGTTTCACACCAGCTCTCAGCTGTTGCTTCATCATCCGATTACAGGACTTGTTACCTCCTTCTTCTAGTTGGTTTCTAGCCCGGTGTAGCAACACCACTGGCCCTCTTAAATGTTCAGGTGAAAGCTCCACCACGGAAAACTGTTCGCTCAACCGACATCCTGGTAGCACATCCCATTACCTTCTATGCTGTTTTGATTCTCTCAACTCATCCACCTGTTAACAACGCTTAAGGCTTCCGCTCTCCACATAGGGCAACTGTTGCTAATGCTAGGCAACTTCGGACACTATTTGTCTCTCAACTTTAACACATTTCGAGTCTCGTACCTGCACGCAAGATAGCAGGTCTATTGTATAACATATTCAGTCCACCAATTGCTCCTAACCACCATTAAATTAACGAAAACCTTTATTAATACACTGACATAGTCCTGTACAATTTACTTGGCAGTTTGCTCGGTCACGTTTTCCTTTTCTTCTTATAAATGATATGATTATCATGAACCTGCTCCTGCGACGCCCACCTGGGCACGGAATCAGCGAGCTCATTGAAAACGTCCGCGCTTGGCGATGCGGACACACTGAATGAATCCGGAACACCAACCTAAAGCATACAAGCCACCTGAGGCGCCCGACTTCACCAGCTTCAATCACTCGCGGTATGCTCTGGCGAAGCCAACCACCCGTACAGTGAAAACTGATTGGCGAAACATGACTGCGAATAATCGAGAAGACAATCGGTCAGATTCAACCCTGTCAATATCATATCAACGGTCGGCAGTGTTCTAGTTAGTGGTGGGTTTTCGCCTGGCAAGCATTCTCACTACAAAGTGTCACAAATGTCTGCTTTACAACACTGCGACGTGGCGGATGTGACTCGCCACGCCATAATGTCTCTGCTGTAACCACGGATTGGCAAGTTGACTGACACCATATTTCACAAGTTCTGTGAATATATCATCTTTCATACGACCTAATCTACGTGTTTGATCAGTGACATACCGCTATTCTCATTCTGCACTCGCCTGACATGCACTGTGTTCATAACCTCATCGGACTAGTTCCGCACCAACATACTACACCCCAAGGTCTCTAATTGTCTTTACATCTCGGATTCTGCGAGGATAGATTTCAGTCCATGTTTGGACCATGTGGGCCTACGCAATAGAATATATATATATATATATATATATATATATATATATATATATATATATATATATATATATATATATATATATATATATATATTACTCCCGCTCTTGGTCCTGCTACTCATGCTAGCAGGTACAACGCTGCACTATGCTGATCATGCCTAAGAGGCGTGCCTTACTTTGTTGGGAATAAACTATTCATCTTTTTATTCATTTAATAACTGGCAAACTACTGTACGTATCGCGTTTTGTTTACTTTTAACGTACTTTGCGGCTATAACTTGTCCCGGGTAGCTTAGTTTTTCACTGCACTAAGCGATATTCTAGTCTTAGAATAGTTTCCATTTTCTACGAGTTACTGTTTGAATTTTGGCGTTAACTTTCAAATTTCCCGCAAGAATTCTCAACTATATTGTTAGTTAATTGATTTTTTATGGCTGGATATCCCGCCTTATTATGTCACTAAAAGCAGGTTTTATTTTTATGTGCATTTATAAAAAATTATGTTTAACCCTCGCTTGTTCCTGAGAATTCCGCCGCTCTTATTTTTTCCAAGTGCGCACCAGGGTATGCCATCACTGAAGGTGCCGAAAGTGTCTAAATAATTTATATTGAATAATTTATATTGAAGATCTTGGTGAATTGGATCCTGCTTCTAAAGAAAATGTGCAAACTACGGCTCTGCGCAACTGTTGGCCACTAATAAAGTCAAGGAGCACGACGATCGCCTAAAGGAGCCAACTGAATTTCAAGGTGGGTGTGTACAACCCCTTCGGATGTACACCTAACAAAGCCTATGCATTCGCACCTGCCAACAAGGAACATGTATTCGCACCGTTCTCAATCCCATGCAAGAGCATGGGATTTATAAAAATATTGTCTTGTTCCCTTGCGAATACAGCATCTGGCTAGACTAGAACTATAGCTATTTATTACTTATTTATTTATGTAAAATAACGGCAAATTATTTCGTTCGTCTCCAGCACTGGACATACTGGCTACCCACTTTCGCCAGTGCTAACCCTGCTGCATTTGGTGCAATTGACAGCAAAGTGTTCAGCGTATGAGCTGATTGATCACAAGAACCTGTTGGCTTTTTCTCCGACCTAACGCAACGGTGCTGAAACTTCACTCAGTCCTCTCATCATTTCGACTAGTTTTCTAATGCAACTAAGTTTGTTAGCTCGACTGGCTGGTCTCAACCGAGTTTGTCCGTGCACAGCTTCTGCATGAAAACTTCGCGGGCAGGGTTCTAGGGGTAACTATTCCGAGAATTCGTATAAAGAGGTGATCACAGACAAAATTGATCCACTCGTCTCTTGCACATCATTTACGTCGAACCGGAGAAGGAATGGGTCATTCACCGAGTTCCATTCTGTACCTATGTTGCGATGTTCCAGTTTACTTTCTCCAAGGGGTTTTATCTGATTTGACAGCACAGTAGATGGCACCGCTTTAAGCATCTCAATGATGCTGGTTGCCTAATTTGCACGTTAAACTCTACTCTACCAAGCAGTTCCAGAATCTGGACAACAGACTGGACGGTTTCAGGGGTAGAAGACAAGGAAAGCAAACAGTCGTCAACATTAACTCCATTCATTATGGTGTCATTCATACTTATTTTCTAGAGGTCTGTACACTCCTCCGCTGTACAACGTAATGCGAAACTAACACGATAAGGGGTGGAACTTGCTAGTAATGGGTTAGCGGTCATTTGCTACTCCAACGTATCAGTCGCACTTATCTCTGAAACACTAAAAACGCAAAGCACCGCGATCCTTCTCTGTAACCTTCACCTGCATAACCTTCACCTCGATGTCCACAACAGCGACTCTATGGTTTCTGAATTGCAGCAGGACTCCTACATTACTAGATATGCTATCGGGCCTTGTAACAAACGATTGTTAAAAGAGAGGTCCCTGTATTTTGTAGTACATTCGAAAAGCGGCCCAAACTTATCTGGATTTTAGGATTTATCACAGCCTAATGGGGTAGACACCACCTGGGAGCATAGCTATGCACCGACTGAATCGATGTAACAGGCACGAAATACCCGTTAATAAAAGCAGACACTACGACCACCAAATACCCCTCACGGAAAGATTGGTTTGCATTCAGATGCTTTAGCAAGACATTTAACCGCTGCAAACTCATCTCATAGTTAGTTAGCATCTATACCTGCGAAATGCTCTAGGAAAGACCGATCTTAAAATGTATATTTATCAAACGCAAGGAATTCTGAGCATGCAAATGTGCAGCGTTGCTTTCTGTTGAAGGTTCATGCTTTCCCGAGTCCACATGCACAAAGTCACAGTTGTACAAACTATCCAGCTGCTCAACAATGGACGGCTGGTTGATTAGGGCGTACTGCACGGTATCGCTAACCCTTATGCACCCTCACGCTGGTCTTAGTAGTGTCCAGCCTAGTAAGGCTTTTACAGAAATCGGTCGATTCCTGCTCCGTAGTCGTTCCTCTAAATGCCAGCGTGCCCCCGACACACCTGCGCCTATGGATATTCGGACGCAACTGTCCTTTATATTTTCAAAGGCCACATCCATCGTATGTGGCCACCGGCTAGCCAAATCCATCACTAGAGTTACACCGGGTTTCCAAGGGAAGTTTGGTAACCAGTAGGCATGTCTAACAGAAATGGTACCTATGCCGTTCAGTGGGGACATTTTGAAGTCTATACACCATGGTTCATATGTGGAGGAACCCGACATCGGGGTGAATTCAACTCGAGTCTGTGTGGTTTTGGTGCCGGCTAGTCATAAAAGGCCTTCCTCCACTAAGGTAATAGTGGAACCAGTATCTAACAGGGCGTACGTTTCAAAACATCCCAATAGACATTCTAAGCGTACTGGGATAATTCCTAAACGTATCTTCTGCTCTGCATTATACATAGAAGTGCAACTGCTTTCCTTGGTCGGTAGAGCGAGGTGTTTTGGCTCTGAATGAAGCAATGGATGATGTTTTCCTCTAAAAAGGGCACTCTGCATCCTTTCGTTTCTTGACCGTTGACGGATCGGTTACTTACCTTCAGCCACTTGTAGCATCCTCCTTTGGAGTCTATGTGATTCCACCTGCTAGGAAGGTCTTAAGCCAGAAAAGTTTGGCACGCGGCTATTTCCTATCCACTACCGCGGGCCAAACACACTGGCCTCGAAGCATCAATTGAACTGGTATAGAGGGTACGGCTAACTTAGTTTCGTTGACCAGCCGCTCTTGGTGCATTCGCCGCGGTATGTAGTCGTAACCAAATTGAGGGGCTACCTGACCGTAACTACTTCGTGCAGTTCTAACTTCGGCTGCTACAAAATCCGTCATGGCATTGAAGTCAAGCACTCTTTCATCGTAAGTGATGGAGGCGACGACACTTGCTAAGCTGGACTGTAGGCTGATCTGTAGTACAGGAACTACCCGCGCAATCGTGGCAATAGAATTCAGATCGGCTGTGCTAGGCATTCGCGATAGGGCGATAAAAAAGTTTTTTATTTTGGACAACCTTCCCAGTCAACAGAAACTGGCCTTAACCCAGTCAATAAACCATCCATAAGGGCTCTAGCCACTACGTAGCTACCCTAAAAGGCTCGTGAGGAATGCATGATGTTCTTCCGTGTATTTTGCCATGCGGGAAAAACCTACCGCAAACACTGATGGCCTCCTTTGCACGACTACGGCATTAATATAACAAATAAAGTTATCTGTTCTTACTGCCGAAGATTAGACTTTCACTAAGGTATGCAACTTACTTGATGAATTCCCAATAAGCAGCAGAGTTATCAACTACACCTTCACCTTGACTCTGTATAATTCCTTTGGTGGGCAATAGCCTTCCCATAAACTGTCGGAATAAATCTTAAACCGGTCACCACTGACAATGACCAACGGCTGTTTGCAACAAACCCATCCAGTCACTCATTGATCACAACGGGTGATCGCCTAAGACCCAAAGAAAGTTCAGGTACAACACACCCTTCCATTTCCAAACACAGCTTAGCTCTTTTACTTCCGGTTCGGAGTGTAAAAGACGTCTTTGACTATTTCGGCGTATAACCGCTACTTCTTTAACTCTATAAGTTCAACGCTGCATGTGCGTTGCTGAATTTTACACTACATCTAATCCTATTGCTAATATGCGAACCAGAGCATGAAACGTAGCAACAAGGACTTGCCAGGGTTATACAGCTTTTACAGTTCCTCCGGGGCGAGTGTTCTTAAGATGCATGGTCCGCAGTGGTCAAGAGAGCGCGTTGAGCCTTGGGTTGAACTCTAAAGACAGCCATTGTTAATAAATGAGTACAAAATAAATGTTATACTCTGGAATGTGCTTGACAGGCTTAAAAACGTATGATCATAGCAATATAGAGCAGAAAATCAGTGATTTTTACAAGTGTCGATATATAACCAGAACCTAGTCGAGGTAGGTTTTAGGTATATATGTAAGTGTGTGGGTTAGTGATCAGGTTGAGTGAATTTGTTACTGCTGTGCTAATTTTATTATCGTAGTCTGTGCATTCGCAAACATAGGAAAGTCTCTAATAATATGTTCGAATTGGCTGACGTCTCTGGTGTACAGGAAAACACGCCCTTTCGTTACTTTGCGACATAGGATTGTACGATTGTTGTAACCTTCAAAACGACCACTTGTTTTACTGTCTGCACATCCGTTAACACAAGTCGCTTTGGTGAGTACCTTGCTGCATCGTCCTCTATCTGGTTGCTCGCTTCCTATTTTTGTAACCTGCACAAAATATGTCTGGTTCAGTCGCCTCCAACTTCTACACTGTCCCGTATTTGACACGGCTCTTACGTTATCGGTTACCGACCAGTATCTCAGACTCCACCTAACAGTTGGTGACGCCGCACCAGCACACGCTGTCCGCCATTTTGAATTTTCATTCTGATGAGCTCTTTCCAGTGATCTTGTGATTCAAAACGTGTTATCATATTGTTTTCTCAGAATATCACTATCGCCACAACCTTTTTGGTGTGTTGATTGTCGAAGGATACGGTAGATGTGGATAACAATCTAGCATATTGACTTCACACTACTAACAAACAAATGAGTAGCAAGTTATAAGTAGTAAGTTTCTCCAGCGGGTTCCTTGGATGAGGGATGGTATATGACAGGGATGTATTCGGGATACGACTACTTCGCTTTGGCTTCAAATACCGCTGCTACCCATACGCTTACCGCATCCACGTATCATCTCCACTTATAGTATTTTGGTCAACACGTATTGTGCTAACGCTTTTTAGGTTGCGGAGTTCCTGGATTAATAACCTGTCATTCTCGGATGCCAAATGGGATTGAAAACGTGTATTCAAATGATTGCATTTTGGGGCTCCCAGATGTTGTACACAAGGTGGTCTCGAGTCAGCCGGCGACTCAATAGGAATGTTGGTCGATATTGAATTGTATGGGGTGTTTGAAAGAATAGTCGACACAGCTGGTGATGTTATCAGCCGACCGGAAGCTTGTGTAGTAAAACGTAAAAGGTACACTACCCGTTCATTGAGGCTGGCCGGGGACTTCGTTCAGAATAGCCGGGTTCCACATGGTGCATAACCCCGAACTTCGGGGAGACGAAGCATTAAAGTGGTTCAGTAGAAACCGTCGCTTAGAGCCGGAGGAGCTGGAGATAACCAGGCCAATGCTGGAATGCCGAAGTCGATGTTGCAACATCCGGTTCGACGTCCGATCGGAGTTCGGAAAATACCTGACGAACACGGACGTCGGCAGCCTTCGAGCGAGGCACCTGTTCGGGTGCAACAATCTAGTTAATGTGCTTTTCGATTGGATAGCTTAAAATGCACTGTATTAGGATGGATGCTGGACATGGAATCACAGGTTAACCATCAGGAGTGTGCCCGGTGTTTGCGCGGAGAAAGAAATCGGAGCACGCAGTTCGTCTACTCCACATCTGAGATGTTGGAACTGTACTCCTGGTTTCCCGACATGTTGCTTATTGATAGCACCTTCTCCACTTACCAACTTCTTATGATCGATGGCTGTCGAAAAAGTCTGAAGGTTGCCATTGCTTACCTCTGGCGAGAGACGGAGACTGACGTCAGAACCTTCCTTCTCACGTTTATGGAGTCCGTAGGTAGTGCTTTGGGCGTCAAGTGCATCATGTCCGACGGTGCAATGACCACTGCGAACACTGTAAATAACGTATTTCCTTCCGCACATCATTTCTTATGTCGCATCCATATACCTAGAAATGTTATTAAACTCTTTCCGCAATCTACTTCATGATATCATTTATGTACAAAGCCCCTTTACGTTGGGGTGCGCTCAAAAGAGTTTATATCGGCAAACTGTTAGTCCAGGAATTTCTTAAATTCCATGGTTATCAGAGTTGGAGACTTTGGGATTTGAAACAAATAAACGAAATTATCATTCTGCGGCGTACCCATAAAGGGTTCCGCTGAAACTGTTTGCACTTTTACGACAATTTAGTGTGGAGGGGCGATAGCTGTTTCGTAAAAGATGGCTGATCCTATTCCACTGCACCTCTGTGCAATTTCTTTGCAATGCATAGCACTATGGAGCAGTATTCTAAAAGGGGGCGTGCAGAGAGCTTATAAAGTGTGGCTTTAAAATCTGCCAAGGACATTGTTCTACAGATGCGTCCGATTAATGAACTAGCACATGCAGTGCTGTAGCTCACTTGTTCTTTAAAGTTAAGTGACTTTGAGTAGAGTACTCCGAGTTCTGTTAATGCTGTGCAGTTACCTAGTGGGTTACCATTCAAGGTCAGCACGTTTGGGGATATGTAGCACCTGCGGCAGATGACACCGCATTATTCCGGCGAAAGTTCCCGCTTCCAGGTTTTGCTACAGCTATCCAGTGCGGTGTGGTCACTATATCAGTGCGACCGTTCGAAATATCCTACAGGTTGAAGGAGATAAATAAATAAATGGGTTATCCTCGACGGGGCGAGGCACGCCTGTGAAGGGATGAGCGAATGGGTACCATAGGTATACTCGTATAACAATGGTTCAGTGGTATTGTTGAAAAACGTATCAATGAAAATGGTCTCAGATTTTACACATAGACAAATGTCGTTTAGTCATGACATCGAACTCGGAGACGAGCCTGGTATGCGGAAAAATTAGAGGCAACTATGTCGACAAAGCCAGCGTTAGGTAAGTTTTGGATATTGTAGCAGTCTGGAGATTCCCCGGTTTGCTTGTGTAAAATTCTAACCAAAATTCTTTAATTGTACACTTAGGCAACCGGTGTGGTTTGTTGAACTGCTTGCTGAGTTCGAATGCTTTACTTGCTCATCGCCATTTTTGCTTGGCGCTCGCTTCGGTTGCAACGCGCGACTGCTCTGTGTGCTGTGCTTGATCTGTTCCCCTAGCTAGAGCGTCCACGGTGTCGTTCGTTTATAGCTAGCTAACAGGGAATCTTTTGCTGAACCAATAAAAGTTTCCCTGCAACTCGATCCGTCTTCTGGAATCGCTCTCTGGGCTCCCGGAATAGGCAACCCTCTAAATTGGTGACCCCGAATCCGGATCAACCTCAGCGCCGGATATTTGGAACTTTTCTCTGGTGAGCTCGTTCCATTTATTTTTCATATTTTCCGGTTTATTTTTGCATACGATAGCCTATTTTTCGCGTCATTTTTTCAAATCATGGAATCTGTAGACCATAAGGTAGAGTCTATGCTTAGTGTTGTATCTCTCTCAGTTCCACCTTTTTGGGATATGGATCCTGTTTTGTGGTTCGCTCTTCTTGAGGCCGAGTTCTATAACCACAAAATCACTTCCGACTACGCGAAGTATTGCAAGCTCCTGTCCTATCTCCCCAAGGAGATATCAACGCAGGTTCGTGACGTCATCATTTCTCAGACCGAAAACCGCTATGAGGCTCTCAAAGAGGCCACGATTAAGCGTGTTATGCCCTCTGAGAAAGTTCGCCTTCAACAGCTTTTCAGAGATCTGCAGCTGGGCGACAAACTGCCCTCAACCCTGCTACGAGAGATGCAGCAACTCCTTGGTTCTTCAACCATGGATGAGACTTTACTTCGTGAACTATGGCTACAACGGCTACCGGAAAACACACAAGCGATTCTCGCTACAGTGAGCTCCGTTCCGCTCACTCAACTAGCAGATTTAGCGGATCGAGTTATTGAACGATCACAGCCACAAGTCGACGCCAGCAAGATGAATGCCGTCGCGTCCCAGGGCACTTCTATCACTGGCTTACTGTCAACTATAGAAGCCCTGCAAACACAAGTCGCGACACTTAGTCGCCAGGTCCAGCAGCTTACTATGGACCGTCGTCGTCATAGCCGATCCAAATCGCCCTGCAAACTTTCTAACTCTAACAACAGGCAAGCTAGCTGTTGGTACCACCAGCGTTTTGGTACTGCAGCTCGTAAATGTATCAAACCTTGCAGCTTCGCCAAGAAGCAGGGAAACCTCGGCCGTTCCGTAACGGCGGCGCACGCGCCTGGCCAACACCAAAGTCGCCTCATCCGTGTTAGGGATTTAACTTCCGGCACCGAGTTTCTAGTCGACACTGGTGCCGAAGTTAGTGTTATACCCCGTAGCGCAAATGAGGTCGTCTCACCATCGCCGACCAAGCTGCGTGCCGCCAATGGCACACCAATCGCAACTTTCGGCGAAAAGCTGTTAACGCTCAATTTAGGCCTCCGGCGAACCTTTCGCTGGCCTTTCATAATCGCTGCTGTGCCTTTCGCCATCATAGGCATAGACTTTCTTCAACGCTTCGACCTCATCGTCGACGCTAAACGGAAGAAGCTTATCGATTCTAGGACACAGCTCAGTGTTATCGGGACTAGCGCCAACGTGGCTGCTATCACTCCCATTCGTGTCCTACCTCAAGCTTCACAGTCTTTTCTAGAACTTTTCAGCAAGCACCCTAAACTCGTTCGCGTCCTGAACGAGTTGCCTCCGGTGACGTCAAACGTCACGCATCACATTTGCACTAAGGGCCCACCTGTTTCGGCCCGCCCTCGCCGACTAGCCCCGGACAAGCTCAAAGCTGCGAAGGCGGAATTCGAGCAAATGCTCGAACTGGGAATCATCCGCCCGTCTAAAAGTCCATGGGCATCACCATTACACATGGTGCCGAAGAAGTCCGGTGACTGGCGCCCCTGTGGTGACTACAGGGCACTTAACAAACTTACCGTCCCGGATAAATACCCTATCCCGCACATGCACGACTTGACCTCAGCTCTAGCTGGCAAGTCTATCTTCAGCAAAGTCGACTTAGTCCGTGCGTACCACCAGATACCTGTGGCGCCAGATGACATTGCTAAAACAGCAGTCATCACGCCATTTGGCCTATTCGAGTACCTCAGAATGCCTTTCGGCCTCAGCAACGCTGCTCAAACTTTTCAGCGTTTCATTCATGAGGTAACGCGAGGACTCGAAGGCGTTTATCCTTATCTAGATGACATACTCATCGCCAGCTCTTCTGACGAGGAGCATCTTCGTCACCTCGACGCTCTCTTCCAGCGCTTAACACAGCATGGGGTTACCGTCAACCCCGATAAATGCGAGCTTGGCCAAAGCTCCATCGACTTTCTTGGCCACCGCATATCTGCCTCTGGTATCGAAGCCCTGCCAGACAAAATCCAGGCACTGAAGGACTATCCTGCTCCCAGTTCCTTCAAGCAGTTACGCCGATTCCTTGGTCTGGTCAACTATTACAGACGCTTTATACCTAACTGCGCGAGCATTGTTCAACCAATGACTGACTTGCTGCGCGGTAAACAACGCTCTTTTCATTTTACAGACGACGCTAAATTGTCTTTCGAGAAGCTTAAAGACGCTATCTCCAACATAGCGCTTCTCGCCCATCCAGACACATCTGCGCCACTCTCTCTGACGACTGACGCTTCCGACACTGCCGTCGGTGCAGTTCTTCAACAACTCATCGACCGTCGATGGATACCTCTAGGTTTCTTCTCAAAGCGCTTACAACCTGCCGAATCGCGATACAGCACCTTCGGTAGGGAACTGTTAGCTATCTACCTAGGTATCCGACATTTCCGTCACTACCTCGAAGGTCGACATTTTACCGTCTTCACCGACCACAAGCCATTGATCTACGCAATCAATGGCGCAACAGACAAGTACTCGCCGCGGGAAACTAGACACCTAGACTACGTTTCTCAGTTTACGACAGACGTACGTCATGTCTCAGGTGCTCTCAATCCCGTCGCGGATGCGCTTTCACGCATTCAGCAGATCAGCTTATCGTCTGGCACCAACATTGATCTAGACGCTATGGCTGCTGCCCAACAAGCTGATCCCGACATCGACAAGCTACGACGCAATACCTCGTTAAAACTACGTGAAGTCCCACTAGCTTCATCTGAGGGGACCATACTTTGTGACGTGTCACAAACTTCTCCCCGACCCGTAGTTCCTACCTCAATGCGTCGACTAGTTTTCAATGCTTTACACAACCTGTCTCATCCCGGCATACGTGCTTCGCAGAAGCTCGTAACGGAACGCTTCATATTGTAGCGAAAACGACAAGACAGGGGGGGTAGACGTTTATTGCACACCGAAAATGGGCACATGAGGGTCTCGCGCGCGCCATCGAATATCGACTAGGTTTCCGTCCCACAACGCAACACAGGTGCAGATGTTAGAGACGAGCCAGTCCTTTCGCCTCGGGAGCTCTGACTTGGAAGATCCGCCTTCCTGTTTCCGCCTCGATCTCCGCTTCTCTGCACCCGATTTGGATCGGCCAGGAGTCGTTCGAGAGCTCTCGACTTGCTTGTTCGGGGCTGTGTCAATCGGCTCGGCCTCGGTGCTGTGGGCTGCGCTAGCGGCGTATTTGTCTGATTTATTGCGCTGTCCACATGTTCCCGCTCCGTAGTTCCGGCCCCAGGCTCGTCGCTAGCCGTCTTTCGCGATCCGCTCTCAGCTAGCTCCGAAGAGCTCCCCAGAGCCATTCTTGGAAGCGGCCCCTCTACACCCGCCCCTCCTCCAGGACCTTTCTTCCTCTCGTACCATGGTCGCAGGAGAGCAGCATTCACCCAACGTTTCATTCCTCCGCAGTCGATTAAGAAGTTGCCCGCTTTCTGGTCGATAATGGTGTAGGGGCCTTTCCAGCGTTCTCTGAACTTGCTTGCGCCCGGCCCGTCATGATCCGGTCGATCGTTGTTCCGTAACTTGACCCGTTCTCCAATCCTGAATGGCCTCCACTTGTGAGCCTCATGCCTGGCGTCGTAATTTCGCTTATTCCGCGCTTGTCGAGCTTTGGTTTCGCTTCTAGCTTTCCATCGCAGTCGCTCTTGATGCTCAGCTGGATGTTTCCACTCACCCTGGTTCGGTAGGCAAGTATCAAGCGCAATCCGTGGTTCTCTGCCGAACAGTAATTCGAATGGCGCGACCTTGGTGGTTGATTGCATGCTGGTCCGATACGCGATCAGAACCTGAGGCAAAGCATCTTCCCATGCCAACTTCGTGCAGTTTATCCACGTCTTCAATGTCCGGTTGAACCGCTCGGTCATCCCGTTGGTTTGTGGGTGGTACGGTGAAGTTCGCCGTCTCTGGATGCCCCACTTGTCCAACACTGACTTAAACGCTCTTGACTCGAAGCAGGGCCCTTGGTCCGTGATGATACACTGTGGGATCCCATACCTTGCAGGCACATTGAATTCGAATACTTGCGACACTGTCTCGCCTGTTTGGTCCTTGATTGGTATGGCTTCCACCCATCGAGTGAAGTGGTCAATCATCACTAGAATGTATCTGTTTCCTGTTCGACTCACTGGTAAGGGCCCAAAGACGTCCAGTCCCCAACACTGAAGTGGCTCACCAACCTCCATCGATCGCATCGGCGGTCTCGGGGACTCCATCTCCCGACTCGTTTGGCAGTTTGGGCACTCCCGAAGGTATGCCGCGACGTCCTCCCTCATGGTTGGCCAAAACACTCGCCCTCCGCAGCAATTCAAAGACCCGCTCGAATCCCATATGGGCGCCATCATGAGTTATGCGCATCACACGTTCTCGCTGATTTGGTGGAACAAAAGGCACTTTCCGTCCGTCTATCGCCACCACCACGTTATCGTATTTCGACCTTCAACCTGTCCCAGATCTTGAGGAGTTCCTCCACCTCCTCCGATGTAGCCTCCGGTTTGGTGCCAG
>OX104064.1:95411347-95428414 GCA_944474145.2 Dicrocoelium dendriticum | reverse complement strand
CACCTGACCGCGAGTACCTCCACGATAGGGGTCGGTTAGTGAACGTAGTAATTTGGCCCAGTATGGAGGAAACCGTAGATAACAGTATCTCATGCCGTTAAAGCCACCAATACCGGCTAACGTAGTCGGGACTGGAAATGCTCTAATGGCACGGACTCCATCATCTGGAGGTTGTAGGCCATACTGGACGATATATTGGCTAATAACTTCGACGGTTTGTTGCAGAAATACGCATTTGTTGGCCTTGACAGTAACGCTGTCATCGGCAAACCTATGGAAAAATTCTTGAGCGGTTCGGAGTGTTGTTCTTCCGATGCGCTTGCTAATGGCATGACATCAATGTAGGGACAGACGAAAGCTAGGTCCCTAGTAGCTAAATCTGTGAACCGCTGGAAGGTATGGACTGCATTGCGAAGATGAAAGGCGTAAATACACGAAGAGCCCAAACAGTGTGAAACCGGCAGTTTACGGAATGTATTCCTCAGCATTGGTATATGGTGACAGGCGCGGACCAGGTCAATTTTTGAGAACACGGGGGCTGGCCGGAACAATATGAGGAATAAGGTGTTCGATTGGGTACCGTTACGTTAATAAGCGCACAGTATTAGCCACAATGACGCTCGTCTCCTAACGTTTATGGCAACAGGTGAAGTCTCGACGCCCAGGGACTTTTAGGCGGGTGAAGGTTGCCCTGTGCAAGTAGGTGATCTAATTCCGCGCGAGCAAGTTTTACTTGCAAGGCGTCATCCGCCTAGCATTAGCGAACACAGGCGGACCTTTAGTAACGGGGAGTTAATTTACTGCCTCCGCGGAGGAGGCCATAGGTGCCATCGCAATGAAGACTTGCGGGAATTTGCTCAGAAGAATCTGATCGACAGCTGAGCCCGGTCGGATTGCGGATCCATGACTGATTGACTTAGTGTCCCTCAACGTACCTAACGCTGTCGGGTTTATTTGGCGATCGTGAAGGCGGCTTTGCTTCTCGCCGACTAGCAAGTAAGAGTGTTAGAGAAAGTTAAGGATGGCAATTGGCGTTTGGGCCTCCGCGAGGAGAAAGATCCACTTAAACTAGGTCGTAGATTCATCTTACAGGAACAACCCGGATTCCGTCATAATCTGTCATGTACTACCAACCTCCTGATTGCACGTGGCTGTTGGACCGAAATAGCCGACAGTGGTACCGGTAGTGAGGTAAGCTACCTCGACTTTTCTAAAGTCCTTGACCGCTTAGATCACTGAATCCTTCCCCAAAAGCTGCATACGTGAGGATTTTGGGACCTGGTCCTTGGATGGATCGGACATTTCCTGCTTCATCGGCGGCTTCATGTTTGGTTTAAAAGTTCATTTGTTGATCCTATCGACGCAAACTCGTGACTCACAAGGATCTTTGTTAGGGCGACGCCTATTCCTGATCTTCATCAACGACCTGGCGCGTGTCGTCGAGTCGCAGTTACTGCGTTTGGCCCATGGCGTCAAGCTTTGGAAGGCTGTCGGCTCTCCGGAAGAGCACGATATGCTACCGAGAGACTTAGACCGTGCCATTGAATAGTCCAAGGCAAATCTACTTTCTTTTAACGCGGACAAGTGCAAGACTGTACATGTATTCCAGAAGTCCACTTACGCATATAATGTTAAAGATCACATGCTGTAAACAGCCTCACAGGAGCGCGAACTTCGGGTGGGACTGCAAGACAACCTAGGCTGTTCTGTGCAGCCTTTGAAGGCGTCCGAAACTGCTAACAAACACGTTGGTCTCTTACGAAGGGCGTTCGGAGGGTTCGACCGCTGCATCTTTACTCAAATGCTTAATACGCATGTGATGCCCCGTATGGAGCACGCCATACAAACGTAACAACCCTGGTTAAAAAACGAACTCTTACACTACATACAAAGCAGCACTGGACAACCAAGAACGCGAAGGAAATGTTCTAAGTGTTGTACCATCCGCGACTAAACTTTGGGAGTGTACAGCGAAAGTTAGCGCCATCTACGGAGCGATTTAGTCCTGGCTTTACAGACCTCAAAACCCTAACCATGCTTGCCGCCACCCCCAGAAAATAAGCCACAACGGAAAATTGATGGGTCACCTTCCAAAACTGATTACGCAAACTGTCGGCTGGAATGCCGTCGAAATTATTTTCCCTTCGAAATTTTCGCTCCAGCAACGCTCTTTCGACTTTTTTTGACGCCTACGCTACCTGTTTATGAAAAATGACTCGACCATTCAGTTTATGACCTGCAGTACCCAATTCAATTTCTGTTCACTTTCAACAACAAAACGCCAACAAATATAGTATTCCCCAGCTTTCTCGGAATCCGATACGCATGCGTGTGTAAACAGACACATGTGTTCTGGAATCTATCTTGAATTAAAGTGGATTTCTAACTATTCACCCACACATCAGCTAGAGGTTAGAAACACCTCAGCTATTGTGCCGCAATACCTAAAAGCAAAAAGGAAATAAAGGGCAAAAGGAGTAAGCCAGCCGTGCTACCGGTAACGGATGGACATGGTTCCGGTAAGCTATCTGCCGGCTACTATGCAGCAAAAGGAATTTACTATGCAAAATTATTGGGTGATAAATAATGAGATCATGTTTGTAGGGGAGGCTAAGAGGGATGGGGTGGGACAAAGAAACTCACATCACGAACGCCACTGGGGTAGGCCCCTAGCCATATCAACAAGTGTATCAAGCCAAACGTGTCCATCGTCTTTTGAACCCCAACCAAGCGGCCCAGGTGCTCCAACTGAAGCCGGCTTCGAAGTAAAGGCCTTCATTCCGCTCGACCAAGTCATCTATTGGACACCTCTCCGCTTCTTCCATCCACACCCCCGGCGCGCAAACGACGCGCGAAACGGGAGTCGGTGCGCTGGCATGGGTAACACGTGGACAAACCATCGGAGCCCGGTGCGTGAAATAACGGTGCTGAGCGGTTCATTCCCTTATCCTGCGCTGTAAACAAGGCGTACAACACGCTCCTTGTTCACAGAGTTCCCAAAACATGTGAGCTAAATTACGAAGGCACCGGTGATCGAACGTAGCTAGCCTCTTCATGTCCGCCGACCTTATGGGTCAGGTTTCCTAACCGTACAGTAGGGTCGAACGTACCGCTGCTCTGTGCGCTCTACCCTTCAGGGCGAGAGTGATGTCGCGCCGGCGCCATAAGTGGCGAAGGTAAGCAAAAGCGCCTCGAGATTTTGCTATACGGTTCGTGATCTCATCCTCAATCCCACGGGCGCTGATAAAATTTCGTGGGCAGATGAATTTTTGAAAGACTTTAGCTGATCCCGAGAAAGGGTCAGCGAAGGAGGCGCTCCAAACCAATCTTGAAGGAAGGCATTGCACTTCGAGGGTGGGAAGCAAAGCCCGAAGTGACGGACAGCTAGTGCTAATCTGTACAGTGTCGCTTGACACGTTTGTCAGTTGGCACAGCTTAGGGCAATATCGTCAGCATACTCTAAGTCAAGAAGTCGTTCTCCTGGGAGCAGATCCACGCCTTCTAAGTCGTGTCCTGTGAACGCGATTTTCATGACTTCGTCAATAGTGAAGTTGAAGAGGAAAGATGACAGCGGACATCCTTGTCTCATACCGCTGGAGATATAAAAGGGCGACGATAGCTTGCCGTAAGCCCTCACTCTGCCTGAGTTACGCGCGTATGATGA
Organism: Dicrocoelium dendriticum; assembly: GCA_944474145.2. NCBI lineage: Eukaryota > Metazoa > Platyhelminthes > Trematoda > Plagiorchiida > Dicrocoeliidae > Dicrocoelium > Dicrocoelium dendriticum. Next base: position 95,424,750 of record OX104064.1, on the reverse strand, counting down.
TCGGATAATATTCACATATTTCTCAGGTACACCTTTCTTGAGTAGACAGTGCCAAAGTGCGCCTCTATCCACCGGATCAAATGTACCTTTGATATTGAGGAACACAATATTGGTGGGCCGTCAACTTATGTGACGGTGCTCCAAAAACTGAAACAATGTGAAGATATGGTCAATGCAGCCACGACCTCGACGAAACACGGCTTGGTCTTCACGAATATGGCTTTCACAAGTGCTAGTCAGTCTGCGAAGGAAGACAGATGCAGACAATTTGGAGACGATGAGATCAGACTGGTTTCTCTGTGGTTGCCGCATTCCGATCGTGGGCCTCCCTTAAAAATTGGGACAATAACCGAGCGGCTTCAGTCGGTTGGGACAGTTTCCTGCTCCCACAGTTTCACTAGTAAGTTGTATAACTCATCCAAAAGAGCAGGCCTCCGGAATTTCAAGGGTTGGAGGTCGAACACCTGATCCCACGTCCGATCTCACGTTCGAATTCTGAACGAGAGGGTGGATCCAAAGGGACGGCCCATGGAGCGGGGCGATCAGTGGCCGGCGATAAACCTGAAAATTCCGATCGAGTAAGTTGTCTTTCAAAGTGCTCGGCCCAACTCTCTAAGCGTTTTGACAAGTTTTGGATAGGCTGGTCACTTTCGGCACGTATAGTATTACTAACACCAGGTCTCCTGCTATCCGTTTCCTGTATTAGACGGAATAACTTACGATGGCTGCCAGGGGCAGCAGCAATTTCCATCTCTGATGGACGATGAGACCATCACGATCAGAGGTCTCGCTTCAGGCTAGCAGGGAGTTTTTCCCGGATCTCATCGCGAGTTTCGTTTTGTTCGCTTTCGGCCGGAATATGCCGGCGAGCACCGATAAGTTCTAGAGACTGCGAAGAGACCCAATGTCTCTGTTGCCGATTAGATTTACCGCATGAGGATTTTCTTGCTGCTAGTAAGCTCTGGTGAATATCAGACCAGTGAGCTTAAACTGCATCCAGTGAGTGCTTACTCAACTCGCATGATAGCGTACTTTGATAGGCATTCAGAACAGCTTGTTTCGCCTGTTGGCTGGTGTCAATGCGCGCACAACGTCGGCTTGGGCGTCCGCCGAAACGCATCCGCAGGTCAGCACATACAAGTGCATGGTCGGTGTCCACACCTGTGCTCCAAATCGAGCGACAGTTCTGGACGCAGCCTCCATGGGTAACTTATCGTAATATGCTCGAGTTGCGTCCGTAGGTGGCGGGCGCCAAGTCACCCTCCGGCGGGTGTTGGGTCAGCGATTAGCGCTAGCAAGAAATAAGCGAGCATCATTACACAAATGAAGCAACCGCTCACCGTTATCATTACGGGAGCCTACACCATGTTGGCCCCCTGATGCAGTTCATCAGTAGATAATTTTCCAACTTGAGCGTTCAGATCCCCAGCCAGCACAACAGTGTCCGAGCTTCTGTTGTGGTGAGGGAGCACGTTCAGTTGGCAATAGAAGTCGTCTTTTACCGAATCATCGCTAGATATTTGGATGCATAATTAACGAGGACAATTAACAAACTGCATGTTATGCGCGAATTCAAAACTTTGAAGGAGACAGCCAGTCGGACCGCACACAGCCGGTTGCTGATGGGAATCCAATCAACCAGAGCAGCTTCAGCCCGGGGGCTAAGTGCGATACCAACATCGGCTTGGCCGGTGCTCGAAGCTGCATCGTCACCAGATAGGCGCAATGAGAAAGTGCTGCTGGTGTCACCTGAAGGCGATCGCAAAGTGAGCGAAGAGCTCGAGTCTTGCAGTTCGGTCTCCGATAAGCAGCAGCTGTCGATCGAGAGGGTCTCTAATGTTCGGGCAAGTGCTGCCTGTTGACCGATTTGTAGCAATGTGCGTACATTGTGGCATACCAAGCTGAAGGAGGATCGAGGGCTTCAAATAGAAGCCGATGAACTGGTGTGGACCGCTTGGTTAGACATGGGCTTGTCGACAGAACAGGAATGAAGCTTCGCGTTCACCTGTGAGATGAAATTGGATAAACGTCTAACAAAGCAAGGTGAGGGAGGGACATGAATTAGGGGTTGAAAACAGGGGATAAATGTGAAGCTGGAAAGAGACGGTAAGTGTGGAAAAGCGTAAGACGGGGAATAAGATGGGTAGGCTCGAGCAATAGCATCCATACTTATCCACCCTGCTCGACGCAGCAGATAGAGCACCACTGATTATCCTCTGCGGTGGGTAGAGCATCAATAAACTGTTTGAAGAGAAATTTATTGTATCGCGTAGGCGGAATACTGTCAGGTTGATTAGGCCTACACAGGTGAACGATTAGTGTTCTCAACCAAAGTCTTGGTTCAAAACGTGACCGCAAGGCAAGGGGTTTGGCGTTTTACTACAAGGAGTCCGATTAAAAACATAAAGAGCCACCTCCTTCCAACCCCAGCCTGGAGGCCTAGGAGACTGAGTTTGTCTGGCAGCTAAACATTGACCAATCTGGTATGAGTGGCTCTGAAGGTGCATTAATGCACCACCCAACATAGCTCAATGGATCGCTGAGGCACACAAGCCATCGCACCACGGTAAGGTCCAGCTACATTGAGATGGATTTCTAAGTACTAAAACCACGGTGGGCCCACTCGTGTGAAACGTAGGTTTCTGACAAATGTTCCTGTTGATAAACTATCCCGCGTGTAGACAGCAAAAGAACTTTTAACGAGCAAGCTCGTTTTTAATGGTTCCTCATCAGGGCAATGCACCACAAATGAATGACATGCAAGTAAACACAAGATAATAGGTTCACAATGCAGATGTTCTGGGTGACCAAGCTAGGGGATTGACTTCACTGTCATGAAGTGTGTGTTTTCATGTGTGTGGTGTTGTTCACATCATGTGTCCTTGTTGCAGGAAACCATGGTAGCGTTAGTGCCTGGACAAATGTTTGTGTGCGCATAGGTCAGGGTCATGAAGTCTGATCGATATTGCCTCGACCACTGACATTAGACGAAATCTAACCTCACTTGCATGACACCTGGGTACGCGATAGATGAGCTGGAACTTCTCCTGCACTCTGACTTGGTGGTTCGTCGACCAGGTGAGTAGACACTGCGATTACCACTGATTTAGTCACGTCGCTATACAGCCGGGCTGCACAGAGCTTTCTGCCTCCCCCAGGCAGGCGCTTGGCAGTTCTTCCGATATGCGATGATCGACACCAGCAGGTAAAAGCGTATAAACACGCTTTTCTACCCTTTAGCTTGACCGGGTCGAGCAAGGTATAACGGAAAAACTACCAGGGGACTATCCGAGAGAGCCGGGAAGCACTGTGCTGCCTGGCTGTATAGCGGTGTGACTATATAAGTGGTAAGCTCAGTGTCTACTCACCTGGTCGACGAGCCACCAAGCCAGAGGGCAGGAGGAGTTCCAGCTCATCTACCGTGTACCCAGATGTCGTGCAAGTGCGGTTAGATTTCGTCTATTGTCAGTGGCCGAGGCAATAACCATCAGACTTCATTACCCTGACCTATGTGTACACAAAAATTTGTCCAGGCACTAACGCTACCCTGGTTTCTTGCAACACGGACACATAGTGTGGACAACGCCGCACACACAAAAACACACTCTTGAGAGGAAAAACTGCGTAACTGAAGCGTGACGTGATAGGTCGCATCACTTTAGACACATGCCTTCAGCTCTTTCTAATGCTTTTGGTAAGCAGAAAGCTTTGTAAAGTCGTCGTGATCATCAACGACTTAAAAAATGGGTGCAATGAAAGTTGGCAGTTTCAGAACTAAGGCCACCCACCGATAAATGGATTCAAGCTGAGCAAGCCAATGTTGGGATTATTCACCGGGAAATGGGGGTAGGTAGACTGAAATCACTAACCTGGTCCTCAGAATCTTGGTGAATAACTTTTATAACGAAAATTTTCTCAGCCAGCAACTTTGAAGCCGATGAGTGAGCCAAGTAAATAGTGAAGGTATAGAAGAGATATTGGGACGGAGCTACAAAGGAAAGTTAGTAACAAAACCACCAAATCTTTTGTGGGGTCACCAATCATGGCGCGTCGACCGTGCGCTGTATGGCAGCTTCGCGGCTGTACGACCAATCGACTACCCAAGAGTGAACATAAGAAAAGCTAGGGAAGTTTTATTGGACAACTTCCAATGGATTTAACGCTGAATAACGCACCAAAGGAGAGCTAGCTTGGGAGAATGTGGACGTGTGTCGAGTGCGAGGAGGAGCGCCCGTCCACAGGTCTCGTCCGGTTAGTCGCAAAACGGATGCTTGCGTGTTGCACGCGTGACACAAAAAGCAAGAGCAAAATACAAATACCTAACTGCTTAATCCTTGACACAAGAAGAGTATAATTTTAGTTTCTTACTATAATTTACCCCGTAAAACGAGAAAACACCAGGTCAAATACATGACAGCTGCGCAAGGATGACACAAAATCGTGAGACGTTCCATATCTTTAGCAACTCGTCAATTTCTGGCTTCACGTTCCGCTAAAAACGAAACACATGGGATTCCAGTGTACCTAAACTTGTACATGTCAATCCTCTCGGGGTGTCCGAGAACAACCTTGGCATGGGCTTGAAATTTTGATAAAAACTATTCCAGACCGTTTGATCGCACAATGTCGAGTTCAAGTGAACTTTTGCACGGCGTTCTTAAGTACAGCTCTACGGAACCTTAGTAAAAAGTGCTTGTTTACATTATTGACCCCGTTAGTCTAGTTAGCATGCGCGTAAAATCTATGCGTCTTCAATTTCAGAAGAACAAATGCGTGAAAGAATGCGCCAAGAGCGATCAATAGGATGTAGACAGTACAACGATGGTACAACAGCCATGCAGTAATAAGCGATGCTATAGCAGACGTACGAGATGTTTTTCAGTCAAATTATAAAGGACGTGTTAAGGACGAGCATAGGGTAGTGCTAGCGTGCAGCATTGTCAGTCCGGCGGCGTGGGTACGAGTCCTGGTTGCGCTATTCATTCTCGCTCCGGTAGCACATAGACTAGATAGTGTACGATACAGTGAAACATAATAGTTCCTGCGCAAGGATAACATACAAAATTTGAGACTTTAATTTGTTCTACGTTTGAATATCGACAGCAAGGTTTCTTCGCATTCCGAAGTCATTGTTGCATCTTGTTCTAAGTTAGGATGGAAACCAAGTTTACATATCTTACAGCATATATGCATGTGTTCACCATAAAATTCGTTCGCAATACACTTATACCACCGCTTTTATTTCCATTTACCATGCTTTTCAGACCAGGAGGCCACTTAGGGCACTTGGACTACACCCACACACATAACTGCAGGGCCGCTAAGTATGTTTGTTCTCGCATCTTTCATTAAACGGACACCCAGGCATTGGTTTTCTATGGCAAATTGGACATGCAGTTGTATGGTTAACCAATTGTTAATCGTTATATATTAAATTTTGCCTTTTCACCGATTCCTGAAATAACCACTTAACATGGTATGCTTTTGCTTTTTGAAGCTCTTTTAGGAACATTATTACCATTTTAGTATACGGAGCGTCGGATCCGCTAAATGCGATCACTTACCTTTTGACAGTGTGCTTGTGGTACCCAAGATTCTATGTTGATAACTTAAAATTTTGGGTCTTCCGACGCCTCTGTATGTTTATTAGTATGTTACCGTCGCTGGTAATATACTAAACAGTTCAAATGCATCAAGGTGGTTAATCATTTTCCCGCTTCTAGCGGAAGCAGCCATGGTGGATGACTCTCGTGCATTCCGACGTACCTTCAATGGTAAATATCTGGATGTTTCATCGAGGAATGAAGGATCTAAAACATTTTCAGATTGAAACGGCGACATCGTTCATTCATCGGAGCGTTACAACTGCGAAAGCTTACTAAAGGGAGACTGGACAGGTTATACCGGCAGGGCGCCCGTACAGATATATTTAGTTTGGATGCGGGCATAGCAAGCGCTCGAATGTTGCTGGAAAGCGGTAAGTGTTGTGTATTCGCCTACTGAAAGATTGTAACAGGTACCGGTGTTAAAATTTTCCTGCTCGGTTCTCAGCGGCTTTGAAGCGGGAATGAGATTGGAATGAAAAGGGAAACGCCTGTCTTCTCCATTCGCACAGTTTTCACGTGGGGAATCCTTGGCTGTATGCCAAAACTAGGCGGCTAACAGCGCATCAGGACAGCATGGGGCTTAACTTAATGAAGCCGTTTCGTCGGACGCAGGAGATGCGTGCATTTGTGCGTCTTCAGTATAACATTCGTTTAACAAGGCCCGATTTGTATGATGAATACGGCGGCATCATCCTAACGCTTGTGTCACGGGACTGGAGGAACTTATGCAGCTATTACGAAAAAATGGTCAAGTGAAAATAAGACATAAGGGAAATAAGATTCGGTACCCGTTGTCCGTCCCCTCAAGTATACTGGAATTGGTGGGCCCATATGGGGAGGTAATTTTGGCGGACGCCACATATCAGATAAATTGCGGCGGTTACATCCCATGGCATTGCATGTTCGTGGACGTTAGCGGCCTTGGCACGCGCATCTTTTATGCGATTTGCAGAATAAGACGGAGGCTATTTACCAAGAGGCTTTGAGAAGTGAGTTGTAGTTGACTTCCGGGGTTGCTCGGGCTCCGACGTTAGTCATGAACAAGTGCTCGGCCCAGGTGAATGCGTTTTGCAATGCATATCTCACTGCCAACACAGTTTTCCGTCGGGTACGCATTATGCGCGACATACAGCGGCGTTGTTCTCACCTTCCATTCTGTAACACGGAGGATAATAGGGTTCTGTACAACATGCTGCGATCGTTGTTGTATACGCACGATCGCGAACCTTATCATTGGTTTATGGATGGTATATCCCTGCGCAGTGCGGAATGTTTCCAGTACCTCCGTCGCACTGGATCCCGTGGCGGCTTAGCTGGGCGGCGCATTTGATGGGCCACGCGGTGCTATCTAGGTGCGACAACACCCATCTCGTTAAGATTAACAATAAGCATTTGAAAGAAACTTTGAGTGCGCGGTCCACTCTACTGCACCTGTTTCCGTTTGACCTTATCTGCTCTAGTATTAACGCTGCCACTGCACTTCCTCCGGCGTACTGTCACCGCCATGTGATGCATCATTGTTACCTAGCCACAGACACCACTGGATTTCCATGGTCACTATACTTTCAGAGCCCAAGTGATATGTGCCGCCCCTCGCCGTCCTATTTAATGCTGTCACTGTGTCTCCTCCAACGTACAGCCGCTGCAATATGCTGCTTCTGTGAAAGCGTTACGGGTATCTTTTCATTTCATTAATCACAGCCCTTCCACAGCCCAAATAACATGCTCCGACGTCCAAGTGAACCATGCCACTGTCTTTTACCCAACATACTGGCACCACTTGAGCGTTCATCAGTGCTGCATGTAAAAAGATGAGGTTGAATTTCAATGATGACATCCCTTTTACCGTCAAAGTAAAAAATAAATAAAGAAATAAATAAATAGTCTATTCTCGACAATGCGAGACACGCCTTTTGGGCATGAGCAGCATACTGCAATATTGTACATGATAGCAGAATAAGCAGCACCAACAGTAGGAGTAGTACAGTTGGAGGGAGTAGTGTGAGCCTATGTGGCCCAAAGTTTGTATGAAGTCTAGGTACACAGAATGTGAGAGGTAGAGATAATAATCAGACCACTAATATGGTATGTTGATGAGGAACTAGTCCGATGAGTTCACGTACACAGTGTGGGTCAGGTGAGTGAAGTATGAAGAAACGGGTGAAAAAGACTTAAGAATAGTGGCATGTCACTAATCAGATATGTAGGCGTGTTTGTGTAAGAGCAGGTATATGCATAGAACTTGTAAATGTTAAATCGGTCAACTTGCCAATGTGCCTTAGGGGCGGTGACTTTATTGAGTGGCGAGTCACATCCGCCACGTCACAGTGTTGTTAAACCGACATTTGTGGCTTTTGTAGGAAAAACACTTGCCAGAAGAAGACCCATCACGTCCTGGAACACTGCGGGCCGGTGATATAACATTGACAAGATTGCATCTGACCGATTACCCTCGCGGATATTCGCAGTCACGTAACGCCAACTTGTTTCCCAGGGCCGTGTAGTCGCCTTCGGAGTCGAGTGCAAGTGGTTGGAGCTGTTGAAGTTAGACGACTCAGGTGATTTGTATTGAGTTGCCCAGTTTCTTAGGTGCTTTAGTGTGTCAGGATTACGAAGTGCGGGTTTTTCTTTGTTCTTTATTGATTCCGTGCCCATGGGAGTGTCGCAGGTATGTCCTCAGCGATGTTTCATGCAGGCAATGTTATCCTGTAGAACATGGGAGAGAAGAAAGACGTACCGAGCCAACTACCAACAAAATTGAACTGGACTACGTTATTGTATAAATATAAAATTCATGGTAAAGTTGTGCTGGTTGAAAGCAATGGAGTGACCGTATATGTTATACATCATATCCGTAGATTTGCGTGCGAGCACGAGACCCGATATTTGCTGAACGTGAGAGAAAATGGCTGTCCGAAGTGGCCTAGCGTGCGCAAACGTTGTCCTGTTTGGAAACCGTGAGTATCAGGCGTTGTTAACCGGCAAATGAGTTGAGGGAATCAGAAGAACATATTGAGTGGTTTAATATGCGCTTAAGATATAGATTGAGCGATCTGTTGACAGTGCTAGAGCTTATCTTTCTAACATGTACGAGAGCCAGTGAAGTTATTATGCCGGGTTTGAGGTCATGAAAATAATAACGTGACATGTTAAGTAATCAGATGCTAGACAGCTGGGTGAAGGGTGAGACAGAGTGTCAAATTTGTGACGAGAACAGGATTTAAATACTACAGCTGTAGCGACAGTACGGTTGCAAAGCTAGCTCTAAATAAACCTGGAATAGCGGAAAAAGATAGGGACTTCTACAGTGCAGCAAACATGTCAAATATACGACAGGAAAGGGCTATACTGGGAGTCGGGTTAGTTAAGTGGAAGAAACTGCTTGCTGACAAGCCTTCAACTTTAATAATAGGAGAGAGAATCAATAAATAAATAAATCTTTTATTCTCATCAAGGTGAGGCACGCCTTTACAGGCATGATCGTTTTGACATAACGATACATGATCAAGTATGTGCAAAATTCCGATATGTTTGCCATAGCAGTTTGTGTTTGTGTAGGGGTATGTATGTAGGTCATTGTGTGTGTATGTGTATGTAGCTGTTTACTTTGTGCTTGTAGTTGTGCTGATCCAATCTTCAATGCTTGATATCGTCATCAATATGTGAGTAGAAGATTGGTGTCCGTGGGTTGGAGAGAATTATCCGGATATCCACGGGGCGGTGACTTTATTTTGTGGCGAGTCACGACCGCCACGTTACAGTGTTGTTAAGCAGACCTTTGTGGCTTTTATAGGGAGAACGCTTGTCGGGCGAAACCCACCACGTCCTGGAACACTGCCGCCGAACCATTTGCTGGAACGGGTTAAACCCGAACCACCCAGCTGACACCACGAGGAGGTTGTTCGGCCAGCCAGCCTTGAATACTACAGGTTTAGTTAGAAAATGATTGTAGGGCCAGCACTGAAGGGGACCTGGAATATCAGTATCGTGCGCAGCAGCCGCAAAGGATGCTAGGTGTGCCACTCTGATGTGGACATCCACGGTCCAGTTTACCGCTGCCCCTGGCCCTCCTCGCGCCGATTGGTACCACTATTTCAGACGTTAGTGAATGCAAGCCAAAGATAACGTCCAATTTCAACGATGACCTCGCTTTCAGAGACATAGTACATATGCTCTGCACTCCGCCGTCCACATTACCGCCCTTGGTCACCCTGTGACGTACATTCAGTTACCGTCTCCTGTCATTTCATCGGGTCCGGTATTCCTTCGCTTTCCAGTTTCATCTACATTTCACATTCCTTAGATAACGGAGCAACGGCGCTTTTCAGGGCCACCCTCCGTCACTGTGCCTTGTGGTCCCACACCGCATAGGCAACGTGCAAAGTCTGCGAATTCCTTGCGGCGGGCTACAAGCTCACAGGTTCAGTGGTTGGTTCCGTAATCTTCAGAAAATATATGGGCCAGTTCCTCCATCATGAAGTGTGACGCAACCCTGCAAGGATTGCAAACAACATCCTCATCAAGTAAGAACGTGCTACGTTCAATTTCTGCAGTTATTTTTAACGAGGAACATGTCGCTGTGGCCCTTCATATTTCTTAAACCTTGTTTCCCCTTTTATAAATAAAATAAATGTTTTATCTTTGACAAAGCGAGACACGCCTTTTGGTCATGAGCAGCATATTGCAGTACTGTACTTGATAGCAGGATTAGCAGCACCAAGAGTAGGTGTAGTACAGTTGGAGACCGTAGTGTGGGCCCATAGGGCTCAAAGGCTGTACGATGTCTATGTCCACAGAATTCGAGATGTAGAGATAAGAATCAGATCACTAATGTGGAGCATGTTGATGAGAAACTAGTCCGATGAGGTTGCGTACACAGTGCGGGTCAGGTGAGTGATGCATGAGGAAAAGGCTAAATAAATAATTAAGCATAGTGGCAGGCCGCTAATCAGTTATGTAGGCGTGTTCGTACGAGAGCAGGTATATGTACAGAATCTGTATGTGTTGGATCGGTCAACTTGCCAAGGTGTGTTAGGGGCGGTGACTTTATTGAGCCGCGAGTCACATCCGCCACGTCACAGTGTAGTTAAACAGATATTTGTGGCTTTTTGTAGGGAAAACGCTTGCCAGACGGAGACCCTCCACATCCTGGAACACTGCCGACTTGTGATATGATAGTAAAAAGATTGCATCTGATCAATTATCCTCGCGGATATTTGCAGTCACGTTTGGCCAGTTTGTTTCTCATGGTTGTCCAGTGGCCTTTGGAATCGACTGCAAGTGGTTGGAGCAGTTGTCTCGGACGACTCTGGTGACTCGTATGGATTTGATTAGTTTTCTGGGTTCCTTTAGTGTGTCAGGATTGCGAAGTGTGGGCGATTTCTTTGTTTTGTATTGGTTCCATGTCCTTGGAAAAGTCGCAGATATGTCTTCAGAGGCGTTTCGTGCAGGCATTGTTACCCATTAGAACAAGGGAGAGAGGAGAAACGGACCGATCAAACTGCCAAGGAAATTTAACAGGACTATGTTATTGTATAAATATAAACTTTATGGTAATGTTTTGCTGGTTGAAAGCAATGGAACGACCAAATATGTTATTCATCATATCCGTAGTTTTGCGTGCGAACACGAAATCCCTTATTTGCTGAACGTAAGAGAAAAATGCTGTCCGAACTGGTCTAGCGTGCGCAAAAGTTGTCCTGTGTGGAAACCGTGAGTATCAGGCGTTGTTAACAGGCACATGAGCTGAGGGAACCAGAACATATTGAGTGGTTTTATATGCGCTTAAGATATGGGTTGAGAGATCGGTTGACAGTGGTAAAGCTTACCGTTCGAACATGTATAAGAACCAGTTGAGTTACTAAGCCGGGTTTGAGACCCATGAAAATAACGTGACACGTTCAGTTATCGGATGCCAGAGAAGCAGCTGGGTGAAGGGTGAGACGGAGCGTCAAACTTGTGATAAGAGTGGGGTTTATATACTACAGCTGTAGCGACAGTACGGTTGCAAAGCCAGCCCTAAAGGCACCTGATTTGGCGGAAAAGGATAGGGGTTTCTACAGTGCGGCGAACAAGTCAAATATACGACAGGAAAGGTTGATACTGGGAGTCGGGTTAATTATGAGAAAGAAACCACACGCTGATAGGCCTTCAACGGTAATAACAGGAGCGAGAAGAGTTTGAATACTACCGCTTTAGCGAGAAAATGATTGTAGAGCTAGCTCTGAACGGGACCAGGAATATCAGTAGTGTGAGCAGCAGCCCCAAAAGGATGCTAGGCGTGGCACTCTAAGGTGTACATCTACAGCGGAACGTTGGAGTCAAATAGATTGCTAGTTATAACGCACTGATTAGTGAGTTGCTGGCAGCCTGATTAGTTAATATACTAGAGCGGCACTCTTTATTGTGCTCGGCATAGACTGATAGGTGTACAGTGTTGAATACAAGAGAGTGATAGACAGCCATATTTGCAACAGCTGTAGAGAGAAAACGACAGTAGTGCCGGCTCCGGAAGTGACTAAGGGTAGGGGAATAATACAGACAGAACCGCCAAGTTCTAAGTGTTTCACCCGACGAGTTACGATATGGACCACAAGAAGTGCAGAACAAGTATACAGTAGAGTATGGTTAAACAGAGGAGTGGATGAGATCCGAAAAAGTTCAAGTGCTCAGAAGCTGGCGGTGGTGGAATAAGAAAGACAACAGTCTGCTAGGCGGAAACGTGAACACTACATAGAGTATGGCAGCCGATGCGCGAAAGAAAAGAGGCCTTGGTTTGAGACCTGTAGGCGTTTGGAGCCTTAGAGGCCGGACGGGTTTAAAAGGTTTAAGAAAGAGAGGCACAGTGGCAAAAGGAATCTAGCGAGGCCATGGATGTTGCGCTGACGCTAGTGGTACCTATACTACCATGGAACAGCTGTGCTATGAACCAAAAGGGATGCTAAGCCAGAGAGGGAGACGTTGATAAGAGCTGAGAAGCATGATAGTGGTGCCGAGACGCAACACTCAATCAGAGACCGGAAATTTCAATTTCGGTAGGCAGGACCAAGCATACCGATAAGGAATCAGACGGAGGCGAGTGTCATGAGGCTGTTACTTATACCAGTGGGAAACTTAGTCAATGGCAGAAGATGTTCAAAAGAAGACAGGCCTTGGTTTGAGACTTAAAGGCATTTGGAGCCTCAGAGACGGGGCTGGTTCACAAGGTTTAAGAATGAGAGGCACCGCCTTTGGAATGTTCACCTCGTTGCGCCCTTATTTCGTCCTGTAATAATACTTGATGAACCACTTTTCAGTATTCTCGCTTGCTGGGTGGTGAGCGTCGGAACGCTCCCCACTAAGACGAGAATATTTGCATATGGTTTGAGCGTCCCTCTGCTTACCTGATACAATCATACACTATCTTACAAACGCACGGCGTATATCAGTGCAATGTAGTCATGCGCATCGATTCACATCCCACTGACAAGCCGTTGAGCCAAAGATTCAATTCCTAATCAATACGTCATATTAGTCTATCCAGCAACGGGTTAATTTATAAATAAAATGCGACACTAATAAGTAACGTAAAACCGGCTGCATCTTCAGTTAAGTTTAATGAACACAGACCAGTACGTCTTATTTATCTAGTACGTTAACATTTACAGAAATCCATCTTCCATACTTCACCGCCTACAAAATATTAACTCAATTACGCTTCCCAAAGCAAGATTCTTTAAACGATTTTAAATGTTTGAAGCACCCCTGTTCCTCCAAAAGCCTCTTAAGTTCCGAAATGAGTAATCATGGACTTCGATG
>OX104064.1:95389538-95410982 GCA_944474145.2 Dicrocoelium dendriticum | reverse complement strand
GGCGAAACACTGCAGACTGACAAGTTTGCTTTGACACCTGAATTTTGGAATATATTTATTCGCAACTCTCAACAGTGCTATGTGCCAGCGCAGAACCTCACCATCGACGAGCAATCATTTCCCACCAAAACCCGCTGTCAATTCTCCTCAGTACATGGATAGCAGACCTGATAAGTTCGGTATCGAGTTTTACACTCTGACAGAAGTAAACAGCAAATATTTCTTGAATGGATTTTCATAGCCTGGAAGAAGAAATCTCGGCCCACAAGAAGAAAGTATTCCAGAGAGCGTGGTATTGAGCCTCATGTCACGCTTCTTTGGATAAGGCCATAAGGTCACATGTGACAACTTCTCCACATCTGTGATGCGGCCATTCTGACCGGTCTCGGGTGTTATAGGGAGGTCGGCGGAACAGTTTTAGTGTTTGGGAAATCACGTTCATTCATCAATCTCTCAAAATGGCCCTTAACACCAGTAAATTGCACCTAACGGTAGCGAAGACACCTAAATACTACTGTTCATTGCGTGACCGATCCCAAACCAGCCGATGGCATCTCACTTTGTGTGCTCATCAGATATATACTATCGGCTTTCGGAACGGTTGCACTCGGTGAGTGTATTTGACAGCGTTAAGAACCATGTTGAGAAATCTATGAAGGAATATGATATCCCTAAGGAGGAATTTGAAAGCGCTATGGATGCGATTGGACATAAGTTTGCAATTCATCTAATATAGCGTTGCAATTTGAGCGAGATAACGCATAATTAAGAAAAGGACAATGATAAGCGTAGCTCGAGCTGGACAACATACATGCTGGATGGAAACGATAAGCAGTGAGGTAGGTTGAATGTAAGTGGCACCATGGCACCTGTGACCAGAATACACTTGAACTTGAATCTAGCTGGTTGAACCAAATACAGCCGTTTCGCCACCGATGAAGATGACATTCATTAGTGTGTAGCGGTAGTAGTAGCCTCGCGGGAATCGGAAGCGTAAAACAAAAAAACAGATTGAAACGAAGGTTCGTGTCACCGGAGTCCGCAACGTCATCAGCTTCCGGAATGTGGACCGTTAGATGCCCCAACGGTTGATTTGCCGCAGTGCATCGTAAGCAGTAAGGAAGACCAGTTAGCGAAGCTTAGCTAGGCATAATACACAACGAAGCGACAGACTGTGGTGCTATGAGGGTCGGATCGAGTGTTTAGATAAGGGGCATGAAACATCGCTAACCATGCCATGGGAATATAAAAGCTCAACTAATTAAAGTAGCGCTGAATATTCAGAGGCGAATCAACAATTTGCAAAAGGGCGGGGAAAATGGAAGTAAGTACAGGCGATTCTCGAATGTCAGAGAAGAAATAGTAAACAAATAACGCATAGAAAGTATTTAGTCCCAGATCCCCTAAGATGTCGGGATCAAGTGACCAAGAGTAATTCACAAAAAATATTTATGAGGTGGAAATGTGAAGGAACAAAAGTACAAGCTATTGTCTCAAAGTGTAGGAAAAATGCAGTCGGTCATCCTAAGAAAAATGAACACATAAGCCACCACGAAATGGAGGGTTATGTACAAAAATGGTCACCAAATAAGGAAATTGCGCCACACTGCGTGTAATTATTAGAGTGCAAGTAAAAAGCATCCAGTGGGTAAAAGATTGAAAACAACTGGTCCAGAAACTACCATCACCACAAAGGTATAATGTTCCCGAAAATTATTCAGAATCAGATCATGTACCGATGCCAAAACGCATCTCTGGAACGTTGACTTTTAGCACACAAGAGTAATTAAGATGGATATCGAAAAATGGACAATAAGGAAACAGCGTCCACAGAGGCGTAGGTCAAATATTAATCGCTGAATATGAGTGAAAACGATACAAAAATAAGGTACGTCGAGAGAGAAGAGTAGAGTACAGGTTCAAGAATTAAATAGTTAGATGAAGTTGAAACAATTATGTGGGTGAGTGGAACGAGAACAAGCCGAAGTAGTTCACCAACAACGATGTATGTGTTAAGTGGCAATGGCGGAGGTAACGATCGGCGCAGAGGTGGAAGCAACAATTCCGAGAGTGGGCGAAACACACGTGATAGTTGGCCCGATTTGAAGATCAAGGTTGTTACATGCGTCATTATCAATGTGAACAGAGAGTGCAGTTTGAGAGGACTCGTTATCTGTCATTGAATGGTCCAGATATTGACCATCAGCGCTCATGGACGAGACCAGAGGGGCGATAGTCTGAAAAGAAACAACATGAAACATCTTTGGTTAACATACAACCCACTGATAATGGTAGTGCGATGTAGCATCAGGAAAAAACTTTACGCGAGAACATGTCGAGAACAAACGGCGAATCGCGAAAACATCCTGTTTGTGTTACGTCAAAGATGGAACCGAAACAGAACCCTCATGCTGCGTAAGGTAATCTCGACGAAGCCAGTCCTCAAAGTGTTAAACTCGAAGGCATCAGAATGAACAGGATTAAGGATATTGCTGATTCTAACACATAGCGGGCGCCATCGAGGACAAAAAGCAATGCACAGACTGAAGCAAAGCAAGCACGACTGTGACTAGGGGAAGGCAAATATGAGAGCTTAAACGGAAAGAAACTAAACACAATAAACAGTTCTATGGTTTGAGGAGTCCCGTGCATCAACTAGAAAAAGACGATAAGATGATTATTGTAAGTTGGTACCGGTTCATTCCATCTTGGGAACATATTATTCGTCCGTGTAACAGAGAAAAACGTTTTGAACTCGGCCGGGAGGGAAGAAAAGTAGACACAAATCAACAAGCTGGGGACAAACGTCGCGAATAGTAAAGATTCTTCAGAGTGAGGACTAGCTGATTCTGCGCGCAAGGAGCAATCTATCACCGGTTAAAGGTCACGCGCTCAGAAAACACAAGCATTGTGGTGCTTTCATTTCGATAGACGACCACTGATGTCGAGACTGAGTTAACTTGATTACCTGCCAGGAGTAAGTGTTAACAGATGGATGAGGCTAGTAACTTGCCATCGTAGCAATCCGATTTGGAATATGACCTCCAATCCGCTGACTCAAACAGCGAGCGGATCTGCCAATGTAAACACTTTTGCAGTCACAAACGAGTTGGCGAACGTAGTGAGCTGGGGAGACCGACTGAGTAGCCTAGACAGACGTCAGCAGTTTTCTGATCACTAATGAGAAGGAGGATTTTCGGTAAAATGTTCTGATTTGACCGTTGCTCACAAACCAGATAGTCAAAACCCCAATCCGGAAAAGCACCAGACGATCGTTCCGACTTATTGGGGGTCATCAGTGGTGCGCATTTCATCGGCCCCCCGGTGGGTAGTGAAACCTTGACCGTTAGCAGCATGTGCCACGGAGCCATGGGGGAAGGAGGCAGACCGTCATAAGCAACAGGCTAACTGGGATATGGTGCAACCTGTCCTTCACTGTCATGCAGGTTCCTCCCATTTCAGAGGCCAATGGCTAGCCTTCAGAGGTCACACTTTCCACTAGACAGCAGCTACATACGCATAGCCTTTGAAGACTGAGGGTGTATGTTTGATTACTAGTGAGTAGGCGGTTGTCACCGCTGACGAGCCCCCAAAGGGCGAGACGATCGTCTGGTGCTCCTCCAGACTGGTAGTTAAATCAGCTGGCTTGGGAAGAAATGGGACAATTTAGTAAAGTTTTCTGAACGTCGAAAGAAGACAGAGCTTGTGTATACGATGAAGTGCTGTGGTCGGCCATCGTTCAAATTGCGATGCCACATAACCTTTGAGTAGTTGTAGTAGTAGTGCAGTAGGTACACGGGCACTTTTGCACAACAAGGACTCAGCTTATCGTTTGCCACTAGCTAAATACGAAGTCTAACATCATCATCAGTACACGTTAGCTGAGGGTGAGAAACACACCTCAGCTAATGTGCCACAATACGAAAAGATAAGAGACTAAAAATTACACTACAAAAATATGATAAATATTAAATTATGCGTTTTGCATGAGATCGGGATTGGAGAGGGAACTTAAAGGGAGGGAGCGTTAGCGCAGGGGCGGATTCCTGCCCATCTTGGAGAAGTACTTTGCATTTAGATGGATCAAAGCATATCCCAAAACGATTAATAACCAGTGCTAATCGGTCCAGTGTTGCTTGGTATGTTTAGGTCACAGATTAGGGTAATATCGTCCGCGTACTCCAAGCCAAGAAGTCGCCCACCAGAACGTAACTCCACACCTAGGTCGTGTCCAGCAAACGCTGTTTCAATGACTTCATCAGTAGCGAAGTTAAAAAGGAAAGGTGGCAGCGGGCAACCTTATCTCACACGCTGGTGATACTGAAGGGTGGCGACAGTTTGCCATAAACCCTCACCCTGCCCGAACTATGCGCGTACGGTGCTTTGATAATGTTTACGTATTTATCTGGCACACCTTCCCTCAGCAGTCAGTCCCAAATGGCACATCGATCGACTGAATCGTAGGCACCTTTTATGTCAAGAAACACGACGACGGTGGGTCGCCAATGACCATGGCGGTGCTTCAACAATTGACGCAAGGTGAAAATGTGGTCGATGCAGCCCACACCCGCAGTTTTGTAATGAAAAACAATTCCGACTTAAGGATATGCGGGTGTTCTCCGAGCTGGCTGATTTGGTTGCAAACGTTTCATCGTCAGACTAGACGACATCATCAGTGCGATTTATATGGGCCACTTGCAGATCCAAGTGATTATTGATCACTTGATTCGAACGTCAGGAGTCGATTGGTCCACGTGAACTGACCGTGCAGTCAGCTCTCCCGTACTGTTGGCTAGAGTCCGCCTCAATGATGATCCTTCGTCCAGTTGATTTGGGGCGGACTATTCTTTTGACCCTCAGTGTCTCATAGGCAGTGTCTAGATCTAAGTGCCTGTTGATTGAGTTCTCTCCCGAGTACCTTGCCTCGATGAACTCGCGTGCTTTTCGACTTTTTGCTCTGCCTATGATCCTGACATTCTCCAAATCAAATTGATGATTCTCGGCGTCTATATGTACCGACATCAGAGAGTTCTGATCATGTCGGCGGATGGCTAGGCAATGCTCACGTAGCCTAGTGCCGAACAGATCATCTGTTCGAAATGTTTGCACGGAATGGGTATTCTAGAAATTTCATTCTACGTTGTTTAACACCAATACAACGACCGACACAAGAACAAACATCAGAAACGGATAAAAGGACAATTACTCTACCATACATCAACGGCACCTCTGAGATGGCGGCGAGACTCCTACGACAAGTGGTGTGATTTACAAAATCCACTGCAAAAATTGTAACAAATACTATGTGGGCCAGACAGGAAGAAAGCTCGGCACTAGGCTACATGAGCATTGCCTAGCCATCCGCCGACATGATCAGAACTCCCTGATGTCGGTACATTTGGATGCCGAGAATCATCAGTTTGATTTGGAGAATGTCAGGATCATAGGCAGGGCAAAAACTCGAAAAGCACGCGAGTTCATCGAGGCTTGGTACTCGGGAAAGAACTCAATCAACCGACACTTAGACCTTGATACTGCCTATGAAGCACTGAGGGTTAAAACAATACTCCGCCCCAGATCAGAGACAAAGGAACATCATTGAGGCGGACTTTAGCTAATAGCACGCAAGAGTTGACTACACGGTCAGCTCACGTGGACCAATAGACTCCTGACGTTCGAATCAAGTGATCAATAATCACTTGGATCTGCAAGTGGCTCGCATAAATCGCACTGATGATGTCGTCTAGCCTGACGATGAAACGTTTGCAACCAAATCAGCCAGCTCGGAGAACACCCGCATACCCTCATCCGCATCCCCAGCCACAAATATTCTCACGGATTTCTAATTCCGACTTAAGTCATGAACAATGGGGATTTAGGCGTAATTTAGATGGCAGTCACCTATCAGCCAAGCGGACTCCCACACGTCTGGAAAAGCACCAGACGGCCGTTTCAAAAGCCTGGGTCCCGTCAATGGTGCGCATTCCGGGTTCCAACTCCATGACTTCTGGATGCCAGCAGCTTCCAAGTGTGGTGTGGTACATAGTCGCTATGCGGAAATTCGTAGCTTTTGGGCCAACCATTGTCTTCCGCACGGTTCGTAACTGGCATGACAGTGGAAGATGAGCCACGCTATATCGTAGGCAACTGTCGGTCATGCAGGTCTGACACGGTTATCCACGGCTTAGTGGCAGTGATGAGAGGTAAAAGGTCAAAACGGATGTCTGGTGCTTTTACAGACATGTGGGAGCCCAAGTGACCGAGAGGCGATCGTGACGAACTACATCCAGATTCTGACTTTACAGTCAGCAATGAGAGTGATTAAACTGTGTCATGAAGAGGCAACACTTACATTAGACAGATTTAGAAATGTAGGGGCTCCTGCACAGTCCGAAGCGCGTAGCATTTCCGTAAACAGAACGATGCATCGAGTCATATACTAGTCTGAGGAGTAATACATCCAGAAGAACCAGATAATTGGTGCCATCCAGTTCTGAAGATGGCTAAGACCGTGGATGATGCAAATACCCTTTACTGGAGACTTAGCGATGGCAACGGACCGGTAAGACCCGAAAGGATTACAGTGAGATATCTGAATACCGCCCTGCGGACGAACAATACTATCAATACCGGATACAAAATTAAACACAGATTGGAATCAGCGAGCGCATTTTCAGACAGGTTTATTCAACACAGGTATACAAAGCAAATGGAGTCATTCAGTCGGAAAGCGGTAGACGAAAAACTGGCGTAGAATCATGATAAACAATAATTTTTGGAAGGTGAAGTGGAGTCGGGCACTATTGATTTATAAATGGCCTTGCCACATTGCACGAAGAGTTCAAAGGGACAGAGGAATAAGTCTGGTGACAGCGTCTAAAGTGGTTCAACTACGTGTATCAAAGTGCGAGACAAGTACTGAGTAACGAATTCTTATCAGGAAGAGGCCCACGAGACGTGCAGACAGTAAGGATTACATGCTAAATGTACCAAGTTTGGCTGAATAGTGATTGGGAGGTTAAGTTCAACGGCCGGATCGACAAAGCACACTCTCTGAAGACAATGAGTATAATGGGAAGATATCTAGGTACCTCATTTTCACAAGCAAGCAAAGGCTAGCTAGGATACCAAAAAATGATTACGTAACAATAACTGCAGGCCATAGTAGAAATACAGGATATACAAACTGCTTTTATACACATAGCACAGGCTTGAGGTGATGAAGATAGATAATTTCAACAAAAGATAAAAGAGATATCCGGAATCTGCGCGAGAAAGGTTGAGGAATAAAGCGGATGACTCTGAGGTCGTTTTCAGAACGTGTGTGACTACGCCATTAGAAGACATCATCGCTGTAAAGGCAAGTTATGATGTGCTCGCGAATCCCATGGGAGCCTCATGGTACAACCCACGTGTCGTGTACCACGTGAACACGAATACCGGCAAACCAAAAAGCACCAGAAGTGCGCTGGCGCCTCGCTGCCGCGCGACCTTGGAATACTGTGATGTCACCCGTACCTATGTAGATTAAAACGAGTGATCTTTGGCTTACAAAGCAGACGTCCCATCCTTTCCGACACTGGCAGACTATTGACAAACTGAATTGATAGAGTCAACGGAGACGGCTTATGTTGCAAAGACTTGTTGTAATATACTATACGCAGGCTAGCCGTGTGATAAAACTTCCCAAGTGCTTTTAGGGGTTTGGATAAGGCATCAGCGGAACTGTCGCTTTTGAATAGCAAATGCGGAAAATTTCTTTCTTAGGTACACTCATCCCCGGTGGTTGCTTCTTGCATTCTTAACCCATTTGCTCTTAGGGCGTTTTTGGTCCTCTGCAGTTCATCCGTAAAACCACACAGGAGGCACAAAGCATAAAAATGATGAAGGAACTACGGAATCTAAATTGGATAAGTGGTATGCTATTTGACCAGCCAACTCCAGATGGCTCACATTCACCCTGACTATATGGATTTGACCGAAGAGCACAACCGTAGGTCCCTTTGCGCCTGGTCACTGTCATGTCTGCGTCCGTCTACCGTTAGGTCGCAAAATGGATTGTAGAACTGTTAAAGTTGGTAGACAAAGCCCTGTCAACTTATGGTTTAAAAGATTCTTTTTGTTCTGTTGCACTAGTAGACAATTTGAGGTTAGATGGGGCAATAATGCTATCAGGTGACGTCGAGTCAATTTTCCCAAGCGTTCCTTCGATAAAAACCGCCAATTTCATCAGCGAACACACAACAGAAAGTTATGTAGATATTAGTTTTCCAGGGCCTGAAATAAAGGAATTGACCATGAGATGAATTTTCGCATGTAATCCCTGATTGAAGGATGTTATTATAGACAGAAAGACGGAATCGCAATGGGACCGCGCAAGAAATTACCACTTGCTGACATTTATCTTGCAAAAGTTAAATGCGGGCCTCCCCGACACGTTGTCGTGTTATTAGCTGCATACTAGGGCTGCGACCTATCACATGGAGGCAATTTCGTCAGCATACTTCAAAGAAGTCGTTCTCCTTGGAGCAGCTCCACACCTTCTAAGTCGTGTCCAGTGGAAGCGATCTCCATGGATTCGTCAATAGCGAAGTTGAAGAGGAAAGGTGACAGCGGGCATCCTTGTCTCCCACCGCTGGAGATATTGTAAGGCGGCGACAGCGTACCGTAAGCACGCACACCGCTCGAGCTACAATTGTAAGGCGCTCGTGTAATATTTACATATTTCTCCGGCACACCTTTCCTGAGTAGACATTTTCAAACCGCACATCGATCAGCTGTATCGAACGCACCCTAGAGGTGGAGGAACACGACAACGGTGGGTCGCCAATATATATGATGGCGTTCCAACAATTGATACAAAGTAAAGAAGCGATCGATGCAGCCCCGACGTCGAGGAAACCCGGCTTGCTTCTCAGAAATCTGGCTTTCACGGTCGGCAGTCAGTCTGTGAAGGAAGGCAGAAGCAAGCAATTTGGAGGCGATGGGAATCAGAATGATTCCTCTATGGTTGCCGCATTCTGAACGTAAGTAACCGTTGGAGATGGGAATAATAACGGAACGGCTCCAGTTGGTTGGGACAGTTTCTTGCTCCCACAGTTTCACTAGTAATTCGAGTAAATTATCAACAACAGCACATCCCTCTAATGTGAAGTGGGTTGGATTATCCGATCCAGCGGCCTTTTCGACCTTCGCAGTCTACTCTCATCAAAAACTTTCACAGACACCAGAGCTCCTGCTGCCCATGCCGCGTAGCAGACGGAATAATTTCCGATGGTTGCCAAGGGGAGCGGCCACTCTCATCTCTGACGCACGGTACCACCAGGATTCGCAGTCTCTCTTCAGCCTAGCACACAATTTTGCCCTCAAGTCTTTGCAAGCAGCGTTGTGTTTGTTTCCAGCCAGAATGTGCCGGCGAGCATCGATAAGTTCTAGGGACTGTGAACAGACCCGATGTCTATGGTGGCTATTAAATTTACCACACAAGGATTTGCCTACTACTAATAAGGTCTGGCGAACATGCGACCAGTGACCTACAACTGCATTCAGTGAGGGCTTACCCAACCCGAATGCCAGCGCATTTCGATGCGCGTTCAGAACATCTGACTGTCAGTTGGCTGGTGTCTAGGCGCTCACAGAGTCGTCGAAGGCGTCCGCCAAAATCCACCCGCAGATCAGCGGATACAAGTGCATGGCCAGTATCCAGATATGTGCTCAAAATCATGCGACAGTTTTGGACGCAGCCTCTTCTGCGGTAACTGATGTCAAGGCAAACTTCTGCTTCACTGGATGGATCAAGTGTGACGACACAGCGCGGGCAGTTGAGTTCGCAGGGAGTGTGAACGAACGGTGAAGACCAATTGAATCACGAATGAAAATGCTCGGCCCACCGATCCCACCGTCTCTATAGGTTAGAAATCGGCGAACCATCCGCATCGCAAATAATTGCACTGACATCAGGCTCCCTGTAGACAGTGGATATAATGAGCTGGAAGAGCTTGAGAGTATTGCCAGAGAGGGCAGCGTCCTCCATTTTCGAAGCACGCTGAGATCATCAGACTTCTCGATCACTACGTAGGCTTCGTTTAAGTTGCAGGCTGACAGAACAGCGCGCTTCATCATGAGCAGACTCTACTGGGATATTGCTGCTGCGGTTAAATAAGTCCAGGGGGCGCGTGGAGATCCAGGCCTTTATAGAGTGATGAGTAAGAACACAGACTGACTGTCCGCAGCCGATTAGCCTTTTGCATGAACACCCAGTGGGTCGCAGTGGAGTGTATGGGAAAGGGAAGCTTGAATGCCTGAAGCTGGTGCTCGAGAGAAACAGTGTGAGAAGTATTTTTGTTCGTCGCAATCAGCCGACAATTCAGATTTGTCGACCAGCTGTCCTTCCATTTACAAGTAATACCAATTCGCCCGTACGGATTCCACAAAATGCTATGTCGATTCATAGCTGCCGTAACCGGGAAGTCCTGACGCCGGAAGGCCGACCGCTGTCATCTGCATGGCAGGTGCCTGCATGGCAGTGGAGGATGCGTCGGGCTATATCGCATTTAGCTAACAATTCACGATAGTCAGATACCGTCCTCCATGGCGCAGTTGCATAAGCTGCGGGCTAGTTGGCAAGAGCCACTAGCAGTCATGGGTTCGATACTCCGTAGAGGACCGAAGGATGCGCACCACTGATGAGCCCCAATAGGGCGAAACGGCCGTCTGGTGCTTTTCCGGAGAGCTGGTCGACAAATCTGAATTGTCGGCTGATTGCGACGAACAAAAATACTCACCGAAATCCTTCCATTCATAAGTGTGAGAAGTCTCTCTCCATTATGTGAGCAGTCGTCATCGAGCGCACGGTAATCAGTGAGGTGACTTTTACATGGTTACAGACGACCGACCCGTGTGTTGACATCCTACGCAAGCACAAGAATATCGGGTTCGCAAGCTCTACCCAGGAGCTTGTGAAGTTCACGATAAAAATTTGTCCTTGACCGAGTCACCACTGCAGTCATTTGGAGCGTACACTCAGATCACAGACAAGTTGCGTCTCCCCTCACAAGATCTGGTCATCTTGCATTGACACAGAAGCCGAACTGTACACTGTCGGCTATTAATCGGAAGCCAGTCCAGCAGTGCTGCCTCGGCTTTGCTACTTAGTGTTACACCAACGCTAGCCAAGCCTGCCGCGGCTGCTTCCGTGTCACCAGATAGATGCAAGTGAAATATCAAGCCGTGGTCGGTGGGAGATCTCAACCCAATCTCAATACTGGTATTTAGCAATCGGGCTTCGGAAGGACAGTAAACATCGATGGCGAGGGATTCCATGGTACGCGTAAGACTAACCTGCCTCCCGATCTGCATGAGTGTGCCTACATTAAAGCATGCCAGATGGACGGAGGACGAAGGAGTGCCACTGGGCCAGCTCTGTAGTCGTCAACAAAACCCATCGGGAGTAGAATCATGGAAACGGGAATCAGCTGGTAACGGATAAAATTTATTCGTATCAAAAGGACAAGTGGCATGTTGAGGTGGGTGAGTGACAGAAACAGATAACCACGGTACAGCGGAAGAACGATCCATGGCAATTCACCACGTACATGAAGACGCGGACGTACACAAACCCGTAGATTTGCAACGATATGATTGGTAATGGAAGCACACCTGCCAAATTACGCTCCATATCACAAGTGAGTAATCTGACAATAGAACAGGGAGTTCAACGTCTCACAATTTGATAGGACTCGATTGAGAATTCATAGGACGAATTCGAATACAAATCGATTTCGTGAAAGCTTTACACATGTTTTAACAAAACCGAGACTTCTTCGTCAACTTAACACAGCTATGCTATGGTGTAGGGATTTAGTATGGCGCACGGTCCATCAAATCAAGCATCAAGGTTCATCGAAACAGGGCTATGCATTCAATGACTGTGACTGTGAGCAGCCGGACATTGATGCTCCGACTCGGTTGGAATATATGCAGATTTTAAACCTCGAGTCGTGGATCCCAAGAAGCAGGTGGATGGTAGAGCACCGTTCGAATGTCACCACCGAAGAGCAGCTTGTAGCTAGTGGTTCGGCTGTCCGGCCTGCATCCTGTACCGCCTCAAGTTCGAGTCCCTGCAGTTTGGGTGTTCCTGCAGCATCCTAACCGGCGTGTATGAGCTTCGCGGCTGCAGTGCAGTGAGATGTTAGTATCATGTTCAGGATGATATGTGTGCACAACAGTGGGGAGCATGGCCAACCTCACAGGCGATAGCTATGGCTCAGTAGAATAGGACAAGGGAAGTGGGTTTCTGCGTCCCCACATAGATGAGTTCAAGAAGCAGGAGTTAGTGAAAGAGAAAATGTGGTAATCTCTTCAATCAGCGTGCGGAGATGAAGGCGTGTGTATGGACCAGTCGCTGATGAAAGTGATCGAAGTAACATGTGCCGTTGATGTGCTATGCATGTTGCACAAGACTCTACCAGATGTGCACCGGTTACTATAGTGGTTCTAGGCATGGCTGTATAGGAGTAATTTAGCCGAGTGCACATTGTCGCTGGTGTATAACATGCAACAGTTCCTTAGCCAAACAGTACAATCACTCCAAAAGTTTAATGGAAACATGTATCTGGATGTATTTTCCAAGCGTCTCACTGTCCCTCTCAAGGCGATTTTTGTGTCCGCACAACATGCAGCTGTGTAGACCATGAGGATGCCTTTAGGCGCAGCGGACAGTCGATACATCTGGTGACCTAATTCCACAGCAGCATTCGGACGGTCGGCTAATGTAACAAACTCGAGCTAGCGAACAGAGTAGAAGGTGATTGGTGAGTGACTGTACGTGACAAAACCCCCGGAGAAAAGCACGATAACTCAGTTAAATACAGGCGCACAACACCGCTTTCAGAAGAGAGAGAGGAATGAGAGTCAAATTAAACTGCATCACGTCCCTACATCACAGGTATAGTTCACTTTGATTGCAACGAAGAGGAGAATAGAGTGAGAAACAGGAAAAACAGCAGTCAAATACTACGATGAAAGAAGTTCAGACTGAAGAGTAAGTGAGAAATGAAGGGACAGTTCAAATGGGAATGAGTGCGGATAAGCAGGAACAAACATGTGCACCCTGTGGGGCGAAGGAAACCGCTCAAAAGAACGAGCAACAGTGAATGGGCACTGGCCATGATGGTTTTGACGAGGGAAGATGCGTACAGAAGTGACGAACCGTAAGGATACGAGGCAGAACAATTCCGTGCATTTCTCAAAGCTTATGCAATAGACGCCAAAATAACAGGTCCGAAGGGAAACTAAACAGAGAGTAAGCTCATAAAGTAAGAAAATGAGTCCACATTGATAGCAGTTTTTCGCAATAGCAAGGTACCTCGGTCGTCTGGCGACCCTACTGCTAATGCCAGCTAGGGTGCAAAAAGGCATTAGTCAAGTGGTTTGTGTTGATAAGTAAGCCAGTCTGCCCAATTTTCCCACGGTGCAACACTAACACAGAGGAAAAAAGGCATCAGCAGCATGCCGCACAGCCGCATCGCTGTCATGAAATCGCCACTAGTCGCGCGCTGGCGAAGGATACTGCGAGGGTCGTCCGGTCCCCTACAAAGACTCGAACCCGCGACCTCCAGGCTTCAAGTCAGGCACATTGTTCTTTTGGCCACGGGCCGGCATAACAGACGTTTAGTCGTAAGATCCATTGGACTGTAAAACACCTTTACGGAAGCGATTAATAAGAGCATGTGCAGAACTCACAGAACGGTGAAAAATCCCTTGATTGCCGAGAACCAAATAACGTCTACCGTCAAGAGACCCACGAAGAACAGTATATCGATATGCGCTTTGGTCGGGCACAGCAAATAGGCCTGTAAAAATCCGGGTAAGTGGAAAAAGAAACTGGTCACAAGGAACACTGTGCAGATGAGCTGGAACTGAGTTTATACTTATATGTTTCCAGCACAGTGAAGCATCCAATCTATAGATTAATTCAGAAATCGGCAGACTGAAAGAAACTATCGCGTGATGACTCTCTGACTTTTCGTTGAAAAAGTAGAGGCGTGCAAAAAAATAAAAAATACACATCAAGCACAGAATTAAGAACCGAAGTACCGTACACAGTTGACGGAAGTTGTACCAAGTCTAGCAACGGCCATATCGGCCGATAGCTACCAGAGGAAGGCACTGGAGTCGCACACGGCAAGAACCATCGATTACGTCTAATGTCCATCGCCATGAGACTGGACCTTAACGCGGTGTGATGGTTTGTGTGCCCCAGTGATCCATTGAGCTATGCTGGATGGTGCTTTTTGCACCTCCAGAGCCACTCATACCAGATTGGTCAAAGGTTAGAGACCAGACAAACTCAGTCTCCCGAGCCTTCAGGTTGCGGGTTGGAGTGAGGGTGGCTGCCTACTACATAAAAAGGACTTTCTGTAGCCCAGTGCCAAAACCCCGCTGCCTCGTAGTCAGAGTTTGAACCAAAGGCTTTGGTTGAGAACCCTAATCGTTCTCCTGTCTAACTTTGGGCGACCTTGCAGTATCCTGCCAGCGCAACACAATACATTGTCTTTTTCTTCCAACATTCTCATGATGCTCTGGTCGTCGCAGAGGGTAATAAATGACGCTCTATTTGCCGCTGATGCTCAGGCCTTCAGGTCTTCTCTTTCCCTCTCTTGCGCCTTTTCAGCCTTAACGTCCAGCTCCAATCTCACTTTATCGCCCTTGTTTGCAATTCCCCAATTCTTGATCCTCCCCCATCTTGGTTCAATATTCGTTTATCTTTTAGTTTCGACTCAGCAATCGCAGGGCGTCGCCCCAGTCCGTGGACAACCGAGCGAATAAGGTCAGTATATCCGTTTCCCTGAAGTCCTCGATTCTCGCTAAGATTGGCATGCCTCAACGTGCGCACTTTGCTACAGATGGGCAAACAAGCAGCAGTTTCCTGAACACTAGTGACCCTATCGATCGATATTTTCTGTTTATTGGAAATCCGTCTGCAAGATTCGAGCACCGTGCTTACGTTGCGATCTTCCGCATGAGACACTGGCGGTACATTCTCATTGTGTCCCTCTTGAGATTACGCAGCTTCAAGTGCCGATCAAGCTGGCGTCGGTGTTGTTTTGAGTCCCTGGGCTTGGGCTGCCCTGCTCAGTTGGATCCCAGTTAACAGCCGGATGCGCGCCGTTAGGTTGGCTGGCTCCTTCCAGGCTTCGAAGTCGCGGTGGGACAAACGGTGTCTGTTTGTCATTGCAGCCTACTCCCCCACAAATTGCAGAACTCATTCGGTGATAGATGCTTTCTATCACCAAATTAGCGATGTCCTTCGTAGCAGAAAAACACAGATACCGTGGTGCTTGCTGATGATCTAAACGCCCAAGTCGGAAAATTATCCTCTGATAAGCTTCATCTGAGCGGCCAACATGGCCTAGGCTCCCGCAATGAAAACGGTGAGCGGTTGCTACATCTGTGTGAAGATGCTCGTCTCTTTCTCGAGAGCACTAACTTTCGACATAGCACCCGCAGAGGAGTGACTTGGCGCTCAGCAGCCTTTGGTCAGCCATAGACGCAAATCGATCGCGTCGCGATTAGTTACCACCAGAAAGGTTGTATCCAAAACTGTCGCTCGATTTGGAGCACAAGCATGGACTCCGATCACGTTCTCGTGTGTGTGCCGACCTTCGGGTACGTTTCGGCGGACGTCCACACTGTCGCTCTGAGCACATTGAGACCGGCCAGCTGATGAAGCCAGGTGTTCTGAATGCGTATCAAACTACGCTGGCATATGGGCTGAACACCGACGAAGATCATTGGTCGCATACTCGACAAACGTTACTATCAGTAGGCAGGTATTCACGTGGCAAATCAAATCAAATTACCAGCCTAAACATTAGGGCACTACAAAGTTTCTGGAACTTAGGGATGCTCGCCGACGTATTCCGGCTGGAAGCGAATACAATAAGACTCGGAAAAATCCCAGGTCAAAACCGTGTGCTAGTCTGAAGAGAGACCGCGAAGCCCGATGGTCTCATCGTGCGTCGGAAGTGGAAACATACGCTGCCGTTGGTAATCATCGCAAGTTATTTCCGTCTGATATGGGAAATAGGCGGCAGGAAACTTGGTGTTAGCAAGACAATACGCGACAAGAGTGGACAACCGATCCACAGCTTGCCAAAAGGCTTTTAGCGTTGGGCCGAACACTGAAGGCAATTTAACCAATCTGAGTTATCGCTTTCTCTTTCGAGCATTGAGTACCCTTCTCCATGTGCCGTCTCCTTGGACCCGCCTTCACGCGCAGTAGTCGAAGGTGGGCTCAAACTGTTGAAATTGCATAAGGCCGCTGGTCCAGACAGAATTCCCCCAGCTTTCTACAAATTCGGAGGACCTGCTTTTGTGGATGCTTTACACGAGTTGCTAATGGAACTTTGAGAGCAGGAAACTGTCCCGACAGACTGGAGCTGCTCCGTCATAGTCCCAATTTTCAAGGGAGGCTCCTGTCCGGGATGTGGCAACCGTAGATGGACCAGTCTGATCTCAATTGCCTCTAAATAGCTGACCTCTGTCGTTCTCCACAGATTTACTGGGGTTAATGAAAGCAAGATCCGCAAAGAACAAGCTAGGGTTTCGTCGAAATCGTGGCTGCATCGATCACAACTCACTTTGCGTCAATAGTTGGAGCACCGAAACGGTTACTGGCGACCCATCGTCGTCGTATTTCTCGACATAATAAGTGTCTTCGATTCAGTCGATCGATGTGAGCATTGGGACTGTCTGCTGAGGAATGGTGTGCCCGATACATATGTAAACATTATCAGAGAGCTGTACGCGCATAGTTTGGGCAGGGTGAGGCTTTATGGCAAACTATCGATGCCCTTCAATATCACCAGCGGTGTGAGGCAATGTTGCCCGCTGTCAACTTTCCTCTTTAACTGTGCAGTTGACGACGTCATGGAAACAAAATGTGCTGGACACGACTTAAAAATTTGGAGTTACATGTGTGGAGCTACATCCTGGTGAGCGACTTCCTGACTTGGAGTATGCGGACGATATTGCCCTAAGCTGTGACAACTCCCAAACATGCCAAGCAGCACTGGACTGATTAGAACTGGCTGTTTAACCGTTTTGCGCTATGCTTTGCTCCATCGAAGTGCAAGATTCTTCTCCAATATTAGCAGGGACCCATCCCTGCGCTGACACTTGGTGGTGATCAGCTAGAAGTCGTTCAGAAATTCAAGTATCTGGGCAGCTATATTAGCACCCGTAGGATGGAAGCCGAGATTACGAACCGTATAGCTAAAGCTCGAGGTGCTTTTGCCAATCTCCGCCACCTGTGCCACAGACGCGACATCACTCTCTCCCTGAAAGGTAACGTGTATAATGCAGTCGTCCGTTCAACCCTCCTATATGGTGGTGAAACCTTGCTGAGACAATACAGTAAAATAACGTTGAAGATCCAAGCGAGTTAAAAGACATGGTAATCAGCCATCAAAGTGTGCCCTGCTGTTGACGAACATACGGTGATAACGGTTCTTCAGTCGCACAGACTGCTTCCCAATGCTTGCGTAACGCTTGACGGTTTAAGTGCGAGACTGCAGCTTTTCCAACTACATAAAATTGAACCTTGTTCGGGATCGACCACAATCAAGAGCAGAACAAGTAAACAGGTGTAAACAAGCGTGGATGTCAGGTTGCAATACGTACGAAGAAATTAGTGATTTGCGAGCTACCAAGTTTAGGGGATACACGGACGCGTTCAGCTGGACCAAATAATTCGCGAAGGGAGATCTTAAATATTCTACCAGACAGATGCTGATAGACGATGATCCAACCTTCCTGACAACCTTCACAACACCACTCGAATGATTAGACAAACTTCGTCTACCATTTGAACAGAGCAAGTTCAAAGTTCAAAAGCGATCAACACAACGGTGGATGATCTCGTCGTCTCGTCGCGGAGTTGTACGCTATCGGGCACGTCCACAGATTACGGAATGGGGATAGCCTTCATGGTATGGGAACTGCGAATAAATCCTGTTTATTTTGCAAGTGTGATGAATAAGCACTTATGAACAATCAGCGGCAACGTCTCAGAGCGTGGGGAGTTCTGGGCTGGTCATCTGGTTTTCCACCAAATACCACAAGAGCTCGTATGCATTGTCAAAGTCAATATGACCGGCTATAGGGCGACTGACCACTCACTTCTGGTTACAGGAGTGAGTACCTAACGGAGGGTGAATGAACAACCTTGCTGGCCACCTGCTTCTGCGTGAACTGTTACCGAACACTAAAGTGAATGAGCCACCTGGCTGTCCACGATCTTCTATTCACGGCTGGTTGGACGTTCCAGCGAAATACCTTAATGTCCCCGCTGGCTTGTGGGTAAGATCTTTAAGACCAAAGGCTCTGGTCGGTGTCCCTAAAGTTAACCCACTTCCTCAGCTTGAGCAACCGAAAAAGGTTCTGCACACAACAGAAATTTTCGTATCCCTTCCATTTACTGCCTTTGCTCCTCTTCGATTTGTGGTTATCATGTGTTGCGACACTCTGCCAATTGTTAATTGGTAAAATTTGATATGGTTGGCGGCATCCGGTTTCGGATTTGCCTGTCACTGTGGTAAGCCACAGTACGCCCGCGCCTACAAGGAACCACGGATGGCTTGCGCTGCACCACCCACAGCTCCAACCACACACCCCATACCCAGTGTAAACCCGAAGAAATAAGACCGGGAGGCATGCGGATGGGAACCACGTTTCATCAACGGAGCCGGCCCACACTCCTTCACAGGCAAACACAAGCACGTTGTATTTGGGAATCAATCGCACACAACGCGGTGGCTGGACCGTAGTCCGCTCCACACTGAGTGCATGGAACCACTCTTTGATCCTAACACGGCCACAAGGACCGTGCACCCCGTCCCCTCCAGCAACGACCAACTGTCTCCTGGAGCCAGTATAGACGAGGTAGTGGGTAATAGACAGGTAGGCACATTGTCAACATGCACATCAAGAGCAGTCACACGGGGGGTATCAACAAACAGGCAATCACCTGAAACGATATCAAATAAAATAAGTGGAATAATGCATACAGATGCAGTGACATAATCCTTCATTAAATGAGGGTATGAAATAAAGTGATTGGGCAAAATCCGCGAAAGGTTCAATACGCCAGATAATATATCTTAAGAAAATGCCACAAACGGGAAAATGTCATCAAAATTAACCACAGTTAACTTAAGCGACTTGTGCAAGCACATAGAAAACAGTTCAGATAGACATTAACTTGAGATAGAAATGAATTAGGACAAAATAGTAAGCCACCATCTGAAATAAGGAGACAGATCATGAAAGCAACCAGTTAGTAAACCGAATGCAGCGCACCTACAAACGCTGCACCGGTTTTGCCTACGCTGTCTGCAGGACCGAAACGACTTTCGGTGGTGGCCCCGAGTGGCCTCGCTCATGGCTCACTAGGCCGGCCTGACTCAAATTGCATGTGCTCGATGTCGATGAAATACAGCCCATCGGCGCCTGCCGCCGCTGTTTCTTCTCTGCATGCACGAGGACTTTGCCTTGCACCTCGGCAACAGCCGAGGTTACCTGGTCGAAGTATTTAGATACGTCGTTGTCAAAAAATACGCTAAACTCTGTAGATGAAATTATTTCTTGGAGGGGGTATATGTTCTCAGGTGAACATTGTCTTCTTTTGAGTCTGCGATCTTTACAACGAGCAATATCCCTATGATTTACTTTGCTGTACCTGATAGGAGATAAGTTGTTATTTGAGTGGTCAGAACTACCAATCGGTGCCTGATTGTACACAAAAAGCAGTTTCGCATTATTAACAGATATAAGTTCTGTAGTTGCTTAAAGTCTGGTCGGGGAGTTTACAACGTTTTGCTACCCAAGGTCCTTGAGAAAAAGGGTGTCATATCCGTTGAAATCGCCATCAAAGATAAAAAAAGAATAATCGATGTGGCCGATGACACTTGGTGAACTGATCGTAAAATTCCTCAGCATCAGAGGCGGAACAACTGGGGGCAATATAGATATTTGTAAGCAAAATCGACTGGTAGCTACTTAAACATCTTTGTTTACATTTAAAAGTTTACATCAAAAAGTTTACTTCAAAAAGTTAATAAGTGGAAGAAAGCGAAATCAACTTTTGCTTGACGTGCATCACAAAACATTGACATGAGTGATGACACCTCCGCCACCGCTCTTATATGTAGTTGACATGATGGCAAAGGAATCTCTCGATCACAACAATCTCATCGTCAACCTCTTCATGGAGCCAAGTCTCTTGAAGCATAATTACGCCAAGCTTCGAGTATTCACGACAGCGAATTTTGCTTTTAATCTCATCCATTTCGCTCGTAACTGATCGGACATTTGAGCTTACCATAATGGGTATACTCATACTCAGCAATGTTTCCTTCTGTAGAGCAACCCTCCATCCAGTGTGATGATTTTTAGTAGAATTATTGTATTTCTTGTAGATTCGGTTCCGTTTATTATTCACAACTTGACCGCGAAAAACCGTAACGTACACTTGAGTAGAAACACAAGGATTTTAAAATATCGCGAGTATAGTTTATCATGGCGTTGACGATGATATGCATTGGGTTGAAAAACAAATGCAAAATTTCCGAAAGCGTAAATGTAAGTAATTTTGCAAATGGAACAAAAGAGCACGACCAAGTTCGAAGGCCCAGGCTGCTTCGTTTGTTTGAGACCTACCATCGATATGGCTTTCGTGGATAATTTACTATGGCTGATTTTTGCTCATGTTCAATAAAAATAAAAACAAACTGCTTTTCATTTGTTCATCTCTATGGTACCAACGATGAGTTTTGTAGCGAAATGTTCCTTCATACTTTTGTCTTCTCGATCATCGACTGCACACGGGTTACGCACACGACATTTCTCAACAATCCGCCTGATTACTTAGCCTTAGCCTATTCCATTTTTTGGAATAGCGGATCACGTGATGAACAAGGATCTAGCACGGGCAAGAAACATGTGCTTGACAAGTCTCGTACGATGGTTGGAGTGAAACTTAAAATTGAAAGTATCAATGAGTTAGCAAATTGCTATTTTAAGCGTCTGTCGGTTCGAATTCACTGCAGCATAACGATCGTTTGAAATGGGAATGGGATGTGAACACACAAAATAGTAAGGAAATAAAAATATTGACAACGCTCTCTAGTATTCTGCTTCATTTGACCGATGTGATACATTAATCCAGTTTAGAGACGTCTATGCTACTCACATGAACAAGTATGCATGGATCCTCACGGCCGCATTGCGGAGAGAACCGTTATGCACATCATTTGGTTTGCGTTCTTACGTCCTCGGAGTGTAACCGACTACATCAAGTGATGCAAGCTGGAAAGCGTGACATCAACTCGTTTTTGGAACAGCGTTAATTTAGGAGGAAAGATGAGGGGAATCGGAAGCGCG
>OX104064.1:95043071-95389043 GCA_944474145.2 Dicrocoelium dendriticum | reverse complement strand
GTTTTGTAGCGACCTGGAGATTCCCCCGTGTGACTGTGTAAACTATTCTAAAATATTAAATTATAGCTTGCTTATGTATTAGGGAACCATTCGGTTTGCCTGTTGGAACGTTGTTCCCGTTTGTTGAAAACACGAACGCCATCTCGGCCTTTGGCGCGCGACTCGATTGCGAACGACGCTCTGTCAACGCACTCGACGCCATCGACATTCTCCCTAGCTAGCTCTCTCCGGGTGCCCTATTTTTAGCATTAGCTTATCTTCCATGTATGAACCGGAGGAGATGCCGAGGCTGAAGCGAACACTTGACCTTCACGAACTCGCGAACATTTAACGCTTACGAACTCCCCCCATTTTGTGTTTTTGGCACCGTTAGGGAGGACACGGGTGGGAGCCCGCTAGGGTCCGATCGCCTGGTTCTCCCCCAGCAGCTGCATCAGGTTTCACTACCTGGTCTCGCAGAAGGCTGGCCCGCGACGGACAGTCCTCACGTAGATCGAAGGGTCACCCACGGTTTCCCTTCTAGGAGGGGGGCTGTGTAGCGACCTGGAGATTCCCCCGTGTGACTGTGTAAACTATTCTAAAATATTAAATTATAGCTTGCTTATGTATTAGGGAACCATTCGGTTTGCCTGTTGGAACGTTGTTCCCGTTTGTTGAAAACACGAACGCCATCTCCGCCTTTGGCGCGCGCGACTCGATTGCGAACGACGCTCTGTCAACGCACTCGACGCCATCGACATTCTCCCTAGCTAGCTCTCTCCGGGTGCCCTATTTTTAGCATTAGCTAACGCTCCTCCCGTCCAATAAACTTTTCCCTAGCTTACTGTTGTGTCTTCTATCCATTATTTTTGGTTGGCCGTCTAGTCGCGTACCGAGTTTATAGCGCACGATCTACGCGCTATAGAGGCGATGGTTGGGCAAGACAGTACAGTAGTAAGGTAATTCGGCGGAACACTTTACAAAAGGGCCATAAATACGATATCGCACCGTAGAATTACGTTTCTACATAACTTAAGAATATTAGGTCCTTACACTTAACATGTCATCACTGTTCTACTTATTGCACGACATTTCCCTGTTACCTAATTTTTAGTTTTGTAGGATTCAAGCTTTCATTTCGGAGTGCTGCTGGCCTTCTTTGCCAAACGTGCGCCTGGAAGCACACGACCCTTACGGTGTGGCGGTGGATTTATTCCGAGTACAGTCCAAGTTACACGATCGAGACGTCCCCCCTTGCCGCCGTGCTGCGTAGCCACCTCTGCCGACACCGACAACAGCGGTACCGTGTGCCATCATGATAACATGTAAGTGTGCGTAATTCCTTAGCCTTCAACATAAATGGTAACAACGCCCAAAGCCGCAGATTTCAGCTACATCACCCTGCGTCCGCAGTCGCACAAAAGCCACAGATATTTACAGGCAAGTACGTTAAATGTACATGCAATGTTTTTAGCCCACGTACCACACTCGCCACGTCCTCCCCACGCCGTCGTGTAGTGTACCATCCTCTGCCGACATCCCCAACAGCAGTAGCGTGCTGCATGGTGATAACACGTTTGTGTTTATTGCATTCGTTTATTCTTCCACAGAAATGGTAACAATGCTCACTTTCAACCCTTGCAGCAGCCTTACCTAGCGTCAGCAGTAACACTGCGGTCTCCGCTTTACACAGGCCGGTAACTTAAATGTACATACTCCAAATTCGTAGCACCAGTCACCTATGACATCGCTATGTAGTATGAGTTTCCACGGCTTCCTGATAGTAAGTCGCTATTGTACGTGAAGTTCCGAAATCTAAATGGTTGCCATTATCCATGTCTGAGTGAACGACTCCACGGCCCTTCTCAGGGCCATCCTTTTTCCTTTAGCCCTGCGTTTTCCCCTCTGCAAGCACCATGTAAACACCGGACGGCTTGCTGCGGTTGGAACACTTGGACCTAGGTGCAGTGGGTGAGCCCCTTAATCGTCCACCGAATAACGTACTGGGCAGTCCATTTGAATACTGTGTGCAATGGCTGTTGTAAATTTTCTCTGGATTTTCAGCCAACATAGCAGCTGCAATCCCACACTTTTCTGCTTCACTAACAATCCCTTTAGTTACGATTTACCACTCATAGCGCTATGTGTTGGTCATTACCACACACATTTGCACCGGAAACACTGAACAGGCGATAACCGATGCATTAACCGGTAAGTAACTTTAACTACTCCGCAGAGACTCAATACTGAAAACGTAGACCAAATTTCATTCCTGTTGACGTCTATCATTGCATATTAACCTTGACCTAAGATACAATAAGTGTGCGGTGCCAATCTCACAGCAACCGGTAAGCACGTTGTTTACCGCTATCACTTTTGTACGCAGTCTGCGGCTGCTGGTGTGAAACACCTATTCCGCCTGTCCGTAAACCACTACATTGCAGTGGTTCCGGTGTGGCAGAAATGGACACCACACGATGTCCGAAACCAACTTCCAGACAAGTTAAGTGACTCTGCCGAGCCAAAAAGTTGGAAATTGTCGTATTCATATCTTCCATGGTGCAGTCGTCCGTATGCACCCTCGTCCCCGGTTGATAGGTGGCACCGCAATGAAAGATGATCATACTTTTAGCACCAATCCAACGGCTTTCACTTCCAGGTAATTTCCTCTATGACATTGTTGACGTGAAGGATACACACCACTACGGAGCGGTGCACTACGTCGCTACCTTATGATTAAGTAAGTCAACCCTGCGTTACTTATATGCATATTGTTTTCATGTGTGTCAACGAAACACATTTCCATAAACCATTCCACAATGTTCGCGCGTTGTGGGTCAAGAGCGCCTCACACGCGCCCCATGACGACGTGGATATTCGGATTCGGTACGAACGTCAGCGTTCCATTTTTGTCTCTTTTTCGTTAGCATTTCCATATTTCCACGATTACGAAGCATAAGGCGTTCAACGCAGTTGCATAAAATGACGGAAACAAATGAAAAGCCGTGTGATCCCAAACAACTTGTATCATTACCGGTAACAAAGCCCTTCCATTGCGTTCCTTTTGGCGCACCACGTAAGACTACCTCTGTGGCTTCCCTTGTACCCATTATAAGGCATGCTATGCGACTATATGCACTTCAAAACTACTGCCGATGGAGGTCCGCGGAGCCTATAGTGGAGTCCTCCACCGTACCGATTATAATGTCACCGCCGTGAGACATACACCGACTTATTTAGTATCAGTCATGAAGCTGTATGACGAAAAACCTTGCCAATTCCCTACTGGCAGTCATAATGCCGCCGTCATGGGCAAACTTAAAACCATTCATGGGGGCTCGCAGATTCAATCTTGTTTGATTCATCAGCGGTGGTTACCATACCACCGCTGCGAGGCCACTATGAGCTTAGTAAACGCCCGTATTTAGGGAGTATGGTTCCAATAATTGCGGATACGCCAGTGCTCCTACGGAAAATAATGCGCTGTGACTAATATGGTATTACTAAAAACACGTCTTCAAGACTTGCGCAGCAAGTAGGTGAGGCTATCCTAGTGCCTCTATTGTTGCAAATGTCATAGAACTCACATAGGCCAAGTGAAGGCCGTTCTTGCGGGCTCCTGGAGCCGATAAGAGACGTGCAGCTGTAGGCCGTAATCAGGTTTCCCTGGGGGACATACATTCGCGTACTAATAGCCATTCCTTTGCTGCAGTGAAGCGAAAAATCGATGCTTATTTAATGACCATTATGACACCACTGCTATGGTTGGCGGCATCTGGTATCGGATTTGCCTGTCACTGTGGCAAGCCACAGGACGCCTGCGCCTACAGAGGGACCATGGGTGGCTTGCGCTGCACCACCCACAGCTCCAACCCCACACCCCATATCCAGTGCAAAACCGAAGGAATAAGACCGGGAGGCATGTGAATGGGAACCACGTTTCATCAACGGAGCCGGCCCACACTCCTTCACAGGCAAACACAAACACGCTGTATTTGGGGAATCAAGCACACACAAGGCGGTGACTAGACCGTAGTCCGCTCCACACTGAGTGCATGGAACCGCTCTTCGAGCCTAGCACGGCCACAGGCACCGTGCACCCCGTCCCCTCCAGCAACGACCAACTGTCTCCTGGAGCCAGTATGGACGAGGTAGTGGGTAATAGACAGGTAGGCACCTCGTCAACATGCACATCAAGCGCATCCACACTGGGGATATCAAATAACAGCCAATCACTTGAGAGAGAAAGGGAAAGTGAAAAGCTCGATTAATGTATAAGGAAACGGTGACATAAACCTTAATTAAATAGCATATGTAATAAATTGTTTACAAACCAATCCTAGCTAAGTGTACGAGGTCAGGAAGTATGGTTCACGGAATGCCACGAACACAAAAATGTCATGGAAATCGAATACAATTGGCTTAGGCGGTGTGCAAGTTAATGGAATAGAGTACAAGTAGACATTTATATGAGAAAGAAAAGCATTAAGGCAAAAACTGTAAACCCACCACCTGAAATAAAGAGGCTTGGCATGCAAGCAGGCGGTTAGTAAATCGAATTCAGCGTGGCTACAAACGCTACGCCGGTGCTGCCTACGTTCACTGCGGGACCCGTCATCGCTTCGGCAGTGGTCACGAGTGACCTCTCTCATGGCTCACTAGGCCTGCCTGACTAAGGCACTCGCGACCGCATGTTTTCTACAGCACCATGCGCTCGATGTCGATGGAGTAAAATTCGTTGGTGCTTGCCGCTTCCGCAATTGCCGCTTCTTCTCTGCATGCATGAGGGCTTTCTCCCGCACTTCAGCAACTGCCTTCGTGATCAGGTCGCGCCATGCACCACGATCAACCGCCTTCGATTCTTATGATCTGCAATCAAGGTTAGAACGTGTGAGGCTCACTTTAATCATGTCCTGGTAAAGTAACTTTGGTTTCCCAGCATGCCGCTTCCTAATGCTCAGCTGATCGTATAAAAGTTGTTTCGGTATCTGCGCCGAATCCATACGCCTCACATGACCGAGCCATCTCAGGTGTCGCAGTAAAAGTATGCCGTCCACTGCATACATCCCACTTCGGCGCAACACTTCCGTGTCTGCGACATTGGCGCCCCAACCGATCCGCAAAATTCGTCGCAGACACTGTTGATGGAACCGCTCGAGATATCGCACATCACGACGGTACATCGTCCACGTTTCACTGCAGTATAGAAGAACGGACAGCAACCATGGATTTGTACACCATCAGCTTCGTGCCAATGCTAAGCTGATGGTTGTTCCACACTCGGTATGCAAGCTTCTTGAATGCCACTGCCGCCTTCTACACGCGATTACGCAACTCAACGTGTAGCTGCTAATCAGTCGATATCACACTCCCAAGGTAGCTGAAATGGGAGGTGGTTTCCAATAATTCAGCACCATTGCAGATTTGCGGCAATATTGAAGATTGCACCTCCGGTGAAGGCTGAAAGAGACAGACAGTTTTGCTTGTGTTGTTGGTGAGCCCGAATTTGGCCGCGGTCGAAGCCCGAGCACTAGTCAGTTGTTGCAACTCATCCGCACTGTGTGAAAACAACGCATAATCGTCAGCAAACAGCAACATACGGAAATCTGTTTCATAGACTATATTTCTCGCACTGAAACGACGGATGTTCAGCAACCTACCATCATTACGGTGCTCCACACGAACACCGTAAGCACAAGCCGCATCAAAAGCACAATTTTTCTTTGCATGAAGATATATATTAAACCAGGGCAGGAGCTAAGACACAGCCTTGCTTCACACCAGAGAAACTGCAAAGTCATCCGAGGTCTCTCCACTCAGCTGCACCCTCGCTCGCATACCACTGTGCAGACATTCAATTAAACTTACAAACTTACGCGGACAGCCAAACTTATCCAACACCAACCACAATGCCTCGCGGTTCACCGTATCAAATGCCTTGGTAAAATCAACAAAAAGCGAGTACAATGGCTGGTGCCGTTCTGTACACTTCTCCTGCAGCTGAGGAGCGCAAACACCATACCTATGGTTCTGCAACCCGAACGGTATCCACCTTGCTCTTCCGCCTCCTTCGTTTCCACAACCTGATTGACGAGGTGGTTGAACATGAGTCGGGCAATCACCTTGTCCACACAACTCAGCAAGTTGATGCCACGATAATTCGTGCAACCTTGCTTGCTACCTTTGCCCTTGTACAGTGACACCACTGCTATAGAACCCATGATACATTTCCATGCATCGCTCTTGCGACCAACCGCGACCAACAGTGGAGTCAAGTTGAGTGCATAAACAAATGCCACCTGTGTGGCAATCAAATGGTCTTACTATACACCCGTCAAATTCGCAGGAACATAAAGCGACATCTAGTCCTGCGTATATATGTGGGATACTTGTATGAAAGCAGGTCAACCCCA
This sequence comes from Dicrocoelium dendriticum, assembly GCA_944474145.2. Classification (NCBI taxonomy): domain Eukaryota; kingdom Metazoa; phylum Platyhelminthes; class Trematoda; order Plagiorchiida; family Dicrocoeliidae; genus Dicrocoelium; species Dicrocoelium dendriticum. The sequence goes on along the minus strand of OX104064.1, from coordinate 95,382,651 downwards.
TTAATTGATTTTCCTCCTTTTCTCTTTGCCATCCTATTGTTTGTTATGTTTCATAGAACTTCTGCATATACTGTATTTAATAAATTTTTCTTAGTATTATGCATAATAACCCTATGAGGATATGCATGAACTGCGTAACCTACTTCTTCTATTCCTGATACTTTGAGCTGTACGTTTACCGATACTGGTTATCCTCCATGAAAACTGGCAGGCACATAATCAGTTATTTATTCAAGCACTTATGGAAAAGGCAACGTGATCAACGAATTGAAAAGAACGGACACTTTGTTAAAGTAGCGTCCAATTATGAGGAATTGCATTGGGCAATTTCAGCGAGAAATAATAACGTGTCGCCCTCTTACACTGCATAAAGCTGATTATCCGTACTACCATAACAAGTGTAAAAATGTATTCCTACGCAAGCATATAAGCATGGATAGATTGAAGGAGCAGCAATACGGTTTCTTATCGTGTTAAATTTGCAAAAATAGAAATGCACATATTTATAAATTAATATATACATTTATTTCTATACAACATTACGTATATATAAATGCACACATTAATAACCTCAATTCCATTTATATGTATATATATGGAGGTTAATGCTGAGTTCTTTCTCATATAAATGTCTAGTGAGCCATGAGCGAGGCCACAGGAGACCACAACAGAAGCGACGACGGGTCCTGCAGAGAAGGTAGGCAGAACCGGCTCAGCACTTGTAGGTACGCAGCATTCGATTTACTAACCGCGCGCTTGCATGCTAAGCCTCTTTATTTCAGGTGGTGGGTTTTCAATTTTGTCTTAATGCTTTCCTTTCTCATGTAAATGTCTACCTGTACTCTATTCCATTAACACGCACACTTCGCTTAAGCCAATGGTACTCCATTTCCATAACACTTTTATGTTCGCGTCATTGCAGTAAAATATACTTTCTGACCGCTTGAACTTATCTAGGATTCGTTTGTAAACAACTTATTACATATGCTCGTTAACTTAAGGTTTATGTCACTGTTTCCTTATGCATTAGTTGTTATTTTCTTTGCATATCTCTCTGAAGTGATTGGCTGTTGCTTGATATCCCCGGTGTGGCTGCGCTTGGTGTGCATGTTGACGAGGTGCCTACCTGTCTATTACCCACTACCTCGTCCATACTGGCTCCAGGAGACAGTTGGTCGTTGCTGGAGGGGACGGGGTGCACGGTCCTTGTGGCCGCACTAGGCCCAAAGAACGGTTTCATGAACAGCGTGGAGCGGACTACGGTCTAGCCACCGCCTTGTGTAGGCTTGATTCCCCAAAAACAGCGTGTTTGTGTTTGCCTGTGAAGGAGTGTGGGCCGGCTCCGTTGATGAAACGTGGCTGCCATCCACATGCCTCCCGGTCTTATTCCTTCGGGTTTACGCTGCATGTGGGGTGTTTGGTTGGAGCTGTGGGTGGTGCAGCGCAAGCCACCCATGGTCCGTATGTAGGCGCAGACGTTCTATGGCTGGCCAGTGACAGGCGAATCCGAAACCGGATGCCGCCAATCATAATGCTGAGTACATTTATGTATACATAATGCTGTATGAAAGTAAATGCATGTATTTATTTATAAATATATATATTTTGCAAATTTAACTCGACAATAAATGAAATTGTTGCTCCTCCAAGCTATAGATATAATTATAATCATTTATAAATATAAGCGGGAGAGCCTATGTTGCGCTGAGGCTGACAGCAGCTAGATCTTGACAGATGATCTACTAACTGCTGCTACTGTTGTGTCATTTGCTCATGTCCTGGGCGCCTCCTCGCGGCGACCGCTGGGTGGGAGTTGGGTATCGCCCTTCTCCCTGCAAAGATCCATGACACTAATCCGCATGAGTCAGTGGACTGACCATGTGCTAGACCCGCTGCCTTTCGTGTATACATTTAATCGAAGGCTTTGGCTGAGGACCCGAGTCGTTCTCCTGTCAGGTGTGGGCGCCCTGTCAGTATCCTAGTCCTTCCTCTTCGGAGGTTAGGAAGTGGTCGATGGCTCACTTCCCGTAAAACCCAGCCATGAGAGACAACAGGCCTACTGCTTATAAGCTTACAGCTCGATTGGTGTAGCGCACGAGCGCCATGCATTGTCTCTGACGGTTGGAGGGCTCCGCCGGGTGTTCACTGGTTTGCTACTGCCCACCTCAAGAAGGCGGCCCCTGGTCAAATTGCTGCTAACCCGCCAAAACCCACCTGCGTCTGGCCGTGGTCACAGGTGTATCCTATTAAGGTCGCAAAACATATAAATCGTTCCAGTACTTCCAAGACTGCATGTGACGGTTGTCAAGACGATCCCAATCTGTCTCTGCAATCACATTCCCGAACTGGATCTGCTCCCCACTACCTTGTGGGTCAGGCTGTTGAGCCAAAAGCTCCGGGCGGATTCCCTCAAGCAAACCTCCAAACCACCCACTGCCTTGTGGGTAAGGCTATTGAGCCAAAGGCTCCGGGTGGAGTCCCTCAAGCAAACCTCCGAAGCACAACGACCACCTCGCGTGCGATTGCCCACCAATGCAATCGTATGCCTGCGCGCAAAGCACTCAGCATCGGGTGCTGGAACGTGCGCACACTACTGGACCGGAACTCCAGCGAGCGCCCGGAGCGACGCACTGCACTGGTCGCGATGGAGCTGGCGCGCTACCACATCGATATTGCGGCGCTCAGTGAAACCCGGCTCGCTGAGCAAGGTAAGTTACATGAAGCAGGTGCTGGCTACACATTCTACTGGGTGGGCAACGCCGCCTCAGCACCACGTGAACATGGGGTCGGATTTGCAATATCCGATCGCCTCCATGGCAGCTGGTGGGTGAACCAACAGGCATCAGCGCGCGGCTGATGACTGTTCGCCTACGACTCGGAAGAGGTAAGTTTGCTACTTTTATAAGTACGTACGGTCCGACCATGTGTTATCCTGATGACACGTGCGCTCAATTCTACACTCAGCTATCCTCCGTAATAAGGTCTGTGCCGAGGAGCGATCGACTATTTCTGCTGAGTGATTACCATGCGCTTTGGGTGTGATGCATCACTGTGGACAGATGTTATCGGTCTGCATGGCATTGGTTCAGCGAATGCAAACGGTGACAGGCTGCTTGCACTGTGCGCCACTCACGGCTTGACGATCACGAACACTCGGTTTACAGTGAGTGCGAGTGATATAGCAACTTTGACGCACCCACGGAGTGGCCACGCTCACCTGGTCGACTATTCCATCGTACGTCAGCATGATATGCGTGAAGTGCGCATGCCACGTGTACTGCGTGGAGCTGAGCGTGGCGCTGATCACAAATTTGTGCGGACCAAATTGTACATATATTTTCGTAAATCCATTGTTTGCACTGTCGCCGTGAATCGGCGTAAATTTAACATTCTCTCCTTCGGTACTGTGGCGAAACGTACTGAGCTGGAGAAGGTGATGGCTGCACGCCTGTGTGATGTGGACTGCATAGCAACAGTGGGCGACCTGTGGCACGACATTCGCGATAAGGTGACAGCTGCTGCAGAGGAGACCATCAGGCGCGCAAACAGTAGGCGGCTTGATTGGTTTGATGATAACAATGCGACGATTGGCGCATTTGTGTCGGAGAAGAATGCAGCATTTGCCGCACATGTGGCAGACCCCAGGGACTTGGGGAATGGTAGTCAGTTTTGCAAACTTCGACGGCGACTGACTCGAGAGCTCCGTCGCATTACATATCCATGGTGGACGGAGAAGGCGAAGCAGATAAAATGCTACGCCGAACGCCGACAACACAAGGAATTCTTAGACTCCATGAAGGTGACGCATGTAACCGAGATTGAAGCCGCTGTGGACGCTGATTGATGACAGTTCAGGCGCTACCTGCACGCAGACTGCAGACATAATGCAGATCTGGCGAAAACACTTTGACTGTCTCTTGAACAACCGTTCAGGGCTCGACTGGCCTACGTTGAACGGCCTCATGCAGCACGATGTGAAGGCGAATCTGGCGGATACGCCGAGACTGGATGAGACGCAGAGAGCACTTGCTCAGCTGCGAAACGGCAAATGTGCCGGAGGTGACGGGATCCCACCTGAAGTATTGAAACACGGTGGACCCGCGTTGTTGACTGCGCTGCACCACTTGGTGCAACATGTATGGATTGAGGAGGAGGTGCCTCCTGAACTGAAGGATGCCCTTGTGCTACCACTGTACAAGGGCAAAGGTAGCAAGCAATGTTGCACGAATTATCGTGGCATCAACTTGCTGAGTTGTGTGGGCAAGGTTGTTGCCCGAATCCTGCTCAACCGCCTCGTCAGTCAGGTTGTGGAACCGAACGTGGCGGAAGAGCAGTGTGAATTCCGTTCGGGCCGCAGCACTATGGATATGGTGTTTGCGGCTCGTCAGTTGCAGGAGAAGTGCACAGAACGGCACCAGCCATTGTACTCGCTTTTTGTTGATTTCACCAAGGCATTTGATACGGTGAACCGCGAGGCATTGTGGCTAGTGTTGGGTAAGTTTGGCTGTCCGCGTAAGTTTGTAAGTTTAATTGAATGTCTGCACAGTAGTATGCGAGCGAGGGTGCAGCTGAGTGGAGAGACCTCGGATGACTTTGCAGTTGTCTCTGGTGTGAAGCAAGGCTGTGTCTTAGCTCCTGCCCTGTTTAATATATATCTTCATGCAAAGTTGTGCTTTTGATGCGGCTTGTGCTTACGGTGTTCGTGTGGAGCACCGTATTGATTGTGGGTTGCTGAACATCCGTCGTTTCGGTGCGAGAACTATAGTCTGTGAGACAACTATCCGTATGTTGCTGTTTGCTGACGACTGTGCGTTGATTTCACACAGCGCGGATGAGTTGCAGCACATGACTAGTGCTCTGGCTTCGACAGCGGCCAAATTCGAGCTCACCATCAACACAAGCAAAACTGTCTGTCTCTTTCAGCCTTCACCGGAGGTGCAATCTTCAATATTGCCGCAAATCTGCAATGGTGCTGAATTATTGGAAACCACCTCCCATTTCAGCTACCTTGGGAGTGTGATGTCGACTGATTAGGAACTACACAGTGAGCTTCGTATCGGCGTATCGAAGGCAGCGGCATTCGGGAAGTTTGCGTACCGAGTGTGGAACAGCTATAAGATTACCATTGGCACGAAGCCGATGGCGTACAAATCTGTGTTGCTGTCCGTTCTTCTATACTGCAGTGAAACGTGAACGACTTACTGGTGGGATTTGCCATATCTCGGGCAGTTCAATCAGCAGTGTTTGCGACGAATTTCGCGCATCACTTGGGGCGACAGGTTTTCGGACACGGAATTGTTGCACCAAGGTGGAACCTATGCAGTGGACTGCATACATTGCCGAGACAGCTGAGGTGGCTCGGTCGTGTAAGCCGTGTGAATTCAACGCGGATACTGATACAACTCTTATATGGTCAGCTGAGTATTAAGAAGCGGCACGTGGGGAAACCCAAGTTACGTTACCAAGTCATGATTAATGTGCGCCTCTCACGTTCTATTGTTGATTGCAGGTCATTGGAATCGAAGGCGGTTGATCGGCGTGCATGGCATGACCTAATCACGAAGGCAGTTGCTGAAGTGCGGGAGAATGACCTCATACTGCAGAGAAGAAGCGTCAAGTGCGGAAGCGGCAAGCAACGATGGGTTGTACTCCATCGAACTCAAGCGCATGGTGCTGTAGAACATGCGGTCGCGAGTGCCTGAGTCAGGCAGGCTTAGTGAGCCACGTGTGAGGCTAATCGGGACCACTACGGAAGCGACGACAGGTCCTGCAGAGAACGTAGGCAGAACCAGCGCAGCGTTTGTAGGCACGCTGCATTCGATTTACTAACCGCGCGCTTGCAGGTTGAGTCACTTTATTTCAGGTGGTGGGTTTTCAATTTTGCCTTAATGCTTTCCTTTCTCACATATATGTCGACCTGTATTCTCTTCTTTAAACTTGCACACGTCGCTTAAGCCAATCGTTGTTAGTTTCGATTACGTTTTCTTGTTTGTGGCATTTCTGTAAAATATACTTCCTGACCTCGTGAACTTATCTAGGATTCGTTTGTAAACAACTTATTACATATGCTCGTTAACTTAAGGTTTATGTCACTGTTTCCTTATGCATTAGGTGTTATTTTCTTTGCACATCTCTCTGAAGTGATTGGCTGTTGCTTGATATCCCCGGTGTGGCTGCGCTTGGTGTGCATGTTGACGAGGTGCCTACCTGTCTATTACCCACTACCTCGTCCATACTGGCTCCAGGAGACAGTTGGTCGTTGCTGGAGGGGACGGGGTGCACGGTCCTTGTGGTCGTGTTAGGCTCTAAGAGTGGTTTCATGAACAGCGTGGAGCGGACTACGGTCCAGCCACCGCCTTGTGTAGGCTTGATTCCCCAAATGCAGCGTGCTTATGTTTGCCTTGAGAGGCGTGTTCAGGTGGTGTGTAGCTGAATTTGAATTCATTCTCTGAAGCTTCATGGCCATATTCACTAGGTGCGACGTTACTGAGCTATCTGAAAACCTCATTTCGCCTTTGAAATATCAGGCCGGATGTGTTCATGAATCGTTTGAGATAGTCGTCTCGTCGTGCGGCCCACGTATCGTGCCTCACAAGAGCACGCGCACCGAAAAGAATTCTTCACCCTGAACTGATTTCTAAGAATGGATCACCCCGTGTTACTTGATGAACCGCCACGTGCCAACCGCCGTATCTGTGGAAACCTCGAGAATAGCAACTAGCGGAAAAGAGGCAAACAAGCATATGCACAAAGTATATGCACAAAATTATAACACATCCATATACACTAATAAATTAATGATTGCATTCAGTGTTTAATATTTATGGTCTACAGGTGCCTTTTTCACCACGGCTCAGGTGTGGCTCATATCACAAATAACTATCGCGCACGGAGATTTAGTAGAGCATATATTCCGAAGATAGATTAGCGTGTTCAGAACGCCCAAGAAAAAGTACGGGTACTGGAAAGATGAATAGATAGACCAGTGTAATGTTGGACGATAGCCTCAATTGTCCTTGATGTAAGCCTTGAAGCAACGAATATTAGCGTAGCTAAAGCTGAGGCCAACTGGATTGTGATGCAGAGCAAGAAGCATTCAATTCATACAGCAGCGTTGCATGCGAGGTGGCAAAGGCAAAGAATCGGTGAACAGCGGATGCACGCGGAAAGAGGTGCGGTAAGTTGGCAATGGCACTAATGGCGCTGAAGCGCTGATGCGTAAATAATCAGCCATCCGCCAGAAATGTGAGAGACGGGACACAGGTGGTTAAAGCTGCAATATGCTTAAAGTTCAGTATCCAGGATATGTTCAGTTTGCTACGGGAAGAACCAAGCCAGTGCTGTGACGTTTAGGAAATTATGCAATTGGAAAACAAGGTGTATCGCAGAAACATGACAGTAGAAGTAAGTTGCGCTTAGTAACAGAGATAATAGACCTGGAGTATTGTGTTCAGGCCTGAGCACCGTACCTCCGTAGTGACGGCGGGTCTATTGAACAGACTCAAAACCTGCGACCAGGATGATCAAAAGTCAACGAGGGAAGTCGGACGAAGATCGTTTGAATAGCTTTGGCTTATTTTCCTTGGAACGGCATAGGTTGGGTGGGGAGTTGCTAGAAACGTTTAAGCTTATTAAGGGCTTTGGTGGTATTATTCCCACCCATCTCTTAGAGTTGATATGTCAAACCACCTTCGCGGGAATCGCCTGAAGCTCAAACAACATAGAACTCGGTTGGACACCAGAGCAAAATGTTTTACGAACCGAGTAGTTAACAGCTGGATTAAACTTCCCAGTGCTTTAGTGGAAGTTGAGTCTGTAGAAGCCTTCAAAAGAGGCTTAGACGAGTGTTGGTCCTTGCTTTATATAAGTAATTTAGTTTTACTGGCATATGTGGTGTATTTTGATGCTGGCACATGAAAGTGCAAAGATTGCACTTATTGTTGCTTCATACCTTTTCAGAAGTGAGATGAGTCAATCTAACGTCGAATTGCCGGAGGCCGCTTCAATTAACGGCAAAAGAAACAGGACGCTCGTTAGGCGAGCGCCTCTATCGTTGGTTTTACCTGACCAGACCTGACCTGATCTTCACTGCCGCCTGTTGGACCTTTGTGTTTTACCGTAGAAGTTCACGCTTGAGTGAAATACTTTGTATACCTTGACGCTGCTGCCCATAATATTCCGCTGCCCCAGGTCCGATCCAGAGCACGCACTGCAACTGTTCCCTCGCCATAGCTGTAGTACGTATTCTGTTCTATTCTCGCACCTGTTTTCAACGCTGAATGTTTATAAGTAACTGCCAAACCTTAAGATTGTGCGCGGTTACGGCTTCCCAACCACTCCGGCACGCACTCTTACCCTTCTCTGTCGCCTTTTAAGCTCGTTTGTTTCACTGTAAACGCACATAGAAGTGGAAAACATTTGGCGTTTGCTGGCGTTGCCGCATAGAATACTTCCATACCCTTGGTTACTTTTAGAGCTGGCTCTACCACCGTTTACTCGCCACAGCTGTAGCATGTAGTACCGTCTGTTCTCCCTCCAGTTTGTAACGTTGTATAACCGTTAGTCTACGCCAAAGCCTAAAATAGCGCGCCGCCCTTGCTTCTTGTTTATTCGGGCTCCCAACAACGCCTTTTCTAACCGTCTATTAGAATTTTACTTTTCACCGTAGATGTCCAAATTAGGGTGGAACACTTAGTACTTTTGGCGCTGCTAAATTTGTGCAATCGTTTTTCGCTACAGCCGTAGTATGTAATGCCTTTTGTGCTGTTTCTTGTGTTTAACGTTAAATGCCTATTATTCCCTGCATCGTCTTACGATAACGAGCGGTTTCCACTTCCCAAGTAGTCCAACTACAAGCATTAATCTTCCCGACCGTCTATTTGACTTTTATGTTTTACGGTATAATTCAAGTTAGGAGTAGAACACTAAGCAGTTTTAGCGCTGCTGCCTATATTTTCCGCTATTTTAGGTCCATTTAAAGCTGTCTTTGCAACCGTACTCTCGATGCAACTCTAAAATATAGACCTTTTGCTTCCCGTCGCAACTTCTTTGACGCTCCGTCTCACACCAGCTCTAAGCTGTTTCTTTATCACCCGATTACAGGACTTGTTACCTTATTCTTCTAGTTGGTTTCTAGCCCGGTGTAGCAACACCCCTGGCCCTCTTGAATGTTCGGGTGATAAGCTCCACCACTGACAACTGTTCGCTCAACCGATATCCTGGTAGCACATCCCATTACCTTCTATGCTGTTTTGATTCCCTCAACTCATCCACTTGTTAGCAACGCTTAATGCTTCCGCTTTCCACATAGGGCAACTGTTGCTTATGCCAGGCAACTTCGGACACCATTTGTCTCTCAAATTTAACAAAGTTCGGGTCTCGTACCCGCACGCAAAATAGCAGGTCTATTGTACAACATATTCAGTCCACCAATAGCTCCTGACTCCCACTAAATTAACAAAAACCTTTATTAATACATTGACATAGTCCTGTACAATTTACTTGGCAGTTTGCTCGGTCACGTTTTCCTTTTCTTCTTATAAAGGATATCATTATCATGAACCTGCTCCTGCGACGCCCACCTGGGCACGGAATCAGCGAGCTGATTGCAAAAGCCTGCGCTTGGCGATGCGGAAACACTGAATGAACCCGGAACACCAACCTAAAGCATTCAAGCCACCTGAGGCGCCCGACTTCACCAGCTTCAATCACTCGCGGTAGGCTCTGACGAAGCCAACCACCTGTACATCGAAAACTGATTGGCGAAACGTGACTGCGAATAACCGCGAAGACAATCGGTCAGATTCAACCTTGTCAAGATCATATCAACGGTCGGCAGTGTTCTAGCTATTGGTGGGTTTTCGCCTGGCATGCGTTCTCACTACAAAATGCCACAAATGTCTGTCTAACAACACTGCGACGTGGCGGATGTGACTCGCCACGCCATAATGTCTCTGCTCTAACCACGGATTGGCAAGTTGACCGACACCATATTTCACAAGTTCTGTGAATATATAATCTTTCATACGACTTAATCTACATGTTTGTTCAATGAGATACCGCTATGCTTAGAACTTTGTCACAAAGTGTTCCTCATTCTGCACTCGCCTGACATGCACTGTGTTCATAACCTCATCGGACTAGTTCCGCACCAACACACTTCACCCCAAGGTCTCTAATTATCTTTACATCTCGGATTCTGCGAGGATAGATTTCAGTCCATGTTTGGACCATGTTGGCCTACACAATAGAATAAATATGTATTACTCCCGCTCTTGGTCCTGCTACTCATGCTAGCAGGTACAACAATGCACTATTCTGACCACGCCTAAGAGGCGTGCCTTATTTTGTCGGGAGTAAAATATTCATCTTGTTATTCATTTAATAACTGGCAAACTACTGTACTTATCGCATTGTGTTTACATTAACGTACTTTGCGACTATAACTTGTCCTGGGTAGCTTAGTTTTTCACTGCATTAAGCAATATTCCAGTCTTAGAATAGTTTCTATTTTCTACGAGTTACTGAATTTGGCGTTACTGAATTTTGACGTTAAATTTCAAATTTCCCGAAAGGATTTTCAACTATATTGTTGGTTAATTGCTTTTTTCTAGCTGGGTATCCCGCCTTATTATGTCACTAAAAACGGGTTTTATTTTTATGTGCATTTAAATAAATTATGTTTAACCTTCTCTTGTTCCTGAGAATTCCGCCGCTCCTATTTTTCCATGTGCGCACCAGGGTATGCCATCACTGAACGTGCCGAAATTGTCCAAATAATTTATATTGAAGTTCTTGGTGAATTGGATCCTACTTCTAAAGAAAATGTGCAAACTACTGCTCTGCGCAACTGTTGGCCACTAATAAAGTCAAGGAGCACGACGATCGCCTAAAGGAGCCAACTGAATTTCAAGGTGGGTGTGTACAACCCCTTCGACTGGACACCTAACAAAGCCTATGCATTCCTACCTGCCAACAAGGAACATATACTCGCACCGTTCTCAATCCCATGCAAGAGCATGGGATTAGTAAAAAGTTGTCCTGATCCCTTGCGAATACAGCATCTGGCTAACCAAGAACTATAGCTATTTATTACTTATTTATTTATGTAAAATAACGGCAAATTATTTCGTTCGTCTCCAGCACTGGACATACTGGCTACCCACTTTCGCCAGCGCTAACCCTGCTGCAGTTGGTGTAATTGACAGCAAAGCGTTCAGCGTATGAGCTGCTTGATCACAAGAATCTGTTGGCTTTTTCCCCGACCTAACGCATCGGTGCTAAAACTTCACTCAGTCCTCCCATCATTTCTACTAGTTTTCCAACGCAACTAAGTCTGTTAGCTCGACTGACTGGTCCCAACCGAGTTTGTCCGTGCACAGCTTCTGCATGCAAAACTACGCGGGCATGGTTCTAGGGGTAACTGTTCCGAGAATTCGTATAGGGAGGTGATCACAGACAACATTGATCCACTCGTCTTTGGCACATCCTTTACGTCGAACCGGAGGAGGAATGGGTTATTGACCGAGTTCCATGCTGTACCTAAGCTGCGATGTTCCAGTTTACTTTCTCCAATGGGTTTTATCTTATTTGGCAGCACAGTAGATGGCACCGCTTTAAGCATCTCAATGCTGTTGGTTGCCTAATTTGCAGGTTAAACCCTGCCTTACCAAGCAGTTCCAGAATCTAGACAACAGACTGGACGGCTTCAGGGGTAGAAGACAAGGAAAGCAAACAGTCGTCAACGTTAACTCCATTCATTATGGTGTCATTCAAACTTATTTTCTAGAGATCTTCACACTCCTCCGCTGTACAACGTAATGCGAAACTAACACAATAAGGGGTGGAACTTGCTAGTAATGGGTTAGCGGTCATTTGCTGCTCCAACGTATCAGTCGCACTTATCTCTGAAACACTGGAAACGCAAGGCACCGCGATCCTTCTCTGTAATGTTCACCTGCAAAACCTTCATCTCGATGTCCACAACAACGACTCTATGGTTTCTGAATTGCAGCAGGACTCCTATATTACTAAGTATGCTATCCGGGCCTTGTAACAAACGATTGTTAAAAGAGAGGTCCCTGTATTTTGCAGTACATTCGAAAAGCAGTCCAAACTTATCTGGTTTTTAGGATTTGTGACAGCCTGATGGGGTAGCTACCACCTGGGAGCATAGTTATGCACCGATTGAATCGACGTAACATGCGCGGAGTACCCGTTAATAGAAGCAGACTCTACGACCACCGAATACCCCTCACGGAAAGCTTGGTTTGCATTCAGATGCTTTAACCAAACTTTCAGCTGCTGCAAAGCCGTCTCATAGTTAGTTGGCATCTATACCTGCAAAATGTCCTAGGAAAGATCGATCTTAAAATGTATATTTAACAAATGCAAGGAATTCTGAGCATGCAAATGTGCAGCGTTGCCTTCTGTTGAAAATACATGCTTTCCCTAGTTCACATGCGCAAAGTCACAGTTGTACAACCTATCCAGCTGCTCATCAATAGACGGCTGATTGATTAGGGCGTACTGCATGGTATTGCTAACCCTTATGCACCCTCACACTGGTCTTAGTAGTGTCCAGCCTAGTAGGGCTTTTACAGAAATCGGTCGATTCCTGCTCCGTAATCGTTCCTCTAAATGCCAGCGTGCCTCCGACACACTTACGTCTATGGATATTCGGACGCAACTGTCCTTTACCTTTTCAAAGGTCACGTCCATCGTCTGTGGCTACCAGCGAGCCAAGTGCATCACTAGAGTTACAACGGGTTTCCAAGGGAAGTTTTGTAAACAGTAGGCATTTCTAACAGAAATGGTACCTATGCCGTTCAATGGGGGCATTTTGAAGTCTACACACCATGGTTCATATGAGGAGGAACCCGACATCGGGGTGAATTCAACTCGAGTCTGTGTGGTTGTGGTGCCGGCTTGTCGTAAAAAGCCTTCATCCACTAAGGTAATAGTGGAAGCAGTATCTAACAGGGCGTAAGTTTCAAGACATCCCAATAGACATTCTAAGCGGACTGGGATCATTCCTAAACATATCTGCTGCTGTGCACTATACATAGAAGCGCAACTGCTTTCCTTGGTAGGGAGAGCGATGTGTTTTGGCTCTGAATGAAGCAATGGATGATGTTTTCCTCAAAAAAGGGCAAATTGCGTCCTTCCTTTTCTTGACCGCTGACAGATCGGTTGCCTGCCTTCAGCCACTTGTAGCATTCTTCTTTGGAGTTTATGTGATTCCACCCGCTGGGAACGTCTGAAGCCAGAAAAGTTTGGCACGCGGCTATTTCCTATCCACCACCGCAGGCCAAAAACACTGGCCTCGAAGCATCACTTGAACTGGTATAGAGGGTACGGCTAACGTAGTTTCGTTGACCATCCGCTCTTGGTGCGTTCGCCGCGGTATGTAGTCGTAAGCAAATTGAGGGGCGACCTGACCGTAACTACTTCGTGCAGTTCTAACTTCGGCTGCTACAAAATCCGCCAGGGCATTGAAGTCAAGCACTCTTCCATCGTAAGTGCTGGAGGCGACGACACTTGCTAAGCTGGACGGTAGGCTGATTTGTAGTATAGGAACTACCCGCGCAATCGTGGCAATAGCATTCAGATCGGCTGTGCTAGGCAGTCGTGATAGGGCGATAAAACAGTTTTTCATTTTCAAAGGCCGCTTGGACAGTCTTCCCAGTCAACAGAAACTGGCCTTAACCCAGTCAGTAAACCATCAATAAGGGCTCTAGTCACTACGTAGCTTCCCTAAAAGGCTCGTGAAGAATGCATGTTATTCTTCCGTGTGCTTTGCCATGCGGGAAAAACATACCGCAATCACTGATGGTCTCTTTTGCACGACCACGGCATTAATATAACAAATAAAGTAATCTGTGCTTACTGTCGAAGATTAGACTTTCACTAAGGTATGCAACTTACTTAATGAATTCCCAATAAGCAGCAGAGTTATCAACCAAACCTTCACCTTGACTCTGCATAATTCTTTTAGTGGGCGATAGCCTTCCCATAAACTATCGGAATAAACCTTAAAACCGGTCACCACTGGCAGTGACCAACGGCTGTTTGCAACGTACCCATCCAGCCACTCATTACTCATAACAGGTGATCGCCTAAGACCCAAAGAAAGTTCAGGTACAACACACCCTTCCATTTCCAAACGCAGCTTAGCTCTTTTACTTCCGTTTCGGCGTCTAAAAGACGTCTTTGACTGTCTATTCCTATTTCGGCGTATAACCGCTCCTTCCTTAACTCTATAAGTTCAACGCTGCATGTGCGTTGCTGGATTTTACACTACATCTAATCCTACCGCCATTATGCGAACCAGAGCATGAAACGTAGCACCAAGGACTTGCCAGGGTTATACAGCAATTACAGTTCCTCCTAAGCGAGTGTTCTTACGATGCGTGGTCCGCAGTGGTCAAGAGAGCGTGGTGAGCCTTGTGTTGAACTCTAAAGACAACCATTGTTAATAAATGATTAAAAAAGAAATGTTTTACTCTGGACTGTGCTTGACTGGCTTAAACACGTATGACCATAGCAATATAAAGCAGAAAATCAGTGATTGTTACAAGTGTCAATATTGTAGCGTCCTGACGAATGCTACACAAGAAATCCGTAACACATTAAGACAGAAGACGGCAGGATATAAAGACTGTCTTGAGAAAACAGCACAGTACAATATGTAAATATAGCTTGAGGACAATGGGAGAAAGTGGTGAAGCAATGAGTAACGCCACGTTGGAGGGCAACAGCCGGCAACGCGCGGGCAAGATGGCGGACCTGGTTCAAAAATGCAGTCCGGTATATATAGGCTTCGGAGGAGTGCAAAGTAAAACAAAATGTGTACAAGTCTGATGGCGATGCTTGATGGAGTAAAATGTCATTGTCACTACACAGGCCTCCCCCTAGAAGGCTGAGGGACGAGGACTTCGATCGTTGTTGGCTTGCAGACGTAAAAAGGGCAGAACCATAGGAGTAGGTTAGTATTTAGATTATTTATTCTTCTTGTGGATTGGGATGCATCATCTGTGGGCCGTCCCAGCGGACACACCGGACTACAAAAAACTGGCTAATCCAGAAAAAGGGCCTGTAGGACCTTTCACCGCTGCTGAAGGACGGGAGTGGTCACTCCCCCCACCGCATTCCAATCCACTGCCACAACGAACCTGAAATTCTGTTCGTACCGGCGAGCCGTAGGGAGACCAAAAACAACGAGCCAAGCACACGAGCAGCCGAAGCCAGCAAGGTGAGCCAGACAAACGACCTGAGCGAACCAAAATAAGCCAAACAGACCACGATCCAAAGGCAAACGTGGGCGGGCGAGACGACCAAGCATTAGAGGTTGACCAAAGCATCCAAACGACCAAAACAATTGAGAAACAGCCAACCATTGAACGGACGGACCCAAACGTGCCAGCCTCATGACTTTACCTTAGAGATGGGGAAAAATATTCAGGAAGACAGATTCAGATATTTACTCTGCTAACGGAAAAGCGTAATACAAACAACGAGAGAAAATGAAAAAGATCCATGAGGTGTGGATGAATTCGACAAAATCGGAGAAACGAACAGGTTTACGAACTCTTCTACCGTGACTGGTATTAGTTTGCGGCGAATCTGATGACCGGGATTGTGGTGGAGCTGACAAGCTGGGAGTCGTTACAGGTGGCTGTGTAGATTGCGTTAAGGTCGTTGATGGAACAAGCTGCTGTTCATCGATGAACGCAGGCTTGACGCGATCTATCACGACAGTATCCGTTTTACCCTCACGTTCAATCACCAAAGTTTTTGAAGACCGTTTAATAACACGGTATGGACCTGTGTAAGGTGCGGAGAGAGGCTGTCTCACTTGGTCGACACGTAAGACTTTTCGTGTGTCGATGAACCTTAGACTGTTGGCAACCAAGGCATGTACGAGCCCACTGTCTAACGTCCCGGTTGACGTTGCGCCACACGAAGCGTTGTGTGACGAGCTTAACTGTGGCACGAATGCCTAGATGTGATAAACTGTGAAGAATGTCAAACACAGTGCGTCGGAAAGCTTGGGGAACCACTGGTCGTGGTGAATTCTGCGAAACGTTGCAAAGTATGGTTCCATCCGAAGTAGGCAGTGGAACTGGTCGTATGCGCAAGGAGCTAGAATTACGAAGCTGATCCAGCTCTGGGTCGGTCTGTTGAGCAGCAGTCATTGCCGTTAGATGGATACCTTCAGCGGAAGTGATGGAGCTGACGCGAGAAAGAGCATCAGCAACGGAGTTCTGCACACCCGAGACGTGCCATATGTCTGACGTAAACTGTGAGACATAGTCCAGGTGGCGTATCTCTCTCGGAGAGTATCGGTCGGATAACGAGTCGAGGGCGTAAAATAACGTTTGTGGTCAGTAAAGACGGTGAAGCTTCTGCCCTCTAGAAAAGGACGAAAATGAAGGATGGCGAGGTAAACTGCCAGAAGTTCTTTCCCGAAGATGCTGTAACGTGTCTCCGCTGGCTACAACCGTTTCGAAAAGCAACCCAAAGGTTGCCATGTATTGTCGACAGCCTGCTGCAGAACAGCACCAACGTCCTCGTCTGAGCCATCAGTGACGAGAGAAATTGGAGCAGATGGTATTGGATGTGCTAAGAGAGCAGCGTTAGCGATTGCTTCTTTAAGGTTTGAGAATGCTAATCGTGCGGATTTGATAAAAACAAACGAACGTTGATTGCACCGAAGCAAGTCAGTCAAGGGCTGCATTATTCTAGCACTTCACGGAATAAAGCGTCTATAGTAGTTGACTATCCCAAGGACACGTTTAAGCTGTTTAAACGACGTAGGTTCAGGGAAATCTTTGATGGTGGTTACCTTTTGAGACAGTGGTTCAATACCTGTAGCTGAGATGCGGTGACCTAGGAACTCGATCGACGATTTTCCTAGTTTGCACTTGCTAGGGTTCAAGGTAACGCCTCGATCAGATAGGCATTGGAATAGAGTACGCAGATGCTCTAAGTGTTGCGACTTAGAGGCGCTAGCTACTAGGATGTCATCCACGTAAGGATGTACGAAGTCCAGACCACGAGTAACGTCATGGATGAACCGCTGGAATGTTTGAGCAGCGTTCCTTAACCCGAAAGGCTTTCGAAGGTACTCGAATAAACCAAAGGGTGTTATAACTGCCGTTTTGGGGATATTGCAGTCCTCTACAGGAATCTGGTGATTTGCTCGCTTCAGGTCTATCTTACTAAACACTGGCTTACCACCGAGACTACTTATAAGGTCCTGGATGTGCGGTATAGGATACCTAGCTGCAACTGTGCACTTGTTCAGCGCCCGGTAGTCTCCGCAGGGCCGCCAGTCGCCCCTTTCTTGGGCACCATGTGGAGAGGTGAGGCCCACTGACTTTGGAAAGGACGGATGATACCAAGTTCGAGCGTGTGCTCGAATTCCGCCTTAGCGGCTTTTAGCTTATCATGGGCGAGGTGTCGTGGCAGTGCAGAAACCGGTGGGCCACGGGTTCTTATATGGTGCGTAACGCTAGATGCGACTGGAAGCGTAGCGTCAGCTGAGTGGACCAGCTGCGGAAACTGTCTGCACAAGTCTAAAAATTCCTTATCAGCTTCTGGCTGAATGTAAATGGGAGTGACAGAAACACAAGATGTGCGAACTCCACACGTGAAAGCTGGGTCTTTTGGTCAACGAGTTTGCGATGACGCGCATCGACGAGAAGATCGAAGTGTTGGAGGAAGTCGATACCCAATATAGCAAACGGAACAGCAGCGATGGTGAAAATCCATCGAAAGGGACGTCGTAGTCCGAGGTCAATGGTAAGGGAGCGTTGACCGAAAACTCGGACAGCAGTGCTGTTAGCGGCACGCAAGTTGGTTGTCTGTGGCTTAGTCGCGTCGCCTGGAACCGGTGGGATCACGCTAACTTCCGCCCCGGTATCAACCAGGAACAAGATCCCGGTGTTCCTATCAACGATTTTGAAGAGGCGACTTAGACGACTTCGGCCGACGACGTTCGTCGCCACTACGTGTCGGCCTGTCCTTTTTTCCGTTACGGGAAATGAGCACGGTTTTATACAATTTCTAGCGGACCTTCCAAAACGTGCGTGATAACGGCAAATTGGGCGTCGTGTTCGTCTCCGAGATGGGCTAGGGGAACGGGATGGAGAATCCCGTGGGTGCCGATGTAACTTTAAGTTTTGAACTTCTTGCCGTAGCGCGGCTATCTCTGCTAGGAGCTCGCCAGTCGAAGGTGGAGTAGCGGTGTCGATGGTTTGGGCCGAAGGGTCAGCAATAAAACCTACGTCAGGTGAGCGAACAGAACTAGACGACGTACACGGCGGTCCGGTGAAACGATCCATCCTGTCATCAGCAATATCTGCAATTTCTGGCAAAGGCTGCGACTTCGCAAGCGATAGCATAGCTTGTACGTTTTCAGGCAAACGCTGAAGCCATAACTCTCGAAGCAGCGACTCGTCCATATGTCATCCTTGAAGAATACCACGCAGCTCTAACAACAACGCAGATGGCTTACTAGAACCTAGCTGTAAACCAGTAAAAAGTTTATGCAGGCGGGACTTCTCTGAGGGAGTAGCAAGCTTTATTACAGCGTTCTTGAGCAAATTGTAACGGTCAGGAGAACGAGATGTAATAATAAGATCACGTAGTGCTATAGTAATATCAGTTGGCAGGCATGTTAGCAAGTGGTTAAACTTTGCAGAATCACCAGTAACATGCTTAGAAGTAAATTCAGCTTCTAAACTCATGAACCACAAGACGGGATCTTTTTCAATAAATGGTGGAACTACCAGAGATACCGCTTGCACAGACTGTGAGTCTTCACACTTTTTAGAAACTTATGCCGTGGTTTGCGTGGAAAAACCAAAGAAATGGAACGAACTCACCGGAATGCGATTGGGGTCACCAATTATGTAGCGTCCTGACGAATGCTACACAAGAAATCCGTAACACATTAAGACAGAAGACGGCAGGATATAAAGACTGTCTTGAGAAAACAGCACAGTACAATATGTAAATATAGCTTGAGGACAATGGGAGAAAGTGGTGAAGCAATGAGTAACGCCACGTTGGAGGGCAACAGCCGGCAACGCGCGGGCAAGATGGCGGACCTGGTTCAAAAATGCAGTCCGGTATATATAGGCTTCGGAGGAGTGCAAAGTAAAACAAAATGTGTGCAAGTCTGATGGCGATGCTTGATGGAGTAAAATGGCATTGTCACTACAATATATAACCAGAACCTAGTGGAGGTAGGTTTTATGTTTATATGTAAGTGTATGGGTTAGTGATCAGGTTGAGTGAATTTGTTACTGCTGTGCTAATTTTATTATTGTAGTCTTTGCATTCGCCAACATGGGAGGGTCTCTAATAATATGTTCGAATAGGCTGACGTCTCTGGAGTACAGGAAAACACGCCGTTTCGTTACTTTGCGACATTGGATTGTACGGTTGTCGTAACCTTCAAAACGTCCGCTTGTTTTACTGACCGCACATCCGTTAACACAAGTCGTATTGGTGAGTACCTTGCTGCCTCGTTCTCGATCTGGTTGATCGCTTCCTATTTTTGTAGCCTGCACAATATACGTTTGGTTCAGTCGCCTCCAACTTCTATACTGTCCCGTATTTGACACGGCTCTTACGTGTCATCGGTTACCGACCAGCATCTCAGGCTCCACCTAACATTTGGTGACCCCGCACCAGCACACGCCGTCCGCCATTTTGAATTTTCATTCTGATGAGCTCGTTCCGGGGATTTTGTGATTCAAAACTTGTTATCATATCGTTTTCTCAGGATATCACTATCGCTACAACCTTTTTGGTGTGTTGTTTGTCGAAGGAAACAGCAGATGTGTATAGCAATCTGGCATATTGAATTCACACTACTAACAAACATTTGAGTAGCAAGTTATAAGCGGTAAGTTTCTCCAGCGGGTTCCTTGGATGAGGGATGGTATATGACAGGGATGTATTCGGGATACGACTACTTCGCTTTGGCTTCAAATACCGCTGCCACCCATACGCTTATCATATCCACGTATCGTCTCCACTTATAGTATTTTGGTCAACACGTATTGTGCTAACGCTTTTTAGGTTGCGGAGTTCCTGGATTAATAACCTGTCATTCTTGGATGCCAAAAGGGATTGAAAACGTGTATTCCAATGATTGTATTTTGGGGCTCCCAGATGTTGTACACGAGGTGGTCTAAAGTCAGCCGTCGATTCAAAAGGAATGTTGGTCGATATGGAATTGTATGTGTTGGAAAGAATAGTCGACACAGCTGGTGATGTTATCAGCTGACCGGAAGGTTGTGTAGTAAAACGTAAAAGGTACACTACACGCTCATTGAGGCTGGCCGGGGACTTCGTTCAGAATAGCCGGGTTCCACATGGTGCATAACCACGAACTTCGGGGAGACGAAACATTAAAGTGGTTCAGTAGAAACCGTCGCTTAGAGCCGGAGAAGCTGGAGATAACCAGGCCAATGCTGGAATGCCGATGTCGATGTTTCAACATCCGGTTCTACGTCCGATCGGAGTTCGGAAAATACCTGACGAACGCGGACGTCGGCAGCCTTCGAGCGAGGCACCTGTTCGGGTGCAACAATCCAGATAATGTGCTTTTCGATTGGGTAGCTCAAAATGCACTGTTTTAGGATATATGCTGGACATGGAATCACAGGTTAACTATCAGGGGTGTGCCCGGTGTTTGCGCGAAGAAAGAAATCGGAGCACGCAATTTGTCTACTCCACACCTCAGATGCTGGAACTGTACTCCCGGTTTCCCGACATGTCGTTTATTGATAGCACCTTCTCCACTTACCAACGGAGATTTATTGTTACCAACTTCTTATGATCGATGGCTGTCGAAAAAGTCTGAAGGTTGCCATTGCTTTTCTCTGGCGACAGACGGAGACTGACGTCAGAACCTTCCTTCTCACGTTTATCGAGTCTGTAGGTAGTGCTTTGGGCGTCAAGTTCATCATGTCCGACGATGCAATGACCACTGCGAACACTGTACGTAACGTATTTCCTTCCGCACATCATTTCTTATGTCGCAGCCATATACTTAGAAATGTTACTAAACGCTTTCCGCAATCTACTTCATGACGTCATTTATGTACAAAGCCCCTTTACGTTGGAGTACGCTCAACAGAGTTTATATCGGCAAACTGTTAGTCCAGGAATTCCTTAAATTCCATGGTTATCAGCGTTGGAGATTTTGGGATTTGAAACAAATAAACGAAATTATCATTCTGCGGCGTACCCATAAAGGGTTCCGCTGAAATTGTTTGCACTTTTACGACAATTTAGTGTGGAGGGGCGATAGCTATTTCGTAAAAGATGGCTGATCCTATTCCACTGCACCTCTGTGCAATTTCTTTGCAATGCATAGCACTATGGAGCAGTATTCTAAAAGGGGGCGTGCAGAGAGCTTGTAAAGTCTGGCTTTAAAAGTTGCCAAGGATATTGTTCTACACATGTGTCCGATTAATGAACTAGCACATGCAGTGCTGTAGCTCACTTGTTCTTTAAAGTTAAGTGACTTCGAGCTGAGTACTCCGAGTTCTGTTAATGCTGTGCAGTTACCTAGTGGGTTACCATTCAAGGTCAGCACGTTTGGGGATATGTAGCATCTGCGGCACATGGCACCGCATTCTTCCGGCGAAAGTTCCCGCTTCCAGGTTTTGCTACAGCTATCCAGTGCGGTGTGGTCACTATATCAGTGCGACCGTTCGATATATCCTACAGGTTGAAGGAGATAAATAAATAAATGGGTTATCCTCGACGGGGCGAGGCACGCCTGTGAAGGGATGAGCGAATGGGTACCATAGATATACTCGTATAACAATGGTTCAGGGGTATTATTGAAAAACGTATCAATGAAAATGGTCCCAGATTTTACACATAGACAAATGTCGTTTAGTCATGACATCGAACTCGGAGATGAGCCTGGTGTGCGGAAAAATTAGAGGCAGCTATGTCGACAAAGCCAGCGTTAGGTAAGTTTTTGATATGCAGACATATCCGTGCATGTTAAGTGTAACAATTTCGTATAATTGTTTCTGGGTGAAGAATCAGTGTGCCACTCCAGCTATAGCTGGTGTAACACACGAGATATACGTGGAACTGGATGCTCGATGATAGCGAAATGAATTGCCTTTTGGTGGTCACAAAGCCACATAGATACCAGAAGGCACGCAGCTGAGGCGCTGCGTCGCGCTTAGTGATTAGGTGTTCCCAGGTTGCTAGCAGACGATTGCTAAGTACGCTTAGTAAAGGAAACCTTGAACGCAATTTCCACAACACAGCATAAAAGCAAGACGAATTCATGAAGAAAAGCATAATTAACCATCGATGCAAAGGATTGCAGGGGCGCTGAGTCGCGCAGTGTGATTCAGTACTCTTGGTTACTTAGAAGATAGCAGCTATGCTTGACAACGTATTGGGATGCGGTTAGTGGGACTGGATATCCGATGCCGGCGAAAAGAATAGGCATTTAAATAAATAAATTATTTATTCTCGAATAATTCGAGACACACCAAATCTGGCATGATCAAGACTTTACAAGCGAATGTCTCGCAACAGGGGCGTTGCTTTGAATGAAATGCGCTGTTCGCACAATATATATATATATATATATACCATTTTCATTTTAAATTGGACATTTTTCAAATCAAACTGGACATTTTTCAAACCAAAGTGGACATTTTGCAAACCAAAGTGGACATTTTGCAAACAAAAGTGGACATTTTGCAAACCAAACTGGACAATTTGCAAACCAAACTGGACATCTTGCAAACAAAACTGGACATTTTGCAAACCACATTGGACATTTTGCAAACCACACTGGACAATTTGCAAACCAAAGTGGACATTTTGCAAACCAAACTGGACATTTTGCAAACCAAACTGGACATTTTGCAAACCAAACTGGACATTTTGCAAACCAAACTGGACATTTCGCAAAAAAATTGGACACGTTGCAATCTAAGTAGCAACTCGCAAATTTGTTAGAAAGAAACGAGCAGTAAGACTGCTGAATAATGTTCAGAATACATACCATTTTCACATTAAAGTGGACATTTTTCAAACCACATTGGACATATTACAAACCACACTGGACATTTTGCAAACCACATTGGACATTTTGCAAACCAAAGTGGACATTTTGCAAACCAAAGTGGACATTTTGCAAACCAAAGTGGACATTTTGCAAACCAAAGTGGACATTTTGCAAACCAAACTGGACATTTTGCAAACCAAACTGGACATTTTGCAAACCAAACTGGACATTTTGCAAACCAAACTGGACATTTTGCAAACCAAACTGGACATTTTGCAAACCAAAGTGGACATTTTGCAAACCAAACTGGACATTTTGCAAACCAAACTGGACATTTTGCAAACCAAACTGGACATTTTGCAAACCAAACTGGACATTTTGCAAACCAAACTGGACATTTTGCAAACCAAACTGGACATTTTGCAAACCAAAGTGGACATTTTGCAAACCAAAGTGGACATTTTGCAAACCAAAGTGGACATTTTGCAAACCAAACTGGACATTTTGCAAACCAAACTGGACATTTTGCAAACCAAAGTGGACATTTTGCAAACCAAACTGGACATTTTGCAAACCAAAGTGGACATTTTGCAAACCAAACTGGACATTTTGCAAACCAAGGTGGACATTTTGCAAACCAAACTGGACATTTTGCAAACCAAACTGGACATTTTGCAAACCAAACTGGACATTTTGCAAACCAAACTGGACATTTTGCAAACCAAAGTGGACATTTTGCAAACCAAAGTGGACATTTTGCAAACAAAAGTGGACATTTTGCAAACCAAACTGGACAATTTGCAAACCAAACTAGACATCTTGCAAACAAAACTGGACATTTTGCAAACCACATTGGACATTTTGCAAACCACACTGGACAATTTGCAAACCAAAGTGGACATTTTGCAAACCAAACTGGACATTTTGCAAACCAAAGTGGACATTTTGCAAACCAAACTGGACATTTTGCAAACCAAACTGGACATTTTGCAAACCAAACTGGACATTTTGCAAAACGAATTGGACACGTTGCAATCTAAGTAGCAACTCGCAAATTTGTTAGAAAGAAACGAGCAGTAAGACTGCTGAATAATGTTCAGAATACATACCATTTTCACTTTAAAGTGGACATTTTTCAAACCACATTGGACATATTGCAAACCACACTGGACATTTTGCAAACCACATTGGACATTTTGCAAACCAAAGTGGACATTTTGCAAACCAAAGTGGACATTTTGCAAACCAAAGTGGACATTTTGCAAACCAAAGTGGACATTTTGCAAACCAAACTGGACATTTTGCAAACCAAACTGGACATTTTGCAAACCAAACTGGACATTTTGCAAACCAAACTGGACATTTTGCAAACCAAAGTGGACATTTTGCAAACCAAACTGGACATTTTGCAAACCAAACTGGACATTTTGCAAAAAAAACTGGACATTTTGCAAACCAAACTGGACATTTTGCAAACCAAAGTGGACATTTTGCAAACCAAAGTGGACATTTTGCAAACCAAACTGGACATTTTGCAAACCAAACTGGACATTTTGCAAACCAAACTGGACATTTTGCAAACCGAAGTGGACATTTTGCAAACCAAACTGGACATTTTGCAAACCAAACTGGACATTTTGCAAACCAAACTGGACATTTTGCAAACCAAAGTGGACATTTTGCAAACCAAACTGGACATTTTGCAAACCATGGTGGACATTTTGCAAACCAAACTGGACATTTTGCAAACCAAACTGGACATTTTGCAAACCAAACTGGACAATTTGCAAACCAAACTGGACATTTCGCAAAACGAATTGGAAACGTTGCAATCAAAGTAGCAACTGGTCAATTTGTTGGTAAGAAACGAGCAGTAAGACTGCTGAATGATGTTCAGAATACATACCATTTTCACTTAAAAGTGGACATTTTTCCAACCACATTGGACATATTGCAAACCACACTGGACATTTTGCAAACCAAACTGGACATTTTGCAAACCACATTGGACATTTTGCAAACCAAACTGGACATTTTGCAAACCAAAGTGGACATTTTGCAAACCAAACTGGACATTTTGCAAACCAAAGTGGACATTTTGCAAACCAAACTGGACATTTTGCAAACCAAACTGGACATTTTGCAAACCAAACTGGACATTTTGCAAACCAAACTGGACATTTTGCAAAACGAATTGGACACGTTGCAATCAAAGTAGCAACTCGCCAATTTGTTGGTAAGAAACGAGCAGTAAGACTGCTGAATGATGTTCAGAATATACATTGTGATGACGCTAATACACCGGCATTGTGTAAGTAGCGGGCTACACTGTAAAACATTTGCTTGATCGTGAGCAGCGACCGAAGTTCTGAACTACGCTCCCCTCTCCCCATTGACATTCGCCTAGTTGGTGTGCAGTGCCCATACGCATCAACCTGTGTTGGTGTGTGACAATTGGAAAATCGGACGTCCGAATCGTAATTGTGTATCAATCATTTTGTGAGTGGATTGCGATGCGCAATCTCAATGTGCACCGTTATTCTCACTAGAGGGAACCTTTTCCGATTCGGTCAATGGGACCATGTCGGATGAAGCAGGTAGGCGGTGTCCCAGCTTCGCCCGTCTCTCTATTAGCTTTCGCACCTGCCACATTATTGTATCAGCGTAGGCTGTAATGACCCCCAGCAAAACCAGTCTAGATCTATAGCCTATTGTTGCAACATATCAACTACTGAGGAGTGGACCGATTACACGATGTTCAGGCCACATTGTGGTCACGATAATGTAACCGAACTGCGTACGTAGCGGGTGATTGTGTAGGCCTTTCTCTTGACATGAGTGCCGTTCACCTCGGTCAAAATCAGTGACCTGTTTTTCCCTACACCCCCCCATAGGAATTCGTGTGTTTTGTCTGGGTGTGTGGACCGACCTATGCAGCGGTACCACTATTGGAGCCGAGCATACGATAATGGTTCCATTCAACACAACTTAGCTTTATTAGCTCCGTGCCGCACGAAACGACCAATATGAGTGACGAACAACAGGAGAGCTGGTGTCCGACGCGACGGCACTGCAGGCGAACATCATTTGCGCAAAGAGAAATTCTCACAAAACTTGTGCTGGTCGACGGAAAAACTACTCGGGAAGCCGCTGAAGTCGCCGGTGTTAACGCGAGTACGGCAAGGAACATCATTAATGCCTACAAGCGAGAAGGCTCAAATACAGAGCGCACCTGCGGTGGAAACAATAGGGAGAAGCTGACTCCCAATGTATTGCAGCGTGTCGAAGAAGCGGTTGAACGGCACTCTGAGGACACGTTGGTGTAGCTGCAGATGCGCCTGAGAGAGAATGGGATAAACCTATCAGTATCCTCTGTCTTCAACGCCCTCAGAAGACTAAAGATAAATCTCAAAAAGTGTCATTACGAGCTCGACCGAGTCAACAGTGCCACGACAATCGCTAGCCGACAAACGTACTCGCTCAAAATTCTCCGCAAATGCACCTTCTAACAAGGAGGAATGCATCTTCATAGATGAGAGTGGTTTCATCCTTCATCTGATGCGAACTCAGGCTCGCTCAAGAAGACTGACTCGTGCGAACGTCGTGTTACCCACAGTCAGAGGTCGTATGGTAACTCTGATTGTTGCATTGATTAACCAAGGCGTCATCCATTCAAAGATCATTAACGATGGCACCTGCAATGGGGCGAAGTTCTCAGCGTTCGTCGAGGAACTGGTGGCGCGTATAAGCTGCATAGTGGAGATGAACGGCGCGTGGCTGATCATGGACAATACCAGGATCCTTATGCCTGATGAGCTAAGGAGGATCCTTGGTTCGTCTTATCACCTGCAGTTCTTGCCGCCCTACTCGTACATGCCAAACCCGGTAGAACACGTCTTTTCAAAGGTGAAAGCGTCGGCGAGACGCCTGCTCATTAACCCCACACCTGAGCAGACGCTGAGCATGGTCATTCAGGACAGCGTTGGGATGGTAACGCAGCAGGACTGCATGAACTGCGTTCTCAATACGATGATGAACCTGACGAAAACGACAGCCAGACAACACTTCGTCAACTGATCTTTGCTATGGTTACTGCCTTATTTTTTTATACACCATTTTAAATTCAAAATGTGCGTTTTCAATAATAACAGTTGGCTTAGCGTGTAAGAGCAGGACGGTCACCGAGAATTCGAGAGCGTACGCCTGTCGGCTAGCGATTGTCGTGGCACTGTTGACTCGGTCGAGCTCGTAATGACACTTTTTGAGATTTATCTTTAGTCTTCTGAGGGCGTTGAAGACAGAGGATACTGATAGGTTTATCCCATTCTCTCTCAGGCGCATCTGCAGCTACACCAACGTGTCCTCAGAGTGCCGTTCAACCGCTTCTTCGACACGCTGCAATACATTGGGAGTCAGCTTCTCCCTATTGTTTCCACCGCAGGTGCGCTCTGTATTTGAGCCTTCTCGCTTGTAGGCATTAATGATGTTCCTTGCCGTACTCGCGTTAACACCGGCGACTTCAGCGGCTTCCCGAGTAGTTTTGCCGTCGACCAGCACAAGTTTTGTGAGAATTTCTCTTTGCGCAAATGATGTTCGCCTGCAGTGCCGTCGCGTCGGACACCAGCTCTCCTGTTGTTCGTCACTCATATTGGTCGTTTCGTGCGGCACGGAGCTAATAAAGCTAAGTTGTGTTGAATGGAACCATTATCGTATGCTCGGCTCCAATAGTGGTACCGCTGCATAGGTCGGTCCACACACCCAGACAAAACACACGAATTCCTATGGGGGGGGTGTAGGGAAAAACAGGTCACTGATTTTGACCGAGGTGAACGGCACTCATGTCAAGAGAAAGGCCTACACAATCACCCGCTACGTACGCAGTTCGGTTACATTATCGTGACCACAATGTGGCCTGAACATCGTGTAATCGGTCCACTCCTCAGTAGTTGATATGTTGCAACAATAGGCTATAGATCTAGACTGGTTTTGCTGGGGGTCATTACAGCCTACGCTGATACAATAATGTGGCAGGTGCGAAAGCTAATAGAGAGACGGGCGAAGCTGGGACACCGCCTACCTGCTTCATCCGACATGGTCCCATTGACCGAATCGGAAAAGGTTCCCTCTAGTGAGAATAACGGTGCACATTGAGATTGCGCATCGCAATCCACTCACAAAATGATTGATACACAATTACGATTCGGACGTCCGATTTTCCAATTGTCACACACCAACACAGGTTGATGCGTATGGGCACTGCACACCAACTAGGCGAATGTCAATGGGGAGAGGGGAGCGTAGTTCAGAACTTCGGTCGCTGCTCACGATCAAGCAAATGTTTTACAGTGTAGCCCGCTACTTACACAATGCCGGTGTATTAGCGTCATCACAATGTATATTCTGAACATCATTCAGCAGTCTTACTGCTCGTTTCTTACCAACAAATTGGCGAGTTGCTACTTTGATTGCAACGTGTCCAATTCGTTTTGCAAAATGTCCAGTTTGGTTTGCAAAATGTCCAGTTTGGTTTGCAAAATGTCCAGTTTGGTTTGCAAAATGTCCAGTTTGGTTTGCAAAATGTCCACTTTGGTTTGCAAAATGTCCAGTTTGGTTTGCAAAATGTCCACTTTGGTTTGCAAAATGTCCAGTTTGGTTTGCAAAATGTCCAATGTGGTTTGCAAAATGTCCAGTTTGGTTTGCAAAATGTCCAGTGTGGTTTGCAATATGTCCAATGTGGTTTGAAAAATGTCCAGTTTAAATTGAAAATGGTATATATATAATACTTAATGTGACGACTGATGCAGTGATCAGGAACGAAATGCTTCATGATATGCCGAAAGTCTGGAACCAAAAATATGTGAAAGCGTAACAAATATAGTGGAGAAGTGAGGTAAAGAGATGGAAGTGTCCTTTTAGTGTACATATCCTAAATCAGTTGAAATGCTTTGAAATGTCGCTCGGATTAACTTGCCAGTGTCAATTTGTGTGGTGGTGATAAAGCCATGTAGATATCATAAGATACTAAGCCAAGGTGCTACTCTATACTGCATGCTAAATGGCTTCTGTATTGCTGGTAGACCAGGGCTGACGCACACTGAGTAAAGGAACGATTAACCAATACCTCTACGACCCTTCACAGAAAAGCAAAAGACTACTTCACGGAGAAGAGCGTAAGTGAGCATGGATGCAAACGATGCAAAGGCCTTGGGTTGCTCAACCTGATTCGTCGATCCTGGTTACTTAGAAGATAGCAACTGCCTAATGAAGAGATAGCTAGCTCCAGTTCTGATGGAGTAAGCGAAGTTGTAGGTGGGACTTGATGTCCAATGATGGCAAAATGAATAGACATTTTTGATGCTAATGCCAGGTCAACATCATAAGTCTTTGGTGTACCATTCCGAAGTCAGAAAGTCGTTGTTGTACAAGCTAGACAAGACCCCAGTGGAAGTGCCTTCGATGTAGCCGCAGCGGCGTTCCCCATTGCTCAATGAACCTTTCATCCGCTAGGAACACGAAACTAACCCCAGCGGATTCAGCGCCACAGGCACTTAGCCACGGTTACATTTTACACTACTGACAAGCTCCCTAGTAGTATGTATTAAAATGCGTTTGTATATTTACATGTTCAAAGATTGTGGCGATATCATCAGCCGTTTTCTCAACTACCATATATTTTATCTGCTTTTTGCAACGGATTATCTAGAGGATGAGCCATCTCCATACGCCGTTAACGTCGTTTAGCCTGTCATGGTCAATTCTGTTGCGTTAGCTCCTCCACCTTTTTTAGGAGAATGATGCCTAGTTATGGTTTTTGCAACTAGAATCC
Source organism: Dicrocoelium dendriticum (assembly GCA_944474145.2). NCBI lineage: Eukaryota > Metazoa > Platyhelminthes > Trematoda > Plagiorchiida > Dicrocoeliidae > Dicrocoelium > Dicrocoelium dendriticum. The sequence continues at coordinate 95,352,757 of OX104064.1, read as the reverse complement.
GTCTTTTACATTCGTAGGATTTCTTCTGCTTTCGCGATGCATAATCAGCTAATGGCTCGCTTTCCTAAGAGTATATCCTCGCAGGTGAGAGACATCATAATTGGCCCCCTCTAGTAATGAAATACGAGACCCTCAAACAGGCTAGTATTCAGCGAATCACGCCTTCTGACAAGGTCCGTCTGCAGCAACTATTTAGTGATCTGCAACTAGGAGATAGGATGCCCTCAGCCTTGTTGCGCGAACTGCAACAGCTCATCGGCAGGTCCAACATGGACGTAGGGTTTCTCCGCGAGCTGTGGATGCATAGCCTTCCTGGAAGCACTTAGGCCATCCTTGCAGTAGCAAGTGACCTGCTAATCACAGCAAATACAGATCTAGGAGACCGCTTCATCGAACCACACCAGCCAGAGACTAAAACCAAAGCACCTAAGCAGCTTTGTGCTGGCGCAACCACAAAGACAAGCGCGAGTAGCCAGTCGTCGGCAATAGACGCATTATCATCGCAGATAGCGTCGCTTCAGCGCCAGATCAAGGAACTCACTTTAAACCGTAAGCACCCCAGCCGCTCTGGATCATCGTCCCATCGATCAACATTTGATGCCACAAGTTACTGCTTTTACCACTCGCGCTTCGGTGGTAAAGCCCGTAAGTGCGTACAGCCATGTAGCTACACCGCTACAGATGATCCGCCACGCCGGCCTGTAATGGCCACGAACGACGTCGGTAAAGCCCATAGTCGTCTTATCTACATTAGGGATTATGATTCCGAGACCCAGTTCTTAGTTGATACCGAGGCGGAAGTCAGCGTCATTCCCCCTATGCCGCGTGCACCTACCGCCTCGCTGTCGACAAGCTTAAGTGCTGCCAATGGCACGCCAATAGCCACCTACGGTCATCGGTCGCTTAACCTGGCGCACGTTCCGCTGGGTATTCACCGTTTCTGCAGTCCGCTTTGCCATCACCGGCATTGACTTTCTCAGGCAATTCGACCTCTTGGTGGATGCGAAACGCCAGATGATAGTCGACACTGCAACGAAACTAAGTGTATGTGACAACACCGCCAATATCGCATCTATAACATCAGTCTAGGCGTTTCCCCAGACCTCGCCAGACTACGTCAACCTCTTTTCTCAGTATTCCAAGCTCGTTCAGCCAATTAACGCAGGTTTGCCCATGACATCCCAAGTCACGCACTACATACGGATGAATGCCCACCCGTCTCATGCCGTTCACGCGGACTATCGCCCGAGCAACTAAAGGTAGCTAGGGCGGAGTTTGAGCACATGCTCGAACTAGGAATAATCCGCCCGTCCGACAGCCCTTGGTCTTCGCCCCTACAGATTGTCCCCAAGAAATCTGGTGACTGGCGCCCTAGCGGTGATTAGCGCGCACTCAATCGCCCAACCGTCCCAGACAGGTATCTTATCCCACATGCAGGACCTTACCGCATGACTCATAGGTAAGACGATCTTCAGCAAGATCGATTTGTTTCGCGCCTGTCACCAGATACCTGTGGAAGACAATGACATTCTTAAAACAGACGTCGTCACTCCTTTCTGCTTGTCTGAATTTTTAAAAATGTTATTTGGACTGTGAAGCGCCGCACAAACCTTCCAACGCTTCATCCACAATGTCACACGTGGCCTAGACTTCGCTTATTCCTACCTCGATGATATTTTAGTAGCCAGTTCATAGGAACAAGAGCACCTAGAGCATCTTCGAACTCCCTTCCAGCGCTTGCCCCAACACGGTGTCATGGTCGACCGGACTAAGTGTGAACTCGGTAAATCAACGGTGGAATTCCTAGGCCACCTCGTTTCATCGTCTGGTATCGAAGTCTTTCCTGATAAGGTCCAGGCAATCAAGAACTTCCCAGCTCTGAGTTCATTCAAGCACCTCCGTCGACTTTGTGGTTTGGCCAACTATTATCGACGCTTCATTCCGCATTGCGCTCAGCTCATGCAGCCTCTGGCTGACCTACTCAAGGGGAATGAACGTAAGTTCGCTTTCTCTGACACAGCACAGACAGACTTCGCGGAGCTCAAAGATGTTATCTCCAACATAGCCCTCGTCGCTCATTCCGAATCGACTGCACCTCTTTCTATTACGACTGATGCCTCAGACGCGCGGTAGGAGCCGTCCCCCAACAACACGTTGGTGGGCAATGGCACCCCCTTGGGTTCTTCTCCAAGCGCCTGCAGCCAGCGGAATCCCGCTACAGCACGTTTGGCAGGGAACTGCTCCCCATGCACCTGGACATTCGGCACTTCCGGCACACACTCGTAGGCCGCGCGTTCACGGCCTACACTGAGCACAAGCTTCTTATCTTCGCCTACAACTCCGCCTGCGACAAATATTCATCACGGGAAACAAGACACGTAGACTTTGTCCCGCATTTCACTGCTGACACACGTTATGTCTCAGGTCTCGACAATCCCGTAGCTGGCGCTCTCTCAGGCGTTAAACTCACTCTCCAGTCTTTGCCGACCGTCGACCTTGCCGCCATGGCAGCGGCTCAGGCTCAAAACGAAGACATGCAGCGCACTCTGCAGTCCACTTCGCTGCATGTGCAACCTGTTCTTCTCCAAACCACGGAAGGAACAATTCTCTTTCACAGATTATCCTAGTCCCCTCGTGCCCGTCTCCTTCAGATGTACAGTCTTTGACCCATTGCACTCACTATCACATCCCGGTATCCGTGCATCTTTAAAATTGGTCACCGAACATTTTGTTTGGCCACGCGTAAACAAAGACCTTCGTACATGGACTCGCGCCTGCCTTCAATGCCAGCGCTACAAAATACATCGTCACACCCGCAGTCCTCTTGGTTCATTTCCTACCCCGGACTCTCGGTTCTCGCATGTACACTTAGACCTAGTAGGTCCATTGCCTCCTTCAGGCGGATTCGTATACATTCTTACATGTGTTGATGGCTTCACCAGATGGCCAGAAGTCATTCCCGTAACAGACTGCACAGCTGAAGCTGTTATCCGGACTTTCTAAGACCGGTGGGCATCGCACTACGGATGCCCATCCACCATTAGAACTGACCGAGGAACGCCTTTCGAATCTTCACAATTCGACACGTTCTGCAACTTTTTAGGCTGTTGCCGCATTCAGGCCACAGTGTGTCACCCTGCAGCCAACGGGTTAGTTGAAGGCACCCGTAGACAGCTTAAAGCCTCGTTCTGCTCCTCCTCCGACCCTATCTGGAGTGAAAACGTTTCGCTCGTACTCTTAGATATTCGCCGCAGCATCAAAGCTGACTTGCAGTGTGCACCAGCAGAGCTGGTTTACGGCACAATGCTAAAGTTGCTGGGCGAATTCTTTGCACCTCCCGCATCGTCGAGTATGCCTCCGCCTAACTTCGCGTCCTCCCTAGCTCAATGCATGCGTTCAGTACGCCCGACTCCGCCCCGTGAACAGACTAGAGATGTGCAAATGCACAGCGGACTCTCTACCTGCACTCACGTCTTCCTCCGCACCGACGCAGTGCGGCGCCTCTCCAGCCTCCCTACGCTGGCCCTTTCAGAGTTCTGCAACGGACTCCGAAACATTTTCCTATAGACCAGAATGGTCATCGAACAACGGTGTCCATTGACCGCCTCAAAGTGGCTTCCTTTGACGGACCACTTGCAACCCATCCTGATGCTATCACACAAGCACCCGCAACCGCTGTGATTTCCCGAGCACTGGATATCCCGAAACCCTCGGTTCCCCTTGACCCGAAACCTACCCCGCATAAACCCCAAGCAACCGACCGACGCAGTAAAGATGGCAAACGTCCGGTCCGTTTTCCAGCTGTTGTAAACGTTTGCTATTCCCATTAAACCGCATTTTTCGTCTATAGTGGTAATCGTGCGTCCCATGCACAAACGTTTTGCAAAATCAACAAAAAAAACCAAAACCTTCTGAAAACATAACAGGCGTATCTACTTTTATCATGCATGCCATGTACCCTCTCCGGCATCAAGCTACTCCCCACGACCTTTGCCCACCCCCTGAGTTCTACCTTCCAGCAACTCAACCGCCGAAACTGCCAAGGCAACCCATGAGTGATTCGCCAAGAGGTTCAACGCACCCCCGAGTGACTCGCCATCCGACCCAAGGCTTATTTCCTGACCCAAGGAACAGTCAGTCGCCCTCGGCCGCGGACAGCCACGAACGGGTTGGTCCCCAAAAGCCTAGCTTGGCGGTGCCGACGAGGACGCCGGATTTCTTCGTGGGAGGAGGACGCCTGGATTTTTTCGTGAGAGGAGGACTGTGGACTGAAGTACGCTGCGGGGGGTGACATCACCCAAGCGCACCGTCGGGTCTGCAGAAAAGAGAAGGTTCTATCGGCCTATTTTCTGGACCAGACAGTTTTTTGCAGTCCGACCAGCCCACACCGACGCCCCACCGATGATGCACTCTGGTTCACACGGTTATCATAAATAATAAATAACAAAAGCCTGGACCCAGCGAACTCTGCTACACATCCCATCTTGGAAGCCCTTGCTCAAGCCTATGCAACTATTCGCACCCATCCTCACCTTCAGTTTTCCCCCAATATCAGCTACATCGAAGGCTTCCATCCTTCAGCCTTCTAGGGGGAGGCCCTCGTAACGTACCGGAAAACACGCTCTTTCAGTATTTTGCAACACTGGATTGTACGATTGTTGTAACCTTCAAAACGTCCACTATTTTTACTGACTGCACATCCGTTAACACAAATCGTTTTGGTGTGTACCTTGCTGCATCCTTCTCGTTCTGGTTGATTCGCCTCCTATTTTTGTAGCCTTCACAATATACGTTGAGTTCAGTCGCCTCCAACTTCTATACTGTCCCGTATTTGATACGGCTCTTACGTGTCATCGATTATCGACTAGTATCTCAGACTCCACCCAACAGGTACGTGAGTGGGGTAGGATCCTCCCGAAAAGCAGGAAGCAGTGACTTGATTTATTGGCGAGTCAAATCCGCTAAGTCACAATGTTGGTAAACAGACATTTATGGCTTTTTATAGGCTGAGCGCTTGCCAGGCGCATATTCACCACGTGCTGGAACACTGCCCTCGAACCATTAGCTGGAACAGGATTAACCCGAACCACCCAGCTGGCACCATGTGGTGGTTGTTTGGCTAGCCAGCTATAGTCCACGGCGCTCGAGAATTCACTCTAAAAACGGGGACGCTATGTTGTGTACTGTAAGCGACAAATCGCTGGGAAGTCTTAAGTGAACGCGTTTCCATCGTTTTCAACGAAACAAGACGGGAACTGGAATACGGTACTACTTACAATTAATTAAAATAATGATTTGCCATATCTCAAAAATCTGTGCTTTTGGCATAGGCGTATCAAATAAGGGCAAAAATCCATAATAGCCAGTAAACTGCTCTTTAAGTCCACGTAGAATAAGCCCGTTGCAAAGTACGGTAGCATAAACAGAATTACACATGCCCAATAGGAAAGCGAGGTTGCCGTGAAACGTGGGCGTTTGGCCAGTGCCTTAAGCGTTTCATAGCTGCTGCCATGCTTTTCGCTATCATGGGCATAGATTTTCTTCAGTCTTATCGTTGACGCCAAAATGAAGAAGCTTGTTTACTCTCGGATACAGCTCAGTGTTATCGAGACGAACGCCAAGATGGTCGCTAGCCCTCCTATTCGTGTCTTGCAACAAGCTTCATGGCCTCTTATAGACATTTTCAGCTGGCATCCTAAGCTCATTCGCGTGCCGAAAGCGTTGCTTCCTGTGCCGTCATGCGTCACATCTACACTAACGGTCCACCTGTTTTGACCCACCCTCGCAGAGTAGCCCCGGACAAGCTCAAAGCGGCTAAGGAGGAATTCGAGCAAATGCTCGAAATGAGAACAATCCGCCTGTCCAAGTGTCCATGGGCCTTAACATTACAATGGCACCAAAAATATCTTGTGACTGGCGCTCCTTTGGCCCCTACAGGGCGATCAACAAACTAATTGTCCCGGATAAGTAACCAATTCCGAACATGCACAAGTTGAACACAGCTCTAGCTGCCAAGTCCGTTTTCAGCAAAATCGACCTTGTCCGCGCTTAGCACCAACTATTTTTGGCGCCAGAGAAGATTTCTAAATCAGCGGTCATCATTAGGAGCGAACACGTTGCCAAGACGATTAGATCAGTAAAGAGCGACAATAGAGACCGTGCAATGGGGCGATTCGCTGGAAACCAGCCAATAGAACGGACGAAACTGACAGAGCGCATCCGTGGTGAGCCGAGCAGGCAAGCAGGATTGTGAACGCAATAAATCGACAAACCGCCGTATCGCATCTTCAAGAGACAACCCGAAGAGGATACACCACGGTCAAGCAAAGCGCACGCTATCGAACGACTCCGGACTTGTCAGAATCGGAGGCGTGAAGCGAAGATACACGGCGAACGACATAGAAGATGCGTTCCTTCCCAGAAGAGCATAGAAGTGTCACGAGCGAGGCAAGAGGATGTGCACGTGGAAGAAACCTGACCATATGTTGCCGTGTGAGTGGTGAGTAGTGTGGTGTGTTCGCCCAATAAAGATTGTGCTTCATTGCGCGTTGTCGTCGCTACAATATACCATTCGGTATTTTCGTGTACCTCAGAATACCGTTTGACTTCAGCAACGCGTTTCATTCATGAGGTAATGCGAGGACTCGAAGGAGTTTATCCTTACTAAGACGACCTTCTCATCACCAGCTCTTCTGACAATGAACCTCTCCGTTATCTCGACGCTGTCTTTTAACGCTTGATACAACATGGGGTCACCGCCAACCCAGATAAATGTGAGCGTGGCCTATACTCCATCGACTTCCTTGGCCACAGAATATCCACATCTGGTACGGAAGCCTTGCCAGACAAAATCCAGGCACTGAAGGACTATCCTGCTCTTAGTTCATTCAAGTAGCTACGCAGATTCCTTGGCCTAGTCAACTACTATTGACGTTTTATCACACAATGCGCGAGCCTTAAGCAGCCAATGACCGACTTGCCCGGCGATAACCAATGCAATTTGCACCTCTCAGATGACGCCCAATTGACTTTCGAAAAGCTCAAACAAGCTATCATCAATATAGCGCTTTCGCACACCCATACCCACCGGCATCACTCACTTTGACAACTGACGCATCGGACACTGTCGTCGGTGCAGTTCCTCAAAAACTCATCGACCATCAATGGATACTTCTAGGTTTTTTTCGTAACGTCTGCAGTCTACCGAATCGTGTTGTAGCACCTTCGCTAAGGAACTACTAGCAATCCACAGATATCCGGCACTTCCATCACCAGCTCAAAGGTTGACATATTACAGTTTTCACCGACCACAACCCAGTGATCTACGCAATCAATGGTGCAACGGACAAGTACTCTCCGCAAGAAACTTAGTCCACGGCTCTCAGTTCAGGACAGACCTACAACATGTCCCAGGTGTTCTTAATCCCGTCGTGGATCCTCTGTCACGAATCCATCATATCAGCTTAGCTCCTGGGTCCAACATCGACCTAGCCGCCATTGGGACCGCCCAACAAGCCAATTTAGACATGGACAGGCTAAGACGCAACACCTCGCCGAAAGTAGGAGAAGTTCCACTCGTATCATCTGAGTGCACCATACTTTGTGAAGGATCACAAACTTCTCCCCGTTCCGCAGTTCATACTTTAATACGCCGACATGTTTTCAATGCTTTACACAACCTATCGCATCTCAAGATACAAGCTTTGCAGTACCTTGTAAACGAATGCTCCGTATGACCCAGCGTTAACCGCGATGTCCGCACTTGGGAACGTGCATGCTTGGATTGTTAGCGCACCAAGGGGTACAGACAGACCAAAAGCCTACTCGGCGTCTTTCCAGCTCCTGACTCATATTTCGCACACATCCATGTCGACCTGGTCGGACCTATGCCTCCATGCATAGGCAACGTGTACCTCCTCACCTGGGTCGACCGATTCACCCGTTGGCCAGAAGCGATTCCGATAGTCAACTGCTCATCTGAGACAGTTGCACAAAAGCCTTCCTCGAACGCTGGGTAGCTCAAGTTGGTTTCCCTAACGTAGTCAAAACCGACAGAGGATCACACTTTGACTGATCCTTCAGCAAACTCCTCAACGTACTTGGTTGCCAACACAACCGAACTACCGCATACCACCCCTCAGCTAAAGGGATGGTAGAAAGGTTCCACCGGCAACTCAGAGCTTCATGCTATGCCCAACCTAGCACATCCTGACACGAAACACTTCTACTCTTTCTCTTAGGCATAAAGAACACGACGAACTCGGATTTTCACGCCAGTCCTACTTCGCTAGTTTTTTGATGCACACAAAGCTTGTCTGGTGTACTTGTGGCAACAAATGCACCAACAACACGCGGCTATGGCGACTACGCAGCTCGCCTTTCTCATCACCTCTAACAGCTTCAGCCTGTGAAACCTAGAACACACAGTCTGCGTACTAACGTGAACCAACGTCTTGCTACGCGCACTCTCGTGTTCGTTTGCACCGACAGCGTAAGCCGGCCACTCCAGCCTCCTCATTTTGACCCGTACCGTGTCGTAGGCAGAAACAACAAGACCTTTACCATTGACTATGACGGTAAAAGAGAGAAGATCAATGTCGATGGAATCAAACCAGCTTTCCTAGGCGCTTTCGACTTTTCGGTGAAACAACCACCTTTACAGCCTGCGACATCAGGATCAGCGCTGCAACCCCAGACCAGTCACCCCGCTCCAGCGGGACTGACAGGCTCAACCGAGGTCATCCCTTCATGGCCCACTACAAACCGACGTGATAAGGAAAGCAAACCCGCAGTACGCTTTTCCGATTTCGTTAGCCTTTGGCACTACCCATGCAGTATTCCTTTCATAATTTTATACACACAAAAACGTTTTGCAAAACCTATAAAATAGATTAAAACGTTTTGAAACAACCACAAAAGAGCAACACCATTTTGAAAACCCAAAAACAGCTTCGCATTTTGTAACTTTGCACTGTTTTGTGTATTGCTTTGCGCTCACGCTGCTCTTTTCCCTTTTTCTTTCCATACATACACCGTCCGTTGGTTGCTCCTTAGTTTCACGTTTCGCTGAATCCTCGCATCTCAGCCGGAAGCACACCGAACTTCGTGCTCAGCAAGCTACTTGAAGGTTACGAGCTGCCCCACAGACACCGCAGGGAGGACACGGGTGGGATCCCGCTAAGATCCTATTGCATGGTTCTCCCCCTTGCAGCAGCATCAGGTTTCAGAACCTCATCTCGCAGTAGATTGACCAGCGACAAACAGCCCTCACGTAGATCGAAGGACGCTGATATATAATCCCTTCTGGGGGAGGGCTATGTAGCAGTCTGGCGATTCCCCACTTTTCCTCTGTAAAATTCTAACGAAAATTAGTTCCGTTTACAACCAGGCGACTGACGCGCGTTGTTGAACTTATTGCTGCGTTCGATTGCTTGAAGTGAGTATCGCTATATTGCTTGGCGCTCATTTTGGTTGCAATGCGCGATTGTTCTGTGTGCTGTGCATTCTGGGTTTCCCTAGCTAGCTATGTTTAACGGTGTCGTTTATTTACAGCTAGTCAAGAAGAGAAACTGTTGCTACGCAAATAAAAATTTCCCTGAAACTGGATCTGTCCTGTGGAATCGCTTTCCGGGCTCTCGCTAAAGGCTACTCGCTAAAAGCTCAAGAGCTGCTAGAAAGGCGGATGATACTGAGATTGAACACGTACACAAATTCTCGTTTGTTGGCTGGAAATGTGTCGGGTGGAAGGCGTCTCGGTTTCGCTGACCCAGGTAGACCCATAGTGCCAAGGTGGTAACGAACGTCGTGTTTGGGCTCAGTCGACTAGACTGACTAGTCACATGTGTCGCCCTTTTTTCAAGAGTTAATCACAATGGAACCTGACAGACCAGCAGTTGACATTTGCCAGGTTGTATAGCAGGATAGAATATGAGCGAAAGCGTTTCTGATACCGTGCTGGTGAGCCATGGAAGTTCCCCCCAACATATTTTATTTCTGCGCCCCGGTATCCGTAGCTAAGAAGTGTCTGGATGATGCATCAGTGCATTCGCATTAAAGTATATAACCAACGTTCATCGGAGGATAGCAGAATACAACCGAAAACGGTGTCCTATCGCCTCCACTAGCACCGCCCATCGATACAAACGAAGCAGACAGATTTGCTTTTGGTTCATAGGAATAACATAATGAGTCCACACATGCGCAGTTTATTTTGCTGACTATGTGACTCTCATCCATACAGCCTTACGGGAGTTGTTAGCCTTTATCTTTCTACTCGTGATAAATCATTGTTCCATGACTCATTGCGCAGTGTGTTTCCACAGACTATAGCGACAACCGTTGACTGGGACCTCCAGATGCACACTTCGGCGAATGATGCCTGGCAAGTGTTGAAAGGCAAGATAAACTGGGTCCTACAATCAGCTTCAAAAGACGTACCATTACGAGTTTCGCGACGGAGCAACAACTGCATCCGGAGTAGAACACGTAAGTGGTTGAATAGGCGAGACGAGGCTTGGAGGGGTCATTTGCTAGGTCCAAGTGATATCACGTGGAATCATTACAAAACAGTCAGAAACTACTGCACTTCACTCCTTAAAGCTGACAAGTACGAATGGCAGGAAACTATGGTACGCAAATTTACTAGCAATCACAAACTGCTCTACCGGTATGTGAATGACAAAAGGAAGGTTAAGACGGGAATACCACCACTAGAGACGGTCAATGGCCTAACGGTTACTGAAGAGGAGACCGCGGACGCATTGCTCATGCAGTTTGTCTCAGTGACTGGACACACCATGGAACCATCGCCTTGCTACATCCCAGCAAATGTCGTCGGCTTATCCACGGTCAACTTTAGCCCTACATCTGTGGCAAAGAAATTACAGTCGCTCAGGGAAAATAGTGCGCCGGGAATTGACAAGATCTGTCCGAAAGTACTTAAAACCCTTGCACCCACCATGGCAGTCCACCTTGCAAACTTTTTCCAGTTTCTATTTGATTCTCATACACTTCCGTCTGAGTGGAAACGTGGACTTATCACTCCGATATACAAGGGAGGTAAGCGGTCAGACCCTGCCAACTACCGACCTATTACTCTCCTTCCTGTTCTATCAAAAGTGATGGAGTCTATAATCGCTGACGAAATGGTGAGATATTTTGAAAGTCTACAAATCATCTCCAACCTCCAACATGGATTCAGACGCGGACGATCTTGCCTCACCAATCTACTACTTGCTCGGGACTCATGGACCAGGGCTGCTGACGAGGGAGTTCCCGTAGATGTGATTTACTTAGACTTTTCTAAGGCATTTGACAGTCAATCACCAACTTCCCGAAAGCTTGCGGCCTATGGTATCCACGGATCCTTGCTCACATGGTTGGAAAGTTACTTATACGACAGAAGAATCGAGGTAAGGATCGCCAACATCCACTCCGATAGCCTATGCGTCACTAGCGGCGTACCGCAAGGATCAGTTCTCGGCCCGTTACTCTTTTTAGTCTATATCAACGACCTCCCTGCAAACATTCAATCACCTATGCAAATATTCGCCGACGATGCTAAGATGTGGCGAGCTATTCAGTCAACATCTGACCCTGTCTATCTGCAGGATGACCTGAACCGGATTCACGAATGGGCAGTAAACAAACAACTACCCCTGAACCCCGAAAAGTGTCACCTATTGTCGCTGCGCAGTAACTGCAGCAACACATATCATCTGGGGCAGCGCGTTATAAAACAGGTGAGCAACGAAAGAGACTTAGGGGTCATCGTGCAAGAAGGTCTGGGTAATTCGCTCCAATGTTCAAAGGCAGCTAACATAGCGAACTTAAACTTGAGGCTTTTGAGGCGAGCGCTCGGTACCTTCGAGCGGCAACTCGTGCCATTATTGATTAACGCCTACATTCGTCCCCACCTCGAGTATGCGGTGCAGGCATGGCGTCCGTGGTTAAAACGGGACATTCGTCTCCTGGAGCAACCACAAAGAAGAGCCACTAAGGCAACACGTGGTCTATCGGGCCTTAGTTATGAACTGCGCCTTCGTTCGATCGGTCTGTACTTCTTAGAATACCGACGACTTCGCGGTGATCTGATCCTCACTTACCGGATACTAAGAGAAGAGGACCATCCATGTAAGTCGCTGTTAACATTATCTGCCGATGCCGAGGCCATGCACTCAACTTGTGACTCAATATTCCCGTTTAGATTGTAGAAAGTTTTTTTACTCTCTTAGTGTCTGTCCGCACTGGAACGCACTGCCATCGCATGTGGTGAACGCACCAAACATCGAGACATTCGAAAGACTATTGGACTTGCACTTACGTGATACACATTATATAACGGTATGACAAACTGCAGTGTCTAACTTACTGATATTTTTGTGTCACACCTGAAACTTTTGTTTTCTTCCATTTGCCATCCTGTGGGTCTTGTAAAGTTATTGCTTTTTATCCCACCATACACTATTGAACTATTGAACTATTGAACAGACACTTGATTGTTGTTTGTCGCTGTGCATATATGTCACCTTCGTATAAAGTTACGGCGTTTACCAGAGAGGGAAATAAACGGCATTATATTGCGCATCAAAACTTTAGAACCAGATCCAAACAGGAACTAACTATACAGTATTGACAGAAGTTGATTGATCGATGTTGCCATTCGTTCAGTTTCGTCAGTGAATTTGACGTTTGCTGAATGAAATAGCTTACATCGTCAAGTGTGCTTTATAGTGCTAAATAAGGAAGTCACAAGACGCCATTTGTGTAAGGACTGTCATTTCGTGCAAGCGTATCAATCGGAATGAAGTAACTAAGGATAGAGAGCACAAAGAGAAAAACCGGGGGTTGATAAGTGACCAACTATTGGCCAATCAGTGAGCTGCGCGCTGCCTAAGTAGACTCAGTTACGGTAGTCAACTGCTTTGTACACAGGGTTGTGGCCGTTCTCGATCAATAACGATGGTTTCCATCGTCACGGAGACGACGCTATCCGGGGTATCCAGTATCCGAACTGCCCAGGTAATCAAAAGGCATTTGCAGAGCGCCGGATACCAAGTTAAACCCGAGGATTCGTTTACTACCTTGATGCGAAAACCGAAGCTCGACATCCTCAAGTTACTGGAAGCAATCGGTATTGATTGGGAACGGCCACAGCATTGTGCACAAAAGTGCTGACTGTAACGCTAAATGTACCCTCAGTAGAACGAAGCGCACCAAATAGCCACTAGATGGACACCAACCAATCTACCTTTTTCGCTCCGTACTCTCTATCGTTAGTTGCATGGTTGCGGTCGCTAGGCATACATGAAATGACAGAATCATTTCATAACCTGCGTCCACTGATTTTCTCTTTTAAAATAAGTCTGCCCCTACGCAACCTGTTCACCTTGCAGACAAAACGATACTCCATTTTGTAAGTTTGGCCCCTTACAGTTACTCTTACTTGGACCTTCATCAATTTAATCAGATAAAGCAGACGCAGAGTTACCGAGATGTCTTAGCCCTGTGACAATCTACTGGAAGCTCTGTTTGGTTTCACCACAAAACCGGAATGCTTCATTTATACCATATTTCATCCTTTCGCCCCTACGTTGTAATCTATGTGGCCATTGATGGTTCGTTACCGCTAGTTCATTTTTGAGCAGCTTAATTATGTGCTACATGACTAAAAATTCGGGTTTGGACCAGACAGGGCATAGACACAAGGATCGGTGTAGTGACTGACTGCTCCGAATGGCCAAACACAGGGCTGTGATGCAGGTGTGGTTGACAGGCCCCAGTTTCCGTATAAACATCACATCCGTATAAACATCACATGCCTTTGATCATCTCAGCTGTCTATGCTTTCGTGTAGCCTTCAGTGACAAAAACACCAGGACGCGTGCGCCAGTTACCGCGTTTGCAGCGCACTGCGAAGACAGTTGAACAACAGCTTATACGTCAACGGCGAGGCAAAGATCGGCTCAACCTCACGGCCACTGCTGAGTGAAGACGTTAGAAAACCGACTATTTTTGATTATTGAACCCGAATAAATACTATTAAAGCAAGTGGATGAACTAACCAAGTAATCCTGCAAGAGATCTGCTTATGGTTTCCACGACCGCTTGCTGAGCACGCAACAACTTCCGTAGGCCCAGCGACAGTTGCTGTACCAGCTTCAGCAGACTCCGAAGGGGGGTTCGTTGACGATATGGTGCTAGCGATGAACAATCGATTGAACAGCTAGCCTGCGCTTGTGCAAACAGTCATCTTGGGATAAGCCATACAAACAGTAATATAAACTGTTCGACAGAATGCAGTCACGATATCAATGGTGCAATCGCAACCGAGTTATTTATCTGGTCGCCGCATTGACCAAAATATGAGACATTATTTCCATTAGCACTTTTCCTTGGCCTCTGGTTGTAAATTTACTTCCCTTCCCCGGTTTTGCTGGTCGCGGTTGCTCCATATCTTATTATTATTATTACGATGTTAGTTGTAACGTTCGAAACCAACTAAGCAGGTGCAAACTTCAGCAGCATTTTCCTCCGTCTACTCCATGAGGACCACGTAACAGCAGAATATATATATATATATATATATATATATATATATATATATATATATTGACAAGAGGCTATGTCTTGTGCTTAGGCGAAACACGTCCGGCCAACTATCGTATTAGATGCATCGTGACCCACGATTAAACCTGCACAAAATGGTGGTGGTTTACTGGCTGGTACTTGGCTTCATTAACACGAAAGGTGCTTTGGTGCGGACGTTTCTTTGCGTTGTGTTTCTAATATGCTGCTAAACCGTTAGAGAAACGAGTTCCGGCTAGACGCCGCAGCCAGAACCGTTTTTGTCCACGGCGCCCCCCCAGTCTCACGAGCCAGATGAATGCGAAGCAAAGGCACACGACCAGGAGAAGTGACGCAATAATTGTGTGACACTGCTCTTGAATGACGTTGTTACTACTTCTCTTTCGAGGCTGCCAATATCATAAAGCTCCAAAGGTTGTGGCCCAAGGATAAGTAAGCTTGTGTTAAAAACTAGGCATATGGAACGCTACTGGAACGTTGCCATTCACATCGGAAAAGACTGTCAACCGAGCTTCGGTTCAAAGCTGCGGGTGAAACTGTCGTCCGACTTAAAGTCTCACCACAACAGGCAAACGAATTTGTTATCTTATCCGAAATGCACACCGGAAGCAACTGTGAAGGAAGTGAGGATCTTCCTGTGAAATCCTGCAGCCACTCCCCATGCATTGTGCAAACTGACTTATCAAAGGGGCTAATCAATGTCACCGAACGCAACTCTAAGCTACTCGCCGAGAATACCACAAAAAACGGCTAGCGGCCGGGCATGGAACTGTCGGCACTACCTATCATCCTTGCTACAAGTGTCTCGGATCGCTGCTGAGAACCAAAACACTTTGCTGCATGTACACAAAGGCTCAAGGCCTCCACAGCAAAATCGCGGAGCTTCGGTTGCGCCAGGCAACAAACGCTTGGCATCTCATCTCCATAACCGAGACTTAGTTGCACCCAGGGATTACGGATGGCGAGATCGCGATTCAGGGTATGTCCTTGTTCCGATACGATCGTCCCAGCAGGGGAGGTGGGGATATCCCATACTATCGTAAGGACTTACAATGCGAACCACTGGATGATCTGGAGACGTGCATCACTGATTCGCTATGGCGCCGTTTGCATCTCAGACACAACGACAACTGCTTCGTGGCAGTCGTGTAGCGTTCCCCATCGCCCACTCCAGAGATGGATTCCCACCTAATATCATCACTGAGGAAAAGCTTACACCTAACTTACAGCCAGGTTCTTATTTCCGGCCATTACAACGTGCACGACTTGGAAAGCTCGGCATCCCCCAGCGAAACATACAAGGTCGAACTGCAAGACCTTATCGCAAGTATTCTGCTCTACAATCACATCAGCTCACCTACCAGGTACAGAGCTGATAACAAACCATCGGTACTTGACCTCGTCCTTACAAATGAGGAACTCATGATCCACAGGCCATTTATAGACACCCCACTGGGGTTAAGTGATCATGTCACCATACTTTATAACTATGTGTGTTACGCTGAATATCCTGAGGAATACACAGAACTAACACGTACTATCACACATTACATCTTGAACAACCTAGTTGACACGAGCGATTGGATGTTCTTGAAAGGTGGCACACCTGATGTTCGCTGGATTCAGTTTGTTGGACGCCTCAGCAAACTTATCGCAACTGCTTCGGAAACAAAGAGGGTACGCTATACCAATCTTTTGTCTTTCAGCAGAACTGGTTGTCGCAAGCGCACGTCAATAAGGAATGCAGCTTGGCACACTTACAGAGTTCGTCCTTGTCCTGAAACCTGGAACGATTACATGACCCATTGCAACCACCGTATCATGTTTGTCCGTGAGGACAAATTGACTCACCAACCTTTGGCCTGTAAATTTGCCAACAACAAGAAGCTAATATACAAGCATGTTAACACCATCCGGAAAGTGAAGCTCGGTATCTCCTTACTTAACACGTTAGTCGAAGTGGCAGAGAGTGCCGAAGAGGCAGGCAGCGACCTACGAATGCAGTATGCCCCAATCTCCCAAAGAGACATCCGCCAGTGTTACATGCCCACATCCCTATCCCCAACTACAACACACACTAACATCAATTTTACTGACACAGCTGTGTTGAAGAAACTGCTCTCACTACGCACCTACAGTTCGCCCAGAATCGACTATATTCAATCAAGAGCACTGAACGTGGCTGGCCGGGGCATTATCGCATTTCTTCCAAACGTGCTTGGATAAACAAACTGTGTCTACCATGTGGAAACATGGCGTAATCGCTCCAATTTTCAAACGCGGTAATCGCTCGGGACCCGCCAATTTGCGCCCAGTAGTCCTCCTCCCTGTGCTCTCAAAGGTGATGGAGGCAATCACCACTGAGGCTTTAGTAGGCCATTTGGAATGTCACAACATCAAAGCACCTGAACAACATGGTTTCTGCCAGCATCGGTAATGCACTACGAACCTACTGATTGCACGCAGTAGTTGGACGGAAGCGGCCGATACACGCAAAGGGACAGACGTCATTTACCTCGACTTCTCCAAAGCCTTCGACCGACTGGACCACCGCATTCTGCTTCACAGGCTCGAAAGCTATGGAGTTGGTGATCCGGTCCTTGGGTGGATCAGGAATTTCCTGCAGGATCGGCAACTGCAGGTCAGAGTTCGAAGTGCGCTGTCCGATCCGATTTACGTCGAATGTGGAGTTCCACAAGGATCAGTTCTGGGGCCACGTCTGTTTCTCGTGTTCATTAACGAGCTTACGCGTTTGATTGCTTCAGATTTCTTGCTGTTCGCTGACGATGTTAAGATGTGGCGGACGATCGCCGACCCAGCAGATCACGATGCACTTCAGCGAGACCTGGACAGAGCGTATGGGTGGTCACTGCACAATCTGCTCCAGTTCGATTCGGGGAAGTGTAGGGTGGTTCACATTCGCCACTAACCGAACATCACATACAAGCTTGTAGATCATGTCTTGCAAGCAGTCATTCAAGAGCGCGACCTTGGGGTACTAGTTCAGGCTGATTTGGGCTGCTCAGAACAACTGAGAAGGCTTCAAAAACCGGGGACCTACACGTTGCCACACTGCGGAGGGCATTTGGGCGGTTTGATCACTCTATCTGTTCGCAGTTGCTTAAGACCTACGTGCGGCCTTATGTGAAATACGCGATCCAGTTGTGGCAGCCCTGGCACAAACAAGACCTTGCAGCGTTCAAGACACCACAGCAACGAGCCGCGAAGCACCTCAGACGGTTGTTCAATCTTCCTTAACAACTTAAACTAAGGACCCTAAAATTATAGTGTCCGGGACCGGCCCCTACGCGGCGAGGTTATTATTGCCTACCAGATTCTGGGTAATCCCAACCACATCGGCCCTCACCTACTACAACTGAGCCACAACACGGATTTGAGGGGCCACCAGTTCAAGTTAGCCACGCAATACAGTCCGCTAGAATGTGGGCTAAACGCTTACTCTCTACGTCTGTGTCATTCATGGAACGCCCTTCCAAATTACATTGTTTCCGCCCCTAATTTACCTGTGTGTAAAAAACGCCTTGACGTTGCCCTAACCCACCTACACTACGAGATATGGCCTGTGTGTCTCGACAGACGATATAATGCGAAGAACGTTGCATAACCAGAATTAGCCTACACAACTGTGGTGGGCTGTTTGTGCTTGCCTCTGCGTTGACACTGTGGTGAGTCAACCAAGACGGGTTTCATTCTATTCCTTTGTTTTCTATTCATCATGTTGTGTTTCTTTTTTGGCCATCCTACGGGACTTCCTAGGCATCCGTTTTTTGCCCGCAATGTATCATATTTCCATTGATATCTTGATCGACACGCATTATTCATTTCGTTTGATGTAACCCGCTGGAAACAGTGTGAACAGACAATGCGCTAGCGTAACTTTGATGCTTCACCAGCATTCGAATCGTCAACTCGATTGGTCTTTCGACGTTGTACGCAGTGTAAACTCCGTCATTGGTAAGCATGAGGAAGGTGTAAGTATTTAGCACCAAGATCTGAGTTGGCGCAATGAACTACTGTATCTCCACCATTCACAGTCGATCAGCTTGTTTCTATCAGAGCTGAGCTCCACAATATACGGAAACGTACCAGGTGCACAAAATTATCCCATTTCGGTGATTCATACAATATTCCCATCGTATTTGTGGAACTCGGCAGACAACTCATTGACATTGTTGAACACGTACAATCTAACCATGAGCTATGGCAGCGTGCCAGCCCGGTGGCAAGAACCCACTTTTGTGTTGTGAGTAAAGCAGGCTCCTATTGCAGGCTAAGCTTTATCGCCCATTAAGTCATAGCTCTATTCTAGCAAAAATGATGGAGAAATGTTGGAGCTAGAACAGTAGAATTAGTGCTGTCAAGAAAGCTACTATAAAACACTCATCAAGGCTTCTTGAACACTCGGTTGGGCCTAACGTGTCATTTAGAATTTCTAAACCATCTAACTGTCTCGCATAATGTTGGTGCTCCGGAGAATCTAAGTTACCTTGACATGCATAAGGTATTTGATCCGGTGTCTCATGGAAAATTAATATCTAAAATAATGTCGCGGTGCAAATTATACAAATTGAACGCATGTGGTACTGGTACAAGATCACACTCTAAGCCTGCAGCTGTCACACCAGCATTTTAACACTATCCTTGAGCCGCTACTGTGCTTAACATATGTTAGCGATATCCTCGACGTAGTAAAGTTCAGTTACACCATACCTACGTGATGACGTCAAAATTGCATACACTTTCCTTCCGGGTGCCTCCAACGATGTTGTTAACATGACCCAACCCGACCTATATGCGCTCTAAACCCGATACTCTTTCCTACCGACAAGAATTATGCAAGGTCCTAAAATTCGATTTATCTCATAGTTGCCTCATCATTGACGGCAAACCAATAAATCTGTCTTACGATACGGTATCTTGGATTACGATATTCCTGCACGTTTGACTTCTGTGGAAAAATAGGTTATATTATCAAGAGAGCAAGACAAAGCTTTGAAGTGCTATTTGGGAAATTTTATCTACAACAGTCTCACCTACTAAGCCCACGATGACACATTGATCAACAGTGTAAAGGAGTTCAAAAGAGCTCAAACGAAATGCAGTGGAACAAGTGCAGAGAACATAAATAAAGGCTTTTTACCTCATCATCATCATCACCATCATCATCATCATCGTCATCATCATCATCATCATCATCATCATCATCATCATCATCATCATCATCATCATCATCATCATCATCATCATCATCATCATCATCATCATCATCATCATCATCATCATCATCATCATCATCATCATCATCATCATCATCATCATCATCATCATCATCATCATCATCATCATCATCATCATCATCATCATCATCATCATCATCATCATCATCATCATCATCATCATCATCATCATCATCATCATCATCATCATCATCATCATCATCATCATCATCATCATCATCATCATCATCATCATCATCATCATCATCATCATCATCATCATCATCATCATCATCATCATCATCATCATCATCATCATCATCATCATCATCATCATCATCATCATCATCATCATCATCATCATCATCATCATCATCATCATCATCATCATCATCATCATCATCATCATCATCATCATCATCATCATCATCATCATCATCATCATCATCATCATCATCATCATCATCATCATCATCATCATCATCATCATCATCATCATCATCATCATCATCATCATCATCATCATCATCATCATCATCATCATCATCATCATCATCATCATCATCATCATCATCATCATCATCATCATCATCATCATCATCATCATCATCATCATCATCATCATCATCATCATCATCATCATCATCATCATCATCATCATCATCATCATCATCATCATCATCATCATCATCATCATCATCATCATCATCATCATCATCATCATCATCATCATCATCATCATCACCAGTGCCAGTAGACATAAGTTGAATTTATGATGCCCACGTCAGCAATTTCGCTGAAATACAAACGCTGAGAATATTGGGTATTGAAAATAGAGCTATTTGATATGCATCTGTGTTTGTCCATCTTAGGTGAGGCACGTGTGCGGAAGCACGACAATAATTCCTGCGCGTTCGCAGCATATTACGGCTACTCCGCAGACTGTTCAGTGGCGATGAGCTCTTTAATTCGAAGACCCACAAATTGGGTGTGTAAGAATTGCTTGAATACGAACATCGATTTCGCCTCGACTATTTTCTCGAGGAATTGTTCCTACATTTAACCACACGCTGCTCGCAGTGAAGAAGGTGAGCTGTCTGCTTTAGGTCCGGTACCACAAGCTTGTACCCGTGGCCGCGATAGTACTTGGTGCGCGCGTGCAGCAATGGGGTAGTGACCCAGATGCAATATTCCGTGCATCATTATGAAGTCCACTCGAAACCGACGATATCACAGGGTGTACAGTCCTAGCCGTCTGCATCAGACTTCGCACGACAAAACCTCATACATTGGAGATGAGCCTGGTACCTACATGCTGAACTCGTTTCAGTCTGTGCATGTCGCCACGGGCGATCGGCCAAGGTATGAGAATAGCAAGAAATAAAACATTACAGAATACGATATAAAAACAATTGGCCGTGAGATGGCGGTTTGAGAGGGAAGGAGAGGTGGCGGGAGAGACAAAGAAGCCCAACAAACAAACGCATTTGAGGCCGGCTCCTCGCCATGTGAACAAGTGCATCCAACCAAGAGTGTTCGTCGTCTTACGGACTCCAACTCGGCAGTCGAGTGGTACCAACTGACGCCAAGTTCGAAGTGAGTGTTTTCATTCCTCTTAACGAAGTTACCGGTTGGCCTCCCCCTTACCCCATTTACATCTTGGTCCAGCAAGAAACGCGTGTCGCCGGTGTCGGCGGGCCGGCATCTAGGTAAATAACGGCGCTGAGCAATTCATCCTTCTTCCTTCATCAAATGCGAAACGCCTAACATTCTCATGGCCCCCGCGCTCTTCCCACCCACACAAGAGCTAAGTTACGAAGTCGGTGTCTGTCGATCTGATGGGTCAACTTTGACAACCGTACAAGAGTACTGAACATAAATTTGCTTTGGAAACTCTGCTTTTCAGGGTATTGTGGTGTTGCTACAGGTGGCGAATGGTAGCAAATGTTTCTCAAGCTTTGATATACGCTGCTGAGTACGTTCGCTTGTTGGTACCGATTAGGATATTGTCATTGGCGCATCGGCAACGTCATTTTGTCATGAACGTTCACGCTACCAACTATGCGCACACAGCATTTTGTAACAATTACATATTACTCGGGAAAACCATCTACTTTCCTAATGGGAACACCGATCCACAGAGCCGAAGGCACTTTACCGTTGGGGCACACGAATACGGTTGGTAGCAATAATTATGGCGGTGTCTCAACAACGCGTTTTTTGAAGACGTGATCAATCCGGATCGATACCCATGAAGCTGGCTTTCATGGGTACCAGCAAGTCTATGGAGAGTGACAGCGACGAGTAATTTAGAGGCAACTGAGATCAAGCTGATCCCACATTGCGAAGGTAAGCCTCAATTGAAATTTGGTACCATAAAAGAGCTGAAGACTGTTTCACTAGCAACTTATGGAGATCACCCACAAGAATAGGTCCCTGTTATATCTCTTGCTTAATAGTACAGACAAAACTGACGCAGCTTAGAACCTTCATTCGCACATGCGGAAATTACCACTGAACAAGGCAATTTGGCCCACTTTTAAACATTCTTGCTCGAAACCGATCGATTTTCGCGTGCCGTTTCCTTCACTGTAAGTTTGGTGGCAGCTGACGCAAGTGATCTCTCTAACAGTCCCCGCGAATATGAATAGAACTGGAAGGGTCTCATACTGCGACTGTATTTAGCTTCAACCGTACGATCTCACGTTCGATTGCTGCGCCTGAAGGCGGATCCAAGGGGCAGACCCAGGGAGAGGAGTGATCGATGCCCGAAAAGGAAGGTGATAACTGATTCAATTCAATTCCAGAAAGCTATAAGCACGCAGGAGTGCATCTTCAGCTGTTAAACACAAGCCATCTGCATTGTGAAAAGAATAAAATTTAAAATTGAATACACAATGGAACAAGTAGACTAATAAGTGGCAAAGACAACAATATCATTACAATGCGAAGTTAGTTGTGAGCTCCAGAATAACTGAGGTCTGATAACATAAAATCGCGCCAAATATAGAATTACGGATGAGTAGTAAGCCGTTGTGCGAGCACAAATAGACCTATGCTTTTGTTTGGTTGAGGAAGTTGCTACATAGTGTACTATGAAGAGCGTGACTGGCATCGGTGAGTATTTTTGAAGCAAGCCTTTGGCGTAAACTGGTATGAAGTCGGCTTTAGAATGATACTACATAGAGGCAGTTGCACCAATGACCTACTACTAGGATTTTGAAATGCTTCCTTAAGAAACCAGCAAATATCCCAGGAGCGCAATAAGATGCGAGCAGTAGCAGTATTATATAGTTGGGAACAGAGGACGATCGCAAACGAGCAGCGTAAAAGGAAAGCCTTCACACTTTATGAAAATCCCAATAATGTGGAGTGACCAAGAAAGATCATATCTGAGTGTGACACCTAGACACATCACAGACTCGGTGGAGTGCAGCCTTCTGCCATCTTTGTGGAGTTCAGGGCAATCCTTAGGAAGTTGCTGATAACGACGGCCTTTGTTATGGAAAATAGACACTCGTGCTGCAAATCGAGCGACAAATTTTGGCACATCCTTTCAAGTGATAACTGATCGCGATGTGACCAGTTTGTGTCCATGTAGAAACGAGTATTGTCTACGGATTTATAAAGCTCTCACTATTTGATAAGCGCATGATAGCTCACTAATTCAGTAGGCTTGCATATTAATCCTGAAACTGGTAACTGCTGAATAATGGGAGGTCCAGATGGAATCTTTAATAGAAGAAGCTTCAAATAGATATAACAACCTGAACGAAGATTAGACGAAGTAAGACTAATTCACTCGTTGCCTAGATGAAGTTAGTAGCAACGTTGCGATCATCGCAACCGCAATTTCCCGGCCGGTTGGGCTTAGATATGCCAATGAGCCATCTTCATGCTATGGGCCCCTGGTATTAAATTGCGATTCGTCCATTCGAACACATCATGTGACCCAGTGAATGCCCTAATTGACTATTACGATGGAACAACTTCCACGTGCGATTGAGCTATCAGTGTCCGTGATTGGCGTGGTCGGGAACGCAATTTCGTTGATTTTTCTTTCAAAAATGCTTAGCAGTTTGACGCGAAACGCTCGAAAGCTTTTGTACATCCTCATAGTCCAAAATGTCATCGATATTGTTGCATGTCTCTTTTACTTAACCAGCGCATTGGAACTTGAAAAGTATGATGCGTCGGAAGTCGTTTGTCGAATTATAAACACGAGAGCCCTGTTTTGGCTATTCGTCAATTACCGGGGATATGTGAATTCATACGGCGCATTGTGGCAACATGCGCGGATCGTTTATCCGTTTTGGAGCACGGTGTTGAACTCCAAGGCGGGATGTGTATTCATATTCGCACTCGCCTCAGCAATGAACGCATTGCAGACCCTGCCATTCACTGGACTAAAAGGTCGGTTAGCAGAGGAGGATTTGTGCTTAACTACATATACAGAAAGCCGAACAGGAAGGTTTGCTGGATTGTACAGCTTTGCCACCTTGTGCTCCAGCATTTTTCGATTGCCGTTTCCATTCATGGTCACCTTTTTATCCCTAACTCACCTCATGGAAGTGTTGACTGATTGTGAGGGAGAAGTGTATGGACGTATGAAGAAAGAAGTCCGAATTTCGTGCCTGCTAGATGCTACGTTTTACGCTATATGCCTCTTTCCTCACGAAGTGCTGTTGCTAACAAAGATCATCGTGGACGTCGGAGATGTTCAATTGAGCTCGTATCTATATCGCATGAGCACATTGTTTGCACTTTGTTATCCGGCGCTGTGCCCATTTTTAGCGATCGGTTTGAGGACGTCTAGTTACAGACCAATGATAGAGGCCGTCCTTCGTCCAACGGATTACCAGAAATTGGCAAAACTAGCCCAGATGTGGAAAAAATAATGATCAGCCCTAATCGTATTAACTGTAAAATTCTGATCAAAATTATTGGATAAAATGTGCCCAAGCAAATTGAAATATCTGCAATGATGGGAGCGGGAGTAGTCAGAACAAAGTCCCTGCAACCACTGGACAGTATGGTGATCCGGAACCAAACCAGACAGCACAGGCAGGATGAGCAACGGTGCTGGGTAAGGTAGGAGAGGTGGGGAAAAGTTCGCGTTCCATATCTCAACCTAACTGATTCGAGTAATTGAATGAGCACTAATTTGTGTGGGAATGGAGAACACTTTCGTGTTCGTTAGGTACCGATACTAATTGCAGTAAGGTTTCAAAGTATCGCACGCTAAAGAGCAAAAACTGCTCGGAGCAGTTTAGGATGTTTCCGGATGATTTGCGGTTGAGAGAAAAATACATACCCTGAACCAACACTCCGACCTAGCAGCCGATTAGCTGATCAGAGCGGCGTTTGCTACACCCCATGACATACATACTAATGATCGCTTAAAAGAGGAGGGTCGCAAGTTCCAGTTCGTTACTGTGTAGAGGCAATGCACACTGCGAATGGACTTCAAAAGAGCCAAACGGTCGTCCAGTGGCTGGATAGCACCGTAGTCGAAAAAATGGATTCTGACCAGAGAGTGACACTATTGGCAAGTAGTTCACAGGGTGCGTATAGCAGAGATGAAGTACAATTGGAGTTGATTCAAATTCCAATAGATATCGTCACCTACCGAAACATCGTCAATAAATGCAGAAAATGCTGACGAGTAGGATTCAGCCAAAGTCATCAACCTGGAAGAGGAACTTTAGATAATTCCACTGTTCAGCCCTGTAAATAGTCCAGTAATTCAGTGCAGCCCAAAATTGCAGATGACTCGAAAGTGCCTGCATCAAGCCCAATAGTTATTCAGCAGAGCTTGAATGTGCTGCAACGGTTTGCAAGTTGCGAAGCTGATGCATATATATATATATATATATATATATATATATATATATATATATATAATGGTATGATCAGAAGTCAGGGTAAGCGAGCATAGATTTTCGATACTTCATCATCAGGCCTATACAATCATATGCAAAGCGAAATCTGCAGACAGACATTACAAGTCGTTACTCCTAGAGCGAGTTAATTGGATGCCGACAGTGCTGCCTGTTAAGCCACGACAACCGATAGCGTGTGACCTCGTGGGTCAGAGGTCACCGGCCGTTTGGGCCAGGGTAGTCCCAAACCGTTAGCTAGCTACTTCTGAACACATAGCTCCGCTTCCTACAGCCGGATCGCAATTGCTTCAACGGCTTCTAGTAGTCACTTGCGGACGTAGTTCGAGCGGTTCTTTGGGGTTTGATAGATAATTCTGAACGAATCAGTGAACTTTGTGGCGTGACCTGTATCGGCTAAGTGCGCGGCTGTTGAAGGGTCGGCTGTCTT
The DNA here is from genome assembly GCA_944474145.2 of Dicrocoelium dendriticum. NCBI lineage: Eukaryota > Metazoa > Platyhelminthes > Trematoda > Plagiorchiida > Dicrocoeliidae > Dicrocoelium > Dicrocoelium dendriticum. Next base: position 95,326,604 of record OX104064.1, on the reverse strand, counting down.
TCCGCTTCCAGCTCTAAGCTCGACTGCGTGGTGTACCTTCACTCTCTCAAATAGACGCCTTGTCGTAGGACCAATGTATTCCGCTCCCCATGAAATGAGTAGTACACATTTACTTGGTGTGGACAGGTCTCTTATCCTTTGAGTTCAGATAGAATTTCCGTCGCAACCTTGCCCTTGTATGGCAGCTGCAGAAAGATTGGCTAACCTTCTACTGTCAACACTTCAGGCTGTTTCTTCTAATGTTTCATGTTGGCTCTGATGAAGTTCTCCGGATAGCCATTCTCCCTTTACACTAAGTGTAAGCACATTAACTGCTTCGGAAGCACGACCATGGAAGATGAGCTGCGCTATATTGCAGTTAGGTATCAGTCATTGTGGACCACTGCCGTCGCTCATGACACAGTAGCATAAGTCGCTGACTCGCAAGGGTAAGGTCATAGTTTCGAATCCGGTAGGATTCTGCGGGTGCGAGCTACTGACGAGTCCAATAGGACGAAACAGCTGTCTAGGGCTCTGCTGGATGGGTGGTGGCTGTCCCTCTAAGTCTAACTGCGATGAACCTTCACAAAATAAGCAATAAATCTCCAAGTACTTAATCCTGAATTTATGTGTTTGTAACTATGCATTGGCTGGAGAGACTATGGTGCGCTGCGCCTTGTGGTGCCTAGATCCTGACGGATGGTCGACCCACCGCTGCTACTGTTGTGCCATGGGTTCATGTCATAGACGCACCCCGTGGCGATCGCTGGGGTGAAGTTGAGTTACGCCCTTCTCCTAGTTAAGAGCCAGGACACCAATCCGCATGAGTCAGTGAACCGATCATGTGGTAGACTGGCTGCCTTACGGGGGTATATTTAATCGATGCTTTTGCTGCGGACTCGAGACGTTCTCCTGTCAGGTGTGGGCGCCCTGCCAGTATCCTAGTCCATCCTCTTCGGAGGTTAGGAACTGGTAGATGGCTCTCGTCCCGTAAAACCTAGCCATGGAAGACAACAGGTCTACGAGTTATAAGCCAACCACTCAATTGGCGTAGAGCACGAGCGCCACGCATTGTCCCTGACGTTGGGAGGGCACCTCCGGTTGCTCAATGGTTTGCTACTGCCCGCCTCAAACCACACAGCCCCTGGTCGAATTGTTGTAAACCCGCCAAAACCCTCCTGCACCTGGCCGAGGTCGCAGGTGTATATTTTACTATGGTCGCAAAACACATATGAATTGTTCCAGAACTACAAAGACTGCGTGTGACGGACCTCAGGCAGATACAAATGGGTCTCTGCAATCACACTCACTAGCTAGATCTGTTCCTCACTGACTTTTGGGTCAGAGTGTTGATTCAAAGGCTCCGAACGGTGTCCCTCAAGCAAACCTCCGAAGCACAACCCCACCGCCCGTGCGACTGCCTACCAATGAAATTGTATACCTGCACGCAGAGCACTCAACATCGCGTGCTGGAACGTGCGCCCACCACTGGATTGGAACTAGAGTGAGGTCCCGAGCGAAGCATTTGCACTAGTCGCGATGGAACTGGCGCGCTACAACATCCATATTGCGGCGCCCAGTGAGACCAGCATTGCTGAGCAAGGTAAGTTGCATGAAGCAGGTGCTGGCTATACGTTCTACTGGGTGGGCAACGCAACTCCATCCACATGTTAACATGGGGTGGGATTGGCAATATCCCATCGCCTAAATGTCCAGCAGGTAGGTACACCAACTGGCACCAGCGCGCGACTGGTGACTGTTTGCCTACGACTCAGAAGAGGTAAGTTTGCCACTTTTATAAGCACGTACGGTCCGACCATGTGTCATTCTGACGACACGCGTGATCAATTCTACACGCAGCTATCCTCCGTGATACGGTCTGTGCCGAGGAGCAACCGACTATTCCTGCTGGGTGATTTCAACGCGAGCGTTGGGCGTGATACATCGGTGTGGACAGATGGCATGGCATTGGTTCAGCGAATGCGAACGGTGACAGGCTGCTCTCACTGTGTGCCACTCACGGCCTGACGATCACGAACACTCGGTTTGCACTGAGTGCGAGTGATACAGCAACTTGGACGTTCCTACGCAGTGGTCACACTCGCCTGCTCGAGCATGTCATCGAACATCAGCGTGACATGCCGCGAGTGCGCATGGCACATGTACTGTGTGGAGTTGAGTGTGGCACTGATCACAAGTTGGTGTGGACTAAACTGTACATATATTTTCGTAAATCTATGAATTGCACACCCGCCGTGAATCGGCGTAAATTTAACATTCTCTCCCTCGGTACGGTAGAGAAGCGTATTAAAATGGAAAAGGTGATGGCTGCACGCCTGTGTGATGTGGAATGCATAGCCGCAGTGGACGGCCTGTGGCACCACATTCGTGACCAGGTGACAGCTGCTGTCAAGGAAACCATCGGGCGCGCCAACTGTAAGCGGCCTGATTGGTTTGATGAGAACAGTGCGACGATACATGCATTGCTGATTGAAAAGAATGCAGAATTTGCTGCACATGTGAAAAACCCCAGCGACTTGGGAAAGAAGGATCAGTTTCGCAACGGACTCGAGAGCTCCGTCGCGTTAAAAATGCATGGTGGACGGAGAAGGCGAAGCAGATGGAATGCTACGCCGCATGCCGCCAACACAAGGAATTCTTTGACTCCTTGAAGGCGGTGTATAGACGGAGGTTGGAGCCGCTGACGACGTTGATCGATGGTAGTTCAGGCGCTACCTGAAGACAGAGTGCAGACATACTGCAGATCTGGTGAAAACACTTTAACAGTCTCTTGAACAACCGTTCAGAGATTGACCGGCCTACTTTGAACTGCCTGAAGCAGCGCGATGTAAAGGTGAGTTTGGCTGACACGTCGACACAGGATGAGACACAGAGAGCACTTGCTCAGCTGCGAAACGGCAAGTGTGCCGGGGCCGACGGGATCCCGCCTGAAGTATTAACACGGCGGACCTGCGTTGGTGAGTGCCCTGCATCACCTGATGCAACGCGAGAGGATTGAGGAGGAGGTGCCATCTGAGCTGAAGGATGTCCTTGTGCTATCACGCTACAAGGGTAAAGGGAGTAAGCAATGTTGCACAAATTATCGTGACGTCAACTTTCTGAGGTGTGTGGGCAAAGTGATTGCCCGACTCATGCTCAACCACCTCATCAATCAGGTTGTGGAAACGAACATGGCGGAAGAGCAGTGTGGATTCCGTTCGGGTCTCAGCATCATAGATATGGTGTTTGCGCTCCTCAGTTGCAGGAGACGTGCAGAGAAAGACACCAGCCATGGTACTCGCTTTTTGTTGATTTCACCAAGGCCTTTGATACGGTGAACCGCGAGGCATTGTCGCTGGTGTTGCGTAAGTTTGGCTGTCCGAATAAGCTTGTAGGTTTAATTGAATGTCTGCACAATGACATGCGGGCACGAGTGCAGCTGAGTGGAGAGACCTCGGATGACTTTGCAGTTGTTTCTGGTGTGAAGCAAGGCTGTGTCTTAGCTTCGGCCCTGTTTACTATTTATCTTCACGCCATGATGTCTTATGCTTATGATGCGGCTTGTAATTAAGGTGTTAGTGTGGACCACCGTTTTGATGGTGGGTTGCTGAACATCCGTCGTTTCGGTGGGAGAACGCTACTCTGTGAGACAACTATCCGTATGTTGCTGTTTGCTGACGACTGTGCGTTGTTTTCACACAGCGCGGATGAGTTGCAGCACATGACTAGTGCTCTGGGTTCCACTTCCGCCAAATTCGGGATCACCAACAACAAAAGCAAAACTGTCTGCCTCTTTCAGTCTTCACCGAAGGTGCAATCTGCAATACTGCCGCGAATCAGTATTGGTGCTGAAGTGTTGGAAACCACCTTCCACTTCCGCTACCTTGTAAGTGTTGTGTCGACTGATCAGCAACTACACAATGAGCTTCGTATCCGCGTATCGAAGGCAGCGCCGACATTCGGGAAGCTTGAGTACCGAGTGTGGAACAAGCACCAGCTTACCGCCGGCACGAAGCTGATGGTGTACAAATCCATAGTGTTATCCGCTCTTCTATACGGCAGTGAAACGTGGACGACGTACTGGCGGGATGTGCGATATCTCGAGCGGTTCCATCAACAGTGTCTGCGACTGATTCTGCGCATCGGTTGGTGCGACAGAGTTGCCGACACGGAAGTGTTGCACCAAGGTGGAACCTATGCAGTGGACTGCATACTTTTGCTGAGACACCTTAGGTGGCTCGGTCATGTGTGACGCATGGATTTGAGGCGGATACCGAAGCAACTATTATATGGTCAGTTGAGTATTGGGAAGCGGCATGTGGGGAATCGTAGGTTCGTTACCAGGACATAATCAAAGTGAGCCTATGACGTTCTTATGTTGATTTCAGGTCATTGGAATCTAAGGTGGTTGATCAGCGTGCATAGCGCGGTCTGATCACGAAGGCGGTTGCCGAGGTGCAAGAGAAATCTCTCGTGCATGCAGTGAAGAAGCGGCAGTCGCCGATAAGGTGTACTCCATCGACGTCGAGCATGTGGTGCTGCAACACATGCGGTCGCGAGTGTCTGAGTCAGGCAGGCTTAGAGAGCCATGTGCGAGGCCACTCGGGACCAGTATCGAAACGACGACGTGTCCTGCTGAGAAAGTAAGCAGAACCGGCGCAGCGTTTGCAGGTACGCTGTATCTGATTTACTAACCGCATGCTTGCGTCCTGAGTTTGCTTATTTCAGGTAGTGGGATTTTTTATCGTGTCTCAATGCATATCATTATTTTTTTTACCTCATCTTAAGCTTTACGTAAAAGTGCGCATGTTGCTTAAGCTAATTGTGGTTAAGTACGCTAAGATTTTCGCATTTGTGGCATTAAAATAATATATTTACTGATGTCTTGAACTTATCGCGGATTTGATCGTAACCAATTTATTACGTATGCTCTTTTATACGAGATATATTATTTGTTATTCTCATTTCAAGTGATTGGCTGTTGTTTGGCATCCTCGGTGTGGCTGCGCTTGATGTGCATGTTGACAAGGTGCCTACCTGTCTATTAACCACTAACTCGTCCATACTGGCTCCAGGAGATAATTGGCCGTCGCTGGACGGGACGGGGTGCACGGTCATTATGGCCGTGTTAGGCTCGAAGAGTGGTTCCATGTACTCAGTTTGGGAAGGACTACGGTCCAGTCACGGCCTTATGTGTGTTTGATTCCTAAATAGAGCGTGTTTGCCTGTGAAGGAGTGTAGGCCGACTCCGTTGATGAAACGTGGCGCCAACCCGCCTGCCCCCCGGTCTTATTCCTTCGGGTTTCCACCGAATATGGGGTGTGTTGGTGAAACTGTGGGTGGGGCAGCGCAAGCCAACCATGGTCCCTCTGTAGGCGCAGGCGTCCTGTGACTGTCTCCGTGGAGGCCTCAGTGACAGGCAAATCCGGAATCGGATGCCGCCAACCATATATGCAGGAGTGTGTGTTAAAAGCGGTTTTGAGTGGATTTGTTAATGCGACTCTGGAGTTGTGATTTCGAATAATATAGGTAGAACTTCGTCACATCTAGACTCACTCAGACAGTCGTCACACGCCCGGAAAAGCACTGTACACACGTTTCAACCTTTCGCCAATCGTCAGCAGTGCGCATTCCATCGGACATTGGTAGGGCTCGAACTCGTAACTCGACTCTTGCCAGTCCTTGGTTGAGACCACTGAGCTACGGGGGACGGCAACGACCATGGTATATAAGGTTGATTCCGATTTCCATTATTTATTACCATAATTGGCGTCGCGAACAAACATTTCACCAGAAACTGTGCAATCTAGATAATCTAAATATTCATTCTAACTCTCGCGATACCGAGGAATACATGGAAAATTTTGAGATCTGGCGCATCACAAGAAAAGATCTGGAGAAGTTGTCGTTTTCCGTCCACCGAGTTCATTAGAAAATGATGCGCTAAAGCGTTACTGCCCAAATATGTTCAGCCAGAAAATTTCGAAGCAGCAGTAAGAGAAAAATTGCATATCCTTATACGCATATGTGATCAGGATATAAGCGCTTTTATCACCAAACTAGCAACGCAGGCTGCATGCTTCAGTTTTGGTGATCATTTGCAGACCCAACTTCGTACCCGCTTGACTGTTGGAACCAACTTGCTGAAGCTGCAGAAAAAGTCACTCCTTCTGCTTGCGCCGGCAGTGAACAGCAGGAAGATGTGAAAGCAGCACATTGATACAACCCCCGCGGCAAACTGAAGCCTAGTTAGGAGAAACCGCGGAATTTTAATACGCTAGCTACATAGAAAGAGCGCAGTAACCAACGTTATTTTTCTGGCTGAAGACATTGGAAAAACTGTAAGTCATGTGACAATGACCATTCGCAACTGACGTGCAAGTTCCGTAACCACCAGTGTCATAAATGCGATAAGATAGATCATCTTCAGTCTTTCTATAGCATAAAATCACTGAGTAACGGGAGTGCCCTTCAGCTGTCATAGACGATGTGTGGCGCTCGTGCTCTATGCCAATCGAACTGTGAGCCTAAAAGCTGTGAACCTGTTCCCTCTCATGGTTAGGGTTTAAAGAATTAGTAAAACAGTGGGTCCCCTTCAGCCATTTCGTTAAGGCAGAGAGAAGACAGAGGTTGCGATATGTCAACATTTCGATTGCTCTCTTCAGTCGCAAACACAATACGTTCAGAAACACACAAGGGATTATATACATGGAAAAAAGAGCACCACCAATCAAAATGTCACAGACAAGACCATGGCAACCGAATTGATTGCCTCAAGAGTTTCTGTGCACATTGCACAGGCTGATAAGCCTTACTTAACAACGCCTCACTAATTGCGATTGTCTCTACAAGGTCACGGCGTGCTTGTCGTGTTTCACCGTTTGCGATTTTCTTCACTGAAATCCTGGTTTGAGAACAATAGTTGAATAACACTGCGCAGAAAATTTGGCTTTTGTCACTTTTCTTGTGATCCAAAAGGACTTGGAAGTGCTAAATTACCTATACGGTTCTCTGCCGTGTATAGTAGTGCATGCAAACCACGTTCATCCTACCCATCCTATCCAAATACTTTCGCTCAAGTATTTTCTACTGCTGCTAAAGACTGACTGTTACATTGGATCCGGCGTTTTTACTTTGTGGCATCAAGATACTGCAGTCTGCTGCAGCACTTTTCCTGACTGACTCGACTTTGAATCGCCTGGCTCGTATTCCAGTCACAACCAAATCCTTCCTGACGTCCCTACGGTCCGCCTTTCCACATCTAGCCCTTCTACCAGCAAGTGAACCAGGGCTTTCGACTCTTCGACTTTTGGGCTGCTATCTTTGCTGCTGCATACTTGAACCTACCCGCCACAAAGGCTTCTTGTCTTCCGTGAGTTTGTTCTTTGCTGTTTTCTCCTGCATCTGCTTACTCGTTTCGCTTTTTGCTTATTCTTGGTTCCACCTTCCAAATAACTGTGGCTCTTGATACTAACGATAAATGTGGCGAGCACAGTTGTGGCACTGCAGTCACGGAAGGCATACAGTGTGACCGATGTTTACTATGGTATCATAGCACCTGCTCTAGGTTAGACCATTCGTCCATTGATCTGTACACCCAGCATCCCCAACTGAAGTGGATCTGTTTTCACTGTGTGTGCCTAGCTGATACTTGTGCTCGCTTATTACGCGAGCAGCTTGCTGCTCCTCCACAGTTGCCTGATGTTCAGAGGGTAGCTGACGCGAAGTATCTGCAGCGGCTCTCCACCGCAGAAAAAGTGATCAGCGACCAGGCTTTGCTCATAGATGCACTGCGAGTGAAGATTGACGAATTGCGCGATTCTTTAAATAGCTACGCTCGGAGTGCGGAGATTGCCATGGGCAAGCAAAGAAATGTTCTTATCTACAATCGGGAGAAGCCGGTGATACACGAGGCAAAGACTCGACGAGACCTGGACAGGAGACGAATACACGACATCCTGCGCATAGCCGGGATACCTTTAAACGTCGGTATCAAAAGGGTGCCTCGTGTAGGTAGCTGGAGAGAGACTGGTCCACTGCGTCAGCTAGGATTTGCTAGGCCGATTCTGGTTGAATTTAGGAACCCTGTTTATCGTGATCAAATGCTTAACCGAGCCGGCTTAATCGAGAGTTAGACCAATGACCGGTATCAGGTGGCCCCGGACACACTTAGCTCACAAGCCAAGGTCCCGCGGGTATGTCAGTCGGAAGATACTAATAACCGCTTGGCTGGCGTGTCTGCGACCTTGGTTAAGGGTGCTCCTTTACGTGATCCCCGCATTGCATCAGTGCCTACCAGAGATGATTGTCCCACTGCAGCGGAGGTTGTTCCTTCGAACTACCACACCACAAATTCAGTATCAGATACAGGTACCGCGAAAGGTGCTTCCTCACAAGTTAGTTCATCCGGAGGTACTTACAGCCGAGTGATTGTATACCCTGCATCTCCGGTCGCTGGGGTCAGAGTCAGTCAGCAACATGCCACGATTACACCAAAAGGAACTGGGTGGGACTGCACTCCTACCACAGCGGCAGTTGTCTGCTCGAGTCCTCAAACAATGCAGGTTGCAAGGGGAATAAGTTGCGAGTTACATGTGACAACGACCAAAGTTTCACTGGACGGAAGTACGACTTCCAGCTTGTTACCCGGGGAAAGTTGCGGGGTTGCGGACATGAGCTTACAGGTGGCGCATCCAGGATTATTTGATGCCACTCGCATAATGTCAGCTGCTCCGGAACTCAAGGACACTATGTGCATCTCGCTGATCGGTTTGGGAAACCAACGCTGTGAATCTCCCAAGGCTGACCTTGCAGGAAATTCGAAAGGCAGCGTTGCTAGACCTTCTAAGTTAAAGAGAAAGAAGCAAGTTGGTCGTTTACGAAACAACTCAAATCGGACGGAACCTGACAAGGTTTCTGCTCGTGTTGACCTACAAGAGCCTAATCTTGACCCAGCATTGCAGGCGGCGAACGATAATGACGCGGCGTCAAAAAACGGGTTGTCCCCTCGGGTGCTGCGCCCGAGGGGAAACAACCGCGTCAAGCAGGACTAATTGTATGGTATACCAATTGCTGCAGTGTGAGGAACAAATGGGGAGAGATGGTGAGGCGCTGCGGATGTGCTGATGTTGTTGCCTTGACAGAGACGTGGCTTTCTCCGAGTGACTTTTTTTTTTTTCTGCTGGTAGATTTCGTGAGTTACCGAGTAGATAGGCCTGATCACCACACTGGCGGGGGAGCACTATTGCTTATAAAGCGCCAGTATGGTCATTGGGAGGCTCCGTTTATGATGAGTAATACGAACGTTCAAGTGGTGTCTTGTTACTTAAGGATGATGGGCAGGTTGGAGATCTTTATATGTGTCTACCGCAGTCCATCGTCCACACGAGAGGAGGACAAAGAGCTCAGTGCACTATTGAGGCGCGCAGTGGTTGCTGCGCCTAATTTCCTAATAGTTGGTGATCTTAACCTTCCTCATGCAGATTGGCAAGGCACGGCAAACAGAGCGGATACCTTGGAACAGGAACTGGTTGACTGGATGCATGAGAATGCACTTGAACAATACATCAATATACCGACCAGGAGCCGAATCGGGAGTGCCCCCTCCACGTTGGATGTTGCCATCGCCAAACACGGTCGTTTCGCAGAGCTACAAGTGGAAGCACCTTTAGGTAGGAGTGATCACTGCGTCCTCACTTTCTGCCTAAATACATTGAAGCCTGCACGACATCCTCGCCTCGTGAGAAATTTCAGCCGCATTGACCACATGAAATTGAGGGATAGAGCCCTCCAGGTCAATTGGATCCCTGACCAGGAACAGGCATCTTTGGAACAAAGGTGGTCTGTGCTTAAAACTGGTTTAGTACAACTACTGAATGAGTTTGCTCCTCTTCGTCCTGCGAGACACTTCAGCAAGCCTCGGTGGTGGCGGAGGAGAATTGATAGAGCTCTAAAGAGACGAAATGAGAAGTGGAAAAAATTCATTGAGGCCAGGGGCTTTCGTCGATGGCTACAGTACACAAAAAGCCGGAATACGGCTATCAAGATGCAACGGCAGGCTAAATACTCTTATGAGCTTCGGCTGGCCCGGTATGCGAAAACAAATCCAAAGTGTTACTACGGCTATGTTCAGTCTAAAGCCTCCCTAAGAGAGGATGTTGGGTGTCTAATTATGGAAGATGGCAGCCAGGCTGTGGAAGTCAGAGATAAAGCTGAAATGCTGCTAAGAGTCTTTCAGAATCTGCATAGGAGCGACAATGGATGTGCTGCACCATCGCAGCCACACTGTGTCAGCAGTTATATAATGCAGGACATCGTGCTGACTGCGCAAGAGGTCTTTACTGTGATGACTAACTTGAATCCCTTCAAATCAGCCGGTCCTGACGATGTACATCCGGCAATAGTCGAGCCACTAGCTGACATCCTTCAACATCCTGTTCTGGAGCTGTTCAACTTGTCGCTCCAGGAATGCAAGTTGCCACGAGACTGGAAGGAAGCAGCCATAGTTGCGATTCACAAAAGTGGCTCCAAATCGGAGCCCCTTAACTACAGACCCATCAGTCTAACCTGTGTTCTGCTCAAGTGTTTAGAGAAGCTTATAAGAAACCGGATTTGTGAACATTTGGCGGAACACAGTCTACTTAGAGCAGAGAAGCATGGTTTCATTAAAAAGAAGTCGTGCCTCACTAATCTACTGTGCTTCCTCGATGAGATTACTCGATGTCTTGACGACGGGATTCCGGTAGAGGTCTGCTATCTTGACTTTAGCAAGGCTTTCGACTCAGTAAATCACCGTTTCCTACTTGAAAAATTAGCATGGTTCGGAGTACATCCTAGACTTCTGTCTTGGGTGTCAGAATTCTTATGTGGGAGAACGTTTCGAGTTAGAATCGGTGATGTGAGTTCTAGTGTGGGCGTGGCCTACAGTGGAGTACCCCAAGGATCGGTGCTAGGTCCACTTTTGTTTCTTATGTTTACAAACGACTTGGCTCCTCTTATTGAAGACCCCTGTTATATCTTTGCGGATGACTTGAAACTAGTCAGCAGGGGCAACCGTGCAACACGGGCCAAGGATATCGTCAGTGTGGTAAACTGGTCGAAGCAATGGGACTTGCCATTGAATGCAAGCAAGTGCCAAATTCTGACCACTAGTAGAGACGTACTTGCAGTTCAGACTTCCTTTGGGCCCTTCCCCTTACAATGCACTACCCAGGCACGCGATTTAGGAGTCATCATGACGAGCAGCTTCAAGCCTTCGATGCAATGTCGATACGCCGCCAACAAAGCGCGACGAGAATTGTTTCGCCTCAGGAGGGCTCTGTGTAATGCCAAGCCAGAAGTGTTCCTGCCACTATATCAAGCAGTGGTTAGGCCACACTTAGAGTATTGTGTTCAAGCTTGGTCGCCCTATCTCCGTGGTGATGTTCTTTGCCTGGAGAAGATTCAAAGACTAGCAACCAGGATGGTTGAAGGTCAACGGGGGAAGCCGTATGAAGATCGCCTAAAGAGCCTGGGGTTGTTTTCCCTTGAACGGCGTAGACTGAGAGGCGATCTGATAGAAACATTTAAGAACATGAAGGGCCTCAGTGCCATCGTGCCCTCTGATTTATTTGAGCTGGCTGATTCTGAACGCTTGCGTGGACATCGCTTGAAGCTCAAACAGCAGAGGGCTAGACTGAACGTCAGGGCTAAGTTCTTCTCGAATCGTGTAGTGCACAACTGGAATAAGTTGCCTTCGGAACTAATGGATTGTGAGACTGTGGTTGCCTTCAAAGCAGGCCTAGATAGGTGCTGGCCGCGTATTTTTCCGGAATTAATATAATCCTATCCAATTTATTCGCATTGATATCCGATGTTGATCCTTGTAAAAGCAAAGATTGCTCTCGCTTTTGCTTCATTTCTTTTTGCAGAGGCAAGGAGAGGCGATCAAAAGTCGAAGTGCCGGGGGCTCTGGTTCGCTTACCGGTACAAGAAGCTGGACGCTCGTTAGGCGGAAGCCTGTATCGTCCACGGATTTTGACCTGACCTGACCTGACCTGACCTGACCTTGTTACGTACTAACACGTCCGATTATGTGCATGAACAATTCACCTTATCACAATGTCGCGCGGTGGCTGGCCAAACTATTAGATCCGGTGCGTAAACTCCTCGCGACGTATTGCCTGAAAGACTCCTTTGAACTGGCTGAGACACTGGAACAATTGTCACTGAGTGCAGAGCTTATGTACTCAATAGATGTGGACTCCTTATTTACAAATGTGCCTTTACGTGAGATGGTTGATAATTTATGTGATTTTATTCTTAGTCAAAATATGTCTGTTGGCCTGCCAATGGAGTATTTAAAGGATATGATTCTATTGTGCACCGAGAACATACGGTTTGAATTTGAGGGGACCGCATACAAACAGATCGACGGGGTCGCTATGGGCAGCCCGCTGGGACCAGTTTTAGCCGACATCTTCCTCGGCCTGATAGAAAGACAACTTGCTGAGAGCATTGGTGAAACGAAATTGTACAGACGATAAGTGGATGACATTTTAGTCTTCACCAGCGGAGAACATTTTAATCGGCTGCTGACCATTCTAAATTCGATTCACCCTAATCTGACGGTATCGCATGAAGTGGAACAACACAATTACCTGGAGTTTTTGGATACACTCATTAGGAGACGGGCAGAAGGTAAGTTGCAGCGCACTGTTCACCGCAAATTGACTTGGACTGGACAGTACCTTCATTTTTCAAGCTTCGCCCCGATCGCATACAAACGCGGGTTAGTGAGAACTCTCTTCTACCGGGCTAGACGTATTTGCAGCCCCGAAAGGTTACAAGCCGAAGGAGAATTTCTACACAAGACCTTAATTTCTAATGGATATACTGAGAAGTATATTCAGGTACACAGCAGACTTCCCAGCGTGAAAACACCGGTGTTGACGGCTGAGAAAAAGAATGTTTATTTGTTCTTGCCGTTCAAGGGGGACCATGTGGCAAATGACATCGGACGCAAGCTCCGGTCCGCCCTAACGCGGACCAACATGACAGCCCAGTTGCGAATCAGGCATTCCACGCGAGGACTTGTTCTTCATAACCGTCAGAGCATCTTGTTGGGTAGTTCAGCCTCTCACGTTGTTTATCAGTTCACCTGCGGTTGCGGTGACATTTACATGGGCAGAACAGACCGTCAGTTAGCTCAGAGGGTAGCTGAACACTTGCCAAAGTGGTTGGGACAAGTGATTACGCAACAACATGGGACGAATCTGAGAATCAATCGGAGCCCGGCATCGTGTATCACCAAGCCCCTCATGACAACTCGTCATCACTTGAACCCCGAGACAGCGTTCAAAGTGTTATTACGAAACAAAAACCCGATAATGCTAGCAATTAGTGATGCGTTGTTAATTAAGGCTTATCAGCCTGTGCAATGTGCACAGAAACTCTTGAGGCAATCAATTCGGTTGCCATGGTCTTGATTGTGACATTGTGAATGGTGGTGCTCTTTTTTCCATGTATATAATCCCTTGTGTGTTTCTGAACGTATTGTGTTTGCGACTGAAGAGAGCAATCGAAATGTTGACATATCGCAACCTCTGTCTTCTCTCTGCCTTTAAAGGATTAGTTAGGGCTAATATCCAATTGCTAATTAAAGAAAGAAGATAAATCTGGCTTAATCTGACCTTTAACCAATGAACTACGTGGTATGAATAGTTCTGGATGCATTTGAAATGTGTCAACAGCATACCTCAGTGGGTCACCGAGTTAAGCAAACCATAACACCGCGCCAAGGCGCAGTCTCATTACAATGAGGAAGGGTCAAACTGTTTTCTGTTACGAGTTTCCTGTCAGTGATAGTGGGCGACTTGAGGCTCCTTGTGTGTGCCGGAGCTGGCCGCTAACGCTCCCAAGGCCGGCCGGTTCATTCAACCTGCCACATATCCAACAGCTACATCCCCTCCAGCGTGTTCACACAACTATTGGCTTTGGCGATTTACACCGCCATTGTAACCAGAAGTCTGTTGATTGAAAACCTTACCAAATATATCGACAACATACGGGCAAATCTCATACTCCATGCATAGTGCGTGTGCCGCTACCGCCGTAGCTCTTAGCAGAGCAACTAGTCAGACTCATCCGTCGGCGTTCGGGACGTGCACCACACGTATTTGATGCGTCTCAGTTTCGGTAAGTAGACGTTCAAGAGCGTGTGCTCTAGTGACCTTAACCCTAGCGTAGGAAAACACCTGTGAATGGAACACGGTGTAATCAAGTACTTACAGGACATTCTGGAAAGCCTTCACTGGCGAGAAAAAGTGGTGTGTGTGTGTGTGTGCGTGCAGGTATGTGTGGTGGATTAGGGCTTGACCTTTGGTGAACCCCGGAATCCCTGACCTACACTAATAGCATCACAGTCACGACTGAAAATGAGCGACTAGTTTGGGAATGCGGGTTGATCACCTCGGCAGCGTCTCATTGGCTTGTCCGTACTGCTTGTCCTCAGTGTATGGATCTTTGACGGTGTAGAACTCCGTCTGAATCGCGCTTGGTATGCGTTAACGCCGTGGACGAACGTGGCCTGAATGCCGATTAATAGGACGACCGTCTGGAAGTCGGACGTCGTTTTAGCTTCCAGGAAAACGAATTATAGTGACAGGCTGCCAGTGTGTTTTGTGTGGTAAGTTGGTGTAGATGAAGTCATTTCCCACGAAAATTACATCCTTCATAAGCTCATCTGAAGACACATACCTCTTCCGTCTATCTTCTATCCAGACGCGTGACTTGGGAACAGCAACTGCAGCGTTGTCCTAAGATTCCTGTCAAACATCAGCTCTGCAGCAGATGCATCCGTACTCTCAGTAGGTGTGCAACGATAGGTAAATAGGAACCGACATAGCGTTGTTTATGGGGTCCGTTCCGGCTGTCTCAAAATCCCTCGCCTCACTGCCCGTTCTTCTGACGCGTTTGACGCAGGATGAATTCCATTGTTAGTGATTAATCGGTCGAAATGGGCGCTAACGAAAGGGCAGCCATTGTCCGTGCAAATAGTTTCGGGAATACCGGATGTGGACAATAATGAATGCACTTTAACAATGGCGATTGCGGATGTTCCTTGTGCCACAGGATGCATTACAACCCAGTTGAGAGTAACAGAAACACGGTTCCATTAATGGGGCCGAAGCAGTCCGCGCGGACGCGTTGCCGCGGCTCGTCGGGCTTGAACTACAAATGTACTGGATCGAAGGGTTTACTGGGCTAGTGTGCCTGACAAGTAACACAATTCTTCGACATGTCCTCTATATCCGAATCAATCCGTGGCCACCATCAGTATCCTCTTGTTAATGCTCTCATGCTCGAAAAGCCTAGAT
The DNA here is from genome assembly GCA_944474145.2 of Dicrocoelium dendriticum. NCBI lineage: Eukaryota > Metazoa > Platyhelminthes > Trematoda > Plagiorchiida > Dicrocoeliidae > Dicrocoelium > Dicrocoelium dendriticum. Next base: position 95,311,269 of record OX104064.1, on the reverse strand, counting down.
GAGCATCATGGAGCTAGTGCAGGATCTGTGCATGAGCCTTTCTAGGACGGACAAATTGAGAAGCCAAAAACATACAACCATCGAATAAGCTCAGCTCAGTTCTGCGTGTGATTAGTGGCTGCAAATCGGCGACTCGTTCAGAAAGCCATCCGTCTGTTAAGAATCGTCCAACTATTGGAAGAACTGGATCTCAAGCTGTATAGTGATGGGTTGTGGCGCTTCGTAGATGCGATGTACTTATTTGTTGCATCAGGTGAACCAACTCACAGGGATGATCAGGTTCACGAGACGTACATGCAAATGATAGACGGTACAGGGCATCAGCTGTGCTATTGCTGGTGTAAGAAACGTAGGTAATTTTGTAATTAAATGCGTTCAACTTCAGAGCCTACCTCTGCATTCTTGGTGAAGACATTTGTTGTATATCTTTGGTCACTATAAACAATGATATCAATGACTTGCGGTCCGTGCGAAGCTCAAAATATTCCCCCCAGAGGCCCTGATAGAAGCTTTTCCCATCGGAAATTACGAATAACGCTTCCTTGTCCAGCTGTGAGATGCAGTTTGTTCATTCGTGCGATGGCGCAGGGGAGTACCCAAGCCTTGAAGGGGATGCGTCTGATTGAAGAACTTAGGCCTTCCTGGGAACACGAACAACTAAAAATGGTGAGGAGGAGAGGACCTGTTCGGTTTTGGTTAAGCACTACCTTACCAAGGACCCCACCACTACTGTACGTTTTTGTGGAGTAACTCGATCAGCGAAGATAACATATTGGATGCACCGAGTAAAACAGGATTCCTAGAAACGAAAGCTCATCAGTGTTTCTCGGTTCAGAACATTCTAGAAGAGGTTTCACCTTGTCATTTAGAACATGTAAATCGACCTTATCAAGCCTAGAACCAAGAAAACATATTGATGAGGAAAGAAACTCACACTTAAATTTTCTCAATTTAACTTCACTTTGTACTAATCGCTCAAGCACAATAGGGAGTGTTCGGATGTGCTCTGCGTCGGAGCATCCAGATATCATCCAAATACACACAAGTGAAAAGTATATCCTTTACCAAATCATCAGTAAGCCTTTGAAAGATCCAGGGAGCAGAGTTGATGCCAAAAGGTAAACGGGCGTATTTGTAAAGACCTATGTGTACATTGATTGTAGTAAGCTCTCGAGAAATCTCATATAGCTGTTTGTGAATACTCGTGACTAAGATTAATTATATCGAATTTTTTACCACAAACAATTTAAGCCTATAAGTCTTCATTGCGGGGTAATGGATATCTGAAAATCATGGAAGACTGGTTGGCAGTCATCGTGTGGTCACCGTGAGTTACTAGGGAGCCATCCGGTTTGGCCACCCGTACGACTTGTCTCCCCCAGTTGGAAAATTGTAGAGGCATTATAATTCCGAGATTGTAAGCGGTTTGATTCTTCTTCAAGACTGGGCCCCGCAGCATAGCGTAGTATTGGTTATTGGATGGATTTGAACCGGAATTTTAAAAAATCTTATTATAAACGAAAGCTCATTCACCATTCCCAAATCATCCGAAAAAACCTCAGTTCCAAAATGTTTTCCAGTTCTACGATATCAGTAACTGCTTTAAGAATATCCAATTTAATATAGAATGCAGCCATCCAGTCCCTCCGGAGTAGGTTTGGTCGATGTTCCGATGTTACCTATACAGGAATTTTGTATCCCAGCGCCGTAGCGTGCCTGGACAAGGCATTTATCAACACAGCGAATCAGCTCATTTGTGTACGTCTGAGGGTTGAAAGCGTATGATGACAAGGGCAGTAAGTGCTTCACAGCATTCGCTCCAATCGTCGACACGGATGCTACTGTATCCATCTCCATCAGTGCATTCAATCCTTGAATGTGAAGTTCCACAGTGTATGGGGCTGGTCATAGTTTGGACACGGTGTTCAACCAAACCGAATGTGACTGTTCCGTTCTGTTCACAACAATGCACCACTTTGATTACTTTTGCGAGTGATTTATGCAATTTTGGATGCAGTTTGACTGACCGACATATTCGCGCCAAATGACTCACCTCCGCACAACTTCGGCACAATCTTATTTGGTGTCAACATTTAGCCGCGCATTCAAGTTGATCACTGCATCGACAGTAGACATACGCAGACAACTTTGTAACCGTTGGCCTTTTCACCAACGTAAACTTTCGGATGGAGATTGTAGAGGGAATGCGAACAGTTAATGTGTCAGGTGTTCGCTCTGAAAGCCAATTGAACAAGCCATCTCCCAATTAAGTGCACCATCATCCTGTGAAAGAAGTTGTCCAGGTATTCTGGCCGGAGACGTTGGCTATCATGAAGCGAGGTAGCATTGTCTCCTTGGATTTCGCCGGATCAACATTATTGGATTTGCAACCAGAGGTAGCCTGGTGCATACGAGCGATGAACTCGTGTAAATTTTCTTCCGGGTTATAGTAATTTGAGAAAAGTACCTAGCCGTAAGCACGTTTTGTCAAACACCCCAGAGAGCTTTGAACGTGCCCAAGGCACTGGCTGCGGTTGCACAGTATACGACAGTACGAAGGGCGCCGAAGTATCATTGCCTACGCGCCCACTGTAGCGATGATTCAGTAAAGAACGATATCTACCGCCAACTGACCCAGCTCCTTCGCCACAGAAGAAGCACGGACACTGTGGTGCTGGCGGGCGATCTGAACGTACAAGTTGGAAATTGTCCACTGATGAAATGCATCTGGGCGGTCAGCACGGTGTAGGCTCCCGTAATGATAACGGTGAGCGGTTACTTCATTTGTGTGAAGATGACCGCTTATTTCTTGCGAGCACTAACTTCCGACACAGCACCCGCCGGAGGATGGCTTGGCGCCCACCAACCTCGAACCAGCCTTGGACGCAGATCGATCACACTGCTATCAGTTACCGCTGGAGAGGCTGCATCCAGAACTGTCGCTCGACACTGTGAGCGCATTGACACCAAACAACTGACAAAGCAAGCTGTTCTGAATGCCTATCAAAGTACGCTGATATGCGAGTTGAGTAGGCGCTCAGTGGAGACAACTGAAGGTCACTGGTCACATGTTCACCAGACCTTACTAGCAGCAGGCAAATCCTCATGTGGTATGTCTAATAGTCAACATGGACATTGGGTCTCTTCGCGGTCTCTGGAACTTATCGATGCTCGCCGACACATTCCGGCTGGAAGCGAACACAATGAAACTCGCAAAGAGCTCCGGGCAAGACTCCGTGCTAGCCTGAAGAGAGATCGCGAATCTTGGTGGTCTCATCGTGCGTCAGAGATGGAAGTGGCCGCTACTCTTGGCAACCATCGTAAGTTATTCCGTCTGATACGGGAAACGGGCAGCAGGAGACCTGGTGTTAGTGAAACTATACGTGAAGAGAGTGGACAGCCTATCCACAATTTGTCAAAACGTTTGGAGCGTTGGGCTGAGTATTTTGAAAAACAGTTTAATCGACTAGAATTGTTCGGTTCTTCGCCGGCCAGTGATCGCCCTGCTCCGAAAGCTGTCCATTTGGATCTGCCCTCTCGCTCAGAAGTCGAACGTGAGATCGGACTGTTGAAGTTAAATAAAAGCGCGGGACCTGATGATCTTCATCCAGCCCTATTCCAATTCGGAGGCTCTGCTCTTATTGATGCATAACATGAATTACTAGTGAAACTATGGGAGCAGGAGACTGTCCCAACCGACTGGAGCCGCTCCGTTATTGTTCCCGTCTTCAAAGGAGGCTCGCGTTCGGAATGCGGCAACCATAGAGGAATCAGTCTGATCTCTATCGCCCCCAAATTGCTTGCCTCTGTCATCCTTCACAGACTGACTGGCACTCGTGAAAGCCAGATTCGTGAGGAGCAAGCCGGGTTTCGTCGGGGTCGTGGCTGCATCGACCACATCTTCACCTTGCGTCAGTTGTTGGAGCACCGTCACACATATTGGCGGCCCACCGTAGTCGTGTTCCTCGACATCAAAGGTGTCTTCGATTCGGTTGGTCGATGTGCCCTTTGGAATTGTCTACTCAGGAAAGGTGTGTTCGAGAAATATGCAAATATTATCCGAGCATTATACGCGCGTAGCTCAGGCAGAGTGAGGGCGTATGGCAAGCTGTCGCCACTCTTCAATATCTCCAGCGGTGTGAGACAAGGACGCCCGTTGTCACCATTCCACTTCAAGTTCGCTATTGACGAAGTCATGGAGATTGAATTTACAGGGCATGACTTAGAAGGTGTGGAGCCACTCCCAGGAGAACGACTTCTTGACTTGGAGTATGCAGACGACATTGCCCTCATCTGTGACAGCTCCCAGACGTGCCAAGCCACGCTGGACAGATTAGCACTGGCTGTCAGCCGCTTCGTGCTTTGCTTTGCACCATCGAAATGCAAAGCGTTCCTCCAAGATTGGCAGGGATCGCTTCCTGCGCTGACCCTTGGTGGGGATCAGCTAGAAGTCGTTCGGAAATTACACTACCTGGGAAGTTGTATCAGCGCCCTTGGGATAGAAGACGAGATCACGAATCGTATAGCAGAAGCTCGAATTGCTTTTGCTAACCTTCGCCACCTATGACGGCGGTGCGACATTACTCTCGCCCTGAAGGGTACAGTGTACAATGCAGCGGTACGTTCGACCTTACTGTACGGTTGCGAAACCTGGCCCATAAGATCGGCGGACATGAAGAGGCTAGTTACGTTCGACCATCGGTGCCTTCGCAGTTTGGCTCACATCTGGTGGGAACACCGCTTGAGTAACGAGCGTGTTCGACGCCTTGTTTACGGCACAGAAAGAGGAATTGAACCGCTCAGCACCGTCATTTCACGCAACAGGCTCCGATGACTCGGTCACGTGTTGCGCATGCCAGCCCACCGACTTCCACGACGTGCGTTGTTTGCTCACCGGGGATGTGGATGGAAGGAGGGGTGGCCAAGCGATGACTTGGTCTAGAGGAATGAAGGCCCTCACTTTGGAGCTCGCCTCGGTTGGAGCGTCACGGCTACCTGGTTGGGGTCCAAAAGACCGTGAACACGTTTGGCTAGATACACTTGCTGACATGGCAAGGAGCCGACCTCCGTGGCGTTCCTGCTGTGAGTTTCTTTGTCCCTCCCAACCCCCTTTTAGTCTCCCCCTACAACCACGATCTCATTTCATAGCGTAATATAACTTTACATAATAGTTTTTCTTCTTGCCTTGTAGCCGGCTGGTAGCTTACCGGAACGATGCCTATCCGTTGCTGGTAACTCAGCTGGCATACAACTGTTGTATTTATTTTCCTTTTCCTTTATGTATTGCGGACCAGTAGCTGAAGTGTTTCCCACCTCTACCTGACGTGTAGAATGATGATGATGATTCGTCCTCAAGGTACTATTGTAGCAGCTTGGTCTTGTGTTGTTTAGTAGGAGACACTAGCGGATTCAAGATTAGAAGAAATTGCAGGTAGTCAGAAAAGACTTTTTGTCATTTATTCCAACTGCCCATTGATGGTTTCGCTGTAGAACAAGGCCAGAATTGCATTGGTGCATTCACAATGGACAAGATGATTTCCGTTTACAGATAGTACGTCTTAATCTCGGTAAGTAAACGTACAAGAGACTATGATCTAGTGACCGTAACCCTAGTGTAGGAAAACGCGTGTGAACGGAACACGGTGTACGCAAGAACTTACAGGACATTCTGGAAAGCCTTCACTGGCGAGACGAAAACTGGTGTGTGTGCGTGCAGGTATGTGTGGTACCCATCAGCATGGGTAGATCAGAGCTTGAACTTTGATGTATATGCGACTGCGTATTGTTGGTATTTCGCGTAGCTTGTTCGCGGTTTGGCATATGCACGTAGGTCCACAATTATTGTGGCTAATCTTATGAACGTAGTTAGTCATCTTCTCTACGGCAGATGAGTCCTTCAGATGCACCAATATCAAACGCATTCCGAACGTTTAAGCAAATAAGCTCAGCTTTTTCGTGGTTAACACCCTCCGAATGGCCACCGAAGTTCCTCTTGCCTAAGAAATTTTAGAGTGCAATCGATTAAGTGGCATGTTTTAAAAGCGGGTTTACAAGACTCCGAAACTGGGGTTTCGCTAACCGTTTCGGGTATCCACTACATAGCAACTGGATCATCGCCTACTTCCAAGCTGCCTTCCAGTCCTTTTTGCCCTGTGAAACACACAAAGTGATCCTAGCATACACATGCTTCGGGTGATCCGAATTGTAAGGCGGCGCACCACCTGTGTCCGCCGGTTGACGAAATCTCCATGTTTTTAAGCCAAATCCATTTCTGCGAAAAAAGCAGTCAGAGAAGGGCATTATACCTCCGCAAGATTCCAGCACCATGGTGACATTTATGGTCTCACTGAACAACTTCAGGTGCTTCACAAACTAATCCTTCTTGTAAACTTTTATTTTCTCAATTATGCCATCCACCTGGCACCAATAACTTTTCGGCTATTTATTCGTTTGCCAGCGCCACGCGAAAATAGTGAAAACTGATGATGTCATGGTAAGACCCAATTCCTGAGTGTGTAGTTACGATTGAAACGTGAGTGAGACATGCTATGGCACAATGGCTTTCTTTCGGTTGCTTTAACGATCTTACGCATAGATATCTCTCCCCGGTTACTCTCAGTCAAACAGAGTACCATGAATTCTAGCACGTCGCAGTTTGGCACATTATTGAAAATCGTTTCACTTGACTCGTTTCGAAAGAACTCACAATATTTCTTTACGGACATAATCATTCGCCCTATCAATGGCCGTAATAGACCAGCGATTGCACAAAGATGAGTAAATGTAAACTGTCAGTAACTGGTTAACCGTTCACAGTTGATGCGGTGCCCTCCGGTAAAAGACACTGCGACACATCACATGTAGTTGCCTGGAGATTCTCCGGTTTGCCTGTGTAAAATTCTAACTAAAATTATTTCATTGTACACCTAGGCGACCGGTATGGTTTGTTGAACTGATTGCTGAGTTTGAACAAGACTTGATGATAGCCCTATTTTTTGCTTGCAACTCGTTTCGGTTGCAACTGCCTTGTGTGCTATGCATTCTCAGTTCCCCTAGCTAAGGCATCAACGGTGTCGTTTTTATAGCTAGGCAACAGGGAATCTTTTACTGTACCAATAAAAGTTTCCCTGAAACCCGATCTGTCTTCCGAATCGCTCTCCGGGCTCCCGCTAAAGGCTACTCTCTAAATTGGGGACCCCAAAGGAGGAAGAAATTCAATGCCGGATATTCCAAATTTTCCTCCACTGAACTCGTTCCAGATAATTTTTCGCATTTTCCGGTTTATTTTTGCATAGGGTAGCATATTTGTTTGCATCCATTTTTTAAACCATGGAACCTGTAGACCATAAGGTAGAGTCTCTCGTTAGCGTTGTATCTCCCTGTGTCCCACATTTTTGGGACATGGTTCGCTCATCTTGAGGCAGAATTCTACAACCACAGAATCACTTCCGACTCCGCGAAGTACAGCAAGCTCATATCCTATCGCTCTAAGATATCAATGCAAGTCAGAGACGGTATCATTTTTCAGACCGAAAACCGCTATGAAGCCTTCAAGGAGGCCTTTACTAAGCGCGTCATGCCCTCCGAGAAAGTTCGCCTACAGCAGCTTTTCAGGGATCTGCAATTGGGCGAAAAACTGCCATCAACCCTGAGATGAGAGATGCAACAACTCCTTGGTTCATCAAACATGGACGAGACTTTACTTCGCGCACTGTGGCTACAAAGGCTACCGGAAAACACGCAAGCGATTCTAGCAATCGTGAGCTCCGTTTCGCTCACAAAACTACCTGACTTAGCAGATCGGGTCATCGAACGATCACAGCCACTAGCTGACGCCAGCAAGGTCAACTCCGTTGCGTCCTAAATCACTTCTATCACTGGCTTACAGTCAACTATACAAGCCCTGCAAACACAGGTTGCGACACTTAGTCACCAAATTCAACAGCTCACTATGAGTCGTCGCCGCCATAGCCGATCAAAATCACCCTCAACACGCTCCAAGTCCAATTGGCAGACTTGCCGTTGGTATCAATAACGCTTTGGTACTGCAGCACATAAGTGTGTAAAGCCTTGCACCTTTGCCCAGAAACAGGGGAAACTCTAGGCCGCATCGTAACGGTGACGTACGCCACCGGCCAACACCAAAGTCGCCTTATCTGTGTTAGGGATTTAACTCCTGGTACCGGGTTCCTAGACGACATCGGAGCCGAAGTTAGCGTTATATCCCGTAGCTCAGAGAAGGTGGTCTCACTCTCGCCGACCAAACTGCGTGCTGTCAATGGCATACCAATCGCAACTTTCGGCGAAATGCTGCTAACGCTCAATCTAGGTCTCCGGCGAACCTTTCGCTGGCCTTTTATGATAGCAGCCGTGCCTTTCGTCCTCATAGGCATAGACTTTCTTCAACAGTTCGACCTTATCGTCGACGCTAAAAGGAAGAAGATTATCGACTCTAGGACACAGCTCAATGTTATCGGGAGTAGCGTCAAAGTGGCCACTATCACTCCTATTCGTGTCCTGCCTCAAGCTTCACAGCCTTTTATAGACCTTTTCAACAAGCATCCTAAAATCGTTCGGGTTCTGAACCACTTGCCTCCCGTGACGTCAAACAACATGCATCAAATTTGCACTAAGGGTCCACATGTTTCGGCCCGCCCTCGCAGACTAGCCCCGGACAAGCTCAAAGTTGCTAAGGCGGAATTCGAGCAAATGCTCGAACTGGGAATAATCCGCCAGTCCAAAAGTCCATGGGCATCACCATTTCACATGGTGTCGAAGAAATCCGGTGACTGGCGCCCCTGTGGTGACCACAAGGCAATTAACAAAGTTACCGTCCCGGATAAATACCCCATTCCGCACATGCACGACTTGACCTCAGCTCTAGCTGGTAAGTCTGTCTTTAGCAAAGTCGACCTTGTTTGCGCCTACCATCAGATACCTGTGGCGCCAGATGATATTGCTAAAACAGCAGGCAGTACGCCGTTTGGCCTATTCGAGTACCTCAGAATGCCTTTCGGTCTTAGCAAGCCTGCTCAAACTTTTCAGCGTTTCAATCATAAAGTAACGTGAGGACTCGAAGGCGTTTATCCTTATCTAGATGACATACTCATCGCCAGCTCTTCTGACGATGAAAATCTTCAGTACCTCGACATTCTCTTTCAACGCTTGACGCAACATGGGGTTACTGTAAACCCCGAGAAATGCGAACTTGGCCAAAGTTCCATGGACTTTCTTGGCCAGCGAATATCCGCCTCTGGTATTGAGGTTCTGCCAGACAAAATACAGGCACTGAAGGATTATTCTGCTCCTAGTTCCTATAAACAGCCAAGCCGATTCCTTGGCCTAGTCAACTACTACCGACGTTTTATTCCTAAGTGCGCGAGCATAATGCAACCAATGTCTGACTAGCTCCGCGGTAACCAACGGTCTTACCATTTTCCAGACGACGCTAGACTGTCTTTTGAGAAGTTCAAAGATGCTAACTTCAAAATAGTGCTTCTCACCCACCCAGAACCATCAGCACCACTCTCCTTGACAACTGATGCATCAGACATTGCAGTTCTTCAACAACTCATCGATGGATACCTCTAGGTTTCTTTTCGAAACGTTTACAATCTGCCGAATCGCGTTACAGCACCCTCGGTAGGGAGCTACACGCTATCTACCTAGGTATTAGACATTTCCGTCACTATCTCGAAGCTCGATATGTTACAGTCTTCACTGACCACAAGCCATTGTTCTAGGCAATCAATGGCGCAACAGACAAGTAATCTCTGAGGGTAACTAGAAACCTAGACTACGTTTCTCAGTTCACGACAGACGTACGACATGTCTCTGGTGCTCTCAATCCCATTGCGCATTCATCAGATCAGCTTATCGCCTGGCATCAACATCAACCTAGCCGCCATGGCTGTTGCCCAACAAGCTGATGCAGACATAGACAAGCTAAGACGCAATTTCCCTTTGAAACTACGCAAAGTTCCACTACCTTCACCCGAGGGGACTATTCTTTGTGACGTCTCACAAAAGTTCTCCCCGCCCCGTAGTTCCTAATTCGATGCGCCGACTTGTTTTCAACGCTTTACACAACCTGTCACATCCCGGCATACGTGCGTCGCAAAAGTTCGTAACGGAACGCTTCGTATGGCCCAACGTCAACCGCGATGTCCGCACCTGGGCACGCGCATGCTTGGAGTTAAAGCGCACCAAAGTGTACAGACACAACAAAGGCCTACTAGGCGACTTTCCAGCTCCTGACTCATATTTCGCACACATCCATGTCGACCTGGTCGGACCTTTGCCTCCACGCATAGGCAACGTGTACCTCCTCACCCGGGTCGACCGATTCACCCGTTGGCCAGAAGCGATTCCGATAGTCAACTGCTCATCTGAGACAGTTGCACAAAAGCCTTCCTAGAACGCTGGGTAGCTCAAGTTGGTTTTCCAAACGTAGTCACCACCGACACTGGATCACACTTTGACGGATCCTTCAGTAAACTTCTCAAATTAATTGGTTGCCAACATAACCGAACCACCGCATACCACCCCGCAGCTAACGGGATGGTAGAAAGGTTCCACCGACAACTCAAAGCATCACTCTGTGCCCAATCTAGCACATCCTGGCACGAAGCACTTGCGCTCGTTCTCTTAGGCATAAGAAACACGATTAAAGCGGATTTGCACACCACTTCTTCTTCGCTAGTCTTCGGCGGCACACAACGTTTGCCTGGTGAACTTGTGTCACCAAAAGCACCAATTTTCGACTACGGCGACTAAGCAGCTCGCCTATCTCATCACATGCAACAGCTTCAGCCTGTGCAACCCAGAGCACAGAGCTTGCGTACGGACGTGGACGAACGCCTTGCTACTAGCACTCACGTGTTCGTTCGCACCGACAGGGTACGACGGCCACTCCAACCTCCTTATTCTGGCCCATACCGTATCGTAAACAGAAGCGACAAGACATTTACCGTTGACTACAATGGTAAGACTGAGACGATCAACATCGATCGACTCAAACCAGCATTCCTCGAGAACTTTGACACTTCGGTGCAACAAACACTTTCACAGCCTGTGCCATCACAGCTAGCACCACAACCTCAGACCAGTCATTCCACTTCAGCGGAACCTACAACCTCAACCGACAGCACTCCTACTCGCCCTACTATCAATCGAGGCGGTAGGAAGCTCAAACCATCAGTTGGTTCTTCGGACTTTGTTAGCGCTCGCCATTTTACATAGAACGTGAATCTCAAATTTTTTGCTCTTACCAAAACTTTGCCAAAATCCACCAAAAAACGCCAAAACGTTTTGAAACTACCAAAAATGAGTAAAATCTTTCGAAAACCCCAAAATAGCTATGCACGTTTTTGTGTATTCTTATGCATTTACGCTGCTCGTTTTCATTTTGACTTCCATATACACCGGTTGGTTGCACCTTGGTTCCACTTTTCGCTGGATCCCCGCACGTCAACTGGAAGTGGAACGAACTTCCTGCTCAACCAGCTACGTGAACTTTACGAGCCGTCCTCCCACAAACATTTTTTTTACCGTTTCGATACCGTAGAGGACACGGGTGGGAGTCCGCTAGGGTCCGATTGCGTGGTTCTCCCCCAGCAGCTGCATCAGGTTTCACAACCTGGTCTCGCAGAAAGCTGGACCGCGACGGACAGTCCTCACGTAGATCGAAGGACTGCTTACACAGTTCCTTCTGAAAGAAGGCTATGTAGCAGTCTGGAGATTCCCCGGTTTGCCTGTGTAAAATTCTAACTAAAATTATTTCATTGTACACCTAGGCGACCGGTGTGGTTTGTTGAACTGATTGCTGAGTTCGAATGCTTGACTTGATCATCGCCATTTTTGCTTGGCGCTCGTTTCGGTTGTAACGCGCGACAGCCCTGTGTGCTGTGCATCCTCCTTTCCCCTAGCTAGATCGTCAACGGTGTCGTTTTTATAGCTAGGCAACAGGGAATCTTTTACTGTACTAATAAAAGTTTCCCTGCAACCCGATCTGTCTTCTGAATCGCTCTCCGGGCTCCCGCTAAAAACTACTTGCTAAACACGCACTGCAGTACATATACCAATGGTAACCTCATGATTCAGACTGATGATGACCTATATTCAACAGCAGTTAACAGGTAATTCGGCCATACCCACCTTTATCCAACACCTGATGTGCTGCTCCTGTTGTCCAATGACAGTGAGCAAAGAAACACCGCGTACGTAGAATATTTGATCTGGACAAGTTCCATATTGACCAGCATCTTACAACCACAAGGGAAAATGCTTCGCTGTTGAATAAGACCAATAACAACTGTCTCTTGGCTACGTCTAATTAGTAACCCACACTTCACAAAAAACACTGGAAGCGTACACATAACAGAAGGAAATTGGCCGACAGGACAATGATACCAACTACTCAGCCCTATGTTTATGCAATCTCTCCCACGCACCTCTTCACACATCAGTAGGTGTTAATGAAGCGATTCTGCACAAACCGCAAACTCCTATACAGGCACGTTAATAGCCTTCGCAAGATGGAGCGCGGAATCCGAGCACTTGTCAAGGCTGATGAGTGTCCGCGGCCAACAATGGAAGCAGCCAATCTGTTACGGATTCATTACTCCCATAATTTCCAGCGAGTAACGAGCTCAAATATACTTCTCGTTTCTAGCACTCCACCGTCAGCTTTATCCAACATCACATTCACTTCAGAAGCTGTGTTGAAGAAATGGTTATCCCTAGGTATCCACAGTTCTCCTGAAGTCGATCACATTCGACCGAGGGCTCTGCACGTAGTAGTCAGTAATGTAGCTGAACTACTGGCCGTTTTCTATCAGTGCTGTCTAGATGAGAAGCAAAATCCATCAGTATGGAAGCGAGGGGTTATCAATGCTATCCACAAGGGAGGTAGCCGCACTGATCCTACAAATTACCGTCAAATAACGCTTCTCCCAGTGCTTTCCAAAGTTATGGAATCAATCATGGCATGTACCCTGATGCAGTAGCTGGTAAACCACAGCATGGTAGCTCCGGAGTAACATGGGTCGGCAAAACCACTCATACTATGAACCTGTTAATTGCACGCAGTTGCTGGGCTGAAGAGCGGTTTATGGCGAAGTAGAAGTCGATGTCATCAACCTGGACTACTCAAAAGCGTTTGATTGCTTAGACCACCGATTTCTCCTCCATAAACTTCAGAACTACGGCATTAGCGACCCAATCCTACTTTGGATAAACAATTTTCGACACGAACATCGACTGGAAGTGAGAGTCCGGGAATCGCTGCCCGAAGCAATTGTTGTGGGATGTGCTATACCACAAGGCTCGGTGCTTTGGCCACATCTATTCTTGGTTTTCATAAACTATCTAGCGAGATCAATTGCTTCCTAGTTAATATTCTTCCCAGATGACATCAAAAGATGGCGAGCGACCAGAAGACCGGAAGACCACGAAGGAGCCCAGCGCGATCTTAATCCGATTTCGAACTGGTCACTTCAGAATGCCCTACCATGCGAAGTATAAAAATGTTGCGTTGTTCAATTACGCCATAGACATGACCACAGATATTGGGTTGAAGCGCACGGATTGCAGACCAGCTCTCAGGAACGTGACCTTGGTGTGTTCGTATAGTGACATAAACTGTTCAAAACAGGCTGCAAAAAGGGGCAACCAGCATGTCGGGCTGCTGCAGACAGCATTCGACCTATCAACCTTCCCAGAAATGCACAATTCCTACGTTCGCCCTCACGTTGAATAATCCACGCAAACTTGGCAACCTTGGATGAAACGTGACCTAGAGGCGCTATAACGCAGGGCAACAACCAATGTCGAGGGCTTACGCAATCATTCTTGCAAGCGAAGGCTGAAGTTGCTGGGAGTTTTCGGCGGACGCTACCGAAAGCTGTTAGGCGTACCAAATACTGAGTGACCCCAACCACGTTTTCCGCCATTTGCTGAAAATTAACGACAACACCAAGCTCACAGGCAAGTGTTTGAAACTGAGTGAATAATACAACCGCCTAGAGTGTCGATAGAATTATGTGTACCTTAAGGTTTGCCAACCATGGAACTCTCCTTCAAACTCAGTTCTATCTTCCCCTACTTCGGACATTTTCCAAAAAACGATTGGATGTTGTTGTTAGCTCGCATCACTTCGTTACCTATACTACGTTATTGTGGATTACGTTAATCATGCCATTCTACCGGATTTATGTCACACGGACTCAAAGCGGCACACAAGTGAGTGACCAAAATTCACTTTCCTCGGTCGCAATAGTTAGTTGCTGGTCCAATCCTCGGATTTATACGTTACCATACTCGCACATAATGACAAAGTTACACTCATTCGATGCGAATTTATCACTTAATTCGAGGAACAATTTTTGCAGATCTGTGGTTAAAACTCACGCGCACGTTTACTCACAGCTTAGAGCGCGTACCTGACCATTTACCCTTATTCGAAATGTGGATCTAACTGTTCGCCTGTGCTAAACAGAACCGCCCAGATTGCGGCGGTGGACCATTTCATAACCCTATAGGAAACGATCGACACATCCAGCGTCGCTGCTTACGTCCGCCTTTTTCGTGACTCACCGCGCCGTGCAGTCGCTCTGTTCCTGTGTCTCAGCCGGTAGGATTAAAATTCATTACACCGGTCACCTGATCTAAGGTGCGCGTCTCGATACGTTCGTTGAATTGATTTCAAGGACTAGCATTGGCAAACCTAACCGTGGGATTAAACTGACCTAACAACAGCAAACTACGAGAAGTGATACAAGGCTGATTTTCATTGAGTTTTATCTTGCCTTGGCGTCAACCATTTGATTCCACTCTTTCCTCAATTTGTCCAGAGGACAAGGCTAGTCCAATGCCAAGCCAACGGCAGTCAAAACATGATGCCTCAGTTCCATTCGTGCCCCCATCTGTCTTGACATTCATAGGTGACACACTGGCCCTATCCCCAAACCTACTGGTGGCTGACTCGAGCCCACTAACCTCGCACTTACCTACCATATGCACTATGTTCGAACCCGAGCACTCAAACGATCATGAAACAGACAGCTGCAATTCCCCCGTACATGTTCTCAGTGATAATGTTTAATGCCAGATCCATAAAAAGAAAATCCACTTTAAACACACTTACAGAGGAGTTCCATGACTCACAAGCGATCCTCGTCATCGAAAGATGGGGTTCCTCTGGTACACTTGACTCTACTCTGATGATTCTACCTACCACCTTGTTGTATAAAATCGCTGCATCATAGACTGAGGAGGGTAGATTGTAGCGTCCCAGAAGATAACTGCAATCGTTCATGTACAATTTCATTGCTGACCAATTGTGCATTAATATGTATTGTTTTAATCTCACACTGTGACCATGTTGGCCTATATACGGCTCGATACTCGTCTACTATTTGGGTTCTCGGGCCGATGCTTTTTCCTGTCGCGCTTCATCCGTGCACGTCTTTTCATAGCACCTCGAATAGAATCCGCTGGGTCTGAGTCCCTTTGCCTTCAGATATATGCGCTCAATTACGCGCATCATCTCGGATTAACATTTACCAGTCTTAGTATCACATACATAGACAAAACATTTACAGCTGAACGAACAGGCCACTGACAACTGGAAAATATATCTGAATCCATTTGGCTGTCAGTTGCAGGTGTCTCATCTTACATACTGCTCGCCTGTACTCACAATCCACCGAGTGCGTCTAGGTGAGGATCGCCAACAGCATGTATGCATTTGACTGCGTATCAGGGTTGTCACACAGACAGAAGTAAATTGCGGGTGATTTCAAGTTACCGAAAATCCGATGGCCATCCTAACCATCGACATCTTAGCACATAAGTTTTCTTTCTCCCATTAGATCAAGAGGCTGGACAAAATGAGTTACCAGTGCAACCAGGTTGGCCAACGAATTAGACTTAATAACCACGTTGGGGATGCCCAACTCAAGAGGGAAATAAACAATCTCCCCGGAAGCGACGATAAAATGATACAACCCAGTTTCCAGAGTAAAATGACCGCTAAACTCGCTTCTACACTGCGATGTGTAACGCATAAAAACTGGGAATACTTTCAGCAGTTAATCCGTTTCTCTGACTGGGATGCATTCTTCCTCTTTATCAGTGAATACACTGATGTGGAGCGGTTTTATAATCAAATCCACAGCGCTATAGCACACATTGCTCCACAATGTGATCGCGTTGCCCATGTCTGTAAACACGTCGTCAAACCTCAATCAGCCAGAAAATTAGTTACAAGATTCGAAAAACCCGACTTTTCACTTCTTAAAAATACACGAATATAGCACCAGAGTCAAATATGCGCAACTAACGTGAAAAAAATATGAAGAACATATAGTCATACGAACAAGTGCAAGGCTAGGGAGTTTGTCAAAATACTGCATCGTAGTACCAATGACCGCTCCCCTGCGTTGACTGAAATTGTTGACGGTGTGGGACACTTACTTCATGACCCACCTGTAATCTGTGAAGCATTCAGTGACTTCGTTGCCACTTTCATGAGTCGCAAAGATGAGGTTGTAACAGTGTATGCAGAGGTTGCAGTAACAAACTGTTGCGGGCCGGTCAATAATCCCCGCAAAAACACGCCAGAAACCCTGACAGAATGGCTGTGGGAAGCGGGGTCCAATTCCTCCCCAAAACGCAGCAGAGCTCAGCCACTCCGGGACGCGGCCCAACTACGCCCCTTTTGACAATGGCCTTTTACAAACTACCACATCGTCATGGTAGAAATTTTCCCTTATTCATAACCCATAGCGTCGACTGTGATCGCCCTTTGTCGGTCGTAAAAGAGCCGAGAGAGGACCACTTACCTTTTCTTTCTCTTCGCCTCAGTTGGGAGTCGGTCGGGTCACGTGATTGCGTGTGAGTCGTTAGCTGGCCAGCCTTCGCGTCTAAGTCATTAGCGCGCGTCTATCGTACCCCCCTCTCGTGTGTGTCCGTTTCCGAGGTCTCAGCGTCTATCCGAACAAGTGCGGCTAGGATCGTTCACACGCTCGCTCAATTTTCCGTCTCACCGGCTAAGCTAGCGTCATCAGGCCAGCGTTATAAGTCGTCATCGTAAGTGTGCTCCAACCGTGCCAGCGACACTCTTATCAGGCAATTACGCAATTATCTCAGAGGCGGCGTTCCCTCAATTATAACAGTGGCGACGCAATTACAACACAAACCTCTTAAGCATAGTCGATATCCCGCTGAACGGTATATACTAAGTGTTCAAGTCAACCAGGCCATCCTCCAAACCTGGTTTCGGTGGAAGTACATCAACCAAAGTTAAACTAGGAGGGCCTGCTCTTGATGAAAATGTTCACAATATCGTTGGAATTTAGTCACTTTCCAGCTTAATGGAAAACGTTGTTAATTATCCTTCGGTAGAAGGGAGGTCTTTAAACATAAGATTAAGAAGTAGCGGCCAATCTGCCACACTCAGTAATTGTCCAGTTAATAGAAAGACAAGTCAAAAAGCGCGTGATGAACTTTTTCATCTCATTGAACCTGATTAATAAGTTCAAGTATGGCTTGCTTCACAAGCGGTTGTTCACCACCTGTCAATTGCACTATCTAAACTACAATGCAAAATCTATCGATTCCGACTGAGCAGTAGTAATATTCTATTGCCGGACTTACACTAAGCATTCGGTCGGTAACTCATAAGCGGTTTTCACAAAACTTGCTTTTGGGATCAGAGACCCTCTACTAGGTTGGCTATCGTCATGTAGGACTGGTCGCCACTACGTGTTCACTCTGGGTAATTATCGCTATTCTCCACGTCCCATCCCTAGTGGGGTCATCGAAGGGAGCGCCCGCGGTCCTTCACTGTTACTGCTCTACAGCGATGATATCACCACATCTGTCAAATATGGTTGGCCATTTTTACTCTCCGGTGATCTAAAAATGGTCCATAAGCTTCAGCGTGACGAACTTCACGGAACGCTATTGTTCATTCAAGATGACTTATAGTTCCATGAGGCATGGTGAGACTAGTGGATGATGAACCTTTTGGTTAAAATGATTAAACATCATGTCCCCGAAGCATTTATTGTACTGAATAACGAATATTCCCTATACAGCTGTATACTTGAGTTCTCGGAACTAGGTACTCATCTACCTAGTTTCTCCGAACAGGCCCAACACCAAGTAGCACGTGCCAGACAATTTGAGTGCATTATATCCAACCAAATCTATACAACCTCATTCCCAAGTATTATGGGATAATACGAGATACCATGAGAAAAAGAGACAGAATTGCTGTGGAACATCTGCAGATTTTTCCCTAGATATCTGATTAGTAAGCATGCTACCATGAATTATCGTTAGCGTTTTAACAAATCACTGGATGCGACGATTAAAACATAACTTGCTGCTGCTTATCGACCTGTTAAGCAAGAAACCCTCCCGAGCTGCTTACAATCCAACTTCAAGGTAACAACAAGTTTTGCAACAAAGATTGTACACTGAATATACGAAAGGTTAGAACAAGCATTCGCTCAAATTTCTTTCTGGTCAGATATAAACTGCCAATCACACCGGTCATGTGACAATACGGCAACATTTAGTAACAAGCCCTAATGTTGGCTTGATCTAAATGCCATAGTGACGATATTCACATGGGAGCCAAAAACACCGTTTCCAAACATTGGATTTTGTCTCAACCACCCACTAGATCACTGTTACATTAATTTCAGGCCTCAAAACTTCACATATGCTTATCGCCCATACAACAGCATGTCACTTTTGCACATATTGGTCTGTGCCGCTATAGACACGAGAAGTGTACGCATTGGATCATAGTTATAGGTGCCTGCAAGTGCGTTCTCCCAGCAAACGTACTGGTAATTAAGATTAGACTTAACCGGACAGCTGCACAATGACAGCAGTAGGGAAGCGCAATCTCGGACGGCCTCTCAGACAAGTCAAGCTCTCACCGCACATATGAAGCCACAAACCGAAATTCCGTACCGCCCGAGACCCCATCACGTTGCGTGAGCGGCACTCATGTCATCCTCCCGACCGATTGGGTCACTTTGTCTCAGCTATGTGTAAGCCTAGTGGTATACGGACAGCTACTTAACATTTTATTCTGTGATAGCGGGGGCGGACACACCGCGCGCATAGGAAATCTCACACAGATGGTTAAGCGTCTGCAAAGCTACGCACAGCGCCCCCAACTACTACACACACAATTACAGCTAGACAAAGATAAGCACGTGAGTTTGACAAATATGCCTGATAGCTTGCGTAGAGCTCCAGTGTAGCAATGTCGAATAGGACCAAACACCCCATGCTCCAATACACGATCAACCTGTGCCGACATGCCATGGACTGATCTGAGTTCGAGAGCTATCTAGAATCTCATTCGATATACTCGTCTATTGGCTGATTTGGGATCAATCACAAATAACAGCACGCATTTATGTGGGTGTGCACATCATTGGATGCAATTTGATTCCTAATGAATTTAGTTGAGCATCCTTACGGAGGAATACGTTTTCCTAACGAGGACTTTGATTCTATTATGAGTGCAGTTGAGCAGGAAAAGGTAGACTTCCCACGAAGGTTCAGGTGATCCAACTGAGGAAACTGACACAGCAGTTTGGTAGAATGGCTCACCAAACTGCTCCACTAACGTTGGTACTTACGTGTCTGAGATGTATTAATGACGATCATTCTCAAGGTATTTCCTGTGTCAAGAAGATGGATGGATGCCAACAGCTACCGGGCGCTGACGTTTTTCATTTCGAGATAATTCCTGCAAGAATGATTCAATCAATCAATGGACTCACAATCTGAAGTATCGAAGGTCCACCGGAAATAGGAAAAAATCGTAGATCAAAGTATTAATCTACAATTTTATGGAATCATTCGTATTGGGCTCACAATTGAGCTCCCAGACGCAACAGTAACCCATCCGATATTTGAACGAGACGAGCTACGGACAAACTATTATAAAATGCTGAAAAGGTTCCCATCCAGGTTCATAAAGCCTAACTTGACTTTACCTCGCATAACACCTGTGTCCGGTATTGGAGATGATTGCAACCCGAGAGCAACTCATTCACCTTTGTCAGGGACAGTTGATCTTACAAACCAGTACAAACTGTTGGAGGGGTTTCGGCGTTGCTCCGCCCAACAGTGTTCAAAGCTGCGGCAGGATTCAGTGGGTGCACGCAACTGATGGGTACCAATAGGACGAAACGGCCGTCTAGCGCTTTCCTTGATGTGTGGTGGCTGTCTGTTTGAGTCTAGCTGCGACGAATCGTCGCAAAATCCCAACAAACCCCCCTATTACTCACTAATAACGAATTAGCAACTTCGGAAGCGTGCACGTCCCCGAAATCAAAAGGTTGAGTGTGAGACAAGCGATCAAGAGAGTGTGCCTATAACAGAGGCAAGTGCTTCAGATTCATAGACAATCTTGGAGTGACGTGAAGTGATGTGGTCAAATTAGGTCCAGGCGACCGACTAGTAAGTAGTCGTAAATGCTCGAAAATTGTGCTAATGATATTTAGGTGCTCAATGCTCATCTCAAGAGAACAGTCGCCATTGCCATCAAGACAAAAACTGACCACGAAATAGCCAAAATGGTGACGTTACAACTGCAACAGGAGACTGAATTACGCATTTGTGGTAGGTGCGAAGGTTGCGATATCGATTCAAACGAGGAAAGGGAGCCGAATATAGAGTGACGCACGAAATGTCATACCATTTGTTTTGTTCATTACACACGTATTTCTCAGTAACATATTATAAAATTAGTGCAGTATTAATTGTATGAGCATGGAAATTTAGTTCAACGTAGTAGATGTTATCACCATTTTGTTTCACAATCTCTTGCAAGCGAACCTATACATTTGTCACAACATTCCTGCTAGTCCTCTGAAATTAGACGGCACAACTGCATGATGAAGGCCCTAAGTTCAGCCGCACATTTAGGCTTTCTTGAGAAGCAAGAAGCAATCACATGGATTGATGTCAGGGCTATACGGGGCCACTGTCTCCCACCATGGTGGCGCTCAGGAAACCGATGTGACATTACCAGCCCATCAAACATGTCATGGAGGTAATCAAGACCAACATTTGCAGTGTGTGGACGGGCTCCATCTTGCATGAACCACTGAGTTTGTAATAAAAGACCTGTTGCCAAGAGTCCTGGTATAAATCTATTTTTCAATATGTCCTCATATCGATCTTTGTTTACCCTCTCATCAAACAAAAGGAGCCAACGATTCCATGGGATGAAATTGCTGCCCATACACTGACCTGTTCTCCATAATTTTCCCTTTCGTGCAGAATGTGAGGATGTGAACTTGCCCAGAAACGAACATTTTGTTTATTCACTACACCATGTAAATGGAAATACGCCTCATCAGCAAACCACATGTTGCACAGAACGTTGCTCGCGGATCTCAGTAGCATAGTGTTCAGGGCGTCAGCCGTGAACTACTAGGCTCTGAGTTCCGCCCCAGCTGGACTCTCCGATTTGTGCTCCATGACCTTTGCCTGTTTGTTCTTGTGATTGAGCCTGTCTCCAGAGCTGACTGTCTAGTGTCATGTTCTGCCGGATTCCATCGATCGAGCTGGCGATCCCCCACCAGTAGTCATGCATTTGTTGCGTCAAATTCAATGTGTCGATCGATTAAATTCATTGTGGAATGTCATGGTTCCGAAAGTTCTCTCGTGTGCGCTGTACTTTCATGCGCCCATTTACACCGCCAACTACGGTTAGATTAAAAACGATGGTCGTTGACGTCCCCGTAGCACAGTGGTCTCAATTACGGACTGGCAACAGTCGAGTTGCGGGTTCGAGCCCTACCAGGGTCCGAATGCGCACTGCTGACGATTCCCGAAGGGATGAAACGCGCGTACAGTGCTTTTCCGGGCATGTGATGGTTATCTGAGTGAGTCTAGATGTGACGAATTTCTACCTATACCATTCAACTCCCCCTACTACTCTTCTGTAATAGATTAAAAACGCAGACACATTATGCTCGGCGCACTCTCACCGAGGCTTCCCGACGCTAGACAACAACGCACTGAGAATGCCACCTCGATTGGTGATGAAATGTCCGAAAGATTTTTGCCACGCTCAGTGAACAGTTCAACCGCCATCTAAACAACGTTGTTTGCTGTGAGGCAATATCAGAGTGCCAACGACCGACTGGTTGAAAATCCCTGTTCTAACAAGTGTACCCTTTTGGCAACAAAGATAGAGAAAGCATAAAACATTAACTGACAGGTCGATAAACTGCTGCCAATAAAAAGGAAACAGAATGATGAGGTCATTTAACAAGCTGTGAGTGTGTATACATAGAAGTGGGTGTACACGGGTCCGTCAAGCATCTAAACTATTCTAGCACGGCCAACAGACTTTCGGCACGAGACTTGGCTCCGGCGTACTCCTCAGAGTCCAAATTATACAGCGGATTACGACATTGTTCCAGCTTCATCTCTTCATCACCCAATGGCTCTAAGCTTACGACAAAATCGAAATGGCCTACGATGTCGCGGATATAGTCTAAACGACTGGACACCTGTTTCCATCTATCCTCCATGGTAGGTGACGAGGATGATTTCACTGAGGTCTTGGGAGCAGGAGGGTTGGCCCCATCATCGGATTCACTCTCCTGACTCATTGGAGAGGAGTACTTGAACTTCTGGACCGGGTCACAGCCGCACACTTCGTCCCGAATGAAGACCTCCACTTGCAGACAGGGACGAGTACGACCCAGCTCAACGAGGACAGCGAGAGCGAATTGACTCGGGTGGACTGTCAAACACAAATCTGTTTGGTACCATAGGTTGATCAGTTCTGTTCCTTCGCGTCGCAATTCGGTAACTAACTCTGTATCACTCAAACCGAAGTACGTTTTGAGATCGGAGTTACGAATATGTTTCTAAAAAGTAACAAAGTGAATATCGGGAAATAAGAGAATTTGGTTACTCATGTAGTGACTAAAAAGCGTCTCAGTTAATGGTCTTTACAAATGCAGCACGAAACACAATCGGGTCAATTAGAGTGGGACGCCGTTAACGGACCATTGGAGTAGATGCCCAACATGAAAAGCTACAAATAAATAGGAAAACATTTATCTCAGAAGATGTGGCCAGTTGGTACACACACGAGAGAGCAACGGAAACAGCTTCAGTCACTCGTATGGTTGATAAAAACCTAGAAAGAAGAGGTACCACAACCACGCCTGCGATTTAAACTAATGCTTCGCTTCCGTGAAGCAACAAGCGGCTATATGCGAATCGAGATATTACAAGGGTAGCCAAACACACCTAATGGCAGTTGCTGGAACTTGAGTTGTACAGGCTGCATGATATTCGCCTGAACCGTAACATGAGGAACCGAATAACTTCGGTCGGTGGCCGGAAGGATTGTATGCCTGGCTTGTAGTTCTTAGGTCCCAGGTTCGAGTCCGCGTAGGGGTGGGAGTCCTCGCTGTATACTCAGCCCACGCGCGACCGGTGGTAGTCGTGTGGCAGCGTAGCGTCGGGACAATGTGTCGGCGTATTGCTGATGACCTGACTAACCTCCTACGAAGAACGACCAAGGAAAACGGATGGGTGGACCCATACCAAGGTAAGTTGCTGTTTTGTACCGACCAGTAAGGTATACGCTGGATGTACACGCGAAGTTTCAAGTTATGAAGTGGAAGAGCGAGACTGCCGTCCAAATGTGGAACATTTCATACACTGGTTAGTTGTAGTAGCACTGCAGGTCCCTGTGTATAAGACACGCAGTGGCATAGCGGAAATCTACTGTCGGAAAAGTGGTCATCTTTTACAGTGACCGCAGTTGTGTGCAATGACAAGCCTTATGAGGACCGTATGAAGAAAATTCGCAACGGCACATCGGTCGTTTGTGCAGATGATTCGCCGGCACAAAAACACAATGGCATACCCACGAGGAATACGAAGAAAGGAAAAGGAGAGATGATCAAACATAACAATGAATGTCCTAAGCGAACATTCAAGACCAAAGTGCATGTGGGCCTAATTCAGAAGGCATTATCAATGAGCAAAGAATCAAAACAGACTCGTATGGTGGCCAAGATGCGATGGCACCGACACGAAGCAACTCTCCCCTCCATGGGCTGAATGGTAATAATACTATCACGGATAAGGTGCTCCCGAAGGTAAGGCAAAGCCGACAGCAGAGCTGAGCGACGGTGTTTGGACGTCTCTGCAAGCCAAAAACTTCCTGGGAAAGTTAGCGACAGAACCATGAAGACCAACAACTTGGGGAATTGTGAGCGGAAACAAAGCAGACACGTGACAACCTCGGGAAATAAGGTTAATGCAACGTAGCGGTTCGTACCCACGAAATCACTGTGCAACGTTTTGCACGCACAAACGAACTCACTGATACTAGTTATCAGATACAGAGGCTAGAGGAACGCGGTTGTCAAGCACTTAGGTAATGGTTCAAAATGCAAGTGCCAACAGGGGAAGCCGGAGGCGAAGACAAGGCTCTCGCAGTAGGGAAAGGAAGTAACGGAGAAAACGAACAAAATTCCGGTATTTCCATTGCAAACAGCCCTCTAATATTTCACAAAGTAATTGCCAGAACCGTTAGAAAATCCTAGCTAACAGATGCAACATACACATACACGGCTGTAATGCTACCAGGAGACTAAGATGAGTACGAGAAAAGCGAATAACGTTTAGATGAGTTTTTGGACACGTAATTAAGTGATGCACCGAATTGCTTTAAAGTGGGTTGATAGGACATAATCCCGGATTAACGTATGCGATTGAAATATGTCATTTCAAGGGAAGTGAACAAAAGGTGGAGTAACGTGCCAAACGGTGTTCACCACTGGTGGTCCACTAAAAACAATATAGCATAATACCAAGGGTTTAAATGAAATGCAACAACTAAAAGTAGACCGCTGTATAAAAACACAAACGCTGTATACAAACACAATATGATACTGATATCGGATCATTTTCGGAGAGTGCAGAACAAGTAATCGCTTAAAGTCCGTCGGCGGCCGGGCCGAGTGGTTGGAGGTGAGATGGTTTTCCAAATCTTGATAAAATTGATCGAAGAAGTTAAACAACTAAGAGCGGAGCATTGAGATGCGACTAACTAATAACGTACGCGCACGGTATAAAGATAATAAAAAGGATAAACGGATGGAAAAAGTAAAAAATACTCAGAAAAGGCTGTAGATGGCGATGTAATTGACGCCTATCCAAGTAGGTAGCACGCATTATTCATCATTATACACGTCAGCTGTAGACGGAAAATACTTCGGCTTTTGTGCAGCAATACAAAAGAAAATATACATGTAACAGAGGCACGCCGGCTGTCAGCAGTAACAGATGGACATCGTTCCGGAGAGATAAAAGCCGGCTCTTGTGCCGTAAAAACAGCGTTATATTAAGTCTACTAAATGTGATCGTGGTTGGAGGGGAGGGACAAAGAAACTCACAACACAAACACCGTTGAGATCGGCTTCTAGCCATTTCAACAAGTGTATTCATCCAAACGCATTCATCGTTCTTCGGTCGCCAACGATGGAGCCGAGAGGCTCCAACTTCAACTTCAAAGTGAGTGTTTTCATTCCGATTGTCCAAGTCATCACTTGGTCACCCCTCCTCTGCTTCCACCCGCACCCTCGGCGCGCAAACAACGCATGTCGCAAGGGTGGTGGGCTGGCATGAGTATCACGTGGCCCAGCCTGGTGCTTGAAATAACGGTGCTGAGCGGTTCGCTTCTTGTTCATGCGCCATACACAAGGCATCCAACAAGTTCATTGCTCACACGGTGTTCCCACCAGTTATGAGCCAAACTGCTAAGGCACCAGTGGTCGAACGTAATTAGTTTCTCTAGGTCAGCCGATCTAATGCCCCAGGCTTCACAACTGTACAGTAGAGTTGAACGTACGACTGCACTGCACATTCTACCCTTCAGGAAGAGAGCGATGTCGCGCCGTCGACATAAGGGGCGAAGGTTAGCAAAAGTGCCTCGAGCTTTTGCTATACGGTTCGTGACCTCACCTTGAATTCCAAATGCGTTCATATAGCTAATTAGCTAGTTGAACTTTTGAACGATTTCTGGCTGATCCACACCAAGGGTCAGCGCAGGAGGCGGTCGCTGCAAGCAAGCAATAAGTAAGTGAAACTTTCCGACTAGTTACTAAATTTACCAGCAACAACTTCCCACCATGGAAGTTCACCAACTCAAGTGCAGTAACAACAGACAGTGTAATCCAAAATAGATCGTCAGTAAACATGTGAAGAGGCTGGCTTGGACGACACAAGCGCTTGAAGCGCCGCATGGATTGGAGGGTTTCGGTATTGCTCTCTCTCTCATCCAGACACTCCATGAACGACTGTTTCCTCCTTGTTTGAACTCAGCAGGTAGAGATGGTCTGAGCTGGGAGTGGAACTTAGCACATGGTGGTTGGTGGTTATCACATTGATCACTAGGCCATTGAACTCCGCGAACAACAGTTGACACAGATAAAATCACTACAGGGATCGTTTTCTCCGGCATCTCCGCGTTTATGCAGACTGACCACGGGACAGAAACCGTGTTCATTCGCAGTGCCTTTATTCTTAGACGTCATTCGTCTACTCATCTTCGAGGTGGAGGCTGGAGCTGACATGGGGAGTGGTCCATCCCTATCCTATCCCTTTGGAACATCAAAGGCTTCCGTGGGAGGTTTTACACCGAGAGTAACGATAAGACAAACGATAGTGTCGAGGTAGGGGTGCTGAATTCAGTTTGTGTGCCGCACTTCAGAGAAAGAAAAACGGATATCGTACAAGATATTATCGCGATGGCAGCAAGTGACACGTGATAAACCACGCTCATCTACTGCGGTTATATCGAACCGATACGTTTTGTAAGACGCAGAAACGCCCTAGTTTGTCTGAGCATCAGGAAGGAAAAAGAAACGCCCAGATGACGGATGAGGAGATAGCCTTTTGAGAATACAAACGAAGACTGGGAAGCGATCCAAAAATGTCATTTTATACTA
The DNA here is from genome assembly GCA_944474145.2 of Dicrocoelium dendriticum. Taxonomy (NCBI): domain Eukaryota; kingdom Metazoa; phylum Platyhelminthes; class Trematoda; order Plagiorchiida; family Dicrocoeliidae; genus Dicrocoelium; species Dicrocoelium dendriticum. The sequence continues at coordinate 95,284,240 of OX104064.1, read as the reverse complement.
TACGCAAATTTAAATCACTTACTGTGGCGTACGTTCACTGGCTGATTTTTGATAGCTATCTGTTCGGCTTGCGCTTGTCGTTCGTTCGCTATCGTTTGCATCGCTTCTATCTTGGCTGGAGCAAAGTTGCGCTTTTTTCACAATACCCCACACCAATTCTGGGGCTGTTCATCCAGCGCACATACGTGTGATCAGATTGCACCGATGGCGCTGATTGGATTTCCAACCGCTGGTGCTGTCCGTACCGTTCCTTCGGTTGATTAACCACCATCATATCGTGCGCTGTCCGCTCAAGGCGTGTGGAGCTCAGGCAGCTCGCTTGCATTTGCTCACCTTCGGTTTGAAGCAATGCTTATGCAAACACTACTGCAGAGACTGACGCGTAGCGCTGCACGCTTCGGTATGCGGTTTGCGTCCTCAGAGTGTAAGGTGCCGTTGCAGAACTGAACCTATACGTCGCCGATGCTAGCCATCACCGAACAACCACTGGGAGAAGTGGATCGGTTCACGTGTTTTGGTAGCTGTGTCCCCTCTGGCGGTCACATGAGTAAGAACGTTACCTCACCTATCAACAAAGCCCGTGCGGCTTTCCAGAGGCTCAAGCATCTATGCAGACAGCGGGATATCAAAGTGTTAGTGAAGGGTAGGGTGCATAACGCTGCGGTAAGGCCGGTCCAACTGTATGAATCAGAGACCTGGCCAATTCGCAGTGAAGACATTAAAAGCTTAGCCGTGTTTGACAACCGGTGCATGCGGAGTATTGCTCACATCTGGTGGTAACAACGGGTGGGCAACACTGAGATTCTCCAGCTGGATTTCAGCAAGAAGCTTTTTGGTGCCCCACCCGATTGTTTGCTTAAGCTCTGCTGTTTACGTCGGCTAGACCATGTCCTCTATTGAGCCACTTCCTTGGCGTGCAATGTACGCTGTAGCTGCACCAAGTTGAGTGAAACCGCAAGGTGGCCAATCCATGGTGTGGTATACAGACATGAAATCAACTGAGAGACTTGGTCGGTCTGGTGCTTACCGAGTTCGTGGGTGAGGACCCCTGGATGATAAACAACAGTAGTTAGAGACCCTTTCAGACATGGCGCAGTCAGTGGCGTTCCTGCATTCGGTACTTTGCACCTATCTGTTAATTTTCATTCCATCCTGTTTAGTTTGGCACACCCATTCGATTCCATTTTCTCTGTACTTTAATCGCTTTTAACCTCACTTTCTTGCCGTTGCTGTTTTTTGTTACTCTGGGAATGTGAGTCGCTGCAACTGGATCCACAGTAATTCGGTGGTCGAATCATAGTTGTTCAACTGAACTGCATTGAGCTATTCAGGACCGAAACCGTACTTAACACACATCGTTGTGAAGCAATTCCTCACTGTTTATCCGACCCACGTAATCTTGGTCGATTTGCATTGGCGATGGTGAATAGCTTTTCAGTTCGATGGCCACGTCTGTTCAGCTCGCGTGACATGTCAGTTGTCGTCATAACGAGTACACATGATTACGTCAGATATCGAATACGTGGCGTGACGGGACATCCACAAGTTTTGAGAGAACATATTTTGGGCTAGTCAGGCTTCCACGGGTGCATGAGTGTTACCGGAATAATTTATGGGAATGTTGTACAAGTCATTCCATCGGTTCGCCAACATCGGTATTTGAAAAGCCGAGCAAAGGTATCGACAAACCAATGCGTTGGCCAGATGGATTGTGGGTGAAATGAAAAGAGCATAAGTACACAGTTCCCTGTTGTCCTGGTTGGCTAAAAGCAGGATTACAAACCCACTGCAATATTCATTTGTCTGAAGTGGTGTGAAGCTCTCATCTTGCATCGTTGGTCAGGATTGTGGTTCAAAAGACCGATTCCTTAACGGAATCCTGACCGAGAAAAAAGCGATCTGAACGATCAGTGGAGGAGCAGTGCACAAGAAACCGCATTCGTATAACCGTCAAGAAAGCGATAACCACTAGAATATGAAATAATTCACAATTGGAAGCGTTCGTGTGTCGGACGTTGTGGGGTAATGGGTGTGGGTGCATAAAAACGATCTCTTGAACAAAATAAAATGCATGTCCAGACTGTTCAAAAACAAAAGGGCGAATTCCAGGCGCTTCTGTAAATTGCATGCGTCCAACACTTGCACCTCATGATCAATCAATATCATACACGTCAGCAAGAGGTAGGGAACACCTCAGCTACTGTGCCGCAATATACAGAAAAAAAGAAGAGAAAAGAAAAAAATTCAACTGGTGCAAGCCGGTTGAGCTACCAGCAACGGATGGGCATCGTTCCGGTAAGCTACCAGCCGGCTACTGTGCATTAAAAAATTACTATGCAAAATTACACAAGGCTAAATAATGAGATCGTGGTTGGAGGGGTGGCTAAGAGGGATGGGGTGGGACAAAGAAACACACAGCACGAACGCCACTAAGGTCGGCTCCTAGCCATGTCAGCAAGTGTGTCCAACCAAACGTGTTCATCGTCTTTCGGACCCCAACCAGGGAGCCGAGACGCTCCAACCGAGGCTAGCTCAGAAGTGAGGGCCTTCATTCCTCTCGACCAAGTCATCGCTTGGCCACCCCTAATCTTCTTCCATCCGCACCGCCGGCGCGCAAACAACGCACGTCGTGGGAGTCGGTGGGTTGGCATGTGTAACACGTGGCCGAGCCATCGGAGCCTGATGCGTGAAATAACGGTGCTGAGCGGTTCATTTCCTTTTCCTGTGCCATAAACAAGGCGTCGAACACGCTCGTTGCTCACGCGGTGTTCCCACCAAATGTGAGCTAAATTACGAAGGCACCGGTGATCGAACGTAACTAGCCTCTTCAGGTCCGCTGCTTTAAGCGGCTAGGTTTCACAACCGTACAGTAGGGTCGAACGTACCGCTGCATTGTACACTCTACCCTTCAGGGCAAGAGTGATGTCGCGCCGGCGCCATAAGTGGCGAAGGTTAGCAAAAGCGTCCCGAGCTTTTGCTATGCGGTTCGTGATCTCATCTTCAATCCCACGGGCGCTGATACAACTTCCCAGGTAGTTGAATTTTTGAACGACTTCTAGCTGATCCCCACCAACGGTCAGCGAAGGAGGCGGTCCAGACAAATCTTGGAGGAACGCTTTGCACTTCGACGGTGCAAAACAAAGCCCGAAGTAACGGACAGCTAGTGCTAATCTGTCCAGTGCCGCTTGAAACGTTTGTGAGCTGTCACAGATGAAGGCAATATCATCAGCATACTCCAAGTCAAGAAGTCGTCCTCCGGGGAGCAGATACACATCTTGTAAGTCGTGTTCTGCGAACGCGATTTCCATGACTTCTCAACAGCGACGTTGAAGAGGAAAGGTGACAGCGGGCATGCTTGTCTCACGCCGCTGGAGATATTAAAGGGCGACGACAACTTGCCGTAAGTCCTCACTCTGCCCGAGCTACGCGCATATAATGCTCGGATAATATTCACATATTTCTCAGGTACACCTTTCTTGAGTAGACAGCCCCAAAGTGCACATCTATCCACAGAATCGAATGCACTTTTGATAGTGAGGAACACGACAACGGTGGGCCGCCAATATATGTGACGGTGCTCCAACAACTGACGCAAGGTGAAGATGTGGTCAATGCAGCCACGACCTTGACGAAATCCAGCTTGCTCTTCACGAATCTGGCTTTCACGAGTGCCAGCCAGTCTGTGAAGGATGACAAAGGAAAGCAATTTGGAGGCGATGGTGATCAGACTGATTCCTCTATGGTTGCCGCATTCCGATCTTGAGCCTCCATTGAAAATTGGGACTGTGACGGAGCGGCTCCAATCGGTTGGGACAGCTTCCTGCTCCCACAGTTTCACTAATAACGCGTGTAAATCATTCACAAGAGCAGGTCCCCCGAATTTGAAGAGGGCTGGAGGAAGATCATCAGGTCCCACGGCTTTGTTCAACTTCAACAGTTCGATCTCACGTTCGACTTCTGAGCGAGAGGGTAGATCCAAAGCGACAGCCCACGGAGCACGGCGATCAGTGGCCGGCGAGAAATCTAACAATTCCGAGCGATTAAATTGATTTCCAAAGTGCTCAGCCCAACGCTGTAAGCATTTTAATAAGTTGTCGATGGGCTGTCCACTCTCGTTACGTATAGTTTCACTAACATCAGGTCTCCCGCTGCCCGTTTCCCGTATCAGACGGAATAACTTACGATGGTTACCAAGGGAAGCGGCCATTTCCATCTCTGATGCACGGTGAGACCACCAGGATTCGTGGTCTCTCTTCAGGCTAGCACGGAGTTTTGCCCTGAGCTCTTTGCGAGTTTCATTGTGTTCGCTTCCAGCCGGAATATACCGGCGAGCATCGATAAGTTCCAGAGACCGCGAAGAGACCCAATGTCCATGTTGACTATTAGACATACCACATGAGGATTTTCCTGCTGCTAGTAAGGTCTGGTAACACTTGCACCTCCAGTGTACTGTACCCCGCGGCAAACTTTTTCCTTCAATATCCGATGTACAGCATACGGTGTGGTTTCGCAATGGCTGTTACTGCGTACCACTTGCGCAACCCTACAAGCTGCTACTTCATCCATGATGGTGCAACGCCGTCAGCTTTTTTGATGTTACAAACGTCTAATTCGTTGATATTTACCGATATGGGACATACTTCATCTAAATATAAGTAAGGAAATGAATAAATGTATACTCTCCACTGTACAGGAGAAACACCATCGAAGGCCTGATCAAGTTGTACAACTACCAATTGTCTGACCGTGAGGGCAGTAGTTGCATTCATGAGTAAATTGGTGTGCTGTCTAATAGTGCCACCAGTGCGTCGGGGCAGACTGAAATCTAAACGCATTGTCACTTCAAGTCAAGTCAAAAAATCGTTTTTATGCACCCATGAAGGGCGAATTTTCAGCTGTAATACACACGCGATGGAAATGGCAAAGCGAACAACACTGTAAGCTTATAATGTGCTCCCGGAAGTGTGATTGCCTTTAGCAGCGAAAGCGGTCTACTAAAAACTTACGCGTTTGTTGGAAGTCAGGCATGAGGCGATAACAGCTTTTGTGGCGATAGCAATACGGTGCCCATCGACCGGTCATCCCGTACGGCCAGGCTGTTTTTCTCAATTGCTAGCACAGCGCCCCACTGACTACTTCGCAGGAAACCCTTTCGCTGGCTTTTCATCTGCATGCAGGCCGCCTACCGATCAATCGAAGCATGCCACGTTCAGTGCGGCTATATGGTGTCCGGCTCACGTCCAGTTCTCACAGCTGAACGGCGTGCGTTCCCTAGGTCTTGCCATGCGGTCGAGGCATGACGCATTCATTGCGGCTGGTGTCTCACAGCCCTACGGCTCGGTGTGCTCTGCGATCATAGACACACTCATGTGGCGTATGTGTCCCATCGCACCACTGCCGGCAAAGCAATTTGCGTCATTGGACAGTTAGCAATTCAGCGTACCGGTTGTACGTCAGCACCTGAGTGCAGCCGCTCTTAGCTTCGGACCACATTAACAAAACACCCAGTATAGCACGAGTTCCACACGCATCTGAAGATAGCTCTATGTGATCAGCCCAAATGCGGATGAAAGCCGTCTTGCAGTGTAGCATTTGGAGCAAATACCCTCCACTCCGAACATGCTTCCAAGTCGGAGGGGAAGGTAGAGGAACTTCATATGTGAACAGGAATTCATTACCTGTGCTCCTACCGCTTATTTCCTCGCTTATTATCCCTCACGATCCTCTTTTAAACAGCTTAGCTGAGGAGGCTGCACCAGGCGATGTAGCTAATTCATCCCACAATCAGGGTTTCCAGCATCCGCATCTTCTGTCAAATAGGTCGTCAGGAAATCCCTTACCCCTTCTTTATGCACCTTGTAATGATGTGAGATGTGTTCTATGGATGCGCATGTAAGATTACATATTCGCATCCAACCAGCCCACTGAGATCGGATCCCAGTGACTTTGGGTAAATGGTTAGATACCCCATAGGTAACGAGTCGATGGCGAGAGGAAATGTGCTCGCTGATTTTTTCAATAAACCACTTGCCAGTCCACAAGTCAGAAACTATGTGTTCTACAGGCAACTCTCATCTGTTAGAGGAAGAGTGTGAGTATCTGATAAGATTGTTACTGGCACGGTTGTAGTACACGTATGGTAACGGCTTTGCGCTGACCTGCTGAAGTTAGATTAGCCCAGGGTATGCGCTGGTGTGACGGAAATTGAGTGTGCCTGAGAACGAACCTAGCCGCACGTATTCGGGTAGATGCTGAGCCCGTGGAACGGGCGCACACGGGAGATTACGGTAGACGCGCGCTAGTGACTTAGACGCGAACGCTGCCCGGCTAAGGACGCACACAAAATCACGTGATCAACCGACTCCCAACTAAGGCGAAGAGGAAGCAAGGCAGGTGGTCTCTGAAGGCTCTTTTACGACCAACAAAGGGCGAATCACAGCCAACGCAATGGGTCATTAAGTTAGGAAAAATTGCTAGCACGACGGGGTGGTAGTTTGCAAAAGAACATTGTCAACAGGTGCGCAGTTGGGCCGCGTATCGGAGTGGCTGAACGCTGCTGCGTTGGGCCCCGCTTTCCACAGCCATTACGCCGGAGGTTCCGGCGCATTTTCGCAGGGATATTTGACGGGCCCGCAACAGTATCGCAATCGCTACATATCACAGTATAGCTTGAGATAGCTGCTTTCCGAATGCCGACTAAGGGTCCTTTTTGGAATCCATACTCAATATGCGGCTGACAACAACTATGGCCAGAGCATAATCCTTGTAGCAATAACTCAGTTTACTCCATCTGTCGCGGATTCAACAGTTTTTACTAAATATTTTTGATACATTTCGGTCAAAATATTTGCGAGGTCACTAATGACGTACCCCGTCAACTTTTTGACAAGAATCTGTGTGTACTACGCGGTTTGTTGATTTTAACCATAAAATCGTAAATATGTGCAAAACACATATCAAAATGCGCTTTTGTAATTTGAGGAATCACCTACCAGATTTACGGGGTTTCGTCCCTGTAACGTCAAGAAGAGGCGAACAGCAATAATTCAATTTATCAACGTACAATCGTTACCTGCATGTTCGGGACCATTTATTCTAGTGACACGTAGCACCCAATGTCGCTTATTCCATTTACACAATTTTGCAATTCTAATGGCGCTATTTTGGTCCATGCGCAGTAGCTGTTGCAAAATGGTGAAAACGCACCTACTCGGGTACTTAAAACTTAGGTTGATTTGACTTGACACAGGAAACATGTGCTGAACGCGACCAGTGAAGGAAAAAAGTGAAGAAAGTTTTCCGCGAACTGATTGCAGTCATTTTGAAGTAATTGTGTGAGTGGATTGCGATGCGCAATCTCAATGTGAACCATGATCCGTACTGAAGTGGAGGTTTCGGTTAACATCCCATCCTATCTCTATATGATGAAATCAAATAAGGTCGAAACGCGTCATGCAGTGGCGTGGTTTCGGGTCCGCCACACCAAACATTTACTTGACGTAAAATTTCATCTTCCCGGAGACGTGAAAGCATGATCTTTGGAGGATAGCAATATGCTTTCAGGTTTTGAATACAAATCGGTTTTTGTAGATTTTTATTAGGGCAACGTTTCGCTCTTGACGCAAGGGCTTCTTCAGGCCAGGTGAATCGTGAACAATTGGCATAGCTTTTTATGGGAAAGTAAGATGAAGATTACAAGCAATAACATGAACCATTGGATAATAGTGTTACAGGTAAGTAGGTAAAGTGGCCATTCTAGTGTAACAAAAAGAATCGAACGTTTCTCATTGATCCGCGTCACCGGTCTTTCACAAGTGAGGCATTCTTGTTCATGTTGCTGCTGATTCACGCTCCGACCTGAGTTCGTCCGCCGACACCTTTTCTGAGTAGCCGGGTTAAGACAGCCCGCCACGTGATTGAGAACTCCACCCCGTCCGCTCTGTTCACATAGTTATTAGTCATAATAATCTCAATCAGCTCAGCAATCAACCTTTGGTTTGTTGCTCGTAATTCTCTTTTAATAATCGCGACATTGTCCCAGTCAATTTCAATCCCCATCTAGCGAGTGTACGGCCACCGCTGAATTCCTCACTAGGGCCCTGTACGCAGACACATTTCGCAATGGACGTGAAACGTGCTTCTTGTTACACTAGAATGGCCACTTGACCTGTAATACTATCATCCAATGATTCGTGTTATTTCTTGCAATCTTCAACCTACTTTCCCATAAAAATCTAAGCCAATTGTATACCGATTCACCTGGCTTGAAGAAGCTCTTACGTCAGGAGCGAAACGTTGCCACAATAAAACCTACAAAAAGCGAATGTATACAAAAGCTTCTGAAATAATGAAGTCCCAGTGGGTTACAAGCTTATTCCGAGCAATATGCTTTGATACGACCCCGATCGTCAGCAAGCAACGCCATGGATCAGATCGATCAATCGAATGAAATGCATTTCGGATGTCTACGATGACAACACTCATGTCCTACATATAGAGGTGTTCGTGTTGACGAGGTTGGCGCAGGGTGCAGATTTGGTCCACACACTTGGTTGGAACAGAAACCTGTTTGTGTGAATAACAAATTGGGAATAGCCTGTCGAGCTGAATGGATGCTAATAACCTGGGGGCAACCGAATCAAGACTGAGTGTTATATGATTTACGCATGAAGTGTGAGGGCAGTTTTGAAAACCGGGACAATAACTAACTCGCCCGAGGAAGGTAATCATTTTCATGCCAACCCTAACGAAAACTGACAGGCCAAATAGATGACGGTTACTGTGCGAATGAAATTGAACAGCGTCGGAAGAAGTGAGATTGAACGGGTAGTCTTGAATCGTCTCAAGTTTCCAACCCCAAGGGAAATGTTTGTTTCATTTAGAGGATCCGACGAGACGATCTGGAGCAGGCAACTGAGCACCCAAATAGACAGTGGAGTCAATTGAACTGGGGATGGAAATATAAAGCGCAGTAACCCAAGCAGCACTGCAAGTTAATGATTGACGACTTGCCTGCTCTTGCTGAAGCCAGGATTCCAATAGGGCATGTAGAGTCTGCGCGAATTTCCGAATAACTTAGAAGTCTGTTAGACGCATTTTTCTAATACGATAGAAATACCGAGGAAGTTTCATTCAATTCTAAAACCTAAGCGCAACTACGAGCACCACCTGTAGGTCTACTGAGCTCATCTTAACAGGTGTTATGTTAAAACTGTCAAATTGCTGCATTACTTTTAAACTCAGACCGATGTTATTACTGTTTTCCACATCTAGATAAGGCGTATAATAATAATCCACTCAGCTGTCTGAAGGCAGACCAGATGACGTAATGGGAACGTGGACAAAAGGGTACATTGGAATTAGATCAGACCCGTGAAAACAAGAATTTTGGTAGGTTGACGTGCATCAATGAACGCATCCGTGCAATTCACGTCATAAGGGTACAAAGTACTACAATCGGAGAGGGTCAAAATTCCACCAGTTATCAAAAGTATAGAATGATTCGTCAGATCATTCATCTGGGTAGCAGCAGAAAAGACAATGGTCAATCAACTGGTGAGGACGTTGCGCGCATTGACAAGCTTTGTGCTACCTGTCCACGTTCCAAGATTGCTCAGCCCTTGAATTTGGATAATAAGTGGCTGAAGACTAATGAGCAAATTACCTAATGCGGTAAAGGCATTAGCTGCGACATCCTTGTAATGGCCGAATCTAGTTCACAAGAGCTGGGATTGCTTTCACGAAGCCAAAACAGCTTTGCCGGGAGGAGGGTATTCCCTCTCCTGAATCTGAGTGGTGGAGCGATTCAAATGTTTGGTTTTTGATCCACAACCATCACTCGAGCTTGTGTACGTACAGGTTACCTTGCAGTATCCCAAGGTGCATGTAACCAAGTTGGGTGATAGCGAAGTGTCGATACAAGATCCGAAGTGCCCCTGATCCTTTAAAGACGAAGTGAGATTTGATGAAACCAGTCTGTGACTTAGCAGCGGGAACTGACTGAATGATCTATTGGGCACTGTAAGTGAGTGTGGCTAGGCCCCTAATACGCACCACTTGTTTGACTATCCCTGCTGGATGGTTCACTTCACGACGCGCAACAGTGGTGCCTGCTGTCGTATGTTACTGAGTTAGTTAAGGATCGAGGTTTATTATAAACCGGGAAACAAAAGACACATGAGTTATCGCACCAACTCTGTCGTTACATGAGAAGCAGACATTTTGACGGTGTTTGTTGGTAACGGAAGAGGACTTTAACGCTGAACGTTCAACAAAGGCATGCAGGCTCTACATCAGCCTACCTCTGGTTAGTGTTTCCATTCACTGGGGTCTTTATGGTCGTATACTAGCTGTAACGGTACAAAAAACGCGTTGGCATTGTCGTTGTTTCAGTAACGCTGTAAGAAAACATAGGTTGCGATACGTTAACATTTTGATTGCTCTCGCCAGTCGCAACGTAATACAGGCATAACAAAATACGCATTAAGTACGGTCCACAATTAGTAACACAGATAAACACATAAAATTGATGTGAATGACATAATCAGGTGCATGGCAATCCTTATTGATCGTCTCAGTTGTTTCTGGGCACAAAGCACGGGAAAATTAAACCTTAGCAGTAGCGCCTCGCCAATTGCCAACAACTTCGGGTTCCTGTTGCGCAACAGCACCTTGAATGAATCCAATGGGTTCACCTGGTGACGAGTCGTGATTAGGTTTTTAGTGATAGACGAGACAGGGTTCCGGTTCATTCTTTGATCCACTCCGCCTTGGTGAGACAACTGCATTAGCCACAATGGGAAGTCTTCCGCCACCCTTTGAGCCAGCCGGCGACCAATGTTGCCGATGTAAGTGCTAACGCAACTGTAAGTGAAGTGGTACATGATGTTAGAGGCTGAACTGATTGGCGAGCTACTCGGACGGATGTGAAGAGGAATCCTTCGTATAGTGTGGATAAGTCGTAGTTGGGCGGTAGAGTAGGTGCGCAATAGAGCGGACCTGAGCTTGTGACCAACTTCATTTGCCACATGATCCCCCTTGAACGGTAAGAAAAAATAAACATCCTTCTTCTCCGCTGTTTGCACTAGCAGCTTCTTTATTGGGGGAGTGCTGTGGGTCTGAATGAATTTCTCCGGATACCCATTGGATAGCAGAGTCCGGTATAGAAACTCTTCTTCAACCTCAAGTAATTCCGGGCTGCAAATTCGCCTGGCCCTGTAGAAGAGTTTTTACGAGGCCGCGCTTGTATACAACTGGGGGCGAAGCTGGAAAAATGTAGGTATTGTCCTCCCAGATCGCTGTTCTGTACACAGTGCGTTGCAATCTGTCATCGGTCCTTCTCTTAATGAGCACGGCCAGAAACGGCAGCCTGTTCTCTTGTTCCTTCTCCTGTGATATAAAAAGGTTAGGGTGAATTGAGTTCAGGAAGGCAAAAAGACGGTTAAAATGTTCACCATTTGTAAACACGAGAATATCGTCTATATGGCAATCCATTAGATTGCCATTGGCCTGATTACGTCATGCACATCAATTTTGTGTTTATCTATGTTATTAAGTGGGGTCCGGATTTAATGCGTTCTTTTTCTGCCTGTATTGCGTCGCGGCTGAGGAGAGCAATCGAAATGTTAACATACCGCAACCTATGTCCTGTTACTGCGTTAATGAAGTGGTTGAAGGGGATTCAGTGTTTCAAGTGGTTGTTGTTGTTACCGATGACGATGTCAACGAAGGACACTGCACGATGCTGAATTGGGCCTGAGGTCGATGTATGAATCAAAGCGGAAGACACTAGCAGGTTGACAACAGCTGACCGATGGGCTCGCGGTGCATTGTTCGTCTTTGGAGGAATCACCGGGTGAGTTAGAATGACGTTCTCACATGAGTGGTTAAAAAACGATCCTTGACAATGATTTCACTCGGTATGCAAGTTAACGCAGTTGGGAAATAGGAAGCGCGTTTGGGTAAAGCCAAATGAACGTCACATGCAAAGATAGACAGTTTGCACTGTGAGATAGCACATCCATTTCCCTGGAATGACGCGAACAGTGACCGATAGTGTAAGTGAAAGAATAACGGCCGGTATAACCAAAATAGAATGCACTTGGAGTGAAGGTTGCCCTTTTCGGTACCGGCCAAGCAGGAACACTCCCTAGGTAGAAGTGCATCAAGTAAATGCTGAATGCCGTACATTAAACAGAGAACAGGTATGGGAATGAGTGTAGTCAGCACTGGTTATGCTATCCAGCGAAGTCCGTTACTGTGTTAAACATGAAACTCACCTGATATGCGACCAAGTCTATGATCAAACCCATCAACGGCCGGTAGGGTGTGAATACCCAAAGGTCGTAATTCAGAGATTCCAGCAGAAATAACTCTGAATTAATGATAAAGTGGCTATAGCGCTCCTGGTTTCGTGGTATGTGGGCGATGAACGCTTGCAATCCGACGGGGAAGTCGGCAGCTTTGCAGGCCACGTATAAACAGGTAAGCATCATCTCGCGTGGGTAGAAGTCCATCACTGAGTGATTTAGGTAGAAACGTTTGAAGTAGGTCACTGCAAATCCAAAGACCTTGAAGAGAAAAAGGTTTTAAATATTAGAAGCGAAATACTGAGATAGAAGAGGCCATAACAAATGACTTTGTAGCAAGGAAATGTACAAACAAGGTAAAATATAGCAGGATTGAAGATATGTGTGGGTTATAACACCGGGTATGGGGGGAGATGGAACAAGTAAACACGAGATGGCCACCTGATGATGGTTAGGGAATGCCACGATATCAAAAAGGTCGAAGCCAGTAAGCATATTGAAATATGCTCAGATATCAGCCTCACATCATACTAGAACCGAGCACGCCCCCGTAGAACAGATGTGTTAACGATGAACAGGCTCTGGTAAAAACTATTTTGTTCCTGTTCGACCCGATGAAGCTACTCACCTTGATGAGTGGCATTTAAAAAAAATACGGTAGCAGCAAAAGCGAACCCGAAAAATATGGAGCATCGTTCAGAGAGATGACGTGAGAAAAAGTAGAACGATGAGGAGGAATCGAATCGAGAAAGATGGACAGAGTACCAGATACATCCAGGTTGGGCAAGCAAGCGGTACTAAGAAATCGGAACATTACTGTTCTTCAGCAACTTTTCGCAATGACTCACCTCTTCAGGTAGAGATGGGTGCACAAACTTCTCGAACAGAGCTCTCATGAGAAAAATGTACCGTTTCACGATCAGTAACTCTTCATCCGCGTCAAGACCCACAGCAAGCTCATCGGGGTCATCGACAGGTTTCTCAGCTCCCACATCCACATGAGCCAGCCGCTCAGCCAGTTGTTTTCGAGCTGTACTGTTACAATTCTGACGATGAGAAGCCAAGTCTGCCGGATCGAAATACCAGTTGTAGAACTGAGTACTGGTAGTATATGCCTAAAAATAGTAGAAAAATTAGCCCACGTGTAGACCGCAAAAAAGAAGGGACTAAAGAGGAAGGGAAGCACAAGTATCTGCTCACAAGTTTTGGCCTACCGTTTCGAGTCTTTCTTCGGGTCGATGAAATGCATACCGCAGATGAGTCACGAAAGAAGAAATGAATAGTCAAGCGCTTTTCCACTTATCGACGGTTGATTAGTTGGGTTTAATAGTGATTTTCCGGATAAATAAAGACGATCTTATCAAAGGGTAACCTGTGCAGCAGACTGGAGATTCCCCGGTTTGCCGATGTGAAATTCTAACTAAAATTATTTCAGTGTATATCTAGGCGACCGATGGTGATTGTTGAACTGGTTGCTGAGTTCGATTGCTGGAGTTGAGCATCGCCATTTTGCTTGGCGCTCGTTTCGCTTGTAACGCGCGACTGTCCTGCGTGCTGTGCATTCTGCGTTCCCCTAACTAGCAGTGTTCAACGATGTCGTTTATTTATAGCTAGGCAAACAGGGAACATTTTGCTGTACAAATAAAAGCTTCCCTGCAACTCGAGCTGCCTTCTAAAATCGCTATCCTGGCTACCGCTAAATCAGGAATACAACGCTATGGACTGAACTTTCAACGAATACTTAGGAAGGAATAAGGTGAATGAAGGACATGCCACAAATGTAAAAAATAACTACCGAATTAGCGACGAAAACAAGGAAGTCAAAGCAGCACGTCATAAAGAAGGCAGCGAACTTCACCCAACCAATCGTGATGCATCCGGTCATCGTGCTATATGTGACCATTAAAAGAACAAAGAGAGTAAAGCGTGAGGGTAGAGAAGACAAAGGTCAAGCAGCTGACACGAATAAGACGATCGGATTACATGGGCTGAGATTAGAAGCACAAAAGATGACAGAGAGTCATGGGGTCTCCGACTGTACTGTATCTAATAAACTTTCTGGCAACTAGTGTTATTTGTCCAATGGCTTTCATAAAGAAGGGCAATGTACAAAACATGCGACTGTCATCCGGTTAGTCCAAATTACATTCCCCGTCAACCCCTATCTGGTTGCCTGGAAGGACCGTCAAACTAAGATCAGTGTCAGCAAACAACATACAATATTGACAAGCACGAGAATTCAAGTTGACCAACTTGGGCACTATGAGGTTGCAAGGCAGTCTAGCCCGATGATGGAGGATCCGTTATCCAAGGTTGAACTGGCAGACTTCAGCTGATGACTTAGCCAGGTATGCGCCATGTTTCGAAGATACGGGTAATGGAAGACAAACCATTCCTCAGTGTATTCGTCAGGGAACGGAAGCCCCGGGATCATACGGTAGTAATGACCTGGACGACAATTTAGCGCTGCATCAGATCCACAGGGGAATGAGATTGATCAAGCCCACTGATAATCAGCCAAACGTAGGTGCATGAACCACCAGAGTATTTGAATCGATCAACGACATTGAGCAGGTCCCCACTGAAATGCTGTAATGTAACAGCCCAATGTATCTTGATGGCATAATTACCATGGCCAAACAAAACCTACTTCAAGTCATTTCACAGCGTTCGCAAAACCAAAAGCCATATCACCAGGGTTCTCAGAGGCTGCTAGTCGACTTCATTACAGATGAAGCTGCTGCGCTAGCCGTACTGTGGTCATTGAGGTCGTGCTGAGTGAACCACAGTACGATGCAAAGGATCCACTATGACCATGTTAGAGCCAGGAATCATGTTCTTGCTAGTTTCCAAATGAGCAAGCGAGCCACTGGTTGTCAGATATAATTGAGAAGACTCGACTAAGCGTCGGCATTCAAAACGATGGTAAAACAGGGCAAGTGAATGCAGTGAAAATAGGCGATAGTACATGCGCTCATATATTACTTCGGAAAAAAAACCAAACCCATGGTCCATTGCTGGATTTTCTTGTCACCAGATGGTTGGGATGTGAGCTTCCAGCCGCCTACGAGGTAGTTAGTTTGTGTTGCAGCTCGGAAAGGAATTTACGCTTGTTTGTTGAACAAAGGTGAGGATTGCGAGACAAACCAGCCCTCCATCGTGTGCCCAAATGTCAGTAACATCGTACGAGTTGAATGACGACTGTGTTCTGGCCACCCGTAGCAAGGGGAGAAGTTCGATCACAGGTAGCTGATCTCAGTTTGGGCTGAAGACAGACCCATCTAAAATTCGCGAAAATCACGAAAGATACCAGATACTCAAGTAATTCACAATGACAGCAAGTGTGGATTGAATCCCCACTGTGTAAAGGAGCCACTCAAAAATGATCATTGCGCGCCAACTGAAGCAAAACATACACACCAACATGTGAGTTTCGTGAGCTGACGAAGTCGCAAGGAGTGTTGAAAAATGTTTACGACCTCCAATCAATTCTGACATTATACAAACCCAAAAACTAACACTGGGTGGAAGTGTGGTTGACAACACTCTAGTTGCTTATCGCGTTGCTGTGCTGATGCCAATCCAAAAAGCAAACGGTCAACCATGGTTGGATGAATTCTATGTGCAACGAGAACAGGCCAACAGATGCTGGCAGAGAAAAGCTCAAGCAGGGAGCAACATACTGGTGGAATTTTGTTTCCACCGAAATCATCCTGAACCCTTCAACAATAACAAGTACATCGCAAATCCGGTCTGTTTGAAAGCATTAAGGATGGAATCTAGGTATCCTGGGGGCACCAGTCTAACCTAGTTTGTATTTCGACAGGTCTGCCGCCTAACCAGGTTCAAGTAGAATAAACAAAGGATGATAAGGCGGTTTCACCAGGTGCAGTCACTAGGAAAGGCAACGCAAATTCAAATGGCTATTTATGACTGCTCTGCTGGTTCATCGTGCCACTGGTTCACATAATCACTGAGCGACTAATTGAAGTCTCCAAACATCAGTTATCCATGGGATTACATCCACTCCCCAAACCACGTAGGTCGTATAACTTCTCAAACTCTCGCATGCGAGAGGCCAGAGCATTAAGAATGTAGTCAATGTTGTTGTGTGGGTCGGATCGGAACATGCTGCGCACATCAATGGACTGTTTTATCTTTCACCACTAGTGTTTTCGCAAATTAGTTTGCGTTCAACATGACCAACAGACGAGTACTATGGTAGTCCGTTGACTGGTGTTCAGCAACAAACCCTCTGGTGTCACACCTGAGTCTCCCAAACACAAACTATCCACGCTGATCACACCGCTCGTCGGGCGACTGCCTAGCGACCATTTTGGGATGCACTGTTCGCCAATACCACGCTTGATTGCATGAGGTTACAGAGAAGTCAGCCAATAATAAAGTGAAAAGGCACGCGGAGCCTGAAAGAGAAATTCAATCGAGACAATTAAAAATGCATTCTTGAACGGGACTCTGACCAGTCAGTGTTTGCTGATCAAAACCATGGGGCAAAGGCGAAATAAAGTGCTCTTCTATTCAATCTGGTTGTCAACCTGTTAATCGTATGATTAAAAACTGGAGGTTCCAACCCCGAATTCCTTGCACTTTTATTCGCACTTAGCTTCAAATCTACAGAGCAAAAGGATCCAAATCCCAAAGATGCCATGGACACAAAAGGGTGGCAACTAATGGCTTACAGTAGGCAACGCAACAAAGACAAAAATCGGATGCGTATATACACGAGATGAAGAGACCGCTCGTTAAGTCTAGAATCCAACCAATGGGGGATGAACTGCACGAGATCATCGATGCGGCAATATAGGCAATGGGGACGCCGTGGAGTGCAAAAGAAGTACCAGGAGTACGTCGTATCGACGCTCTGCAGCTATGCGACCACCACCAGCCGAATGGGGCCATGGATACTACCAAATCAATTGCACATACACAAGGCACATAAACAATTGGTAATCTCTACACAGCAGCTTTCAAGTCAGACAGCACCCAACATACCCGGAAAAGCACAAGACGTCCGTTTCGTTCTACCGGGACTAGTCAGAAGTGCGCATCCACCGGCTCCATCAGGATTCGAAACAATGATCAATAGTGGCCTGCACCGCTAGGCAGAAGTTTATACCATTGAACCATAGGTGACAGCGGAGGATCATTACGATTTACAGTTAACTGCGAGATAGCGCGTCTTATACTCTACTGCCAAGAAAGTAACGAACGCTTCGGAGAACAGGGTTGGCCCAGGGAGACACGACTTCCACTAGAAGCAGTTATGTACGACAGCTTTCAGTTGTTAGAGGGGATATCTTGATATAATCATGAGTAGGGGATATTCAACGCTTCCTTCGCAGTAGCCTAGCGGTGCAAGCCGCTAGTGATCATGGATTCGGATCCTGATGGAGCCGACAGATGCGCGCTACTGACAAGTCCCATAGGACGAGACGACCGTCTAGTGCTGCTCCGGGAGTGTAGAAAACTGAGTTAGAAGCTGCTGCGAACAAGCCCGTGATTATTTACATTCAAGGAACCTCTACTCATAAGTATACAGGGAATGTCTTAAACCCACCAGCCGAGAGCGTAGACAAGACTGGACTCGCTATGCCAAGGACTTTCCAACTGAAGCGCTAACGCAGCAAGACGTCTAATGCGGATCCAAATGGGGATAGCTAGAAGTCAATCGGCGCGTGATATGCAACGCAGCATACTCCTCCTACCAAAGAGCGTACATCTACACAAGGCTGAAATCCGTCTAGGTACGCAGGAATTACTTGTGAAGGGTGCCGCTAAAATGAATATAATAGCCCCAAGTTTGAAGCTATGAATGGTGCATGATTGTTAATTAGTTTGAGGTGTATTTCATTTCCAAATCAAACTCATTCCCTTTGTCGCGGATTTCGTGAGCCACGCTTGTCCACATCAAAACGCAGTCAAGTTAAGGAATGAACGTTGTGAAAGTAAGAACTTCAAAGTGTCTATACATTTTCGACAGAATAGTGAAATAGTAATCTGGCTCTAACTTAAAGAATGCACCGGTGAGAAAAAGTGTTCGTGAGTTTCACTGTTTAAGCCCATAATTAGGTCCGATCAACAAATAATTCGGCGATGTGCACACTTCAGACAAGCCGGATAAGTAAGACTTGTCAACAACACAGCAGACTGGGCGGCCACCTACCTAGTTCCTCTATCAGATTAATGGCTAACAAAACTCTTATCAGTAATGCGTGAACAGACACAAATAATACATGTCCGAACCAACGCCACCCATTCGCTTTGATATGGTGCTATGACGAGCACGTAGGCCGATTAGCGTTGTTTGACACTAGTTTGTGGATCTCACCGCTGTGAACACTCTGGAATCATTCGTCGATAGCAAAGTTCCGCACACATCAATGATCAAGGACCTACACGCGCTCTTAATCTTTACATGGATGAAGTGAAGTCTCACGGAAGCAGAGGGAAACAACTTTCGTAGCGAGCTTGTGCATATGACCTTTAAAAATTATCTTGGGAACAAATGCAGTGTGGATTCATCAGGGAACTTTTTGATTATGGCATAGGTGAAATAACTACCCGATATGTGTCCATCGCTGCAAATGTAGCCGTTGTGTTATATTGACCGATTAAGTGACGCTAACCTCCCATTTTAGGGGATCAAAGAACTAGAAAGCGAGTAGCGATCAGTAACAGAATTTTGAAAGTACACAGCGTATGATATGATGGAGACACTTCAAGGAGTTCATTGAAAGTTGCTTGCGACGCCTCACTATTACAGAACAATGTGGTTAACATCCAGTTTCATTTCGTAAAGGAACTGTTCACTTGCCTCGTGGGAACCCACAATGGAACCTACCGTGGTGCAGCGAACAAAAAATCTGATACAGAGTGGGACAATGCTGACAAACACTACCTACTATCGGGAAAGCGTCTGGTATTGCGTCAAAGACCATGACATGAACTATTTTCAAGTACAGGAAGTGCAAAATACTCACACATTTAGCCGGGACATTATTTATGACGAGTAAAAGAGCACAGCTATACTGAACTCAGTCGACAACTAAGGAATCTAGGAAATGGGGGAACTGATGGTGCTAGGAAAGAAAGCGTAAAATAAGCATAGACTAGGGCATGGTCGGAATCACGATAAGCGATCGACAATCTTCAGTGATTTGCGACTGACTGCAATGAAGCCAATTCGAGTTCAGAGGAGCAAACACAGTGCTGTTAAGTAAAAGTTTGTGATCTGCACATCGAAAATTATTCATAATGCGATCAGCAATGACTCGGAAATGACCTCTGGGTCATACGGCAACTTGTGACGACTGCAACAACTGTGTTTCTGGTCACACTGATGGGAGTTCCCGGTTGGAAGAACAATTCACGGCTCCGGAGTTGCAGTCGGAGGGGAAGAAAGTTGGAACAATAAAACATTACGTAATCATATACTATGTGTCAACTCGAACTGTGCATGTGCGGCTGTTCATTGAAATCGATTCGAGGGGAATGCCACCCGAAGTTCTGCTGACTGAGGCACCGAAACGATGTCTAAGCCTATAGATTAAGTGGCCCAAAAGTATCGAATAATCGTTGTTGAAGTCCGAGTTGAGAAACCGGTTAAGTAAAACGCTGCGGTCATGCACGCGTGACTTGAAGAGCGCATAACGAGAAATAAAAATCGGTTCACCGAACTGACACATGGTGTGGACGTTGAAATGCCAGTTGCGAAATGAAGGCAATTTAGGTGCATTGCTGACAAAGTGAGAAATAAGCAGACGGTTCTTGTTAATAAAACGCGAAAGAAAAAGGGAGGGGCTCATTGGTGTTGGAGCTTTGGGACAGAAGAGATTTCGTAGTTAACATCGGAAGAAAGATTTTGTTCGACATTTCGCATATCTAGTCATTGAGTGGACCGAATCATAAGGCAGTGGAATATGCGGAACTCTGGTTATGGACTTCATTCGGAGCCTCTGATTCAACAGTCTGATCCATGAGACACTGACGGTTAATTCATTCTGCCATGTGACATCAAAGTCCAATGGTACCCACTGACAGTGGATCACAGGAAAACTAAAGATCTACGGTCGTTCTTACATGTGTTGCCATGGCAACCGATGTTACAGCTGTAACCACAGGTATTTTCTGAAGAGAATACCTGGTTTTAAGCAGTGGTAACTGGTACGTAATGGTTGTTCCATCTTGACTTCGGACACAATCAACCAGTAACGATAGTGCTCCAAGCAAAATGAACAAGTTTATGATATGTGAATCGTTGTTTACATTAGTTGATTTCTGAGGGGAGATGGTCATACATATATCTATCTTTACACCCATAGGAAGAGGATGCTCAGATTGAGTTTGCTTGACTTTTAATCACTGAATTGCATAGTATTTACGATTAAGAAGACATCTAGAAACTGACTCCGGAGAAGCATGACGAATAATGGAGGGAGAAAGACCTTTGCATGTTGCCAGGTTACAAACTCACGGTGATGGGCAAGGTGACCAGATAACAGCCGGTTTACCGGAGCACGTAGGTAGTCTACTCGACGGTTATATCTAACGGAACTCGGATATACCAGATGTTAAGTAAAGCAATATCAAGTTTAGTTTCAATAAGACCCAATGCATCAGACCTGTACAGAGGATTGGGAATAGCCAACAGGCTATAACGACTGTGTAGTTCAGGCGGTTCACTAGGTAAACGCTTCTGGATAGGGTCAAAAATGGTGCAAAATGATGAGTCAACTCTGTGACATGTTTACCGAACGGTGTGATAATCTGTCGAGAAAAAAGAACGAGTGCATGATCATAGTAAATTAACTCTGCTCTATATTGTGCTCTTCGTGTGTTAAGGCTATAGTGCATAAAAAACCGTAATCTCCATTATGATGAGCGCTGTTGTATGGGATATTCGCAGAACTACTGGTTAGATGCGAACCAAAATAGTTTCACCTAAGGAAATCAATAGCACCGCCAATGACCACAGAGGTAAGAGGTATACTTGTCAAAGGAACAGTGAGGATCTCCGAAATAAGAGAAAGATGAAATTATTACGCATTTGTCAAACCAAAAGAAAGTAGCAATCGCCGAACAAGAATAAAGGACAGAGGATGGTTTTAGGAGTGATTAAGTTCGCGAGAACCTAAAACCGCTTGAGAAACTGCGAAGTAGACGCGAATTATAATGACTTTGCAAATACAAGCGGACTATGGAATACAGAACAACCAGATAGAGCAAAGTAGTTTATCAGAGACCAGGCCAAATTGGTGATAGGAAGTCGAATGAAGGAAAATGTCACGTTGCAGGTTGATCCTGTTCCATGGGGATTGGCGCGGCAGGTGTCTCGGAGGCAGAGGAATCTTCTTTAATTTTCAACTCGAACAACTTCAAAAATTTTTCGACTGCTTCGTCCTCGTAAACTGTGAAGTTGCTAGACTTGCCAACTATACCCAGAGAACAATTCTGCAAAACAAATCATCGACAAAGATCATCAAGAGACACATCGTATTTATGGGTGTGAGAAAAATAGAGACAATAAAGGTGTGAGAAAAGTTGGTTAGTAGAGTACCTTGCTGACAGCGCCTGTGCCTTTAAATAAAACAAGGGTGATTCATGGTGCAGGATCCGTGACGACGGTCAAACAAATCATATCCTATGCGATCGAGAGAATATGATAGACGGCGATGCATATGGGGATTCAGGTTAATTCGGGCTTTACTCACTAACTCAACGGGCTGCACTTGTATGCAGATGACTGGGGAGAACAGTTTCAGATTGTGAATGCGATTGGCGGCTGCGGTTGTATCTTGAATTATGACGGCATTAGTAGTTTTGGAAAAGATACGAAAAGATACTGGAGACCCACAAATCAGTGCGAATGCGGGGAAGACAAATGCCCTACAAGTGAACTAAATGGATCGGCCCAGACTCACTTTCATATAATAGTACCGCGCAAACACAGGAATTGTAGGCCCTACTTTTTAGCGAGAGTGAAATGTCACGATAATGGCAAAGATGCTTCAGATCCTCGAAAGCTAGTGGGGCTTTGGCAATAAGAGAGAAATCTCTCTTCCAATTGTATCATCAGCAGAGAGGCAGTTCCCATGGAGCAGATTCCTACTTGTTCAAGCCGCGTGCCTTCAAGAATAAGCAAGGGAGCAGGTTGACGCCAATTCTGGAGCAGAACCTTGCATTTCGATGGGACGAACGTACACCATACTTGGTGGCTTCATCAACAAGCGGTTTAATAAGACCTGCATGATTTGTGTGGCGTCACCGATCAAGGCAATATTAACATCATAGTCCAAGTCAGTCGCACGGTGGGCTATAAGCTCCACACCAGAACCCTGTAGACTTTTTATAACGCTTAAGAAGACATTCTCAGTCGCAAAATTGAAGAGAAACGGGGACATGGGCCATCCCTCTCGCACACCGCTAGTGACGGCGAAATATGAAGAGAGCTTACCGTAAGCCCTCACTCTGCCAGAGACATTGTTGTATAAAGCCATACTTTTCGGGTATCCACTTTTGTGCATAACGCCATAAAACAGGCCGATCAACCTAGTCGAATGCAGCTCGAATGTACAAAAAAGCGACAATGGTAGGCTGTCCGTAAACTTGATGATGTTCGACGGGTTGGCGTAGCGTAAACATGTAATCCACGCACCCTTGACCGGGGTGGAAAGCAGCCTGTTCCTCACGGGAGTGTAGTTCTCTAGCCGGTGTTAGCATGTGCAGTGGAATGGATGTTAAGACTTTGGATGCGACGAATATTAGCCTGATTCTCATGTGGTTGGCAGATAAGGTACGGGTACCCTAGTTGAAGATCGGTACGATAATCGAATAGGTCCAAGAGGATAAGACCTTTCCTACATACCAAATCTCGTGAAACGCAGCCGTTGTCTGGTTGACAATTTCCCAGCAGCCAACTTGTACAGTTCTGGAGGAAGTCCGGCTGAGCCATCAACCTGGAATCGCTTCAAGTGACGAAGCGCAAGGCAGACGTCCATTTCGATGAGTTGTTCCGGTGAAATTTTACAAGGCGCGCAATTTGGCATACTTGTTAGACAGCCAGAAGGAGGAGGCTACATAGGCAAAGTCGACGGGGTTCTGAATTTCAGAGTGAAGGCACACCGGCCCAACTGGGTTTGACATGAGGTCAACAAACCTCCGTCTAGTGCTCCGTGTTCATGTAAGCCGCCGGCGTCATTAACAGGATAATACATTTTGGTGCCCAAGCAACGGATTATCTCTGTCTCGGCATTTCGTATTTTATTCAGCCACTTAATTCGCGTTTCTTGCGATGCGCCAAGGCGTTGGCAACAGGTCGGATGAGATCGATTGTCAATCTCCGGTCGTCGTGGTCTTGCGGCTATCACCGCCGGTCACAACCTGCTGGATGCAATTGGTCAGGTAACACCCTTAGGCTTTTATAGGTCAATTGTATATCAGAGTGGTACTGATGTAATGATACGAAGTCTTTGTCGGCTCCCTGTGTTATTCATCCAGGTTGTGGTCTGAACGGTGCTAGTCCGAGTTTGTGATCGATCTAGGAGAGTCTCTAGCCCGCAGACAACTGCTGATGGTTGTGTGGCAGCGAGCCATCCATAAAACGAATAGACGTACTGCTAACGCCTTGTCCGCGTATAGTTCCAAAGTGATGTAACGGATGATGACAATGGAAACCTGTCGTTTGGACACTTGTAGAGCTAGGCTAATATTCCTGTGTTTGGAGTAAACATTGCTATTGGACGTGTGGGACATTATCATGACAAATTGGAAACATCGACAATTCGGGTTGATTGTGCAAGGATTCCCGTGCTCGTCGAGCGAAGCTCTGCGGATGTTTGATCACCAGTCGAGAGAAGATTTCTGGCGAGTTACTGTGCACAGGATAATCTCACTGATCGGGTCATCGGCAATGATTGACGACAGTGACGATCATGGACGTCGACAACAGTTTTTGGGGTGTAAGGCAACACTCGATTCAAAATATATCAATGGAGAGTTTTTGTTCGGGATTTTCCATTTCTAGCCTTTGACTCAAAAAGTCCGATCTGTAGGGTGCAGGGACAGATTCAGTTCCGGAAGGCAACTTTAGTGTGCTGCGGTAATTGCTTGACATTGGCCACAGATAGCTTTGAAAGGTTCGGGGCAATTCATGCATATTTCCATTGGAAGACATTTTACAACGGCGACCACAGTCAGCCGCAGGTGGGTTGTGATGTGGGTACCTGACTTAAAGAGGCAGTAAATAGTAAACAACAATCATTCATTCACACTTCCATAGGCAACCCGCAAGGAGTACCCTATGCCAACTGAACAGAGCTTTTTTATTGGAGAGGGGGGACAGTCATTTATCTCTCCTTAACTTATTGGGAGGAGGACGCGGAGGTTGAGTGTGTTGGGGCTTTGGTCGTTGATTTGTATCGTACGAGCGGGTCGAGAGGCCATTGGTAAGTGGTAGCTGTAATAGCACAACAGATCAGGGAGGTGATTAAACTATTACAGTAAACGAGGCGTGACCACAGCCACCGGTGAAAAAGGGGAGGTTCGAAAATACGATAAAATTAAATGTTTAAAAACTATCTGGAAGTCAGTGAAGTTCGGTGGGGAAAACAGATGAGAAACAGGAGGTTAAATACTTTGAGACGCAGTAGCAAGCGGATTATCGAAGAAAGGTTAAACTTTCGTGACAAATATTCAAAGGGAAATGAGGAGTTTCTTACTTGAAAAAATAACCGGCCGTTAAGGGTGGCATACGAAGAACCGATGGTAAAAGATAAATACGATATTCGCTCAAAGAGAACAGTCTGTTTAAATATAGCGACGGCTTAACAGCAGTTGGAAATAACCGACAACAGATTTATTGCTCATGAGAATCCTTGAGTAGCATCAAGTTTGTGGAGATCGTTGATTGTAGTGAGAGGAGTGCGCAGGATGAAAATCGTGTTGGTGAAAGGTTTATTGTCGATACTAACGTTGAAACGTCAGCTGGGAAAGTATGTATGTCTAGGTACCGGAGAAGCATGGTTGGTGACATCCGGTTTCGGATTTGCCTGTCACTGTGGCCTCCACAGGGACAGCCACAGGATGCCTGCGCCTACAGAGGGACCATGGGTGGCTTGCGCTGCACCACCCACAGCTCCAACCACACACCCCATATCCAGTGTAAACCCGGAGGAATAAGACCGGGAGGCATGTGAATGGGAGCCACGTTTCATCAACGGAGCCGGCACACACTCCTTCACAGGCAAACACAAGCACACTGTATTTGGGGAATCAAACGCACACAAGGCGGTGGCTGGACCGTAGTCCGCTCCACACGGAGTGCATGGATCCACTCTTCGGGTCTAACACGGCCACAAGGACCGTGCACCCCGTCCCCTCCAGCAACGACCAACTGTCTTCTGGAGCCAATATGGACGAAGTAGTGGGTAATAGACAGGTAGGCACCTTGTCAACATGCACATCAAGCGCAGCTACACAGGGAATGTCAAGTAACAGGCAATCACTTGAATTGACGTTATCAAATAAAATATAGCTATTAAAGAATACGGCTATGCCGACCTAACTCTTCGCCAAATTAACATATGGAGTAAGTTGGTTAGCAACGAATCCGCGGAAGTGCAAAATGTCTAGAAGTTACTCAAAAACTGCTACAAACACAATAGAGTTAGCGAAGATAACCACAATAAGCGTAAGCAACGTGTGCAAGTTAATAGTAGATTATTCAGGTAGGCAGAACAAAGCAACTAAGGTGGAATGAAATTTATCCAGCATAAAAAGACCTAGTTGTAGAAGCATAAAGCATAAAAAATACGACAAAAAATGAAGCCATAACATCTTCGGGAAAAAGACGAAGATAGGTAAATACGAAAAATAGAGTCAATGCCGATAAACGGGGTTACCGAATGAAAGTGAAAAAAACCATAACGAATAAGCAAATTGGTATCCAAAGGCTTTAATATTTTGGTGAGCAGGACATCACAAAATTGATTGTGACACAAAACCTTGGTAGAGAAAAAGTAGAGACGGAAAAGAAACTAAGTTGACTAGAAGAATTGTTACACACTCCAACCGAGGTAGCTAAGTGGTCTGAAGCCCGGAAAGCGAGAGACGATCGAGCTAAACTCGGTGACTGGATGAGCATAGCCGGGCAAAGAAACCCAGGAGACAAACACAGAAGAAAGCAAAGAAGATTCTTACATTCTAATAGTCTGCTAAGTGGGAAAGTTGCACAATAAATTGTGGTGCACTGGTTGAATAGAATGGGGTAATTTGTGTACTCAACGTCGTCAATCAAAACCACTGAGTACTAGCGTCTGGTTCATATCGGTTTCATTTAATATAGAATAAGGATGATGGGTTTCTGATCCTAGTTCCGGATATGTAACGTGCGTGCGAGCGCGGCCTGTTGAACTATTTGTTTTAGAGTGCGAATGTTGAACGCCGCAAGGGAACGGGACAGCGTGGCCTTATAAGGGACTGTTGCCGAGAAGCATCCAGCGGGTGGTGCACGAAGGCAGCTGCATATGGTGTGACTGCGGTGGCGTCGCGACCGATGTTAACTACGCTGGGAATAATGGAAGGAAGGTTACTAATAGGGGTTGGGAGAGTAGTAAGAGAAACAGATGGAAAAGAAAGAAGGGAGGCACAAGCAGTAGTGTGTCCTCCCTTATCCGCCCTGCTGTATGCAGCAGATAAGGCGGCTCTAGAGGATCTGCAGACGACCGATGTAGTTGAAGTTCGAAGGAACAGTCATGAGTGCATGTGGATTAAGATACTGTCAAAGCGCCCAGACCTAGACAGGAAAACGAGTAGGGTGCTCAACCGAACCTTTGGCTCAAAAGCCTATCCGCAAAGTGGCGGAGAGGTGGCAGTGATTTAATTTTGCAGAACTGGACACCGTCCCATTTCAAACCCACAACGTGAAGGACCAGGAGACTGAATTTGACTGACCACTAAACATTGAACAACCACCCAGTATAGCACAATGGGTCGAGGAGGTACGTAAACCGTCGCACCACGTTAAGGTCCAGTCTTATTGCGACGGGACGAATGATATAAGTGTCCGGAAATACGAGTACTAATTAAAGTACACTGAGAAATTCAACAACGCAGCATTAGAGCTGTGAAATGTAACATCTAGTGGCACATACACAGTGAACTAACCTTGGTTGTTATTTCCACTTCATTTGGTAGTGTTCCACTGAGAGCTTTCAACCCATGAAATATTAACTCATCTAATGACGCAGTGCCAATCTCAGTCAAATGGCGTTCCAAGTAGGTACGTGCAGACTGAGATCTGGAACCGATGGCGATCGACTTACAATCGTAGGCGTTGGATGATGGACACTGGAAAATAATAGTAAACGGTTGTTATGAAGTGTGCTGTGTTTAGTATGCAATGGGAATGGATGAAACGATGGGGGAACTACGACAGTGAAGTGATGATAATTTTAGTAACTCGTACAAGCCGAAACTTGGAACTAAAGTGCTGCCCACAAGGTAACGCGGTCAGCGTTTGTGCGATATAGTCCACAAAACGAGTCACCCAGAAATTGATAAAAGGTAGCTAAGTTCCTTAACTTCGAGTTGTCACATGTGATCCGAACGCCCAAGCATGAAAAAACCAGTCGCATACACTCGAATCTAACAAACAGTAGAAATTAAGAGTGAAAAGAGGAAAACCAAAACCAAAAATGGAAGAATTCAAATGAGGAAGTAACAGATTGGAAAAAAGGACACCGAATGAGAGAATGCCAATTACCCCAAGCACGGATTCAAGCACTTTTGTGACCGACCCAGTATCTTCAGGGCAAGAAGAAAACATCGTTTGACTGTAAACTGTATTTCACACCTCAGTGATTTCGTACCAGATGGGTCAATGGTTAGAACTAGACAAAGCCGATATCCTGGTATTACAGACTAGGATGAGGGTGGCGCCTCATTCCTCAAGACGGACTGTTAAACTTTCGCTGATTTGTGGCCAGGTTCTTAAATCAAAGAAGGTGGGAAAGAACTACAGTGGTTCTCCTGTCCACGAAATAAAAGAAAATTGATGGGGACTGGACGTTGCCCGCCCGAAAAAACTGCACTGCATGACGCGTTTCGGCCTTTAATGATATCAACAAGTAGAGAAAGCAGGCATCGAAACTGGGACCATGATTTCTTAGCAGTTGCAGATGATAATCGTCGTACCCTCTGTGCTGCAACGACCGGTGTGGACAGGCGTGAGAGAACTACTTCGCAGGTTTTCCAAACTTCTTATCCCCTCTGCTCGGCTTTTCCAACCATCCAACTTCACTTTTACCCCTTCACTTCCTGCACCTCCCTTGTCATGCTTTGATACGCAATAGTCTTCTGCTTGCGCCGTACACACAATCGCATAGGGTCGCTCTGCAAAGCAAAAGTCCATGTCTAACTACGAGGAGAACATCAATTCATCTGATCGATGCTAAGATGGGTATGCAGAAGAATGCACACTTTCTTACAGATCAGTCAAAAAGCAATGGTATATCAGGCCCTCCTAGTTTAATGGTGGTTGGTGAAATGCCATCAGATCCCAGCTTGGAAGATGGCCTGATTGATTTGATAACTTGATGGATAGGGTTGAGCGAGATATCGAATCTGTTGAAGAGATTTGTTTCTATGAGCTCTGTGCACACAGGCAACGGGTTAGCTTTGCGACTCATGGTAGTGACAAAGAAGTCAATGAACGTTTCACAGATTTCAGCTGGGTCATGGAGTAAGTGTCCGTCATCATCAATAATTTCGGTAATCAGAGGAGAGCGGTCACTGGCTCTACGATGCAGTATTTTGACAAGCTCCCTAGCTTTGCAGCTTGTCCGTAAGGTTGTGTGTTCTTCATTTTTTCGTCACGTTAATTGCGCGTGTTTGAATCTGGTGGTAAATTTTATGCATTTGTAAGACAAGTGAAAGTAATGGGTCCTTCTGTATCTTGCAGCTAACTTTCTGGTTTTCTTGCTGAGTAAGTGCTCGACGGAATCTTTGTATGCATAAGGGGTATGAATACATTGTGGACCAAGGAGGGCTAGGACGTGATGGATTTGCTTATAGAACTGCTCCACAGAGGTGTACACACTGGTAGAGAGGAAAAATACATCCCAGTCGGAGAAACGGATGAACTGCTGAAAGCATTCCCAGTTTATCTTATGGGTTGCAACTAGCGGTGCAGATGCGATTTTAGGGACCATTTTAATTTGGAAACTGAGTCGGATCATCTTATGGTCGCTGCCAGGGAGATTGTTTAAGATCTGGTTCTAGGGGTTGGGTATTTCCAAGGTGAATATTTAGTCCAGTACATTGGCCGACCTGGTTGGACTGATAATCCATGGTGTCTAGCCTCCAGCTCTGACGAAAGAAAGAAAAAAGGCGTGGAAGTTAGACTTTGGGTGTGATTAACAGCGTATTTTCGGTAGGTTGAAACCACCAGCAACAATATTCTGGCTGTGTGGCACGTCATGTGTGGATATCGAGACAGTTGGGAGCACGACAGGAACCGAGGCATCATGCTTAGGTTGTGGTTGGTTTGACAATGGACAAGCTTTGTCATCTGGACAAATCGGAGGATTAGTGGGATCAAGATGTTGACCTCCACTGGATGTATCTGAGGTGGGAAAAGGTGCGAGTCCCTTCCAATCGCCGCTAAAATTGGTTGTTGGAAAAAGCCGCTTGAGCGGTTGAACGGACAGTAAAAGAGCGGGTGATAACGTATTTCTACTGGTCGATGTCCTTCCATTATCTGTGCACTTCCAGTGATTGTTGAGGAGTGTAGGATGATAATTAGGCGTAGACAAGAGATAGTGGTTATTGGTCTTATTCAACATGGAAGGTTATTTGTCCTGGTGACTGTAGGAGGTTGGTTGATAGGAAATTTTTGGTGTCACCGGGTGTTCAGTATCCATGCGTTTTTAAAGACACAGGTCCCTGGATTAGAGAACTCGTTCTTGGGCGACAGTGGACTATGAATTACATCAGGTTGTCTATCCTTGGACGTGTTTTGTTGGTTTGGACCCGGTTGTGATATATTCAACGAGTTATCATTACTCCATTGGTCCAAGCACTTAGAATTTCATTTAATCCTTGTGCATGAGGAGTTCGATATAATGGGAGTGTTGTTGTCAGGAATAGTAGAACCCGCTTTATCCGTTCCTTGTGTAGAGGGTGTTTCAGTGGAGCAAGGAAAGATGGCTTTGGAGCTAGTTGACAAATTTGTTAGATTATTGATGTCTAAATCGATACATCTAGTATCCACTTTGGATGCACTCGTCTTTTGGACGTTCGGCTGAGATTTCTCGAAGAGCCTAGTTATTTTTTCGGTGTTCGCGGCACGGTGCCAAGTACGGACCTTTGTAGGGATGTCCTATCTGATGTACGCAAAATGCCGTTAAATTGGGTGCACTGACCTAGGATGGGTCCAAAAATGGAGGAAACGCTGCGCGACTTTCTCGCTTAAAATCTTGAAAATGATTGGACAACTGTTTCATTGTCGTCTTTTTTAAACGTTGACATTTGCAGTCAACATTAGACATGTTACAAGATTTCAGTATCGTTAGATTTATTTTATCCAGACCCAACTTGTCAGGAACATTAAACACAATCACCTTTTTGTATTGGTATTGGCAAAGAAAATTTACAAAAAGAAAACACGGCTCACATTTAAAAATCTTCAAAGTAAAACACTTGTAAAGTCACAGAGCGCAGCAAACGTTCTTTCTATTGTTCGTAGGTATTCCTGAAATTCCTTCGCTGTGGTGCTGCGAAGGTACCTCGCTGTGATGCCTTGAATGACGGAGTCTGAGAATGATGTCCTTTCACGACCCACTTCAGCCAGGCGAACAAAAAAAGCCGCAATGGTAGGGCTGGAAGTTCTTTTTTAGTCAGAAACTCCCTGGAAACCGAGTCGGGGTGTCCCGACGCGTTGTCATGTTGAAGGATCAAGTGCTCAGTAATCTCAGGCCAGACGTGATGGATTTAGAACGAATTTGCGACCACCCAAGACTCACCCCTAGCAAATGCCTACTGCTACGTTGATCAGCCTCATCGCCTGGCATGCATCATTTGTGTGCCTGTCCACTTGTCCATGTTTTGTTCCAACGGATGTTTAGTTCATCCACGTCCTACCATGTTTTCACTGCTACGCACAAGTATCAATATGTTCAGGCTTAGTGACATGGCGCTGTTTCCCTTGATTCGAGCGATTTGTGCTATTCTCACAGCTTGTACAGCTAGGTGTACAAGACTTAGTCGCAGCAAGTGTCATTGGCGAACGCATACCTATTACCATTGGATCATTTGGGTTCTTATCATAAGCCCTGTGTGTCTCACTTTGATTCCATTGTGTTCATACGTACGTCTGAACTCACGGGTTGCCCATCGATCCGAGTGCGAATTGTTGACATATTTTTAGTTTGGAAATCGTTAAGGTGATGTTCATTTCGTTACGGTGAACTTGTACAAATAGCCCCGTTATCTCAAGTCCGGACTTGATTTTATATTGAATATTCCGGTGCGATAGGCGGGCTTAAACTTCGAAAGACTTTGTGGCGTTACAGTGCTTAACGATCCTTGAATTTGAAGCAGGCGATCAACGTGCCTTTGCTTTGGAAACCTCTGTTCCGCAGGATGGCAAAATGCCAAGGAATAAGAAGCCCATCGCGAATGCCAAGGAAGAGACGAATGAATCCCGAAAAGTTGAGAATTTGCCTACCGTTGATGAGATAGTTTCTTACTCTGGATCGCACAGTAGTTGTAGTAGTGCGCGTGCAGCTTTGAGGCTAGCGGAAGTTAAAAAACTTCAAGCTGAAAGTGAGTTACAGATAGCTAAGTTGCGGCTAGAAATGGAAGTGAGTCCTGATTGCCCCGATCACCTCGCTGCCTCTAGTTACCTACCTAACGTTAGGATGGATCGAATGAGTCAGTTTTTGAATGATTGTCAAGAGACCGTGCCACCGATGATTATCCTTATGCCATACCATCAACCGTTACCAGGTTGTCATACGTCATAAGACTTGCCGAACGTTGAGTTGGAAGTGTTTGATGATAATCCGGCAGCTTACTTGAGGTTTGTGAAGCAGTACGAAAATTTTGTCAAGAGCCAGATCGAAAAGAGAGCATTAGTCATAATCTTTAAAAGGAAGAAATTCCACAAGATACCATACGGCCGCCGATTCAAACTACTGACTGATTACAAACCATTGATGGCTATCTTCAGCTCGAAGAAAGGCATGCCTGCCTATATGGCTAACTGTCTCCAACGCTGGAGACTCACTCTGTTGAGCTATGATTTCGAGATCAACTACCAAACAATCGCTTCCATGGACCAGGCGGAGGTACTGCCACACCTCACAGACTCCCATCAGCAAGATGAAGAAGACAAGATCATAACCGCAGTGAAGCTTGAACCGGAAGTCAGATTTATTGTGAGTGACGTATTAGGTAACCTGCCGGTGGCTACAAAAGATACACAAGTAGAAACGCTTCGTGACTCGGTACCCAAGATGCTCGCACAATTCAACAGGACCAGTTCGCTACGCACATGTTGATCAGCCGAATTTCAGCAGTACTAGCAAAGGAGGCAGGAAATCTTCATCATGGACGGCTGCAAATTGTGCTCGGAACGAGTTGTCATCCTCAAGGCACTGCAGAAGCTCGTACTTAGGCAGTTCCATGTAGGACATCCTGGGTTCAAAAAAAATGAAGGCCCTTGCCAGAAGTTTTGGGTACTGGCCATTCATGGACAGACAACTGAAAGAAATGGTTAATAGTTGCCACAAGTGCGCTGTGGCTACAAGGCCACCAGTAAAGACAGAACTACATTCATGAACGAAACCAACGAGACCATGGTGCCGTATCCATGTCAATTTCGCACGGCCAATCAACGGAGAAAGTTTCCTCATGGCTGTCGACTCTTACAGCAAATGGAATGAAGTGTTCTTGATGAACAGCTTATCGACTCAAGCTACCGTAACAAAACTACGGCAAATCTTCGCCAGATTCGGGTGTCCAAAAACACTCGCAACCGATAACGACATATAGTTCACCTCAGGACATTTAACGGAGTTCTGCAGACAATGCGCCATCCAGCTCATCCGTTTACCGCCATTTCACCCATAGTCGAATGATCAGGCAGATATTGGTGGATACATTCAAGCGAGCCCTCCTCAAATCAGAGGCGGAGGGGATGTATAGAGGTGATTGACCGATTGCTCTTCATATACAGGTCCATGCCCAACCCACAAGTGTCGGATGGAGTTTTGACAGCACAGGACATGAATAGAAAGCTGTGTATGCCATACGATCAATCACACTAAACAATGTTGCCTGAGTGATCAGCGGATATAAAGAGGCTAGTTACGTTCGACCACCGGTGCCTTCGCAGTTTGGCTCACATCAGGTGGGAACACCGTGTGAGCAACGAGCGTGTCCGACGCCTTGTTTACGGCCTAGGAAAAGGGAATGAACCGCTCAGCACCGTCAGTTCACTCACCAGGCTCCGATGGCTCGGCCACGTGTTACGCATGCCAGCCCACCGACTCCCTCGACGTGCGTTGTTTGCATGCCCGGGGTGTGGATGGAAGAAGAGGACAAGTGGCCAAGCGATGACTTGGTCAAGAGGAATGAAGGCCCTCACTTCGAAGCTGGCCTCGGTTGGAGCGTCTCGGCTCCCTGGTTGGGGTCCGAAAGATGATGAAACGTTTGTCGGGATACACTTGTTGATATGGCTAGGAGCCAACATTAGTGGCATTCGTGCTGTCAGTTTCTTTGTCCCACCTTATCCCTCTTAGCCTCCCCCTCCAACCACGATGTCATTATTTAGCCTTATATAATTTTGTGTAGTAAGTTTTTGATGCACATTAGCCGGCTGGTAGGTTACCGGAACGATGCCCATCCGGTGTCGGTAGCTCAGCTGGCGTGCACCTGTTGCATTTTATTCCCATTTGTCTTTTTGGTATTGCGGCACAGTAGCTGAGGTGTTTAGCTAACGTGTATAGTGTGTGCGCGCTGAATGAAATATTATTTTAACCGGGAGCATGGAGCTAAGCAAAGATCGTTTATGTAACAACAAGCAACAAGAATAGCAGTACATCAGTCATTTGTACTGATGCTTCGCTGCCATACAACCATGCTGACCTAAGGAATGAAAAACAATAAGAGAAGGAGGGCTTACTGGAAAACCTTAATGCCCTAAGCAAACATTCAGGGTCAAGGTGCCTACACCTTGTGTAGACAACATACCGTCACAAACAGCTGACTATCGTGCAAAGATAAGGCGGCATCGGCGAGACAGCTTCCTTGCGGCTTTCACCGCCCCGCGTCATCATCAGCCATTACCCTGCAGATAACTCAGCATCAAACACACTTTAAACAGGCAATCCAACTAGGTGACGGCAACAAACGCGCCACTGGTGTCGGCAGCGAGCCATGTCCTGTACAGTCTCGAGGCAAGCACAAGGCGAGTCACGTGGACTCCAGCCCGGAATGCGAGACGAATCGACGGCCCCCAGTTTGGTCGTCGGTGACTTCATTTACCGTTGCCAAGTCAACTTCTGTCCACCTCGAGCCTTGCGTTACCCTATATCCAGCAGACTACACAACGCAATCCTAGGTAAGCGGTGACCAAGCATACGTAGTACGTGCCCGAGCCAACGCAACTTATTCAGTGCTATTTGTTGTTCAAGGGAGCTAGCATGATTATCACTAGCTAGAATGCACCTAAGCGCATCGTCGTTGCGGACACGCTGTTGCCATTCGAAACCAGCAATGCTTCGCAGACAACATTGATCAAAGACTTGAAGGCGCCTCAGATCTTCAGACCGAAGGGGCCAAGTTTCACTACCATAGAGCAGAACGGACCTCACTGTGGCCTTGTATACACGGCCTTTCAGACGGAGGGAAATTCCCCTCTGCCGCCAAAGACGCCGCACGTTGAAGAAGGTCGTTACGCTTTTTACAATAGATGAACTAAATAGTTTCCATAGGCGCATCGTCGCTGATGATGCTGCCAAAATAACTGAATCGATCAACCAGCTCGAGCTCCTCGTTAGCAAGCGTCAAGAGGTCATAAAGTGGTTAGTTTTCCTGTAGCAACACTTTGTACTTTGAAGGTGCGAAGTGCAGACCAAATAATGAAACCACCCTGGACAGGCTATTCAGGGTTGATTGTGAAGCCGCAACATCGTCGAAAAGCAAGACGATATCATCCACATAATCCAGGTCAACTAATCTTTCACCAGGCAGCACCTCAATGCCTACACCGTGAGTTTCCGGAAGGGAACACTCCATGATAGAGTCCACGAAGAAGCGGAACAAAATGGGGAAATTGGACAGTCCTGACAAACGACACTTGTGGTCGGAAAGCTATCCGACAGGCCACCGTACACTCTGACGCGGCCTGTAGTGTTCGAGTATAGAGCACGAAGGATGTTCTCATGCTTCGTGGGAACACCTTTCTGCGCAAGTAGTTCGAACAGAATCGATTGATCGACTGAATCGAACGCACTCTGGAAATGGAGAGACAAAGCTAATATCGGGCCGTGGTAGGGGTGACGCTGCTCTAGCACTTGCCGCAAAGTGAATATATGGTCAATACAGCCACGCCCTGGATGGAAACCTGCCTGCTCTCCCAAAATCCGAGATTCCCGTTCCACAGTGCGTAGACGAGTGAAAATCGGGGCGAGTAATTTCGTCACAACCAGCGTTAGGCTAATCCACCTCTGGTCAGAACAGTCTGTGAGACTGCCCTTCTATAAAGTGCCACTATAATCGATTCGCTCCAATCAGCCAGGACACTCTCTTCCTTCCAGATACGTTCGAATTGGGAGGTCAGTGATTTGCAGACGACCATACCTCTATCCTTAAATAGTGCAGGTGTGAGGGAATCCGGACCAGAAGCACGAAAACGAGTTAGGGCTGTCATCGCGTTTCGGACCTCGGTCTCTGACGGAGGCCCTAAACTAACCGTCCATGGATCGTCGTGCATCAACTGAGTAGGAAGAGGTCCGGGAACAGAAGGCCAGCTAAACTGATCTTGAAAGTGATCCGCCCAACGAGCCATACGGCGCTCCTTATCGTGTATCAGCGCACCCGCGCCTGGTTTCCTGGGACCAGTGGTGTGGACCAGCCGAAACAGCTTGCGTTAATTGCCTACTGCGCTTGCCTCCTCCAGTTCTTGAGCCATACTAGCCCACCAGACTTCCTTGTCAGCACGCAGGATCCGCTTTAGTTTGCGCCTAATAGCTCGTCTGGTCACATTGTGCCCAGAGCCAGTCGGGAGGTATTTTCTAGATTCCAACAGGTTCACCAGCTTCTCGGATATCCAGTGACTGATGCGGTGACGATTGATAGTGCCACAAGCAGATGCTCCTGCGTCAGGCATGGCGGCCGAGACCCTATTCCAATGAAGCTCAGTGTCACTAGGACAAGAAAGCAAAAGTTCGGTACGCAGTACGTCTTGATAAGCTTACCTGACCGAGGACTGAGACAATTTCTCCGTTGCCAATAGGAGACGACGATTGGTACATCTCGCGGCGAAGTTCATGGAGAAAGCACAGCGTATGGCATGATCAGAGTCGACACAGGTACTCCAGTACGAGCGGCAATCCAGAATGAAACCGCGCCACCTGTAACTTATGGCAATGTGTTCAACTTGGGTCCATCGCTGGTCAGCTACAGGAGGACGCGAAGTGGCACTTCGGCGCCAACTGTGTCTAAAAGCAGTGCTACTAAGAAACCACTGGGCCTCGCACACGGTTGCATCAGACGCTGGCCGTTGTCAGTCCGTTCGGCGTTAGGCCTATAATTACCACTCAGCTGAGCTTCTGAAGAGCACAGATGCCCTACTTGTGCGTTCATATCCCCTGCAAGTAATAGAATATATGAAATAGTAGCAATGCGTAGTAGCGCGTTCAGTTTGTGATAGAATGTGTCCTTGACAGCATTTGAACTGCAGTCGGTGGGAGCATAAGCAGAAATCACAAGCAAACCTTAGTTGATGCCGCGAAACGGGCTGCACATAAACGGCTGTTCACCGGAATCCAATGAACCAACGATGGCTCAGAATAGAATGACACCAAATCAGCTTGATCCGTGATTGCTGCATCGGCGTCTCCGGATGCGCGCAAGCAATAACGAAAGGATAAGCCGGGTGCAGTTAATTCAATAACCTCATAAGGGCCATGGATCCTAGTTTCGGACACACAACACACCAATACCCACAGTTTCCAAGGTGCGTGCGAGAATAGCCTGTTGACCTATTTGTCTTAGAGTACGAACGTCGCCAATGAAACGTGACAGCGTGGACTTATAAGGCTGTGTTACGGATAGAAGTCCGGTGCGTGTCGCAAGAAGGCGGCTGCAGATGGTTCTACTCCAGTGGCATTTCGGTTGCCATCAATTAAGCTGGGAATTATAGAAGACAGGTTAGAAGGAGATCGCTATGGGAGTAAGAGGTGGAAAAGAAAGGAGGCGCCAGCAGCAGCATGTTTTTGCTTAGTCGCCGTGCTGTACACAGCAGATAACACGACGCTTGATAATCTGCGCGACGACCGATGCAGGATGAAGGTTATGTTTGAAGAAAAAGTCATGGTTGTGTGTGGGCTGAGATACTGCCACGGCGCCCAGACCTAGACGATTAGGGTCCTCATCCAAAGCCTTTGGCTCAAAAGCCTGTTCGCAAGGCAGCGGGGAGGTGCAAATGATTCAGTTTCACAGAAATGGACGTTATCCCATTTCAAACCCCCAATCTGGAGGACCAGGAGACTGAGTTTGTCTAACCTCTCACTATTGACTAACCTGGTAGGAGTAGCTCACAAGGGGCCCGGAGGCAACACCTAGTATAGCTCAATGGGTCAAGGAGATACGCAAACCGTCGCACTACGTCAACGTCAAGTCTCGTTGCCAGGACAGACAATGCTAGTACAGGACTATCGGGCAGATCCCGCAAGTTGGACACCTGGCACGATCAAAGGCAAGCGCGGGCATGTCATGTATGAAGTGATCGCGGGACACAGACCTTGGTTCGCCATACAAACCAGCTACGGCCAGCGCTGTGCCAACCAGAGGAAGTAAAGCCTGCTGAGCGTCCGCTTGACTTGTTGATAGCAAGCTTTAACCTGCCAAAGGAGCCTATGGACGACGGTTGTCAGTCCAGTGACGAAACTGCGCGAGAGACCCAGGGACCCGATTTTCGCGCACTTCAGCCGAGGCGTTGGACCGACAGAATTTGAACACTGTCCAGGAGACCACAAGTCAATCCCAGCCTTTCATCACACACCGTAGATCCGATCCCAGGATGGGAGGTGTATAGGAGAAAGTAAGGATCGCCCGGAAAACTCATTATTTCAGCGATTATTCGATTGTTACCGATTATCGTATGAAGTTCGAACATCCTGGAATGTTCTAAGGTCTGCAGGTGACTACCAACCTTCCTGAAGATCGGACAAATCAATATAGAACAACCTTGGTAGTTAACTTACTAATTCTAGAAGCCGAAGGTCGTGAGGCGACCTATAAGTATGACCATGGTCTGCCGCCTTTGTACAGTTCCAGTTTGACTGTGGTCAACGCGTCATTTGGGACAAGACGGTTTAGACTTTTTCCTTCGTTTGGAGTTTGAGGTCGTGCGGATTAGATTAAGTGCAAGTTTAGGAATTGCAGCAAGTGAGAAGATTTAAGTAACGACGGGCAGTGATTGCTCTAACTAGTTTATTATTGCAAGGGTCCTGCAAAGGAGGCTATAAGCGAGTGTGTAATGTTGCCCCCAGAACAGGCCTATCACAAGGCTAGATCCAACCTCCCTAAACTGTTTGGACAGCGCCATGTTGTTGCCTGATCGTTAATCGAAGGTCTGCCTACTAGTTTGAGACCACTCGCTGGGATAAGGAAGCTATCTCGAGTCTCTCCATAAAACTAGACAATTGTTAAGTGGCCCTATTTGACATGAACTTCACTGTCAATTTAAACTTTATGGACACGATCGAGTGAATAGACGGCGTTCTCCCAAACGCACTGCAACGCAGATCCGCGAGAACAGCTAATTCAAATGTTCAAGACGGACGGGAAGTTGTTTTCAAAGACTTGGCGGACTTCGTCGTCACTGAAGCTCGGGGTGCCCGTAGTAGGTTTTGGCAGATAGTGACCGAAAGTAAGTCACTACAGATGAATGAGGCTCGGCCGAGACGATTATTTGGGGACAAAGGAAGCGATCGCAATTTCGCCCTGTACACCACCATAGATACGCCCAAGGAATCACTGTATTTAGCTTGTGGTGACAATCACAGTATATCCTCGTGCCCTAAGTTTGCAGCCCTGGATGTAGTCAGGCGCTGGGATCTGGTTAGAGACAAAAGCGGTCGTTACAACTGTCTAGAGACTGGTCATCGCGCCGCCAGCCGCCGGGTCAGCAAGAGTTGCAGCCTGACCACATGCAAGTGGCGACATCACTCGCTGATACATAACGAATCAATGCAGAGGACCCAAGAAATAACCGAGAAAGTACAACAATACTGACAGCACTTTAAGCATGGTTTCTATCGGAGTGGTACTTGTGCGCTTGATGGGCCCCTTGCGATCAATTGAGACAATGCTTTAGTAGGTAGTGGTTCCGATGTATGAATATATTCTACAGGAGGCTGGAGTAAAGATCGAGTCCGGTTCCTTGAAAACGAAAACAGTGAACGCCTGTACCTCACTGGACGTTGATCTTACTGATTTCCGATTGTCATCTCTGAGCGGTTCCGATGTTATGGTTGTAGACCATGCATATTGCTTACGCCACCTACCTGTGCAACCCGTGACAGTGCCTGGCAGTCAGTTAGCTGGGCGGTGGTCACATGCGGTGTACGGCAACTTCGATGGTTTGAGAGCTACCAGGATCAGGATACTCCTGGGAACCGATGTTCCTGAGGCTCATTGGCCGATTAAACGACGAGATGCCGGACGGAAACGCGTTTTTGCTGCAAAGACTTAACTTGGTTGGATATTGCTTGTACTCGTTGGTCGGAGTATTCAGCCTTGTGCCGCCGTGAATTGTGTACAGGTAGATGATATGCCACACGAAAGGCAGCTCAAGGTTTTGTTTGATAGTGGTTTTGAATGTGTTGGTTCGTGTAGTCGGTCGCTATCCGTCAAAGATAAAACAGTTTTGCCTATCGTCGAAAGTTCCGTACGCCTCGTTGATAGGCATTACGAGATAGCTTTGCCGTGGAGAAATCAGAGTGCTGATGTGCCAAACAAGTACGAGGCAGCTCGGTGTAGGTTGGACTATTTGAGTCAATGGTTACAGAGTAATTCTTCATTACGAGAACGATACATCTCGGTTTTAAGGAAGTATGCTGAGAATGGTTACGCAGCTCCTGTACCGTGCGGCCAGATGCGGCCTGAATACAAACCCAGATGGTGTTTACCGCATCACAACGTTATCAACCCGAAAAAACCCGACAAAGTCAGTGGTATTGGATTGTGCTGCAAAGTACAAGCGCCTTTCTCTGAATGATCAACTTTTCAAGGTCCAGATACTATGAGGTCCTTAAGCGCTTCAGGGCTGCGGTTTCGGCTGACATTGAAGATACATCCATGTAGGTAAAGGTGCCTCTACGTGACAGAAGGACACTACGGTTTCTTTGGTGGAAGGATGACGCGATAGACTCGGAAGTGATTGAATACCAAATGACGGCGCATCCCTTCGGTGCCACTTTGTCACCGTTTTATGCAAATTTCACCTTGCGTCGAACAGCTGATGAATGGAGACCTCATTGCAATGAAGATGTGGCAGAAGCTGTTCACAATAACTTTTACGTTGACGACCCCTTGATCTCTCTACGGACCTTAAAGGAAGCAACACAATTTGTGGCACAACTCAGGGAAATGCTAAGAAAGGGTGGATTCAAGTTGTGCTAATAGGTCTGTAGTCACGAAGTGGTGTTCAATGCGGTTCAGCAAGCAGAGATCGCTGAGTCAATTACGCCGATAGCTGACGTGCCTGGGGTGGTCAGGCGGACGTTGGGAATAGCCTGAGATTCCCGTGAGGACAAATTTCTCTATCAGTTCACAATACCAGAGGCCGAATACGAGAAGGGGCAGCCTATCTGCAGTGTCTTCTATTTATGACCCCTTGCGTTTAATCGCCACTTTAGTTATGCCCGCTAAGTTATTACTGCAAAGGCTGTGTCGATACAAACTATGTTGGGATGACCAGGTCACTGGTGAATACAGTGACACCTGGAGATCCTGGCTACGTGAAATGAAAGCGTTAGATGTCCTGAAGATTCCTCGATGCATTCGCAAGCTTGGGGAGACAGGAGAGTGGCCACAACTGCACATCTTTTGTGATGCATCCGAAGCTGGATATGGTGCGGTTGCTTATGCTAGATTTCACGCTGAAGACACTTCATACCACTCTTTTCGTTATACGCGAAGTCGAGAGTAGCCTCTCTGAAGACAGTGTCTATACCACGTTTGGAACTGTCGGCAGCTATGCTTGCGACGAGGCTATATGAGGACTTGATCGAAAGAGCTCGGATAAGTTTCGAAAAAGTTGTGTTTTGGACGGACTCTACAACGGTTTTGTACTACATAAATGATGTGTCTAAAAGATTCAGCACTTTCATTGCCAACCGACTGACAGTCATCCAAGGATTATCCACATCCAGTCAGTGGAAGCATGTCAAAGCTAAATGCAATCCCGCGGACCTGCTGTCTAGGAGCACCATATCTTTAGAATCCTTGAAGAGCTGGTTCCAAGAGCCAGAATTTCTGATGAGTGTCTATGATGAGTGGCCCGGGTTTCGCTTGAGTTCTGAGCCGGTTGAGGTTTGTGCGACATGAAGGGTGAAACTACTGTCTATCATTATCAGCAGATATACCGACAGAACTAAATTACTAAAGGCGGTGATGTGGTATCTCGATTCAAGAAGTAACTTAACGCTCGTAGACAAGGAGGTGATGGAGCCACGCAAAGCAATCGACTAACCATCATGTCTGAACAAAATAAGACAGATTACAATGTCAACCGAATCGCCCAACTCAAAGTTTATGGAACGGAGAAAGAACGGCTCGAAACGGCGAATGCAGACTTGGTGGCTTCTAAGGCGGAGATCCGGCGAGGTCCTTTGCTCCGTCTCCACCCAATACTACGGAGTAGCTTACTCTGTGTTGGTGGCCGGTTGACGTATTCAGAGTACGACCCTGCATTCGAATTCGCGATTACAATGATGCCAAAACACGCCGTCACCGAGCTGCTGATCCGATTTTATCATTTGGTGGAGGGCCACTGAGAAGCTTCCCAAGTCCGGGTGAGCATACGAAATAAATATTGGATGGTTCACGAGATGTCGGCAATGAACGGATGATAGGGACTTGTTGGATTTGGAAGGAACGGTTAGCTACTGCTGGTCAACAGCTAATGGTGCCAGACCGTAAGCACAAGCGGCATCAAAAGCACAAGACATCATTGAATGAAGGTAAATATCAAACAGGACCGAAGCTAAGACACAGCCTTGCTTCACACCTGAGATAATCGCAAAGTCATCCCAGATCTCTCCACTCAGCTGCACCCACGTTCGCATACCACAGTGCAGACATCCCATCAAAAATTACAAATTTACTCGGACAACCAAACACCAGCCAAAATGCCTCCCGGTTCACCGTATCAAATGCCTTGTTGAAATCAACAAAAAGCGAGTACAACGGCTGGTGTCGTTCTCCGCACTTCTCCTGCAACAGACGAACCGCAAACACCATATCTATAGTGTTGCGGCTCAAACGGAATCCACACTGCTTTTCTGCCACGTTAGGTACCACAACCTGACTGACGAGGCGGTTGAGCAGAATTCGGGTAAACATCGTGACCACACAACACAGCAAGTTGATGCCACGATAATTCATACAACATTGCTTGCTTCTTTTGCCCTTGCACAGTAATAGTACAAGGGCATCCTTCAGCTCAGGAGGCACCTCCTCCTCAATCCATACGCGTTGCACCGTGTTGCAGCGCAGTCACCAAAGCGGGTCCGCCGCGTTTCAATACTTCAGGCGGGATCCCGTCGACCCCGTCACATTTGCCGTTTCGCAACTGAGCAAGTGCTCTCTGTCTCATCATCATCATCATTATACATGTCAGCTAGAGATGGTAAAACACCTCCGCTATTGTACCGCAATACATAAAGGAAATACATACATACAATACATAAAGGAAAAATAAATACGACAGTTGAATGCCAGCTGAGCTACCAGCAACGGATACGCATCGTTCCGGTAAGCTACTAGCCGGCTACTAGGCAAAAACAAAAATTTAATTACGTTTTACCCTATGAAATAAGATCGTAGATGGAGAGGGAGGCTAAAGGGATGGGGAGGGACAAAGAAACTCACAGCAGGAACGCCACTGAGGTCGGCTCCTTGCCATATCAGCAAGTGTATCCAGCCAAACGTGTTCACCGTCTTTTGGACCCTAACCAGGGAGCCGTGAAGCTCCAACTGAGGCCAGCTCCGAAGTGAGAGCCTTCATTCCTCTGGACCAAGTCATCGCTTGGCCACCTCTCCTCTTCTTCCACCTACATACCCGGTGAGCAAACAACGCACGTCGAGGGAGTCGGTGGGCTGGCATGCGCAACACGTGGCCCAGCCATCGGAGCCTGGTGAGTGAAATGACGGTGCTGAGCGGTTCATTCCCTTTTCCTAGGCCGTAAACAAAGCGTCGAACACGCTCGTTACTCACGCGGTGTTCCCACCAGATGTGAGCCAAACTGCAAAGGCACCGATGGTCGAACGTAAGTGGCCTCTTCATGTCCGCCGATCTTAGGGGCCAGGTTTCGCAACCGTACAGTAAGGTCGAACGTACCGCTGCATTGTACACTCTACCCTTCAGGGCGAGAGTGATGTCGCGCCGTCGCCATAGGTGGCGAAGGTTAGTAAAAGCACTTCGAGCTTTCGCTATGCGGTTCGTGATCTCACCTTCGATCCCAAGGGCGCTGATACAACTTCCCAGGTAATTGAATTTCTGAACGACTTCTAGCTGATCCCCACCAAGGGTCAGCACAGGGGGCGAACCCTGCCAATCCTGGAGGAAAGCTTTGCACTTCGGTGGTGCAAAGCAAAGCCCGAAGCGACTGACAGCCAGTGCTAATCTGTCCAGCGCAGCTTGACACGTCTGGGAGCTGTCACAGATGAGAGCAATGTCGTCTGCATACTCTAAGTCAAGAAGTCGTTCTCCTGGGAGTAGCTCCACACCTTCCAAGTCATGTCCTGTAAATGCAATCTCCATGACTTCGTCAATAGCGAAGTTGAATAGGAAAGGTGACAG
This sequence comes from Dicrocoelium dendriticum, assembly GCA_944474145.2. Lineage (NCBI taxonomy): Eukaryota > Metazoa > Platyhelminthes > Trematoda > Plagiorchiida > Dicrocoeliidae > Dicrocoelium > Dicrocoelium dendriticum. The sequence goes on along the minus strand of OX104064.1, from coordinate 95,239,597 downwards.
CGGGCATCTCACACCGCTGGAGATATTGAAGGGTGGCGACAGCCTGCTGTAAGCCCTTACTCTGCCCGTGCTACGCGCATATAATGCTTGGATAATATTTACATATTTCTCGGGCACACCTTTCCTGAGTAGACAATTCCAAAGGGCACATCGATCAACCGAATCGAAGGCACCTTTGATGTCGAGGAACACGACTACGGTGGGCCGCCAATATGTGTGACGGTGCTCCAACAACTGACGCAAGGTGAAGATGTGGTCGATGCAACCACGACCCCGACGAAACCCGGCTTGCTCCTCACGAATCTGGCTTTCACGAGCGCCAGTCAGTCTATGGAGAATTATAGACGCGAGTAATTTGGAGGCGATGGAGATCAGACTGATTCCTCTATGGTTGCCGCATTCCGAGCGCGAGCTGCCTTTGAAGATGGGAACAATAACGGAGCGGCTCCAGTCGGTTGGGACAGTTTCCTGCTCCCACAGTTTCACTAGTAATTCATGCAAAGCATCCACAAGAGCAGGGCCTCCAAATTTGAAGAGGGCTGGAGGAAGATCATCTGGTCCCGCGGCTTTGTTCAACTTCAACAGTCCGATCTCACGTTCGACTTCTGAGCGAGAGGGTGGATCCAAAGGGACAGCCCACGGAGCGGGGCGATCAGTGACCGGCGAATCGAACAATTCTTGCCGATTAAATTGCTTTTCAAAATGCTCAGCCCAACGCTCCAGACGTTTTGACAAATTGTGGATAGGCTGTCCACTCTCGTCACGTATAGTTTCACTAACACCAGGTCTCCTGCTGCCCGTTTCCCGTATCAGACGGAATAACTTACGATGGTTGCCAAGGGCAGCGGCCACTTCCATCTCTGACGCACGATGAGACCACCAAGATTCGCGGTCTCTCTTCAGGCTAGCACGGAGTTTTGCCCGGAGCTCTTTGCGAGTTTCATTGTGCTCGCTTCCAGCCGGGATTTGCCGGCGAGCATCTATAAGTTCCAAAGACTGCGAAGAGACCCAATGTCCATGTTGTCTATTAGACATACCACATGAGGATTTGCCTGCTGCTAGTAAGGTCTGGCGAACATGTGACCAGTGACCATCAATTGTCTCCTGTGAGCGGTTGCTCAACTCGCATGTTAGCGTACTTCGATGCGCATTCAGAACAGCTGGTTTTGTCAGTTGGCTGGTGTCAATACGCTCACAGCGTCGTCGTGGGCGTCCGCCAAAACGCATCCGAAGGTCAGCACATACAAGTGCATGATCGGTGTCCACACATGTGCTCCAAATCGAGCGACAATTCTGGATGCAGCCTCTCCAGCGGTAACTTATCGCAATGTGATCGATCTGCGTGCAAGGCTGGTTCGAGGTTGGTGGGCGCCAAGTCACCCTTCGGCGGGTGCTGTGTCGGAAATTGGTGCTCGCAAGAAATAAGCGAGCATCTTCACACAAATGAAGTAACCGCTCACCGTTATCATTACGGGAGCCTACACCGTGTTGACCGCCCAGATGCAGTTCATCAGTGGACAACTTTCCAACTTGTGCGTTCATATCCCCCGCCAGCACAACAGTGTCCGTGCTTCTTCTGTGGCGAAGGAGCTGGGTCAGTTGGCGGTAGAAGTCGTTCTTTACCGAATCATCGCTACAGTTTGTGGGCGCATAGGCAGCGATGATGAATAGACATCTATTAGTCCCGCGCGACTTCGAAGCTTTAAACGAGCCAGCCAATCGGACCGCACACATCCGGCTACTGATTGGAATCCAATCAACCAGAGCAGCTTCAGCCCGGGGACTCAGGGCAATACCAACACCGACTTGGCCGGTGCTCGAAGCTGCATCGTCACCGGATAGGCGCAAGGAGAAAATACTGCTTGCGTCCCCTGAAGGGGATCGCAGAGTGAGCACAGTGCTCGAGTCTTGCAGGCGAGTCTCTGATAAGCAGCAGATATCGATCGAGAGGGTCTCCAATGTTCGGGCAAGTTCTGCCTGTTGACCGATTGGTAGCAGTGTGCGTACATTGAGGCATGCCAATCTGAAGGAGGATCGAGGGCTCTCTGAGTCTCATCTAGTGTTGGCGTGTCCGCCAGACTGGCCTTCACATAGTGTTGCTTCAGGCAGTTCAGTATAGGCCAGTCGATCTCTGAACGGTTGTTCAAGAGACAGTCAAAGTGTTTTCGCCAGATCTGCATTATGTCTGCAGTCCGTGTGCAGGTAGCGTCTGAACTACCATAGATTGGCGTCCTCAGCGGCTCTAATCTCGGTCCATACACCGCCTTCAAGTAGTCAAAAAATTCCTTTTGTTGGAGGCGTTCGGCATAGCATCCCAACTGCCTCGCCGTCTTCGTCCACCATGCATTTTTAATGCGACGGAGATCTCGGGTCAGTGGCCGTCGAAGTTAGCGAAACTGACTATCCTTCCCCAAGTCACTGAGCTTTGCCACATGTGCAGCACTTTCTGCATTCCTCTCACACACCAATGCGCCAATCGTCGCATTGTTCTCATCAAACTATTCAGGCCGTTTACAGTTTGCGCGCCAGATGGTCTCCTCCGCAGCAGCTGTCACCTGGTCGCGAATGTGATGCTACAGGTCGCCCACTGTGGCTATGCAGTCATATCACACAGACTGCAACCATCGCCTTCTCCAGCACAATAGGTTTCGCCACAGTACCGAGAGAGCGGATGTTAGATTTACGCCATATATATATATATATATATATATATATATATATATATATATATATATATATGCAGCTCGTGTGCTTGAACCACCATCGATCAGCGTCCTCAGCGGTTTCAAGCTCGATCCATGCATGGGCTTCAAGGATTCAAACACAGATCTGACAAAACCACTTTGACTGTCTCCTGAACAACCGTTCAGAGACCGACAGGCATACATTGAACGGCCTGAAGTAGCAAGAGGCGGAGTCTGTCGGACACCGCGACAGTGGATGAGACCCAGAGAGCACTTGCTCGGCTGCGAAATGGCAAGTGTGCCGGAGAATACGGGATCCCACCTGATGTCTTAAAACAGGCGGACCTGCGTTGGGGACAGCGATACACCACTTGTTGCAACGCATGTGGATTGAGGAGAAGGTGCTTGCTGAGCTGAAGGATGCCCTTGTGTTACCACTGTACAAGGGCAAAGGAGCAAGCAATCTTGCACGAATTACGGTGGTATCAACTTGCTAAGTTGTGTGGGGAAGATGATTGACCGAATCCTGCTCAACCGCTTCGACAGTCAGGTTGTTGAACCTGTGGGCCGGTGGCCGAGTAGTATGCGCGTCTGGTTTACAACCATAAGGTCACCGCGTATGGGGCGGGAGTCCTCGCAGCACACTCAGCCCACGCGTGTCTGGTGGTGGTCGCGTGGCAGCAGAGAGTCGTTACGGAGTGCAGCTGGCGATTTATTTATCATCATTACATTTTTGTGGAACCTAACGTGGCGGAAGAGCAGTTTGGATGCCATTGGAGACGCAGCACTATAGATATGATGTTTGCGGCTCGTCTGCTGCAGGAGAAGTGTAGAGAACGACGTCAGCCGTTGTACTCGCTTTTTGTTGATTTCACCAAGGCATTTGATACGGTGAACCGCGAAGCATTGTGGCTGGTGTTGGGTAAGTTTAGTTGTCCGTGTAAATCTGTAATTTCGATAGAATGTAAGCACAGTGGTATGCGAGCGAGAGTGCAGCTGAGTGGAGATCTTGGATGACTTTGCGGTTATCCCAGGTGTAAAGCAAGGCTGTGTCTTAGCTCCTTCCCTGTTCAATATATATCTTCATGCCATGAAGTCTTGTGCTTTGATGCAGCTCGTACTTACAGGGCTTGCTTGGAGAGCAGTATTGATGGTGGGTTGCTGAACATCCGTCGTTTCGGTGCGAGAACTCTAGTCTGTGAGACAACTATCCGTATGTTGTTGTTTGCTGACGACTGTGCGTTGTTTACACACAGCGCGGATGAGGTGCAGCACATGACTAGTGCTCTGGCTTCGACAGCGGCTAAATTCGGGATCACCAACAACAAAACAAAACTGTATGCCTCATACAGCCTTCACCGGAGATGCAATCTTCAATAGTGCCGCAAATCAGTATTGGTGACGACGTATTGGAAACCACCTCCCGCTTCTGCTACCTTGAGAATGTGGTGTTGACTGAGCGGCAGCTACATAGTGAGCTGCGTATTAACCTCTGGGAGGCAGCGGCGGGATTCGGGAAGCTAGAGTACCAAGTGTGGAACAACCATCAGCTTACCATTAGCACGAAGCTGATGGTGTACAAATATATGGTGCTGTCCGTTCTTCTACACGGCAGTGAAACGTGGACGACGTACCGGCGGGATGTGCGATATCTGGAGCGGTTCCATCAACAGTGTTTGCGACGGATTCTGGGCATTGGCTGGCGCGACAGGGTTGCAGACACGGAAGTGCTGTATCAAAGTGGAATGTTTGCAGTGCACTGCATACTTTTGCTGAGACACCTTAGGTGGCTCGGTTATGTGTGGCGTATGGATTTGACGCGGATACTGAAGCAGCTGAATGTTGGGGAGCGGCACGTAGGAAAACCAAAGCTTCCTTACCTGGACATAATCAAAGTGAGCCTCTTACGTTCTAATGTTTATTTCCGGCCATGGGAAACAAAGACAGTTGATCGGAGTGCATGGCGCGATCTAACCACGAAGGCAGTTGCCGAGGTGCAAGAAAAAGCCATCCTGCATGCAGAGAAGCGGATATTGCGGAAGCAACAGGCGCCGATAGGTTGTACTCCATCGACATCGAGCGCATGGTGCTGTAGCACATGCGGTCGCAAATGCCTGAGTCAGGCAGGCTTAGTGAGCCATGAGCGAGTCCACTCGGGGCGAAGAGCGACACGACTACGGGTCCTGCAGAGAAGGTAGGCAGAACCGGCGCAGCGGTTGTAGGTACGCCACATTGGATTTACTAACCGCGTGCTTGTATGCTAAGTCTCTTTATTTCAGATAGTGGGTTTGTTATATTGTCCTAATGGTTTTTTGCCTCATATTAATGTCTACCTGAACTATGTTCTATAAACTTGCACACGTCCCTTAAACTAAACTTAATTAATTAATTAAACTAAGTTTGATAACATTTTCACGCTTGTGGCAATTTCTTAAAATAAATAAATAAATAAATAGTTTATTCTCGAATTTGTCGAGACATTTTCTGACGTCTTGAACTTATCGCGGATTTGTTCATAACCAATTTATTTCATATGCTCATTTACTGAAGAGTTAGGTCACCGTGTCTGTAGGCATTATGCTGTTTGATATCGTGGTTTAAAGTGATCGGCTGTTGATTGATATCCCCAGTGTGGCTGCGCTTGATGTGCATGTTGACAAAGCGCCTATCTGAGTCATAATCCCTGCACCCTTTAACACTCACATAAACGCAATGATGCATACTGAAGGCATATTGTGGGAACAAGTAAAACGTTAAATCTGTACAACTCTATTGCAGTAAAATCAAAGTTTGAAAATGTATCTGTCACCCGTGAAAAGCTAACCCTTATTGAAACTCTTATGTAGCATATTGAAATGTCTAACTTAAAGTTTCACTAGGCTCACGAATGTCACTGCAAGTGTGGAATCGAAGGGTGGTGAAATGTAAATCCAACAACATTTGTACTACGGCATGGATTTGGCCTCCACTTGTTTTGACAGACTGTTCCAAACATTTAGCACTCTCCATTCGAAGCACAGGAGGTGGAGTAATCGTTTTATATTCGGCATCATAAGCGTGTATTAGTGTCCCAATGTGTCGCATGGCATTTGTAAGTGAAGTACCGACCTCAACGTGGGGAAGTCCCCGAGATGTAATATGTGGCAGGTCCTGATAAGATCGACTCGTACTCGAAGATAGGACAAGTTTATCATACCGGTCTTTGTACGGTAATCCTTGTAAAGTTTGAATGAGCCTGGTAAGGATGTGTTGGACCCGTTCGATCTTCTGTGCCTCGCCTCGGGCGATTGGACAGTAGGCAGGTGAGCCGTTCTCCAATATTAGTCTTATGAAAGAGAGGAGGCCAGTGACGACCTCTTCAGACCAAGTACACAAGCTGAGTTTGAGCGCCCAAAGCGTGCGCAGTCCGTTACGATATAGCCTGCTCGTGATGTCAACTGACTATAAATCGCAGCGCGAGAGTACACCTAGGTCCTTCGTGAAAGGTGTGGGATGCAGTGGTTGACCGCCGATGGTGTGAGTTTGGCCGTCACCACTCGTCCCCAGGATCATGAATACGGACTTGCTAGGGGTGACCGGGAGGCGGACTTCTGCAGGCCACATGGAGCGGTCTTGGTGAAGCAGGCTACAGTCATCTCAAGGGCTAATTACACACCAAAACTTGCAGTTATGGTATCGTGTAGAGCACCGTATTGATGGCGAGTTGCTGAAGATCCGTTGTTTCGAGGGCGAGAATCCGAGTGGGTGGGACAAGTATCCGTACGTTGCTGGTTATCGACGACCGCGCATTTTTTGCACACCCCGGCCTGTGGCCGAAAGGTCAATGCGTAGGCCTTGTAACCCGCAGGTCGCGAGTTCGAGCATGCGTAGGGGACCGCTCATAGTATCCTTAGCATTCACGCGACTAATGGCGTTTGCGTGGCAGTAAAGCGTCGGTAGGGCGTGCTTCTTGTGCCTTCTGTTTTCACACAGCCCGGATAAGTTGCAGTAAATGCCTTCGACTCTCGCTCCGACAGTGGCCAGGTTCGGGCCCACTATAAACAAAAGCAAGACTGTTAGTGATTTGCAGCCTTCAACAGAAATGGAGTCCGTGGGCCTGTCGCAGATCCACTATGGCAAGGACGTTTTGTAAACCACCTACACATTTTGCTACCTTGGGAGCGTACACTCTACTGACTCCAGATGACCAGCGAGCTGGGCACCCGCTTATCGAAGGAGACCATTGTAATTGGAAAGCAAGAAAAGTGTGGATACAGGAATCACCAGCTTAATGTGTTGACAAAGCTGATAGCATAACGACCGACTGTGGTGTCCGTTCCTCTATACGGCAGTGAAATGTGGAAGCTGTACTGGAAGGACGTCAGATATCCGGGGCGCTTTCACGAACAGTGGCTACGACGGATTCTGCGCATCGGTTGGTGTAACAGAGTTGCAGACAAGGAGGTGCTCCGCCGCAGTAGAACGTATGCAGTGGACGGCACACTGCTGCTGCGACACTTGCGGTGGCTGAGGCATATCCGCCGCATGGATTTGTTGGGGATACCGAGGTAGTTGCAGGAAAGCGGAACGTGGGAAAACCAACGATACGTTACCAGGAGGTTGTGAAGTTAGGTTTATCAAGAACCACTGTTTACTTTAGGAGTTGGGAGGTAATGACAGTGGATCGTAGCCAATGACGCGGCCACATATATAACGCAGTTGCGCAGGTACACGAGAAAGCTTTGCTGCGTCAGGAAAAGAGAAGCACGTTGCGGAAGCGACAGGCGCCGACGAAGTCTAGCCCATAGAAGTCCTCCAATGCACGGTGTTGTAGCACATGCGGTCGCGAGGGCCTCAGCCAAACTGATCTGGTAACTTACCAGCGCATGCATGCGGGGATGATATCAAAGAGGTAATGAGTCAGATGAGTAGATAATCATCATCAGTATGGTGTATACGATTCAATTCCTTTACTAACTTAGGCCAATAATGTAGGCAATATGGCATGTGTGCTGCATCGTCGTTGCAGTTTCTTGAATTTCAGTTATTGGCTGTTGAATGATACCCCCGGTGGGGCTGAGCTTGATGTGAATGCTGACAAGGCGCGTACCTATCGAAAAACCGCTATCTCGATTATACTAGCTCCGAGAGACATTTGGTCATTCCTTGGGGAAGCAACGTGCACCGTCACCATGATCGTGCTAGGCTCAAAAAGCAGTCCAATATAGTGTGAAGCGGACTACGGCCCAACCACCGCCTTCTGTACGTCTGACACACATACCTTCCCAATTAGACAGGAAGGCTGCAGCTACACATGTTAAAGGAGTGGATGCCAGGCGCCATCCACATGACTCCTGGTCTTCACTTGCCCATTCGTTCTCCGACCAGGGAAATATGTTTGCAAACGTTTCACCGCCATGCGAGGCTGCCTCATCAGTGTGTTGAGATGTGGAGTGTAATCTTGCTAAGTGAATTGCCGACCCGTAATCTCTACCCATTTCCCTGTGGCGGAAGTCGTCTCTCGGGTAGTTCCTATTCAAGTGGCGTCTCGTAATTTCTCTAGGTTCTCTCCGTCAGAGGGAGTGGTAAACTGGGTCAAGGTCAACATGGATGTTGAATGAGTGTTTCGTTGAGAACCACGCTTCCAGGAACTCCCTTTCTCTTCTTGTTTCACCTCGTGACAGGACTTCTGTTTTGGCCCAATCAAAGCCGTGTGTTGTTTCGTCCACGTGTGCTGAGAATAGCAATGAGGCATATTGCCTTTTGCATGCTCTTTTGTGCTCTGGTAAGCGTGTTGCTAATTATCTACCCGTTTGGCCAACATAGTTCATTTTACAATTTCTACAACTTAGTCTATATACAACATTACGATGCTCATGAACTCCCAGTTTCTCTTTCGGATGTGACAGAGTTTTCCTCAATGTAGCAGTTGGTTTGTTTGCTACGATGAGGTGATGTTGTTTGAATAGTCTTGCTGCCATTTCGGATATGTCCTTCATATAAGGCAAAACAACGCGTCTCTCCGTCGTCGGTGTAGACTGTCTGTTTGGTTTGTTGTGGTTCAGACACCTTCGGATGAATCTTTCGCGGGGATCCGTTGAGTTGGAAACATTTAAATATGTGCTTCTCTTCTTGTTGCTTTGCCTCTGTGGTACTGCAATGTTTGCACTCAACCAAATAGTGTCCGCACATAGCTTACTTTGTGGCATTTCGGGTGGTTACTGTTAAAGTTCAGAATTTGGTCCGTGTGTGTCCAATTTCTGCAAACGGATGTTTGCAGCCTCCCTTCCATTGTTCTGGTTACTAATACATCCAGGGAAGACAGCTGGTTTTCATTCTCCATTTCTCTCGTAAACCGGATGATGCTGCCTCGCATGGCGGTGAAACGTTTGCAAACAAATTTCCCAGCTCGGCGAATGAATGAGCAGGAGAACTATCTGAGACAGTATTTAAGAGCAAGTCGAAAGGTTTCTGGACAACTCCATCGAATTAAGAAAAATCAAAAATATTTAGTTGTGAATCATCAGCGGTTGTGTCCGATCCGTTAATCGTTTTTCCTTGTTCGGTCAGGAATTTGTATTGGTCATTATTTCCGGGCATACGATGTCTTCTGTTGGCATTGTATGCGCACCGTTTCACAAAAGCATAGGTTTCCGAAATAATCGTTGATACGTTTTTAAAACACTCCACAGAATCGGTCTCTATTAATCCATCTGGTAGTGCATACCATAAGTTTACGATCCTTCATTCGATACAAAGCTGATGTGATACTTTGTTCATGCAAGGGGCCCTGAATTTGTAACGGTGTCCTCGGGTGTTACATGCTTCCCGCAGGTGAAATATTGGCCGCAGTATGGGGAAGTGATTCAAGTGTAGTACTCGATTGGTCATAATAAAGTCAATTCTTACTCGGCGGTAGGATAATGTGTAGAGTCCGAGCCTTTCACAACACTGTTGATGCGGAAGTTTTCGTAGACTCGGTATCATTCTATTTGCGATATGCTGTATTTTCTCCAGCTTTTCAGTTGCCCACTGGGTCATCAAATGGTAAGCTGGGGCACCGTATTCAAGGATTGATGAGCGAGGTGAATAGACGAGGGACGGTTTCCTCGGACTATGTGGAGAAACTGCGTCTTAATGCCTAGAGCATACGAAGTCCCGCACGGCACAATTTCTCTGTATTTTCTAGTGATCTGATATCATGTCGCGAGAGAACTCCTACGTCTCTGACAGATGTGTTGGAGTGGAGCAACTGGCCGAGTGGCTGGACGTCTGGTGATACTGATGAACTCCGACTTGCTTGCGTTAAGAGGGAGTTACATTTCAGTGGACCAGGTTGACAGTCGCTCTAAATCATGCTGGAGGCGAGCGCAGTCGTCCTGGTTCTCAATGATCCTCCAGATTTTCAAATCATCTGCAAATAGGGCACATGGTGACTGGAGCTGCTGCAGATCGTTGATATGAATAAGAAATAATACTGGCCCAAGTGCAGTTCCTTGAGGCACGCCCCTGATCGATGGGAACCAGTCTGTCAGGTAGTCATTGACCTGTTCTCTAAACCTTCGTCCCACAATAAACTCGTGTAACCACTGAGGTAACGTGCCAACGATTTCGTATGTCCTCAGTTTACGAAGGAGTATCTCGTAGTTCACTCTATCAAACGCCTTACTAAAGTCGATGTACACCACGTCAACATTCGTCTGTTCATTAAGAGCTCGTACCCACTGGTAGTTTGCGTACATCAAGTTGGTGATGCAGGATCGCCCGTTCGTAAAGCCGTGTTGCGCTGGCGTCAATACGTCCATCGATTCCAAGAACGACAGCAGACACTTTTTCACAACCTTCTCGAGAACTTTGAATAATACCGAGGTGAAACAAATCGGTCTATATTTCTCTATTTTATTCGGATCATCACCCTTGGGAAGCGGTCTCACTATCGAGCATTTCCAGTCGTTCGGGACAGATCCTTCAGAGTGATTTATTGAATAGGTTTGTCACAGCTGGTGAGATGACAATCGATAGGGACTTGAGTATTAGTGGGTGAAGTCCGTCTGGTCCGGGGGGCTTTGCACCATCGAGGTTGACGAGTAGCTGATACTCTTCGACTGCATCCCATTGTAGGCTGTCAAGCAAAACTGGCGCAACCTGTGCTGGTACTGGAACAGACGCTGGTTTACTGGAAAATACGGTAAGGAAATGCGTAGCCAAAGCGTCCGCGCGCTCCACGCTTGAAATGTGCGGCTGTCCGTGCAAGCTCTCTAAAACCGGTAGGTCGCCCCCAGGTTTCAGTTGACCTTCCAAGTAAGCAAATATTATGTCGGGTGCAATTGTGGTCGAGGATGATAGCTCCTCTTCGAACTGCCAGCGTTTCTTGATCTTCGCGGCGTTACATAAGTTGCGCTGTTTCTTGTACATCGTGTAATCTTCATCACAACCCGAGCTGATGTATCTAACCCAAAGTTTGCGATGACGTTGCGCTAATTGTCTATATTCCGTAGCAAACCAATGCCGTTTGACAGGTCCGATTTTTGACTACTTCAAGAGAACGAACCAAGTACACAGCGAGTTAAGCTTTCCCCTTCATTAATGACCAACAGGCCTCAAGCGACGCATCCTGTGGTAGTGTCTAATCAGTCTCACTTGCGACTTGGACGAGCCTGTTGAAGTCCGTCTTCCAATAGTTGAATGTCGGCTTCGGTTGATTGTAATACGGTAACGACAGTTCTAAGCTTGCCACAATGGAGCAGTGGTCGCTGTTCGCCAGAGGTCCGATGATTCTGATCTCTTTCACCTTCTGCTCGCAGCTCGAAAACATCAGGTCCAGACAAAATGCCGAGTGCGGAGTTACGCGCGTAGATTGGATGACATGTTGCGTTGCCCCGATCGCAATAGTCATTTTAGCGAATTGAGCCTCAATGTTGCCATGACCGGGAAGAAGTCGGACGTCTGGCCAAAATATCTTAGGTAAATTTAGATCCCCCATCAGTAAGAACTGAGGACGGCTCATGTGCTTCTGTACATGTGGTAGCCAATCGCAACAAAGGTTTAATGGGCTCCGGTAGATAACCCCCACTATTAGTTCTGCGCGCCTGAGGCGGAATGTGCACCACAATTGCTCGTATAAACTATCCTCGCTCCGATAGGTGCTGGTAAGTTTTCCAGATAGTGACCCTTTTTATGTACAACGGAACACCACCGTGAGCCTTTAATTTTCGGTCGCATCGGAAACAAGAGTATATTGACAACACGACTTCTTGGGGTATGACATCTGAGTTCAGCCAAGTCTCTGCAAGTCCTAAAATGTCCGGCCGCTCCGAGACAGCGAAGCGGCACAGTTCGTTACGTTTGTTCATTAGGCTGAACAAGTTGGCGAATGCCACACGGAGGTCCTGGGAGGTACTGCTGGACGTGCCTGGAGGTTGAGCAACCGGTTGATATGAGTCCGTACACCCTTCTTGATCACCAAAAAATCTACAATTTGTAAGTCAGTCTCACTTTTCTCCGTACGGCGTTTGAGCTCAATGACAGCAGTCTTCAAACAATCCCTGTCTTCGGGTTCCACGTTTCGGCGGATATGAACTTTTATGCCTTACAGCGTTGACAGACGAGACAGTATGAGCTGCAGCATATTGGGATTTACAAAAGTGATTCTCAGCGGTCGACATGACTGATTAGTTTTCTGGCCAAGCCAGATTACTTGTTTAATCGTCACACTGTCTTGGCCCACATCCAAGAGTCTATCGATGAGCCTCTGGAGGAACTCAACATCGTGATCATAACGAATCTAAGGGTTTCCATCTTTTGACTCTGGTACGTGAAAGACCATGAGATTATGACGCCTCAGTGAAATCAGTGATGAACCTGTGGGAGCAGAACTAGAGGCGCTTAACTGATTGGGTTGTTGTTTATCAACCCGAGCCACCAGTTTTCCGAAACATTATGAACACTCCTGGTCTTATTCATACAAAGTTACAATAGATATAGAGTGTGTGAATAGAGTTGTAGGTGGTGCGACACAAGCTAACCATGGCTCCTACATAGGCACAGGCATCCCGTGGCCATGGAAGCTACAGTGACAGGCACTTTCGGAACCGAATTCCGGCTACTGTAAATATACGGTTGGCGGTATCCGGATTCCAATTTGCCTGTCACTGTGACCACCCACAGGACGCCTGCGCCTACAGAGGGACCATGGGTGGCTTGCGCTGCACCACCCACAGCTCCAACCACACACCCCATATCCAGTGTAAACCCGGAGGAATAAGACCGGGAGGCATGTGAATGGGAGCCACGCCTCATCAACGGAACCGGCCAACACTCATTCACAGACAAATACAAGCACACTGTATTTGGGGAACCAAGTGCACACAAGGCGTTGGCTGGACCGTAGTCCGCTCCACACTGAGTGCATGGAACCACTCTTTGATCCTAACACGGCCACACGAACCGTGCACCCTGTCCCCTCCAGCAACGACCAACTGTCTTCTGGAGCCAGTATGGACGAGGTTGTGGGTTATAGGCAAATAGGCACCTTGTCAACATGCACATCAAGCGCAGCCACACCTGGGATATCAAGCAACAGCCAATCACTTGATAGAAAGATAACAAGGAAAATAAATTGAGTAATGCCTAAGTAAAGGGTGACATATATCTTAAAGTAATGAGCATCTGAAGTAAATTGTTTACAGAAGAATGCGAGATAACTTCACGAGGTCAGAAAGTATACTTTACGGAAATGCCACGAACACAAAAATGTTTTCGAAAAGGACTAGAATTGGCTTAAGTGACGTGTGCAGGCTTATAGAAGAGAGTACATGTAGACATTTCTGTGAGAAAGCAAAGCATTGGGACAAAATTGAAAACCCACCACCTGAAATAAAGAGACAGCACGCAAGCAAACGGTGACATAAATCTTAAATTAGTGAGCATATGAAATAAATTATTTACAAAGGAATACGTTTACGAAAGAACACGAGGAAAGTTCACGAGATCAGGAGGTTTATTTTACGGAAATGCTACAAACACGAAAATGTTATCGAAATAGCTACAAGTGGCTTAAGCGACGTGTGCAAGTGTATAGAAGAGAGTATAACTAGGCATTTATATGGGAAAGAAAAGCATTAGAGCAAAATTGAAAACCCACCACCTGAAATAAATAGACTTAGCATGCAAGCACGCGGTTAGTAAATCGAATGCAGCGTACTTACAAATGCTGCGCCGGTTCTACCTACGTTCTCTGCAGAACCCGTCGGCTCTTCGGTAGTGGTCCCGAGTGGCCTCGCTCATGGCTCACTAGGCCTTCCTGACTCAAGCACTCACGACCACATGTGCTACAGCACCATGCACTCGATGTCGATGGAGTAAAACCCATCGGTGCTTGCCGCTTCTTCTCTGCAAGTATGAGGTCATTCTCCCGCACCTCGGCTACTGCCTTCGTGATTAGATCGCGCCATACGCGCCGATCAACCGCTTCCGATTCCCATGACCTGCAATCAAGATTAGAACGTGTGAGGCTCAGTTTGATCACGTCCTGGTAACGTAACTTTGGTTTCCCCACGTGCCGCTTCCCAATACTCAGCTGACCGTATAAGTTGTTTCGGTATCCGAGTCGAATCCACACATCTCAGATGTCTTAGTAAAAGTATGCAGTCCACCGCATACATCCCACTTCGGCGCAACATTTCCGTGTCCGCAACTCTGGCGCCTCAACCGATCCGCAAAATTCGTCGCAGACACTGCTGTTGGAACCGCTCGAGATATCATCGCACATCCCGCCAGTACATCGTCCACGTTTCACTGCCGTATAGAAGAACGGACAACACCATGGATTTGTACACCATTAGCTTTGTGCCAATGCTAAGCTGATGGTTGTTGCACACTCGGTACTCAAGCTTCCCGAATGCCGCTGCTGCCTTCGACACGCGAATACGCAACTCAACGTGTAGCTGCTGGTCAGTCGACATCACACTCCCAAGGTAGCTGAAGCGGGAGGTGGTTTCCAACACTTCAGCACCAATGCGGATTCGCGGCAATATATATATATATATATATATATATGGTTGGCGGCATCCGGATTCCAATTCCCCTGTCACTGTGGCAAGCCACAGGACGCCTGCGCCTACAGAGGGACCATGGATGGCTTGCGCTGCACCACCCACAGCTCCAACCACACACCCCAAATCCAATGTAAACCCAAAGAGATAAGACCGGGAGGCATCTGGATGGGAGCCACGTTTCATCAACGGAGCCGGCCCACACTCCTTCACAGGCAAACACAAGCACGCTGTATTTGGGGAATTAATCGCACACAAGGCGGTGGCTGGACCGTAGTCCGGTCCACACTGAGTGCATGGAACCACTCCGCGAGCCTAGCACGGCCACAAGGACCGTCCACCCCGTCCCTTCCAGCAGAGCCAGTATGGACGAGGTAGTGGGTAATAGACAGGTAGGCACTTTGTCAACATGCATACCGAGCGGTCACACCGGGGATGTCAAACAACAGCCAATCATTTTAAATGACATTATCAAACAAAATATATCTGTTAAAGAATACCGCTATGCAGACAGAACTCTTTCCTAAATTAGCATATGAAGTAAGTTGGTTAGCAACGAATCCGCGATAAGGAAAAAATGTCCACAAGTTACTCAAAAACTCCTACAAACACAATAGAGTTAGCGAAGATAACCACAATTAGCGTAAGCAAAATGACCAGTTAATAGTAGATTAGTCAGGTAGGCAGAAGAAACCAAATAAAGTGGAATGAAATGTATCCAGCTTAAAAAGACCTAGTTTAAGTGTAAGTTGGATCAGCCCAATTGCGGTGAAGAAGCATCATGAATGCAACATCAGCCCCCGCATATATATATATATATATATATATATAAACATTTGTATGCTATATATTGTATTACAGAGGTGCCAATGAAGTTTGTGTGTACGAGGCAGATGCTCCACCCATGACTCCTGGTCATCAGTTTCCCGGTGTTCCACTAGGATGTCTGTAGCTCAACTTCTGTTTCTTGTTTAGATCCCCCCTTATCTCAGCCTTCCCAAAGGCAACTAAAAATGTAAGGCAGATACCGAGTGTTGAGTTTACTATCTTAAATCTCAAGGTTCTCATTATGGTTTGCAAGTATTATGTATAATGATTATGATGCACATGCTAATAGTTTTGTCAGTTATCCGGCCCGCGCTAGTCATTGTTAAGTTAGCTGTACCACTGTGAAATAATTGTTGACCCTTGGTTTAGGTCAATTGAATGGCGACATCCGTGCTCCGGTTGATAGGCTACCTGGGCGAGCAGTATTAGCCGAGTTGTTAGATGCCTAGGTGGTCAGTCGATAATGTGTAAGAGAGATGAAGAAACCAACCGAAAAACCTGGACAAGCTGATGCATGCCGTCTTCTCAGACAGGATCCAACAGCTCGACCTTATCTGTGATACAGCCCGTAAATAAAAAGTTGGATGTATAGCGCTGAAATAAGGCCGATGTGACTGCATGGATCAGAGACATGGCCAGTTCGCAGTGAAGTGAATAAACGCTTGGGCGTGTTTGATCACTGGTGCTTGCGGACTAGTGATCAAATCTGGTAGTAATACCGAATAAGCAATGCTAAGGTCCATCGGTTGAAGTTTGGCAAGAAGTCTTATGGTACCTCGCCCGAGTGGTTGCTAAAACTTAACCGCTTACGATGACTGAGTTGTGTCTTCCGATTTCTCGTCAACCGGCTTACTCGGCGTGTATTACGAGCCGTCACCGCACTAAGCCGGGCGAAACCGCGAGGAGGCCAGTTGATCACTTGGCATAAGGGCATGAAGAAATTGGTCAAGCTGGTGAGTCAGTCTTCGTGGATAGGGGCTCCTAGATGGTCCACACCAGTGGTTAGAGACCATTAGACATGACGCAATCGCCCTGTCAGTGGCATTCCTGCATTCGGCCTCATGTATTTAGCTATTAATTTTACATCACGACTAGTTTAGCGCACTTTGTTGCACTATATTTACGTACAACCTCATTTTCTTACCGGTTATTTATCGTTATACTGGCAACGTGAGTCGTCGCAACCAGACCCGCTGCACTCCCGTGCCCGAAGCGTAGCTGTTCAACCGAATTGAATTGAACCGAACTTTCGGCGAGCTATTCTGAATGATGTCCCATAGGGATCAGTACTCAAACTACTTCCTACCTTTATGTTTGCGGATGACTTGAAGATTTGGTGCACGACCAGCGACCCTGGTGACTCTGGTTGGTTAAGTCCTTTGGCACCCTGACGGAAAAATGTTTAGGTGATTGCTTACAAGCTTTGTTAGATCGCACATGTAGTACTGCATCCAAAGTTGTCCTCCCCACCTAATTCGTTACACAATTGCGGTAGAGGGGGGATTAGGGACCGGAATTAAAGTGTTTGTGAGTTGTGGCAACTGTCGTACCCTGACGGGTTGCTCCAATTGGGAAGGTTCTCGTTAAAGCATCGGCGTATTCGTGGGATTTTGATTATCGCATCTTAACAGGACGGACAGGCCCAGATCAATTATGGCTGTTTGATCGCACTCAGCTGCTAGCGCTTCGTGCAAACTCCGGGCTGATCCGGCTCGGACTGACACTCGTTCGTCACGTAGTGATAGATCTGCAACGCGCCATCGGATGAAGCGTTGCCCCAAACATTAGTGGAGCCCAAAGATCGCTTGGATGCCCTCAAACTGCAACTCCGGGTCTTACCTTGTCCTTATGTTCCATCCTTCCTAACTTACTCGTTACCAACTTATTCCTTGAATGGCGTCCTTATGTTAAAATGATGTCCAGCTTCAAACTTCACTCTTTCATTTCTTATTGCATGGGACCGGCACAGTGGGGAATGTTAGTGCACAACACGTGTTTCAATTAGATTATCACGATGCGATCTGTGCATGATGATTTGACTCCAGTAAACGGCAAATCATACCCTCAAAACTCTAATGGATTAACGGCGTGTTCAGTATGGATTCTAGTTTTGTTCCCGTCCCCATTTGAACTTGAATTACAAAGACCAGGTACTGAGAGCTTCCAGATTAAATCCGCCAAACAGGAACATCTTAAACGATGAGGGAATGAATAAACCACATGTCAACTCAGAGATCAAGTAATGAAAAGTTATAAACTAAGTGTGTGTAGCAGAACAAGCGAGAAAAACGAAAGCAGGAGTGGCAAAAGTGGTATCAGAAAGGAAAGAGGATGTGAGGATACAAGCAGAACGAAGACACTCATGGGCAGTTACCAGTAAATAAATGTAAGGGAACTTACTAAATAATACACGTGTGGTCCTTGTGAATCATATCCTGCGATCAGCATACCTGCACCGTACGGTCGGTTTCCATAGCGCTGCGTGGGGATTTGCATTTTTAGCGACATGATATTAATCAGTCGTGTGATTGGTAATGGTTCATCGTAGGACCATCGGTTTTCTGCACACTCCCGACGCATCATGCGGCTCAACATTCTGCCGTCAGCGGTTAGACCGGCAATTGCAACCCCAACATGATCGTCGATGGTGATAATCTTCTCCTGGTATGAGGATAGTTCGGAAGGAGCACGCTTCAATGCGACGATTATAGAGTGGTCAACATTTTTCAATGCCACAGCAGCCGAGCCTTGTTTCACGGCTTCCATAGCATATTCTATCTGATGAATACGACCTTGTGGGCTCCAAATAGTTACATCGTGGTCATACTGGTTGCGAAACATGCCAAAGTACGAATCAGAGCAACAGAACTATGGGGATAGTGGGCGTCTGATCGAGGGTTCCGAGTGCGTACGTGAGTCGTGTAATGTGGAGTGGTTCTAATAAGAGGAAAGTAAATCCGATGTGCTAAAAATGAAGAAATACACGACTCCGTTACCATACAACGAACAGTAAGACCCAGTGGGTCCGGATCGAAATGTGTGTGAAAGAGCACGTCACAAACGTGTATCGACAACTCCAAAAGTCCGTACCAGTGGTACAAGCATATAACAGTAAAAGAGGTTTAATAAGTGGTTAAACTGTTACGTTTTAAGGAAGCCAATTCCATACAACGCCAGTAAGGCTGGGAATTGACTGATTTCAGCACAGTCGCAATAGGCAGAGGGGGTCGAAATTCAGAACATATACTTAGTAAGCGGCTGGATAACTTCATCACAACCAACTATCAAGAGCTACCAATAAATACGCCAGGCACAAAAATCACCTCTGGAAAACGTGCAGTGCACTTCTGAAAAGATTAAATCTATTCAGATGCCCTCCAGGGAATCTTTCACCAGCTTTTAAAGCAGCCTGACTAGAACGCCAGTCAAACTGACTGGGCTGGGGTCCAAAAAAGGTTGAAAGGGTCTAGTTTGATGTAAGTGTTGATATGATAAAAAGCTGACCTCAACGGCATTAGTACTGTGAGCAAAACTGTCCCTCGTACTCCCACCACTAGCTCATACCGATGCATAATATGATACTTAGCATCGGATCATAAGTGTTGCTTTTGGTTCGTAGTAATACGAAACTTCCCGTATTGCGGCAGGCTAGCTGTGATGCGTTTCTCCACCTCAGCTAATGTGCATTGATGATGGTGACCAGACTTAAAAGCCTATAATGGGGTGATAGACTCCAGCCGCAATTTTTCGTATATTTAGGTGACTGCGCTGCACCATTTGGTGCAACGCGCGTGGATTGAGGAGGAGGTGCCTTCTGAGCTGTAGGATGCCCTTGTGCTACCAATGTATAAGGTAAAAGGAGCAAGCAATTTTGCACGAATTATCGTGGTATCAACATGCTGAGTTGTGTGGACACGGTGTTCACCCGAATCTTGCTAAACGCAGGCAGGTTGTCGGACGGAGCGTGGCGGAAAAGCAATATGGATTCCGTTTGGGTCGCAGCACCATCCATATAGTGTTTGCGGCTCGACAGTTGCAGGAGACGTATATATATATATATATATATATATATATATATATATATATATATATATATATCACGCTGAGGCTGGTGGTGGCTAGATCCTGACAGATGGTCTACCCACTGCTGCTATTGTTGTGCCATTTGCCCACGTCCTAAGCGCCTCCTCGTGGCGACCGCTGGGTGGGAGTTGTGTTTCGCCCTTCTCCCTGCTAAGATCCAGGAAACCAATCCGCATGAGTCAGTGAACGGACCAAGTGATACATTTGTTGTCTTCCGGCTGCACCTTTAAGCGAAGGCTTTGGCTGAGCACTTGAATCGTTCTCCTATCAGGTGTGGCCGCCCTGCCAGTATCCTAGTCCATCCTCTTCGGAGGTTAGGAAGTGGTCCATGGCACTATTCTCGTAAAACCTAGCCATGGGAGACAACAGGTCTACGGATTATAAGCTCACAGCTCGATTGGCGTAGAGCACGAGCGCCATGCATTGTCTCTGACGGTGGGAGGACACCTCCGGGTGTTCAATGGTTTGCTACTGCCCGCCTCAAGCCAGGCAGCCCATCGTCAAATTGGTGTAAACCCGCAAAAAGCCACCTGAGTCTGGCTGTGATCGCAAGTGTGTCCTATTACGGTCGCAGAACATATATAAATCGTTCCAGTACCTCCAATGCTACGTGTGACGGCCGTAAAGTAGATCCCAATCTGTCCCTGCAATAACATTCTCGAGATGGATCTGCTCCCCACCGCTTTGCGGGTCAGGTTATTGAGCCAAAGGCTCCGACCGGGGCTCTCAAGCAAGCTTCCAAATCAGCCACTGCCTAATGGGTCAGGCTATTGGGCCAAAGGCGCCCGGTGGAGCCCTCAAGCAAACCTTCGAAGCACAACGACCTGCCAATGCAATCGCATGTCTGCGCGCAAAGCACTCAGCATCGGTTACTGGAATGTGCGCACACTACTGGACCGGAACTCGAGTGAGCGCCCCGAGCGACGCACTGCACTCGTCGCCATGGAACTGGAGCGCTAAAACATCGTTATTGCGGCGCTCAGTGAGACCTGCCTCGCTGAGCTAGGTAAGTTGCATGAAGCAGGTGCTGGCTACACAATCTACTGGGTTCGCAGCGCCCCCTAAGCACCACGTGATCATTTGGTCGGATTTTCAATATTCGATCACCTCCATGGCCAGCTGATGGATGACAGACAGGCATCAGCGCGCGATTGATGACTGTTCGCCTACGACTCGGAAGAGGTAAGTTTGCCACTTTTAAAAGCACGAACGGTCCGACCATGTGTTATCCTGATGACACGCGTGATCAATTCTACACAGCCATCCTCCATGATACGATTAGTGCCGAGGAGCGACCGACTATTACTGCTGGGTGATTTCAACGCGCGCGCTGGGCGTGAGGCATTAGTGTGCACAGATGTTATCGGTCCGCATGGCATGGTTCAGCGAATGCGAACAGAGACAGGCTGCTCTCACTGTGTGCAACTCACGGCCTGACGATCACGAACACTCGGTTTGCATTGAGTGCGAGTGATATGGCAACTTGGACGCACCCACGGAGTGGTCACGCTCACCTGCTCAACAATTTCATCGTACGTCAGCGTGATATGCGTGAAGCGCGCATGACACGTGTACTGCGTGGAGCTGAGTGTGGCACTGATCACAAATTAGTGCGGACCAAACTGCACATATATTTTCGTAAATCAATGTATTGCACTCCTGCCGTAAATCAGCGTGAACATAACATCCTCCCCCTCGGAATTGGGGCAAAACGTACCGAGCTGGAGAAGGCGATGGCTGCAACCTGTGTGATGTGGAAGGCATAGCCTCAGTGGGCAACCTGTGGCACCACATTCGCGACCAGGTGACAGCTGCTGCCGAGGAGACCATCGGGCGCGCAAACTGTGAACGCCCTCATTGGTTTGATGACAACAATGCGACGATCGGCGCATTGATGTCTAAAAAGAATGCAGAATTTGCTACACATGTTGCAGATCCCAGGGACTTAGGGAAGAAGAGTCCGTTTCGCTAACTTCGACGGCGACCGAAGCGAGGGATCCGTCGCATAAAAAATGCATGGTGGGCGAAGAAGGCGAAGCAGATGGAATGCTACGCCGAACGCCGCCAACACAAGGAATTCTTTGACTCCTTGAAGGCGGTGTATGGACCGATATTGGAACCGCTGATCGATGGTAGTTCAGGCGCTACCTGCACACAGACTGCAGACATAATGCAGATCTGGCGAAACACTTTGACTGTCTCTTGAACAACCGTTCAGAGATCGACTGGCTTATACTGAACTACCTGAAGCAGCACGATGTGAAGACGAGTCTGGCGGACACGCCGACAGTGGATGAGACGCAGAGAGCACTTGCTCAGCTGCGAAACGGCAAGTGTGCCGGGGCCGACTGGAGCCCGCCTGAAATATTGAAACACGGTGGACCCGCGTTGGTGACTGCGCTGCACCACTTGGTGCAACGTGTATGGATTGAGGAGGAGGTGCCTCCTGAGCTGAAGGATGCCCTTGTGCTACCATTGTACAAGGGTAAAGGGGGCAAGCAATGTTGTACGAACATTCGTGGTATCAACTTGCTGAGTTTTGTGGGCAAGGTGATTGCCCGAATCCTGCTCAACCGCCTCGTCAGTCAGCTTGTGGAACCTAACGTGACGGAAGAGCAGTGTGGATTCCGTTCGGGTCGCAGCACTATAGATATGGTGTTTGCGGCTCGTCAGTTGCAAGAGAAGTGCAGAAAACGACACCAGCCATTGTACTCGCTTTTTGTTGATTTCACCAAGGCATTTGATACGGTGAACCGCGAGGCATGATGGCTGGTTTTCGGTAAGTTTGGTTGCCCGCGTAAATTTGTAAGTTTAATTGCATGTCTGCACAGTGGTATGCGAACGAGGGTGCAGCTGAGTGGACAGACCTCGGATGACTTCGCAGTTGTCTCTGGTGTGAAGCAAGGCTGTGTCTTAGCTCCTGCCTTGTTTAATATATATCTGCATGCAATGATGTCCTGTGCATTTGATGCCGCTTGTGCTTACAGTGTTTGTGTGGAGCACCGTATTGATGGTGGGTTGCTGCACATCCGTCGTTTCGGTGCGAGAACTCTAGTCTGTGAGACAACTATCCGTACATTGCTGTTTGCTGATGACTGTGCGTTGTTTTCACACAGCGCGGATAAGTTGCAGCACATGACTAGTGCTCTGGCTTCGACAGCGGCAAAATTTGGGCTCATCATCAACACAAGCAAAACTATCCGTCTCTTTCAACCTTCACCGGAGGTGCAATCTTCAATATTGCCGCGAATCAGCATTGGTGCTAAAGTATTGGAAACCATCTCCCGCTTCAGCTACCTTGGGAGTGTGATGTCGACAGATCAGGAGCTACACAGTGAGCTGCGTATCCGCGTCTCGAAGGCAGCGGCGGCATTCGGGAAGCTCGAGTGCCGAGTGTGGAACAACCATCAGCTTAGCATTGTCACGAAGCTGATGGTGTACAAATCCATGGTGCTGTCCGTCCTTCTATACGGCAGTGAAACGTGAACGATGTACCGTCGGGATGTGTGATGATATCTCGAGCGGTTCCATCATCAGTGTCTGCGACGGATTTTGCGCATCGGTTGTGGCGCCAGAGTTGCAGACACGGGAGTGTTGCGCCGAAGTGGGATGTATGCAGTGGACTGCATATTTTTACTGAGACAACTGAGGTGGCTCGGTCATGTGTGGCGTATGGACTGGACTCGGATACCGAAACAACTCATATACGGTCAGCTGAGTATTGGGAAGCGGCACGTGGGGAAACCAAAGTTACGTTACCAGGACATGATCATAGTGAGCCTCACACGTTCTAATCTTGATTGCAGATCATGGGAATCGAAGACGGTTGATCGGCGTGCAAGGCGCGATCTAATCACGAAGGCAGTTGCTGAAGTGCGGGAGGATGACCTCATGCATGCAGAGAAGAAGCAGCAAGTGCGGAAGCGGCAAGCAAAGATGGGTTGTACTCCGTTGACATCAAGCGCATGATGCTGTATTACATGCGGTCGCGAGTGCCTGAGTCAGGCACGCTTAGTGAGCCATGAGCGAGGCCACTCGGGACTACTACCGAAGCGACGATGGGTCCTGCAGAGAACGCAGGCAGAACCAGCGCAGCGTTTGTAGGTACGCTGCATTCGATTTACTAACCGCGTGCTTGCATGCTAAGTCTGTTTATTTCAAGTGGTGGGTTTTCAATTTTGTCCGAATGCTTTCCTTTCTCATATAAATGTCTACCTGTACGCTCTTCTATACACTTGCACACCTCTGCAGTTGTCTCTGGTGTGAAGCAAGGCTGTGTGTTAGCTCCTGCTCTGTTTAATATCTATCTTCATGCAATGTTGTCTTGTGCTTTTGATGCGGCTTGTGCTTACGGTGTTCGTGTGGAGCACCGTATTCATGGTGGGTTGCTGAACATCCGTCGTTTCGGTGCGAGAACTCTAGTCTGTGAGACAACTATCCGTATGTTGCTGTTTGCTGATGACTGTGCGTTGTTTTCACACAACGCGGATGAGTTGCAGCACATGACTAGTGCTCTGGCTTCGACAGCGGCCAAATTCGGGCTCACCATCAACACAAGCAAAACTGTCTGTCTCTTTCAGCCTTCACCGGAGGTGCAATCTTCAATATTGCCGCAAATCAGCATTGGTGCTGAAGTATTGGAAACCACCTCCCGCTTCAGCTACCTTGGGAGTGTGATGTCGACTGATCAGCAGCTACACGTTGAGTTGCGTAATCGCGTGTCGAAGGCGGCAGCGGCATTCGGGAAGCTTGAGTACCGAGTGTGGAACAACCATCAGCTTAGCATTGGCACGAAGCTGATGGTGTACAAATCCATGGTACTGTCCGTTCTTCTATACGGCAGTGAAACGTGAACGATGTACCGGCAGGATGTGCGATATCTCGAGCGGTTCCATCAGCAGTGTCTGCGACGAATTTTGCGGATCGGCTGGGGCGCCAGAGTTGCAGACACGGAAGTATTGCGCCGAAGTGGGATGTATGCAGTGGACTGCATACTTTTATTGAGACACCTGAGATGGCTCGGTCATGTGAGCCGTATGGATTCGACTCGGATACCGAAACAACTCTTATACGGTCAGCTGAGTATTGGGAAGCGGCACGTGGGGAAACCAAAGTTACGTTACCAGGACATGATTAAAGTGAGCCTCACACGTTCTAATCTTGATTGCAGATCATGGGAATCGAAGGCGGTTGATCGGCGTGCATGGCGCGATCTAATCACAAAGGCAGTTGCTGAAGTGCGGGAGAAATCCCTCATGCATGCAGAGAAGAAGCGGCAGTTGCGGAAGCGGCAAGCACCGATGGATTGTGCTCCATCGACATCGAGCGCATGGTGCTGTAAAACATGCGGTCGCGAGTGCCTTAGTCAGGCAGGCCTAGTGAGCCATGAGAGAGGTCACTCGGGACCACTGCCGAAGCGACGACGGGTCCAGCAGTGAACATAGGCAGCACCGGCGCAGCGTTTGTAGACACGCTGAATTCGATTTACTAACCGCATGCTTGCATGCTAAGTCTCTTTATTTCAGGTGGTGGGATTTCGGTTCTCTCCTAATGCCTTTCTTTCTCATATAAATGTCTAGTGGGCCATGCGCTGTGCCATTTGGGGCCAATACAGAAGCGACGATGGGTCCTGCAGAGAATTACGACGAGCCGGCGCAGCGTTTGTAGGCACGCTGAATTCGATTTACTAACCGCGTGCTTGCATGCTAAGTCTCTTTATTTCAGGTGGTGGGTTTACAGTTTTTACCTTAATGCTTTTCTTTCTCATATAAATATCTCCCTGTACTCTATTCCATTAACTTGCACACATCGCTTCAGCCAATTGTATTCGATTTCCATAACATTTTTGTGTTCGTGGCATACCGTGAACTATACTTCCTGACCTCGTGCACTTAGCTGGGATTTGTTTGTAAACAACTTATTACGTATGCTATTTAATTAAGGTTTATGTCACCGTTTCCTTATGCATTATTCGAGTTTTTCTCTTTTTCTTTCTCTCTCCCTCTCTCAAGTGATTGGCTGTTGTTTGATATCCCCGTTGTGGATGCGCTTGATATGCATGTTGACAAGGTGCCTACCTGTCTATTACCCACTACGTCGTCCATACTGGCTCCAGGAGACAGTTGGTCGTTGCTGGAGGGGACGGGGTGCACGGTCCTTGTGGCCGTGTTAGGCTCGAAGAGTGGTTCCATGCACTCAGTGTGGAGCGGACTACGGTCCAGCCACCGCCTTGTGTGCGCTTGATTCCCAAATACAGTGTGCTTGTGTTTGCCTGTGAAGGAGTGTGGGCCGGCTCCGTTGATGAAACGTGGCTCCCATCCGCATGCCTCCCGGTCTTATTCCTTCGGGTTTACACTGGATATGGGGTGTGTGGTTGGAGCTGTGGGTGGTGCAGCGCAAGCCATCCATGGTCCCTCTGTAGACGCAGGCGTCCTGTGGCTTGCCACAGTGACAGGCAAATCCGAAACCGGATGCCGCCAACCATTGTATGTATGTATTTCCTTTATGTATTGCGGTACAATAGCGGAGGTGTTTTGCCATCTCTAGCTGACATGTATAATGATGATGATGATGATGAGCGCCTAAACTACCATCGATCAGCGGCTCCAATCTCGGTCCATACACCGCCTTCAAGGAGTCAAAGAATTCCTTGTGTTGACGGCGTTCGGCGTAGCATTCCATCTGCTTCGCCTTCTTCGTCCACCATGCATTTTTTATGCGACGGAGCTCTTGAGTGAGTTGCGAAACTGACTCGTCTTTCCCAAGTCCTTGGGGTCTGGCACATGTGCAGCAAATTCTGCATTCTTTTCAGACCCATGCGTGCATCGTCGCATTGTTGTCATCAAACGAATCGGGCCGCTTACAGTTGGTGACCCCGATGGTCTCCTCGGCAGCAGCCGTCACCTGGTCGCGAATGTGGTGCCACAGGTTTCCCACTGAGGCTATGCCTTCCACATCACACAGTACCGAGGGAGTGAAGTTTAAATTTCTGTCGGTTCACGGCAGGAGTGTAATACATTGATTTACGAAAATATATGTGCAGTTTGGTCCAAACCAATTTGTGATCAGTGCCACACTCAGCTCCACGCAGTACACGTGTCATGCGCGCTTCACGCATGCCACGCTGACGTATGATGACAATGTTGAGCAGGCAAGCGTGACCACTCCGTGGCTGTGTCCAAGTTGCTATATCACTCGCACTCAATGCAAACCGAGTGTTCGTGATCGTCAGGCCGTGAGTGGCACACAGTGAGAGCAGCCTGTCACTGTTCGCATTCGCTGAACCATACCATGCGGACCGATGACATTTGTCCACACCGATGTATCGCGTTCAACTTGCGCGTTGAAATCTCCTAGAAGTAACAGTCAGCGGTTCCCCGACACAGACCGTATCACGGAGGATAAATGAGTGTAGAATTGAACACACGTGTCATCAGGATAACACATGGTCAGACCGTACGTGCTGATAAAAGTGGCAAACTTACCTCTTCCGAGTCGTAGGCGAACAGCCATCAATCGCGCGCTGATGCCTGTTGGTTCAGCCACCAACCGGCCATGGAGGCGAGCAGATATTGCAAATCCGACCCCATGGTCCTGCGGTGCTGAGGTGGCGCTGCGAACCCAGTAGAACGTACAGCCAGCATCAGCATCATGCAACTTACCTAGCTCAGCGAGGCAGGTCTCACTGAGCGCCGCAATATCGATTTTGTAGCGTGCCAGTTCCATGGCGACGAGTGCAGTGCGTCGCTCGGGGCGCTCACTGGAGTTCCGGTCCAATAGTGTGCCCACGTTCCAGCACCTGATGCTGAGTGCTTTGCGCGTACGCATACGATGGTATTGGTGGTCTACCGCACGCGTGGTGGTGGTTGTGCTTCGCATGCTTGCCTGAGGGATTCCGCCCGAAGCCTTTGGCCCAATAGCCTGAACCACAAGGCAGTGGTGGTTTGAACGCAAAAGGGCCATCAACCACTTCTAAACCTCCGAAGAGCATGGAATAGGATATTGGCAGGGCGAAAATCGCACTGAGCCTGGACCTTACTGTAGTGCAATGGTTTGCGTGCTACAGTGATCCACTGAGCTATGCTGGGTGGTGCGTTTTTATACTTTCGGAGACACTCTTATCAGATTACTCAATGGTTAGAGGCCAGACAAACTCAGTCTCCTGGTTCTTCAGGTGGGGGGTTGGAATGACGGTGGCACCTTATTCCTTAAAACGGTCTCCTTGTAGATCAACGCCAAACCCACTGCCTTGCAATTTGGTTGTTGAACCAAAACCTTTGGTTGAGAACCCTAATCGTTTTCCTGCCTGGACCTGGGCATCCTGACAAAATCCTACCCATGCAATAGAATAAACTGCTTTTTAAACAACCTCCTGATGTTCTGGCCGTCGCAGAGGATAATAAACGGCGCCCTATCTGCTGCATCGAGCAGGGTGGATAGGGGTTTGGATGCTACTGCTCAAGTCTTCCCATCTTCTTATTCTCCCTCTTACGCTTTTTCACCGTTATCGTCCCGTTCCAACTTCCCTTTTTCCCCCTGTTTTCAAACTCCCGATGCTTGGCCCTCCCCCACCATGCTTTAATAGGCATGTACCTTCTGGTTTCAGCTCACATGCAAACGCGGAGCGCCATTCCCGTTCTGTCGACAAGCCCAAGGTCCAACCAAGCGGTCAAGCCCAGTCCACCGGCTTCTATTTGGAGCTCTCGATCCTCCTTCAGATTGGCATACCTCAATGTACGATGATTGCTACAGATCGGTCAACAGGCAGCACTTGCCCGAACATTTGAGACCCTCTCGAGCGATATCTGCTGCTTATCAGAGAAACGCCTGCAACACTCAAGCTCTGTGTTCACTTTGTTTGCCCACTCAGGTGGCACCAGCAGTACTTTCTTACTGCGCCTACCCGGTGATGATGAAGCTTCGTGCCCCGACCAAGGGGGAGTTGGCATTGCCATGAGTCCCCAGGCTGAAGTTGCTTTGATTGATTGAATCCCAATCAGTAGCCGGATGTGTGCGGTCCGATTGGCTGGCTCGTTCAAAGCTTTGAAGTCGCGCGGGACTAACATGTGTCGATACGGCATCGCTGCCGATGCACCCACAAACTCTAGCGACGATTCCGGAAAAGACGACTTTTGCCGTCAACTGAACGAGCTTCTTCGCCACAGAAGACGTACCGACCCAGCTGTGCTGGCGGGAGAGTTTAACGCACAAGTTGGAAAAGTATCCGCTGATGAACTGCATCTGGGCGGCCAACAAGGTGTAGTCTCCCGTAAAGATAACGGTGAGCGGTTCCTTTATTTGTGTGAAGATACCCGCTTATTTCTTCCGAACATTAACTTCCGACACAGCACACGTCGGGGGGTAACTTGGCGCCCACCAGTCTCGAAACAGCCTTGGACGCAAATCGACCACATTGAAATCAGTTATCGCTGGAGAGGCTGCGTCCAGAACTGTCGCTCGAGTTGGAGCACATGTGTGGACACCAACCATGTACTTGTATGTGCTGAACTGCGGGTGTGTTTTGGCGGACGCTCACGACGACACTGTGAGCGCATTGACATCAGTCAACTGACGAATGTGTATCGAAGTACGCTGACATGCGCGATGAGTAAGTACTCAGTGGTCACATGTTCGCCAGACCTTAATAGCAGCAGCCAAATCCACATGTGGTAAACCTAACAGCCAACATGGACACTGGGTCTCTTCGCGGTCTCTGGAACTTATCGCTGCACGACGACAAATTCCGGCTGAAAGCGAACACAATTAGATTCACAAAGAGCTCCGGGCAAAACTCCGTGCTAGCCTGAAGAGAGATCGCGAATCTTGGTGGTCTCTTCGTACGTCAGAGATGGAAGTGGCCGCTGCCCTTGGTAACCATCGTAAGTTATTCCGTCTGATACGGGAAACGGGCAGCAGGAGACCTGGTGTTAGTGAAACTATACGTGACGAGAGTGGACAGCCTATTCACAACCTGTCAAAACGTTTGCAAAGTTGGACTGAGTACTTTGAAAAGCAATTAAATCGACTAGAATTATTCGGTTTTTCGCCGGCCAGTGATCGCCTTGCTCCCTAAGCTGTCCCATTGGATCTGCCCTCTCGATTAGAAGTCAAACGTGAGATCGGACTGTAGAAGTTGAATAGAGCCGCGGGACCAGATGATCTTCATCCAGCCCTCTTCAAATTCGGGTGACCTACTCTTGCTGATGATTTACACGAATTACTAGTGAAACTGTGGGAGCAGGAAATGGTCCCAACCAACTGCAGCCGCTCCGTTAATGTTCCCGTCTTCAAAGGAGGCTCGCGTTCGGAATGTGGCAACCATAAAGGAATCAGTCTGATCTCCATCGCCTCCAAATTAATTGCCTCTGCTATCCTTCACAGACTGACTGGCACTCGTGAAAGCCAGATTCGTGAGGAGCAAGCCGGGTTTCGTCGGGGTCGTGACTGCATCGACCACACCTTTACTTTGCGTTAGTTGGAGCACCACCATACATATTAGAAGTCCACCGCTGTCTCGTTCCTTGACATCAAAGATGCCTTCCATTCGGTTGATCGATGTGCTCTATGGGACTGTCTACTCAGGAAAGGTGTGCCCGAGAAATATGCAAATATTATCCGAGCATTATACGCGCGTAGCACGGGCAGAGTGAGGGCTTACGGCCAACTATCGTCGCCCTTAAATATCTCCAGTCATGTCAGACAAGGATGCCTGCTGTCACCTTTCCTCTTCAATTTCGCTATTAACGAAGTCATTGTAAGCGCATTCAAATGACACGACTTGGAAAATATGGATCTGCTCCCAGCAGAACGACTTCTTGACTTGGAATATACAGACGATATTGCTTTAATCTATGACAGCTCACAAACGTGCCAAGCTGCACTGGACAGATTATCACTGCCATTCCGTGACTTCGGGCTTTGCTTTGCACCCTCGAAGTTTAAAGTGTTCCGCGAAAATTGGCCAGGACCATCCCCTTCGTTAACCCTTGGTGAAGATCAGTTAGAAGTCGATCAAAAATTCAACCACCTGGGAAGTTGTATCAGCGGCTTTGGGATAGAATATGAGATCACGAACCGTATAGCAAAAGCTCGAGGCGCGTTTGCTAACCTTCGCCCCCTTTGGGTGCCGGCGTGGCATCACTCTCGCCCTGAAGGGTAGAGTGTACAATGCAGCGGTACGTTCGACCTTACAGTACGGTTGTGAAACCTGACCCCTTAGATCAGCCGACATAAAGAGTCTAGTTACGTTCGAACACCGGTGCCTTCGCAGTTTGGCTCACATCTGGTGGGAACACCGCGTGAGCAACGAGCGTGTTCGGCGCCTTGTTTACGGCACAGGAAAAGGAAATGAACCGCTCAGCACCGTCATTTCACGCACCAGGCTCCGATGGCTCGGCCACGTGTTGCGCATGCCATCCCATCGACTCCCGCGACGTGCGTTGTTTGCGCGCCGGGGGTGCGGATGGAAGAAGAGGAGGGGTGGCCAAGCAATGACTTGGTCAAGAGAAATGACGGCTCTCACTTCGATGCTGGCCTCTTTTGGAGCGTCTCGGCTCCCTGGTTGGGGTTCGAAAGACCATGAACACGTTCGATTGGATAAATTTGCTGACATGCCTGGGAGCCGACCCCAACGGCGTTCCTGCTGTGAGTTTCTTTGTTCCAACCTATCCATCTTACCCGGCCCCATCAACCATGATCTCAGTACTTAGACTTATATAACTTCGCATAGTAAATTTTTTGCTGCATATTAGCCGGCTGGAAGCTTACCGGAACGATGCCCATCCGTTGCCCGTAGCTCAGCTGGCATGCATCCGTGGCATATGTTTCCGCTCCTTTCTTTTGTGTATTGCGGCACAGTATCTGCTATGTATAATGATACGTTGCTTGAGGGACTACGCCGGGAGTGTCTCGCTCAATAGCCTGAGGCACAAAGTAGTGGGGAGCAGATCTAACTCGGGAATGTGATTGCAGACAGATTGAGATCTGCTTGAGGTCCGTCACACGCAGCCAGTGAAGTTCTGGAACAATTCATATGTGTTTTTCGATCGTAGTAAGATACGCACCTTCGACTACGACCAGAGGCAGGAAGGTTTTGGCGGGTTTGCAGCAATTGTACCTATGGCTGCCTGGGTGGACCGGGCAGTAGCAAACCATTGAACATCCAGAGGTGCCCTCCAAACGTCACAGATAATGTGGGGCGCTCGTGCTCTATGCCATGTAAGCTGTGAGCTCATAACCCGTAGACCTGTTCTCTCCCATGGCTAGGTTTAACGAGAAGTGGACCACCGACCACTTCCTAACCTCCGAAGAGGGTGTACTAGGATACTGACGGGGCGCCCACACCTGACAGGAGAACGACACGAGTCCTCTGCCACCATCAACGGTCTCATCACCAATAGCAGTACATCAGCCATTTGAACTGATGCTTCGATACCATACAACCATGCTGACCTAAGGAATGAAAAATAATACGAGAGAAGGGGGGCTTACCGGAAAACCTTAATGCCCTAAGCAAACATTCAGGGTCAAGGCGCCTACACCTTGTGTTAACAACATACCGTCACAAACAGCTGACTATCGTGCAAAGATAAGGCGGCATCGACGAGACAGCTTCCATGAGGCTTTCACTACCCCGCGTCATCATCAGTCATTACCCGGCAGACAACTCAGCACCAAACACACTTTAAACAGGCAATCCAACTAGGTGACGGCAGCAAACGCGCCACTGGTGTCGGCAGCGAGCCATGTCCTGTACAGTCTCGAGGCAAGCACAAGGCGAGTCACGTGGACTCCAGCCCGGAATGCGAGACGAATCGACGGCCCCCAGTTCGGTCGTCGGTGACTTCATTTCCCGCTGCCAAGTCAACTTCTGTCCACCTCGAGCCTTGTGCCACCCTATATCCGGCAGACTACACAACACAATCCTAGGTAAGCGGTGACCACGCATACGTAGCACGTGTCCGAGCCAACGCAACTTATTCAGTGCTATTTGTTGTTCTAGAGAGCTAGCATGATTATCACTACCTAGTACTCGCCTACGCATAGCATCGTCGCGGACACGCTGGTGCCACTCGAAACCAGCAGTGCTTCACAGACAACATTGATCAAAGGGTTGAAGGCGCCTCAGATCTACAGACCGAAAGCGCCAAGTCTCACTACCATACAGCAGAACGGCCCTCACTGTGGCCTTGTATACACGGCCTTTCAGACGGAGGGAAATTCCTCCTGTCGCCAAAAACGACGCAGGTTCAAGAAGGCAGTTCCGCATTTTACAAGAGATGAACTACATACGGTTTCTATGCGCGCATCGATGCTGATGAGGCTGACAAGATAACTGAAACAACTAACCAGCTCGACATCCTAGTTAGCAAGCGTCAAGGGGTCATCAAGTGGCTGGTGGTCCTGCAGCAATACTTTGCACTTTGAAGGTGCGAAGTGCATAACAAATAATGAAACCACTCTGAACAGGCTATTCAGGGTTGATTGTGCCGCCCCAACATCGTCGAAAAGCAAGACGATATCATCCGCATAATCTAGATCAACTGACCTTTCACCAAGCAGCACTTCAATGCCTACACCGTGAGATTTCGAAAGGGAACACTTCATGATAGAGTCCACGAAGAAACTGAACAAAAATGGGGTAATTGGACAGCCCTGACAAACGCCACTTGTGGTCGGAAACCTATCCGATAGGTCACCGTAGACCCTGACGCTGCCTACAGTATTCGAGTATAGAACACGTAAAATGTTCACATATATCGTGGGAACACCTTTCCACGCAAGTCATTCGAACAGAATCGATCGAGCGACTGAATGGAACGCACTCATGCGTGGCGCTGCTCTAGCATCTGCCGCAAAGTGAATATATGGCAACTACGGCCACGCCCTGAGAGGAAACCTGTCTGCTCTCCACTAATCAGAGATTCCCGTTCCACAGTGAGGCGAAAAACGAGAATGGAGGTCAGCAATTTCGTCACAACCGGCGTTAAGCTAATACTCCTGTGGTTAGAACAGTCTGTGAGACTGATCTCCATGTATATTGCCACTATAATCGATTCGCTCCAATCAGCCAGGACACTCTTCCTTCCAGATACGTTCGAATAGGGAGGTCAGTGCTTTGCAGATGACCACATTTCCATCCTGAAATAGTGCAGGTGGAAGGGAATCCGGACCAGAAGCACGAAAACGATTGAGGGCTGTAATCGCGTTTCGGACCTAGGTCTCTGACGGAGGCTCTAAACTAACCGTCCATGGCGCGTCCTAAATCATCTGAGTAGGAAGAGGTCCAGAAGCAGGGGGCCAGCTGAACTGATCTTGAAAGTGTTCCGCCCAACGAGCCATACGGCGCTCCTTATCGTGTATCGCTGCACCCGCGCTGTCTCTGGTTGTCTCATTAAACGCCTGGTTTCCTGGGACCAGTGGTGCGGACCAGCTGAAAGAGGCTGTGGTAATTGCCTACTGCGCTTGCCTACTCCAGTTCTCGAGCCATACTGGTCCACCAGACTTCCGTATCAGCATGTTAGGCTCTGCTTTAGTTCGCGCCTAATAGCCCGTCTGGTCACATTGTGCTCAGAGCCAGTCGGGAGGTTTCTTCTAGATTCCAACAGGTTCACGGACCTCTCTAATATCCAGTGACCGGTGGGGTGACCATTGATAGTGCCACAAGCAGACGCTCCTGCCTCATGCATGGCGGCCGAGACCCTATTCCAATGAAGCTCAGTGTCACTAGGACAAGATAGCAAAAGTTCGGTACGCAGTGTGTCTTGATAGACTTGCCTGACAGAGGGCCGAGACAATCTCTCAGTTGCCAAAAGGAGGAGACGATTGATACATCTCCCGGCAAATGAAAATTGTAGTGTTGCTCACCCAAACATTGACACACCAAGACCGCGGTTTCGTCCTGTTGGGACTCATCAGTTGGAGATAGCCTGAGTTGGGTTGGAACTCAGAGCCTAGTGGCTCATGGTTGACGTGATAATCACTATGCCACTGAGATCCGCGAGCAACGCTTGGACCAACGGAACTGAATGCAAAGATGAAGTTGGAGAATCCGCTCGCGGTTGGGTTGCTACAAGCAACCTTTATTGAGACCTCGGTTCACTTGAGGTGGACCTCGGCCATTCCGATCAAAAAGACCGTAAGTAAAATGAAAATTATAGTGTTGCTCACCTAAACACTGACACTCCAAGACCGCGGTTTCGTCCTGTTGGGACTCATCAGTTGGAGATAGCCTGAGTTGGGCTGGAACTCAGAGCCTAGTGGCTCATGGTTGACGCCATAAGCACTATGCCACTGAGATCCGCGAACAACGCTTGCTTGTAGCAACCCAACCACCAGCGGATTCTCCAAATACATCTTTGCATCTCGCGGCGAAGTTCATGGAGAAAGCACAGCATATGGCATGATCAGAGTCGACACAGCTATTTCAATACGAGCGGCAATCCAGCATGGAACAACGACACCTGTAACTTATGGCAATGTGGTCAACTTGGGTCTATCGCTGGCCAGCTACAGCAAGACTCCGAGTGCCACTTCGGTGCTCACTGTGTTTAAAAGCAGTGATACTAAGAAACAACTGAGCCTCGCGCACAGCTGCATCAGAGGCTGGCCGTTGTCAGTCCGTTCGGCGTTAAGCCCATAATTACCACTCAGTTGAGCTTCTGATAAGGCGACCCTTGATAATCTGCGCGACGACCGAGGCAGGATGAAGTTTATGTTTGAAGAAAAAGTCATGGTTGTGTGTGGGCTGAGATACTGCCAGGGCGTCCAGACCTAGACGATTAGGGTCCTCATCCAAAGCCTTTAGATCAAAAGCCTGTCCACAAGGCAGCGTGGAGGTGTCAATGATTTAGTTTTACAGAAATGGACGCCATCCCATTTCAAACCCCCAACCTGGAGGACTAGGAGACTGAGTTCGTCTGACTTCTCACCATTGACTAACCTGGTAGGAGTAGCTCACAAGGGGCCCGGAGGCACCACCCAGTATAGCACAATGGGTCAAGGAGATACGCAAACCGTCGCACTACGTCAACGTCAAGTCTCGTTGCCAGGACAGACAATACTAGCGCAGGACTATCGGGCAGATCCCGCAAGTTGGACACCTGGCACGATCAAAAGCAAGCGCGGGCATGTCATGTATGAAGTGATCGTGGAACGCAGACCTTGGTTCGCCATACAAACCAGCTACGGCCAGCGCTGTGCCAACCAGAGGAAGTAAAGCCTGCTGAGCTTCCGTTTGACTTGTTGGTAGGAAGCTTTAACCTGCCAAAGGAGCCTATGGACGACGGTTGTCAGTCCAGTGACGAAACTGCGCGAGAGACCCAGGGACCCGATTTTCGCGCACTTCAGCCGAGGCGTTGGACCGACAGAATTTGAACACTGTCCAGGAGACTACAAGTCAATCCCAGCCTTTCATCACACACCGTAGATCCGATCCCAGGATGGGAGGTGTACAGGAGAAAGTAAGGATCGCCCGGAAAACTCATTATTTCAGCGATTATTCGATTGTTACCGATTATCGTATGAAGTTCGAACATCCTGGAATGTTCTAAGGTCTGCAGGTGACTACCAACCTTCCTGAAGATCGGACAAATCAATATAGAACAACCTTGGTAGTTAACTTACTAATTCTAGAAGCCGAAGGTCGTGAGGCGACCTATAAGTATGACCATGGTCTGCCGCCTTTGTACAGTTCCAGTTTGACTGTGGTCAACGCGTCATTTGGGACAAGACGGTTTAGACTTTTTCCTTCGTTTGGAGTTTGTGGTCATGCGGAATAGAGTAAGTGCAAGTTTAGGAATCGCAGCAAGTAAGAAGATTTAAGTAACGACGGGCAGTGATTGCTCTAACTAGTTTATTATTGCAAGGGTCCTGCAAAGGAGGCTATAAGCGAGTGTGTAATGTTGCCCCCAGAACAGGCCTATCACAAGGCTAGATCCAACCTCCCTAAACTGTTTGGACAGTGCCATGTTGTTGCCTGATCGTTAATCGAAGGTCTGCCTACTAGTTTGAGACCACTCGCTGGGGATAAGGAAGCTATCTCGAGTCTCTCCATAAAACTAGACAATTGTTAAGTGGCCCTATTTGACATGAACTTCACTGTCAATTTAAACTTTATGGACACGATCGAGTGAATAGACGGCGTTCTCCCAAACGCACTGCAAACCAATAGGGCGAGCAAAGCTGATTCAATTGTTTAAGATGGACGGGAAGTAGTTTTTAAAGATTTGGCTAACTTCGGCGCCATTGAAGTCAGTGTTTCCAGTAGTAGGTTTGGGCAGATAGCGACCACAAGTACGCCACCACAGCTGAATGAGGCTCGGCTGAGACGATTATTTGGGGACAAAGGAAGCGATCGCAATTTCACTCTATACACCACTTTAGATATGCAAAACGAATCACTGTTTGGCAGGTGGCGACAATCAAAATATGTCATCGTACCCTAAGTTTGCAGCCCTGGATGTAGCCAGGCGTTGGGATCTGGTTAGAAACAAGGGCGGCTGTTACAATTGTCTAGGGACTGACCATCGTGTCGTCAACTTCCGGGTCAGCAAGGGTTGAAGTCTGGCAACATGCAAGAGGCGACATCACGCGCTGTTACAAAAGGAGTTAATGCAGAGGGCTCTCAAGAAAGAAACGAGCAATTGTCACAATACTTACAGCACTCAAAGAAAGGTCACGCTCAGAGTGGTACATGTGCGCTTGATGGGACCTTGCGATCCAATAAGATCTATGCTTTAGTAGATAGTGGTTCCGATGTAAGCCTGATACAGAAAGATATTCTACGGGAGGCTGGAGTAAAGATCAAGTCTGTTTCCTTGAAAACGCAAACAGTGAATGCCTGTACCTCCTTGGACGTGGGTCTAGCTAGTTACTGATTATCCTCTCTGAGCGGCTCCGATAGTATTGTTGTAGACCAGGCATATTGCTTAAGTCACCTACTGATGCAACCCGTGACAGTGCCTGTCAGTCAGTCAGCTGGGCAGTGGCCACATTTGGTGAACGTCAACTTTGATTAGTTGAGAGATAGCAGGGCCAGAATACTTCTGGGGGCCGATGTTCCTGAAGCCCAATAGCAGATTGAACGACGAGATGCCGAACGAAAACGTCCTTTTGCTGCAAAAACTCTACTTGGTTGGATATTGCTTGGACCCGTTGATCGGAGTATTCAGCCTTGTACCTCTATAGATTGTGTACAAGCAGATGATATTTCACTCGAAGAGCAGCTCAAGGTCTTGTTTAGTAGCGGTTCTGAACGTGCTGGTTCGAGCAGTCGGTCGCTATCTGGGGAAGATAAAAGAGCCCTGTCTGCCGTTGGAAGTTCCGTACGCCTCCTTGATGGGCATCACAAGATAGCCCTGCGGTGCAGAAATCAGTGCTGATGTTCCCCACAATTACGAGACAGCTCGGCATAGGTTGCATTATTTGAGTCAACGGTTACAGCTCAGTTTTAAGGAAGAATGCTGAGAAGCGTTGCACAATTTCTGTGCCGTGCGCTCAGATGCGGCCTGAATAAAAACCGAGATGGAAGTTGACGCATCACGCCGTTATCAAACCGAAAAAGACCGGACAAAATCAGAGTGGTATTCGATTGTGCTGCAAAATACAAGGGTCTTTCTCTAAATGGCAAACTTTTTCTAGGTTCAGATACTACGGCCAAGCTAACTTGGGTCCTTATGCGTTTCAGGGTTGAAAGGGTCGCAGTTTCCGCTGACATTGAAGATATGTTCATGCAGGTGAAGGTAATTCTACGTTACAGGGAGACACTGCGGTTTCTTTAGTGGAACGATGACGCGATAGGTTCGGAAGTGGTCGAATTCCAAATGACGGCGCATCCCTTCGGTGCCATTTCGTCACCGTTTTGGGCCAATTTCGCCTTGTATCGAACAGCTGATAAATAAGGACCTCACTACAGCGAGCATGTGGCAGCAGCTGTTCACAATAACTTCTACGTTGACGATCGCTTGATCTCTCTACCGACCGTAAGGGAAGCAACGCAATTTGTAGCACAGCTCAGGAAGGTGCTAAGTAAGGGTGGACTCAAGCAGTGCAAATGGGTCTGTAGTCACGAAGAGGTGTGCAACACGGTTCCGCAAGCAGAGATCGTTGAGCCAATTAAGCCAACAGATGAAGTGCCTGGGGTGATCAAGCGGACGTTCGCAGTAGCCTGGGATTCCCGTGAATGCAATTTTCTCCATCAGTTTACAATACCACAGGCCGAATACGAGAAGGGGCATCTTAGCTGCAATGTCGTCTATTTACGACCCCTTGAATCTTATCGCTCTCTAGTTGTGCCTGCTAAGTTATTACTGCAAAGGCTGTATTGAGACAAACTACATTAAGATGACCTGGTCACTGGTGAATACAATGACACCTGGAGTTTCTGGCTACATGAAATGAAAGCGTTAAATGTCCTGAAGATACTTCAGTGCATTCGCAAACTTGAGGAGACAAGAGAGTGGCCACAACTGCACACCTGCTGTGATGCATACGAAACTGTATATGGTGCGGTTGCTTATGCTAGATTTCAAGTTGAAGACAACGCAAACTGCTCTCAGTTATAAGCGAAGTCGAGAGTAGCCTCTCTGAAGACAGTGTCTAGACCACGTTTGGTACTGTCGGCGGCTATGCTTGCGACGAGGGTATATGAGGACTTGACCAAAAGAGCTCAGATATGGTTCGAGGAAGTTGTGTTTTGGAAAAACTCTGCAACGGTATTGTACTACATAAATGATGTGTCTAAAAGATTCAGCACTTTCATTGCCAACCGACTGACAGTCATCCAAGAATTATCCACATCAAGTCAGTGGAAGCATGTCAAAGCTAAATGCAATCCGCGGACCTATTGTCGAGAAGCACCACATCTTTAGCAACCTTGAATTACTGATGAGTGTCTATGATGAGTGGCCCGGGTTTCGCTTGAGTTCTGAGCCGGTTGAATTTTGTGCGACATGAAGGGTGAAACTACTGTCTATCATTATCAGCAGATATACCGACAGAACTAAATTACTAAAGGCGGTGATGTGGTATCTCGATTCAAGAAGTAACTTGACGCCCGTAGACAAGGAGGTGATAGGTCCACGCAAAGCAATCGACTAATTACCCTGTCTGAACTCAATAACGCAGTTTGCAGTGTCATCCGATTCGCCCAACTCAAAGTTTATGAAACGGAGCAAGAACGGTTCGAAAAGGCGAATGCAGACTCGGTGGCTTCTAAGGCGGAGATATGACGAGGTACTTTTCCCCGTGTCCACCCAATACTACGGAGTGGCTTACTCTGTGTTGGTGGCCGGTAGACGTATTCAGAGTACGATGCTGCATGCGAATTCCCGATTATACTGATGCCCAAACACGCCGTTACTGAGCTGCTGATCCGATTTTATCATTTGATGGAGGGCCACTCAGGAGTTTCCCAAATCCTGGCGAGCAAACGAAATAAATATTACATCGCTCACGAGATGTCGGCGGTGAAACGGCTGATAGAGACTTGTTGGACATAAAAGAGACGGTTAGCTACTGCTTGTCAACAGCTAATAGCGCCAGACCGTAAGCACAGGCGGCATTAAAAGCACAAGACATCACTGCATGAAGATATATATTAACCAGGGCAGGAGCTAAGACACAGCCTTGCTTCACACCAGGGGCAACTGCAAAGTCATCCGAGGTCTCTCCACTCAGCTGCACCCTCGCTCGCATACCACTATGCAGACATTCAATTAAACTTAC
Source organism: Dicrocoelium dendriticum (assembly GCA_944474145.2). Classification (NCBI taxonomy): domain Eukaryota; kingdom Metazoa; phylum Platyhelminthes; class Trematoda; order Plagiorchiida; family Dicrocoeliidae; genus Dicrocoelium; species Dicrocoelium dendriticum. Next base: position 95,199,246 of record OX104064.1, on the reverse strand, counting down.
AAACTTACGCGGGCAACCAAACTTACCGAAAACCAGCCATCATGCCTCGCGGTTCACCGTATCAAATGCCTTGGTGAAATCAACAAAAAGTGAGTACAACGGCTGGCGTCGTTCTCTGCACTTCTCCTGCAACAGACGAGTCGCAGACACCATATCTATAGTGCTTCGACCCGAACGGAATCCACAATGCTCTTCCGTCACGTCAGGTTCCACAATCCGACTGACGAGGCGGCTGAGCAGGATTCGGTCAATCATCTTCTCCACACAACTCAACTAGTTGATGCCACGAAAATGCGTGCAACATTGCTTGCTCCTTTGCCCTTGTACAGTGGCAGCACAAGGACATCCTTCAGCTCAGCAGGCACCTCCTCCTCAATCCATACGAGTTGCACCAAGTGGTGCAACTGTGGTGCCTTCGCAGTTTGGCTTACATCTGGTGGGAACACCGCGTGAGCAACGAGTGTGTTCGACGCCTTGTTTACGGCACAGAAAAAGGAACTGAACCGCTCAGCACCGTCATTTCACGCACCAGGCTCCGATGGCTCGGCCACGTGTTACGCATGCCAGCCCATCGACTTCCACGACGTGTGTTGTTTGCTCACCGGGGATGTGGATGGAATAAGAGGAGGGGTGGCCAAGCAATGATTTGGTCCAGAGGAATGAAGGCCCTCACTTCTGTGCTGTCCTCGGTTGGAGCGTCTCGGCTCCCTGGTTGGGGTCCAAAAAGCGGTGAACACGTTTGGCTGGATACACTTGCTGACATGGCAAGGAGCCGGCCTCAGTGGCGTTTCTGCTGTGAGTTTCTTTGTCCCTCCCCATCCCTTTTAGCCACCCCCTCCACCTACGATCTCATTTCTTAGCGTAAAACACTAATTTTTTCTTTTTGCCGAGTAGCCGGCTGGTAGCTTACCGGACCGATGCCTATCCGTTGCTGGTAGCTCAGCTGGCATGCAACGTTTGTATTTATTTTCTTTTTTCATTTATATATTGCGGCACAGTAGATGAGGTGTTTCCCACCTCTAGCTGACGTGTATAATGATGATGCACCAAGTGGAGCAGCGCAGTCACCAAAGCGGGTCCGCCGCGTTTCATTACTTGAAACGGGATCCCGTCGGCCCCGCCACACTTGCCGTTTCGCAACTGAGCAAGTGTTTTCCGCGTTTCATTCAGTGTCGGCGTGTCCGCCAGACTGGCCTTCACATCGTGCTGCTTGAGGCCGTTCAATGTAGACCAGTCGATCTCTGAACAGTTGTTCAAGAGGCCGTCAAAGTGTTTTTTCTAGATCTGCATTATACCTGCAGTCTGTGTGCAGATAGCGCCTGAACTACCATCGATCAGCGTCGTCAGCGGCTCCAATCTCGGTCCATACACCGCCTTCAAGGATTGCTTGTGTTGGAGCGGTTCGGCGTAGCATCCCAACTGCCTCGCCGTCTCCGTCCACCATGCATTTTTTATGCGACGGAAATCTCGGGTCAGTCGCCGTCGAAGTTTGCGAAGCTGACTATTCTTCACCAAGTCACTGGGGTCTATCATATATGCAGCAAATGCTGCATTCCTCTCACACACCAATGCGCCAATCGTCGCATTGTTCTCATCAAAGCAATCAGGCCGTTTACAGTTTGCACGCCCGATGGTCACCTGGTTGCGAATGTGGTGCCACAGTTTGCTCACTGTAGCTATGCAGTCAACATCACACAGGTTGCAGCCATCTTTGCAATGCGTGAATTGAATTCAGTTGCTATACGCTCATCGTTGTTGCTGCAGGTGCCAAGGTAAGTGCATCGATCAACCATCTTGAGTTTCTTGTTATCAAGGGTCAGAGGGCTATCAAATGACTGGTGGTTCTGCAGTAACAGTTTGCGCTTTGAAGGTGCGAAGTGCATAGCAAATATTGGGACCACCTTAGAAAGGCTACTCAGACTTGATTCTGCCGCTGCAACATTGTCAAAATGCAAGACGATATCGTCCGCACAAGCAAGATTCAGAAGCAGAGGGCCAGCTGAATTGATCTTGAAAGTGTTCCGCCCAACGAGCCATACGGCGCTCATTATCGTGTATCGCTGCACCCGCGCTGTCTCTGGTTGTCTCACTGACGCCTGGTTTCCTGGGACCGGGGGCGCGGACCAGCTGAAAGAGGCTGTGGTAATTGCCTACTGCGCTTGCCTACTCCAGTTCTCGAGCCATACTGGTCTACCAGACTTCCGTGTCAGCATGTAGGCTCTGCTTTAGTTCGCGCCTAATAGCCCGACTGGTCAAATTGTGCTCAGAGCCAGTCGGGAGGTTTCTTCTAGATTCCAACAGGTTCATCGACCTCTCGGATATCCAGTGACTGGTGCGGTGACCATAGATAGTGCCACAAGCAGATGCTCCTGCCTCATGCATGGCGACCGAGACCCTATTCCACTGAAGCTTTGTGTCAGTAGGATGAGGGCGAAAGTTCGGTTTGCAGTGCGTCTTGATAGGCTTGCCAGACCGAGGGCTGAGAAAATTTCTAAGTTGCAAATCGGGGGTACGCTTGGTTCGCCTCGCGGTAAAGTTCATGGCGAAACGACAGCGTACTAAGGCATGATAAGAGTCGACGCTGCTATTCCAGAACCAGCGGCAATCCAGAATGGAACCAGGCCACCTGTAACTTACGGCAATGTGATCAATTTGGGTCCATCTTTGGCGAGCTATGGGAGGACGCTAAGTGGCACTTCGGCGCCCACTGTATCTAAAAGCAGTGATACTAAGAAACAACTGGTGGTCTGCACACAGTTACAGCTGACGGTCGCTGAGCTTCAAAAGAGCTCAGACGCCCTACTTATGCGTTCATATCCTCTGCAAGTAATACGATCTCTAAACTAGTAGCATTGTGTAGTAGCGCGTTCAGTTCGTGATAGAATTTGTTTTTGACAGCCTCAGAAATGCTGTCGGCGGAAGCATAAGCGGAAATCACAAACAGCGTTCTGTACTACTTCATGAATCAAACTTAGCTGATGTCATCAAAAGGGGTGCACATAAACGGCTGTTCACCGGAATCCAATCAACCAACGATGGCTCAGCGTTGGAGCTTAGAATGATACCAAACCAGCTTGACCCGTGATTGCTGCATCGGCGTCTCCGGATGTGTGCAACCAATAACGAAAGGATAAGCCGGGTGCAGTTAATTCAACAACCCCATTAGGGTCATTGATCCTAGTTTCGGACACACAACACACCAATACCCAGAGTGTTCAAGGTGTGTGCAAAAGCAGCCTGTTGACCTATTTGTCTTAGAGTACGTCGCCATGGAAACGGGACAGCGTGGACTTATAAGGGTGTGTTACGGATAGCCGTCCGGTGCGTGTCGCGAGAAGGTGGCTGCAGATGGTTCTACTCCAGTGGCACTTCGGTTACTGTCAATTAAGTTGGGAATTATAGAAGGTAGGTTAGTAATGGGGATCGGGATGGGAGTAAGAGAAAAAGGTGGAAAGGAGGGAGGCGCCAGCAGTAGCATGTTTTTGCTTAGCCACCCTGCTGTATGCAGCAGATAAGGGGACCCTTGATAATTTGCGCGACGACCGAGGCAGGATGAAGTTTATGTTTGAAGAAAAAGTCATGGTTGTGTGTGGGCTGAGACACTGCCAGGGCGTCCAGACCTAGACGATTAGGGTCCTCATCCAAAGCCTTTGGATCAAAAGCCTGTCCACAAGGCAGCGTGGAGGTGTCAATGATTTAGTTTTACAGAAATGGACGCCATCCCATTTCAAACCCCCAACCTGGAGGACTAGGAGACTGAGTTCGTCTGACCTCTCACCATTGACTAACCTGGTAGGAGTAGCTCACAAGGGGCCCGGAGGCACCACCCAGTATAGCACAATGGGTCAAGTAGGTATGCAAACCGTCCCACCAGGTTAAGGTCCAGTATGGTTGCAAAGGTGAGTGACGGCCACACCAGTTTGAAGATGCTCGTTCATTTCTCGCGAGTGCTAGCTTCCGACACAGCACCTGCCTGGGGGTGACATGGCGCCCACCAGCCTCTAACCAGCCATGGACGCAAATCGATCACATCGCGATCAGTTATCGTTAAAGAGGCTGTATCCAAAAGTGTCGCGCGAGTTGGAGTATGAGCGTAGACTCTGCCTATGCTTTTGTGTCTACCGAACTTCTGGTGCGTTTCGGCGAACGTCCGCAACGTCGCTGTGAGTGCATAGACACCAACCAACTGGTGAAGCAAGGTGTTCTGAATGCGCATCAAAATACGCCGGCATCCGGGCTGAATAAGCGCCTATTGAACCCTGTTGAAGGTCACCAGTCGCATATCCGTCAGACGTTAGTATCAGCAGACATGTCTTCATGTGTTAAATCAAGTTGCCAAGCTGGACAATGGGTCTTTACACATTCTCTGGAACATTTGGATGCGCGCCGGCGTATTTCGGCTGGAAGGGAACATAGTGAGACTCGCAAAATTCTCAGCGCAAATATGCACACTAGCCTTAACAACGACCGCGAAGTCTAGTGATCACATGGTGCATCAGAAATGGAAACAACCGCTGCGCTAGGTAACCATCGGAAGTTTTCTCGTTTGATACGGGAAACGGGCAGCAGGATACCTGGTGTAAGCGAGAAAATACGCGACGAAAGTGGACAGCCAATCCACAGCTTGTGAAATGCTTGGAGCGTTGGGCCGAACAGTTTGAGAAGCAATTTAATCAGTAAGAGTTATCGGCTTTTCCACAGACCATTAATTGCCCTACTCCCTGGGCCATCTACGTGGATCCGCCCTCACGCACAGAAATTGAACGTGAGAGCAGACTTTGAAATTGCATAAGGGGTAAAGCGAATGCCGCCAGACACCCCACAAATTGGGCGGACCTTCACTTGTAGATGGATTACATGAGTTACTAGTGAAACTTTGGGAGCAGGAAACTGTCCCGACAGAGTGGAGCCGCTCTGTTATAATTCCACTTTACAAGGGAGGCTCCCGCTCTGAATGCGGCAAGCATAGACAGAGCAGTCTGATCTCCATGGCCTCTAAATTGATTGCGTATGTAATTTTTCAGATTGACTGGCACTGGTGAAAGTCAGATTCGCGAGGAGCAGACCGGGTTTCGTCGAAATCGAGGCTACATCGACCCCCATCTTCATTTTGCCTCAAGTGTCGGAGCATTGCCATATTTATTGCCGGGTCATCGTAGTAGTGTTCCTAGATATCAAAAGGGCATTCGTTTCAGTTGATCGATGTGCACTTTGGGACTGTCTGCCCAGGAAAAATGTGCCTGAAAAAACGTAAACATTATCGGAGCGATGTATGCGTGTAGTTCAGGCAGAGTGAGGGTTTATGACAAAATGTTGCCGCTCTCCAATATCTACAGCCATGTGAGACAAAGTTGCCCGTTGTCACTTTTCTTCTTTAACTTCGCTATTGACGCAGTCATGGAAGCGACGTTCACTGGACACGACTAAGGTGTACAGCTGCTTCCTAAAGAGCGAATTCATGACTTGGAGTATGCTGACGACATTGCCCGCATATGTTAAAGCGCACAAACGTGTCAAGGAGCACTGGACAGATTGGCACTGACTGTTGATTGTTTTGCGCTAGGCTTCGCTTCAACGAAATGTAAAGTCCTCCAAGACTGGCAGAGATCTACCCCTGTGTTGACCCTCGGTGGCAATCAGCTAGAAGTCGTTCAGGAATTCCAGTACCTAGGCAGCACCGCGTTCGCAACGATGAAGTCCGGTGTCGCGTCTTTAGAAACATGAGCCCTCCGCGTACTCGCCTTATCGTAATGCGTCAATTGAGGTGGCTTGGCCACGTTCTACGCATATCAAGCGAGCGCTTACCACGCCGCGCCTGATTTGTTCGCAATGGATTGAACTGGCAGAGAAGGTGTGGAGGTCATCCGAGCAGATGGCGGCAAACCATGAAATCTCTGACCTGCCTCGCAATCGTCAGCTCAGTACGTCTGCCTAATGGGAGCCCAAGAACGAGGAATGCAAATGGTTGAAAAACTTAGCGGCATAGTGCGAAACCTGAAGCAATGGAAAGAATGTATACTGAAATGCTTTGAGCAATGTGATTAAAAATATACTATACAAACTGCCAAAACAAAGAAGAAAAAGTCTAATGTAAACAGACAAAAAAGGCAAAAAGGTATTTGTTATCTGGTCCTGATATTGCACTACTATTCTATTTGGTTTCTCATAGCATCTCGATGGATCAATGTCTATTATTGGCCTGCTGCACTATATATATATATATATATATATATATATATATATATATATATATATATTTATAAATTGGTTCGGACCAAACTGTACATAGATATTCGTAAATCGAGGTATTGCACTCCCGCCGTGAATCGGCGTAAATTTAACATTCTCTCCCTCGGTACTGTGGCGAAACGTACTGAGCTGGAGAAGGCGATGGCTGCACGCCTGTGTGGTGATGTGGACTGTATAGCCACAGTGGGCGACCTGTGGCACCACATTCGCGACCAGGTGACAGCTGCTGCCGAGGAGACCATCGGGCGCGCAAACTGTAAGCGGCCTGATTGGTTTGATGACAACAATGTGACGATTGACGCATTGGTGTCAGAGAAGAATGCAGCATTTGCTGCACATGTTGCAGACCCCAGTGACTTGAGGAAGAGTAGTCAGTTTCGCAAACTTCGACGGCGACTGACCCGAGAGCTCCGTCACATTAAAAATGCATGGTGGACGGAGAAGGCGAAGCAGATGGAATGCTACGCCGAACGCCGTCAACACAAGGAATTCTTTGACTCATTGAAGGCGGTGTATGGACCGAGATTGGAGCCGCTGAGGACACTGATCGATGGTAGTTCAGGCGCTACCTGCACCCAGACTGCAGACATAATGCAGGTCTGGCGGAAACACTTTGACACTCTCTTGAACAACCGTTCAGAGATCGACTGGCCTACATTGAATGGCCTGAAGCAGCACGATGTGAAGGCGGATACGCCGAGACTGGATGAGACGCAGAGAGCACTTGCTCAGCTGCGAAACGGCAAATGTGCCGGAGGTGACGGGATCCCACCTGAAGTATTGAAACACGGTGGACCCGCGTTGTTGACTGCGCTGCACCACTTGGTTCAACGCGTGTGGATTGAGGAGGAGGTGCCTGCTGAGCTGAAGGATGCCCTTGTGCTACCACTGTACAAAGGCAAAGGTAGCAAGCAATGTTGCGCGAATTATCGTGGCATCAACTTGCTGAGTTGTGTGGGCAAGGTGATTGCCCGAATCCTGCTCAATCGCCTCGTGAGTCAGCTTGTGGAACCTAACGTGGCGGAAGAGCAATGTGGATTCCGTTCGGGTCGCAGCACTATAGATATGGTGTTTGCGGCTCGTCAGTTGCAAGAGAAGTGCAGAGAACGACACCAGCCATTGTACTCGCTTTTTGTTGATTTCACCAAGGCATTTGATACGGTGAACCGCGAGGCATGATGGCTGGTTTTCGGTAAGTTTGGTTGCCCGCGTAAGTTTGTAAGTTTAATTGAATGTCTGCATAGTGGTATGCGAGCGAGGGTGCAGCTGAGTGGAGAGACCTCGGATGACTTTGCAGTTGCCCCTGGTGTGAAGCAAGGCTGTGTCTTAGCTCCTGCCCTGTTTAATATCTATCTTCATGCAATGTTGTCTTGTGCTTTTGATGCGGCTTGTGCTTACGGTGTTCGTGTGGAGCACCGTATTCATGGTGGGTTGCTGAACATCCGTCGTTTCGGTGCGAGAACTCTAGTCTGTGAGACAACTATCCGTATGTTGCTGTTTGCTGACGACTGTGCGTTGTTTTCACACAACGCGGATGAGTTGCAGCACATGACTAGTGCTCTGGCTTCGACAGCGGCCAAATTCGGGCTCACCATCAACACAAGCAAAACTGTCTGTCTCTTTCAGCCTTCACCGGAGGTGCAATCTTCAATATTGCCGCAAATCAGCATTGGTGCTGAAGTATTGGAAACCACCTCCCGCTTCTGCTACCTTGGGAGTGTGATGTCGACTGATCAGCAGCTACACGTTGAGTTGCGTAATCGCGTGTCGAAGGCGGCAGCGGCATTCGGGAAGCTTGAGTACCGAGTGTGGAACAACCATCAGCTTAGCATTGGCACGAAGCTGATGGTGTACAAATCCATGGTACTGTCCGTTCTTCTATACGGCAGTGAAACGTGAACGATGTACCGGCAGGATGTGCGATATCTCGAGCGGTTCCATCAGCAGTGTCTGCGACGAATTTTGCGGATCGGCTGGGGCGCCAGAGTTGCAGACACGGAAGTATTGCGCCGAAGTGGGATGTATGCAGTGGACTGCATACTTTTATTGAGACACCTGAGATGGCTCGGTCATGTGAGCCGTATGGATTCGACGCGGATACCGAAACAACTCTTATATGGTCAGCTGAGCATTGGGAAGCGGCACGTGGGGAAACCAAAGTTACGTTACCAGGACATGATTAAAGTGAGCCTCACACGTTCTAATCTTGATTGCAGATCATGGGAATCGAAGGCGGTTGATCGGCGTGCATGGCGCGATCTAATCACGAAGGCAGTTGCTGAAGTGCGGGAGGATGACCTCATGCATGCAGAGAAGAAGCAGCAAGTGCGGAAGGGCAAGCACCGATGAATTGTACTCCATCGACATCGAGCGCATTGTGCTGTAGAACATGCGGTCGCGAGTGCCTTAGTCAGGCAGGCCTAGTGAGCCATGAGAGAGGTCACTCGGGACCAATGCCGAAGCGATGACGGGTCCAGCAGTGAACGTAGGCAGCACCGGCGCAGCGTTTGTAGGCACGCTGAATTCGATTTACTAACCGCATGCTTGCATGCTAAGTCTCTTTATTTCAGGTGGTGGGTTTTCGGTTCTCTCCTAATGCCTTTCTTTCTCATATAAATGTCTAGCGGGCCATGCGCTGTGCCATTTGGGGCCACTACAGAAGCGACGATGGGTCCTGCAGAGAATTACGACGAGCCGGCGCAGCGTTTGTAGGCACGCTGAATTCGATTTACTAACCGCGTGCTTGCATGCTAAGTCTCTTTATTTCAGGTGGTGGGTTTACAGTTTTTACCTTAATGCTTTTCTTTCTCATATAAATATCTCCCTGTACTCTATTCCATTAACTTGCACACATCGCTTCAGCCAATTGTATTCGATTTCCATAACATTTTTGTGTTCGTGGCATACCGTGAACTATACTTCCTGACCTCGTGCACTTAGCTAGGATTTGTTTGTAAACAACTTATTACGTGTGCTATTTAATTAAGGTTTATGTCACCGTTTCCTTATGCATTATTCGAGTTTTTCTCTTTTTCTTTCTCTCTCCCTCTCTCAAGTGATTGGCTGTTGTTTGATATCCCCGGTGTGGCTGCGCTTGATGTGTATGTTGACAAGGTGCCTACCTGTCTATTACCCACTACGTCGTCCATACTGGCTCCAGAAGACAGTTGGTCGTTGCTGGAGGGGACAGGGTGCACGGGTCTTGTGGCCGTGTTGGGATCAAAGAGTGGTTCCATGCACTCAGTGGGGAGCGGACTACGGTCCAGCCACCGCCTTGTGCGCGCTTGATTCCCCAAATACAGTGTGCTTGTGTTTGCCTGTGAAGGAGTGTGGGCCGGCTCCGTTGATGAAACGTGGTTCCCATCCACATGCCTCCCGGTCTTATTCCTTCGGGTTTACACTGGATATGGGGTGTGTGGTTGTAGCTGTGGGTGGTGCAGCGCAAGTCGGCCGGTGGCCGAGTGGTTGGCACGTTTGCTTTCCAACCATAAGGTCGCCGGTTCGAATCCGCGTAGGGGTGGGCGTCCTCGCGGTATACTCAGCCCGCGCGCGACTGGTGGTGGTCGCGCGGCAGCGAAGCGCCGTTACGGCGTATAAGCTGACGCATTTCATTTCATTCATTTTCAGTCACCCATGGTCCCTCTGTAGGCGCAGGCGTCCCGTAGCTGGCCACGGTGACAGGCAAATCCGAAACCGGATGCCGCCAAGCATATATATATATATATGTATATATATATGTATATATATATATATATATATATATATATATATATATATACGCATGGAAATCTCGTTTCCGACAGCCCCACTAGCAGTTATGCAGCTTCCCAGGTAGACAAAACGCTGTATCATTTCCAACAATTCCCCATCGATTGTGAGTGCAGGTAGGGGCGTATACCAGTCTTGAAAAAAGCGCTTTGCACTTTGATGGTGAAAAGTGTATGCCATACATTGATGCTTCAATCCCCAGACGGTTATGTGCAAGTTGGACGGCCTGCGGACCGTCACCCAACAAGATGATATCATCAGCGTAATCCAAATCAACAAGACTACCTGGGAGAAGCTTAACGCCAGCGTTCAACAAGTCTTCTAGAGCACTTTTGAGAACATCCTCAATGGCAACGTTGCAGAAGAATGATAAGATAGGGCATGCTTGTCGAACCCCATTGGTTACAATAAAGGAAGGCGAAAGCTTGCCGTAAGCCCTAACGCTACCAGAGGTCATACTCTACAGAGAACGCAGAATGGAAACGAACTTCCCGGGAATACCATTCCTCAACATACAGTACCACGATGCAACCCTATCGACAGATTTGGAGGCAGCACGGATATCCAGGAACCCAACAATCGTTGGCTTTTGATACACATGGCGGAGCCCCAGAATCTGGTGGAGTGTGAAAGTCTGATGGATGCATCCGCGACTAGGGCGGAACCCAGCCTGTTCTTCTCACTGTAGTGATTCACGCGTTAGGGATAGCCTGCGAAGAATGATGGACACCAGAACTTTGCAAACGACGGGAACCAAACTTACGCCCCTGTAATTAGAGCAATATGTGCGCACATATTTTCTGAAGATGGGCACGACTACCGACTCACTCCAGAATGATGGAACTCCCACTTTTGCCCAGACTTCTGAGAACGAAGCGGTGAGTTCTCGAACCAGCGAAGAGCCACATTTTTAAATAAAGTAGTAGACCGTCAGGGTCGGGTGCCTTATAACACTTTAGGCAGCAGAGTTCCTGTCAGATTTCCTGGTGAGAGGGAAGATGTAAGGTTTAGCCAAACTCGCCATGACATACGACGCATTCCTTAAGAAAATGTGGCTACGTATATTGTCACGTGAAATGTGCAACGTACTCTACGCAAATGCCGACCCACCACCGACGCTAATGGCCGATATCGCCGACCAAATTTGGGAATCCTATGGACGGATATCTCAAATTCGGTCTACGCCGAACGGTGATACCGCAGGATTGAAAGCGCAGCTCGCCGCAGTCCCCAAGAAGTTCACCGATCTCACAACTTCCGGGAGTAGCTGTCGATGCCGGCCATCAAGTCGCAGACGTCCCACTCGATCGAAGTCACCGAGCTGGATGTCTTCCTACTGCTGGTATCATCAGCGATTTGGTCAGCAGGCCACGCCTTACCACCCACCCGGTCCCTTCGAATCGGGACGCGCAGAGAAACGGGCCAACCAGCAAAAAGAGGCGACGGACGTAGCCGGTCAACAACACAGTCGCCTATACTTCGTCACCGATCGACAAACGGGAGTTCGCTATCTCGTCAATACTGGCGCAGAAGTCAGCGTCCCTCCTCGTGATCCTAACGAGGTAACCGGAAAGGTGACTGGTTCTCTACGCGCAGTCAACGGAACCAGTATTCGCGTGTACAGTCAACATTTGCGCACGTTCAACTTCGATCTGCGACGTTCTTTTCGATGGATATTCCTCGTCGCTGACGTCAAGAAACCCATAACCGGGATGGATTTTTTTCAGCCCTTCGACCAACCCGTTGATGTTAAACGACAACGGCTCATCGATCAGATAACGAAACTTTAGGTCGCTGGAATATCCAGAGATGTAGCATCGTTCAGTTAGGTATACGCTACTGCCAATTCACCGGTCGGCAAACCGCTACTGGAGTTTCCCTGAAGTTTTCCGACCTGCATCGCCTATGTCAACTGCAGCCGCAGCTAGGCCGTCTCACACAGTTACCAAGGGTTCATCAGTCTATGCGAAGGCCCGAAGAGTGACTCTGGACAAGTCCAAAACGGTCCGTGCGAAATTCGAGCGCATGCTAGAACTTGGGATCGTTCGACCATCTAATAGCACTTGCTTTTCGCCTATTCACATGGTGTCGAAAAAATCAGGAGACTGGCGACTATTTGGGGATTATCGCGCACTCAACAACGCAACGGTTCCGGATCGATATTCGATTCCACGTATACAGGATATCACGACCGGTCTATATGGACCTCGTATGTTCCCAAAGATCGATCTGGTGAGAGCCTATCATCAGATCCTGGTCTCTGACGAGGACATACTGAAAACCGCCGTCATTACACCGTTCGGACTAATCGACTTTCTACGAATACCATTCGGCATGCGCAATGCTGCGCAGACATTTCAACGCTTCATTGACTTCGTCGTAGGTGGATTCGACTTCATGCACCCGTACATCGATGGTATCTTTGTGGCTAGTTGATCGGAAGAGGAACACCGAAGGCACCTACGACACTTGTTCGAACGGTTAAAAGCGCACAACGTCACTGTCAACCTCGACAAGTGTATTATCATGTAGTCGCGCATTGAAATCCTCGGACACCAACTTGATTCAGGTGGTGTCCGCCCTTTGCAGAACAGAGTCCAAACAATCCGCGATTTTCCTCGTCCAACGACTCAGGCCGCTATTCGACGCTTCAACGGCATGGTCCACTACTACCGTCAATACTTGCCAAGCTGCGCTGAGCTTATGCAACCTCTCACGGATCTTCTGCGTGGAGGCAACAACGGCAAAGTGGATCTTACAACTAAAGCATGAAAAGCATTCGAAGCTAGCAAAGTAATTTCCGCCGTCATGCTTCACCAATTCGACTCGGACGCTACGATCAGTGTAGCCGTCGACACCTCGGAAAACGCAACTGGCGCTGTTCTATAGCAGTGTTCTCAAGATAACTGGTAACCACTAGCGTTCTATTCCCGATGTCTTCAGTCGTGAGGAAATACAGCACATTTGGTCGGGGGTAACTCGCCATCTACGCCGCTGTTTGGCATTTTCGTCACGTTCTTGAAGGTAATCATTTTGCGATCTTCACTGAGCACAAACTACTCGTCTACGCCTTCTGGAACCCTTCGCCTCAAACCTCCGCGTGAAGTCCGTCGTCTGGATTTTGTCTCTCAGTTTGCGACGGAAATCTAACACGTGTCTGGTAAAAACAACGTCGTGACAGAAACGCTTTCAAGAGTAAACTTCCTGGCTCCGACGGATCAATTCCTCGATCTGTCAGCTATGGCCACGGCACAATAAGTCGAAAAGGACTTAGTGGCATCCCGCGAAAAGTCCAAGCTGGCACCTAGACCGCTTCCTTCGTCTACAGGTACAATAATCTTCATTGCGACAAGACCGGACCTTAACGGGGTGCGATGGTTTGCGTGCCTCGGCGATCCATTGGGCTATGCTGGGTGGTGCTTTTGCACTTTCAAAGCCACTCATACCAGATTGACTTATGGCTAAAGGCCCGATAAAATCAGTCTCCTGGCCCTCCAGGTTGGGGGTTAGAATAATGGTGGATCCTAACTCCATAAAATGGGCTCTCCGTAGTCCAGTGCCAAAAATCTGCTGTTTTGCGGTCAGGTTAATGAACCAAAAGCTTTGATTGAGAACGCTAATCGTTCTGTCTAGGCCTCGGCAACCTGACACTATCCTGCCGACGAAATACAACACTGACATCTGCAAATAATCTCTTGATGCTCTGGCCACCGCAAGGATAATAAACGGCGCCCTATCTGCCGCATCAAGCATGGTAGATAAAGGTTTGAATGCTACTGCTCAAACCTTCCCGTCTTCTCATTCTCCCATTTTCCATCTTTATCGTCCTGTTCCAACTACACTGTTATCCCCCTGCTTTACATCCCCCAATTTTTGGCCCTCCCCTATCTTTTTCAGGAATTGTTCGTCCTCTAATTTCGACTCGCAATCGCTGAACATCGCTCTGGTTCAGTCGGTAAGTTCTTGTCCACCCAAACGGACATCAGTTCATCTACTTCTATTTGAGGCCCTCGGTCTTCCCTAAGACTGACATGCTTCAATGTGCGCATTTTTTTGTAAACTGGCCAACAGGCAACGCTCGCTCGGACACTAGAAATTCTATCAATCGAGGTTTGCTGTTTGTCAGAAACTCGCCCGCAAGATGCGAGTTCCGCGGTTACCCTTCAACCACCAACAGGCGATATTGGCGGTACTTTCTCATTGCGTTTGAACGGAGATGAAGCAGCTTCTAAATGCCGGTCAATCTGATGTGGACACTGCTCTTAGCCCCCGGGCTGAATTTGTCTTGATCGATTGGATCCCAATGAACAGCCGGATGTGCGCTATCAGATTGGCTGGCTCGTTCAAAGCATCGAAGTATCGTGTGGACATACGGCGCTTGGTTGTCATTGCGGCCTACGCCCACACAAACTGTAACACCGACTGGGTGAAAGCTAACTTCTATCACCAACTTGACGATCACCCTCGTTAAAAAGTACAGATACTGTGGTGCTGGCTAGTGATTTGAACGAACGAGTAAAAAGACTGTCCACTGATGTGATTCATCTGGGCGGTCAACGCGGTGTAGGTTTCCGTATTTATAACCTTGAGCGGTTGCTACACCTGTGGGAAGATGCGCGTCTCTTCCTTGCGAGCACTAACTTGCGACACAGCACCCGCTAGAGGGTGACATGGTGTCCACCAGTCTCGGGCCAGCCGTGGAAGCAAACCGATCACAACGCGACCAGCTAGCGCTGGAGAGGATGCGTTCAAAACCATCGCTCGATTTGGAGCACAAGCGGGGACTCTAACCATGCACTTGTTTGCGCCGACCTCCGAGTGCGTTTCAATGGACGTCCGCAACGTCGCTGTGGATGCATAGATATTTTCCGGCTGGTGAAGCAAGATGCTCTGAATGCGCATCAAAGAATGCTGGCAGCTGAGCTGAGTAAATTCCCTGAGGTGGGAAACACCTCAGCTACTGTGCAGCAATACAGAAAGGAAAAGGAAAACAGATACAACAGATGTATACCAGCTGAGCTACCAGCAACGGATGGGCTTCGTTTCGGTAAGCTACCAGCCGGCTACTCGGCAAAAAAAATTATGTAAAATTATATTACGCTGCGAAATAAGATCGTGGTTGGAGGGGAGACAAAAAGGGATGGGGAGGGACAAAGAAACTCAAGCAGAAACGCCACTGAGGTCGGCTCCTTGCCATATCAGCAAGTGTATCCAGCCAAACGTGTTCATCGTCTTCCGGACCCCAACCAGGGAGCCGAGACGCTCCAACCGATGCCAGCTCAGAAGTGAGGGCCTTCATTCCTCTCGACCAAGTCATTGCTTCGCCACCCCTCCTCTTCTTTCATCCGCACCCCCGGCGCGCAAACAACGCACGTCGCGGAAGTCGATGGGCTGGCATGCGCAACACGTGGCCGAGCCATCGGAGCCTGGTGCGTGAAATGACGGTGCTGAGCGGTTCAGTTCCACTTTCTGTGCCGTAAACAAGGCGTCGAACACGCTCGTTACTCACGCGGTGTTCCCACCAGATGTGAGCCAAACTGCGAAGGCACCGATGGTTGAAGGTAACTAGCCTCTTTATGTCCGCCGATCTTAGGGGCCAGGCTTCTCAACCATACAGTAAGGTCGGACGTACCGTTGCATTGTATACTGTACCCTTCAGGACAGGAGTGATGTCGCGCCACCGCCATAGCTGGCGAAGGCTAGCAAAAGCACTTCGAACTCTTGATATACGGTTCGTGATCTTATCTACAATCCCAAGGGCGCTGATACAACTTCCCAGGTAGTTGAATTTTTGAACGACTTCTAGCTGATCCCACTAAGGGTCAGCGCCAGAGGCTATCCCTGCCAATCTTGGAGGAACGCTTTGCATTTCGATGGTACAAAGCAAAGCCCGAAGCGGCTGACAGCCAGTGCTAATCTGTCCAGCGCGGCTTGCCACGTCTGGGAGCTGTCACAAATGAGGGCAATGTCGTCCGCATACTTCAAGTCAAGAAGTCGTTCTCCTGGGAGCAGATCCACACCTTCCAAGTCGTGTCATTTGAATACGATTTCAATGACTTCGTCAATAGCAAAGTTGAAGAGGAAAGGTGACAACGGGTATCCTTGTCTCACACCGCTGGACATACTGACGGTTGGTGACAGCTTGCCGTTAGCCCCCCTCTGCCCGTGCTACGCGCGTATAATGCTCGGATAATAATATTTACATATTTCTCGAGCACACCTTTCCTGAGTAGACAATTCCAAAGGGCACATCGATCAACCGAATGGAAGGCATCTTTGATGTCGAGGAACACGACTACGGTGGGCCGCCAATATGTGTGACGGTGCTCCAACAACTGACGCAAGGTGAAGATGTGGTCAATGCAGCCACGACCCCAACGAAACCCGGCTTGCTCCACACGAATCTGGCTTTCACGAGCGCCAGTCAGTCTGTGAAGGATAATGGAGGCAAGTAATTTGGAGGCGATGGAGATCAGAATGATTTCTCTATGGTTGCCGCATCCCGAACGCGAGCCTCCTTTGAAGATTGAAACAATAATGGAACGGCTCCAGTCGGTTGAGACAGTCTCCTGCTTCTATAGTTTCACTAGTAATTCATGTAAATCAACAACAAAAGCAGAGCCTCCGAATTTGAAGAGGGCTGGATGAAGATCATCTGGTCCCGCGGCTTTATTCAACTTCTATAGTCCGATCTCACGTTCGACTTCTGAGCTAGACGGCAGATCCAAAGGAACAGCCCACGGACCATGGTAACCACAGGCTGGCGAAGAATCGAACAATTCTGACCGATTAAATTGCTTTTCAAAATGCTCAGCCCAACGCTGCAAACGTTTTGACAAATTGTGGATTGTGCTGTTCACTCCCGTCACGTACAATTTCACTAACACCAGGTCTCCTGCTGCCCGTTTCCCGTATCAGACGGAATAACTTACGATGGTTGCCAAGGGCAGCGGCCACTTCCATCTCTGACGCACGATGAGACCACCAAGATTCGCGATCTCTCTTCAGGCTAGCACGGATTCTTGCCCGGAGCTCTTTGCGAGTTTCATTGTGTTCGCTTCCAGCCGGAATGTGTCGGCGAGCATTGATAAGTTCCAGAGACCGCGAAGAGACCCAATATCCATGTTGGCTATTAGACATACCGCATGAGGATTTGCCTGCTGCTAGTAAGGTCTGGTGAACATGTGACCAGTGACCTTCAATTGTCTCCAATGAGCGTTTACTCAAATCGCATATCAGCGTACTTTGATAGGCATTCAAAACAGCTGGTTTTGGCAGTTGGCTGATGTCAATGCGCTCACAGTGTCGTCGTGGGTGTCCGCCAAAACGCATCCGCATGTCAGCACATACAAGTGCATGATCGGTGTCCACACATGTGCTCCAAATCGAGCGACAGTTCTGGACGAAGCCTCTCCAGCGATAACTGATTTCAATGTGGTTGATTTGCGTCCAAGGCTGCTTCGAGACGGGTGGGTGCCAAGGCACCATCCGGCGAGTGTTGTGTCGGAAGTTAGTGCTCGCAAGAAATAAAAGGGCATCTTCACGCAAATGAAGTAACCGCTCACCGTTATCATTACGGGAGCCTACACCATGTTGGCCGTCCAGATGCAGTTCATCAGTGGACAACTTCCCAACTTGTGCGTTCCGATCCCCCGCCAGCACAAGTGTCCGTGCTTCTTCTGTGGCGAAAGAACTGGGTCAGTTGGCGGTAGAAGTCGTTCTTTACCGAATCATCGCTACAGTTTGTGGGCGCGTAGTAGCGATGATGGATAGACACCTATTACTCCCGCGCGACTTCGAACCTTTGAAAGAGCCAGCCAATCAGACCACACACCTTAGGCTACTGATTGGAATCCAATCAACCATAGCAACTTCAATCCGGGGACTCAGGGTCATGCCAACACCAGCTTGGCCGGTGCTCGAAGCTACATCGTCACCGGAAAGGCGTAATGAGCAAGTGCTGCTAGTGTCACTAGAAGGGGATCGCAGGGTGAGCACAGAGCTCGACTCTTTCAGGCGCGTCTCCGATAAGCAGCAGATATCGATTGAGAGGGTCTCCAATGTTTGGGCAATTGCTGCCTGTTGACCGATCTGTAGCAATGTGCGTACATTGAAGCATGCAAAGCTGAAGGATGATCAAGGGCTCCAAATGGAAGTCGATGAACTGGAATGGACTGTTTGGTTGGACATGGGCTTGTCGACAGGAGAGGAGTGACGCTTTGAATTAGCATGTGAGTTGAAATTAGAAGATAAACGCCTAGCAAAGGATATTGGGGGAGGGCGAAGAATCGGGGGTTGAAAACTGGGGGATAAAAGTGAAGTTGGAACAGGACGGTAAGAGTGAAAAAGCGTAGGAGGGGGAATATGAAGACAGGAAGGCTTGAGCAGTAGCATCCAAACCCTTATCCATCCCGCTCGATGCAGCAGATAGGGCATCATTTATTATCCTCTGCGGTGGCCAGAGCATCAGAAATTTGTTTGAAGAGAGATTCATTGTATTGCGTGGGCAGGATACTGTCAGGTTGCCCAGGCCTAGACAGGAGAACGATTAGGGTTTTCAACTAAAGCCTTTGGTTCAAAAACCTTACCGCAAGGCAGCGGGTTTGAGGTTGGGCAACAAGGAGTCCGTTTTAAGGAATAAGGTGTCACCGTCAGTCCAACTCCCAACCTGGAGGACCAAAGGCTGAGTTTGTCTTGTCTTTAACAATTGACCAATCTGGTATGACTCTGAAGGTGCAAAAGCACCACCCAGCATAGCTCAATGGATCACTGAGGCACACAAACCGCACCACGGTAAGGTCCAGCCTCATTGCGATGAACACAGTTGAAGATTACTGGTCGCATATGCGCCAGATGATATTAGTAGCAGGCATGTCTTTATGTGGTAAATCAAATTGCCAACCTAGACATTGGGTCTCTACACAGTTTCTGGAACTTATTGATACTCGACGACGTGTTCCGGCCGGAAGCGAACACAATGACTCGCAAAGGTCTCAGAGCGAAATTACGTGCTAGTCTAAGGAGAGACGGCAAAGATTAGTCGTCTCATCGTACGTCAGAGATGGAAACAGCCGCTGTCCTAGGCAACCATCGTAAGTTATTCCGTTTGATAAAAGAAAACCAGGCAGCAAGAAACCTGGTGCCAGCGATACCATATGTGACGAAAGTGGACAACTGATCCACAGATTTTCAAAGCGCCTGGGGTTTTGAGCCAAACACTTTGAGAAGCAGTTCAATCAGTCAGAGCTGCCAGTTTCTCTATCAGCCAATAAGCGTCCGAGTCCCTTGGCTATCACTCTGGATTTGCCCTCACTCGCAGAAATCGAATGTGAGATCAGACGGCTGAAATTGAACAAGACCGCCGGAGCAGATGTACTTCATCTAGCCCTCTTTAAATTTGGGAGATCTGCTCTTTTGGAGGATGTACATAGCTTACTAGTAAATCTATGGGAGCAGGATACTTTCCCGACAGACTGAAGGCGCTCCGTAATAGTGCAACCTTTCAAGAGAGGCCTCCGTTCCAAATGTGGCGGTCATAGATAAATCAGTCTGAACTCCAATGCCGCTAAATTACTTGCTTCTGTCGTCCTCCATAGGCTGACTGGCACTCATGAAAACCACAGGTGAGGAGCTGAATTCACTCTATTTTCACACTACCTAAGTTGTTGGAGCACCACCATGTATATTGACAATCCACTGTAGTCGTGTTCCTAGACATCAAAGAGCATTTGATTCGGTTGATCGATATGCGCTTTAGAACCGTCTACTCAGGAAATATGTGCCCGAGAAATAGTTAACATTGTCCGAGCGCTGTACGCGCCTAGCTCACAAAGAGTGAGGGTTTACGGCAAGCTGTCGTCGCCCTTCATTATCTCCAGCGGTGGGGAAAAAGGTTGCCCGCTGTCACCTTTCTTCATTAGCTTCGCCATTGACGAAGTCATGAAAAAGGCGTTCGCCAGGCACGAGTTAGAAGGTGTGGAGCTGCTTCCTAGTGAACGACTTCTTGTTTTGGAGTATGCTGAGGATATTGCGCTCATCTGTGACAGCGCCCGAAGGTGGCGCCGGTGTAACATTACTCTAGCTCTAAAGGGTAGAGTTTACAATGTAGCCGTCCGTACAACCCTCCTGTACGGTTGCGAAACTTGGACCATAAAGTCGACAGACATAAAGAGGCTAAGTACATCCGATCATCGCTGCTTTCACATCTTAGCTCATAGCTGGTGGGAGCACCGGGTGCGCAATGAGCGTGCTCAGTGTCGCGTATTTGGTGCAGGAAGAGCGAGTGAACTGCTCAGCACCGTTATATCACGCACCAGGCTCCGATGGCTGGGTCATGTGTTGCGCATGTCAGCTCAACGACTCCAGAGACGTGCGTCATTTGCGCGCCCGAGATCTGGATGGACGAAGAGGAGAGGAGGCAAAGCGATGATCTGGTCAAGAAGAACGAAGTCCCTTAATTCGGTTGGCGTCGGTTGATGCCTCCCGACTACTGGTTGGGGTCCGAAGGACAATGAACACGTTTGGTTGGACACACTCACGGATATGATTAGGAGCCGGCCACAATGGCGTTTGTGTTGCGAGTTTCTTTGTCCCTCCCCTTCCCTTTATCTTCCTCCCACCCAGCTACCATCGAAAATATGATATTAATATTATGTTACTTAGTATATACCTTTTAAGCCTTGATTGCTCAATAACTTAAATTTTCATATTGCTGTACGTTAGCTGAGGTGTTTCTTACCCTTGGCGAATGTGTAGTGATGATGACGATGATGGTACAACAATCTGCGACGTCTCTACCGGACATCCAAATCAAGTTGTGCCAGCCACTTTTCGTCGGAAGGTCTCTGATAGGCTGCACAACGCCGCGAATCCTGGCATCCGCGCTACAGTGAACATGATTGCTGACAGATACTTCTGGCCCAACAGGCAGCGCGACGTCAGATTTTGGGCACGCAACTGTCTGACTTGCCAGCGAGCAAAAGCTCATCAATAGGTTGCCTCTCCGATAGGAGGCTTTCCGTCAGTGTCAACTCGATTCCCCCATGTCCACCTCGACATTGTTGGACCATTTCCGTCGTATAAAGGCATGATCTATATACTGATCATGGTGGATCGCGCCACTCGTTGGCCTAAAGCTGTCACAATTCCCGATGTGTCTGCGGAGACCATAACGCGCGCATTCGCCGAGCGCTGAGTAGCTTCACATGGCTGTCCAGCCACTGTGACTACCGACCGTGATGCACAATATGAATCCCCGACTTTCAACATCCTACTCAAGGTTGTCGGATGTAAACGTATACGGACAACTGCCTAGCATCCTCAGGCAAACGGAATAGTGGAACGCGTACACCGAGAACTTAAAGCCTCAATAAGTGCCGCCAATGCACTTAGTTATATAGAAGTTTTGCCAATGGTACTCCTCGGTAAACGATCAGCAATTAAAGCCAATCTCGAAACGACCAGCGCCGAACTGGTTAACCAACAATAACTCCGACTGCCAGGCGACTACTCCGAGAACCCAAACACCCCACGCTACGACGCGCACTACACTCGGCAGCTAGCCACGAGCATGTGCCGTAACAAATCGGCTGAAGTGCGGGAACAATATTGAGAGTCTTATATTTCCAGAGATCTCCAGCACTGCCCGTTCGTCTTCATACGCGTCCATGGTCTATGCAGACCACTCGAACGACCTTATGAAGGTCCATACAAGGTTTTACAACATAAGGATCGCTTCTTCGTTATCGAACGCATCAGCAAGCGAGAAACTGTCTCCGTCGACCGTCTCAAAGTTGCTCACGTCGAACCAGTCTAACGACGACTCCAGTCCACTGTCCTCCAACGAATGGACCCTACCGATGGTGGATGAACCGACTGCAGACAGCAACACCTCAAATAGAAACCTGCCAACCGAGCCTTCCGACACTGCCAAGCCAAAAGGGTTACTAGGTCTGGCCATCGTTTCAGTGGCCGACACGTTTGCTAGAAAGTTGATTTAGCATTTTGCATCAACAGCGTTTTAAGGTTTTCTTTCGTCACATTACTTTCCGAAAACCACAAATCAACATAAAATGGTTTGAAAAGCGCAAAAGATTTTGAAAACCAAAAGAAAAACGGAGAAAAGCTGTTAAAAAATTATAGAAAGTCTTTTCTCCGTCTTTTCGCTCCCTATTTGGTAAATGTCTTTAACGTTCGTAGCTGTCGCCACTTCTGAATACCAGACTTCCCGGTTTCTTGATTTTCTTTCATTTTAAAGTACAAGTGTGACTGGAACAGTAAAATAAATTCATGTGGATGTCCTTTCCATGGCGCGTCGTCGATCCGGGTTATTATTCGTCCGCGATAACTGGAATCTAGTAGAGTCAAAACAGCACGCGCGAATCATACCACGGTCAAGCAAGTGGTAACCATGTGACCAACAATGACAGTGCACACCGCAAAGATCAAGTGAAAAGAGAAACAGAAGTGCGAAAGTAATAAAAGCGTTAAGAGTCAAAAAAGTAATAAATTTAATGTAACGAGGCAAATAAGCTAAGAAGTGAAAGGAAAAAGTTCGGAACTGAATGAAGATCAAGGGTTTCACGTCGGTTTTCGAACTCTTACACCGTTGGTGACAAAAACACGTGCTCGAGCAGTGAATTCCAGGAATCCACCACTCTGCGTGATACACGAAAGTCCGCCCGGACTTCAGTCGATTGAGGTGTGTGTAACTTCATTGAGTGATCTCGGAGAGATGGAACCCGAGCTGGTTGGAAAAGCCCAGATAAATCGGGCCCGATTTCACCGGTAAGTAGGCGATAGGTCAAGATCAAGTCGTCTCAACGGCATGGATAATGCATTGAAAACATTCCCAGTTAAAGTAGTCATTCTGCGTAAGAAACGTTCCGTAGTCATTGAAATATTTTGGTTCCAGCCCACAACGCTCCACTGACCTCCTGTCCCTGACTAAGCAAGGTGGATAAGCCTGGATGCGGAATTCCAAGTGTGCCTAGCAAAGGCTGTGAATAACTTAACAAACATATCGCTCGGGATGGTTCCGAATGTCCTGCGGATCATCCACAACATTCTGAAAGCTTTACATGTAGATTCCCTCCAGTTCTCACTGGAATTAGTTTCTGAAGACGTCACCCTTAGATCTACCAGTTGGGAAACATGCTGTGGTTCATTCCCGCCAAGCAGGTAACGCGTTTGACGGTCAGTCGATCCTATACGCACATCGGAACACTTTGCGCAATTTGTGGGCATCTGCTACAGAGCAGCCCAGTCCCAAAGTGTATCGAGAACCCGTTGCAGAGCCTGGGATCCATCGAGGTCGGACAACGTGTGTCAAAACTGTGGATCATCTACATACATAAGAGATGGTACCCAAGCAGTTAAGGCAGTTCATTGACATCCAGAGAAAATAACAATGGGCCAAGCACCGAACTCGGCAGGACCCCACTAAGGGCTGACTGACGGAAGGACAGACTAGACCTCACACGAACATACCTCACCCTTCCAGAAATGTGGTGATGCATTTTTGTTCACGCCCTGATATGCCATAGGACGGAAGCTTCAAGGAGTGGCGAGAAGGTGATACAGTGTCGAACGCTTTGGAGGTCAATTAACCGTACGTCTACGGCATGACCCGATCCACAGCATCCGCCCAACATTCGCGTGCAACTAGCAAATTAGTCATGCAGGAGTGACCCTTGCCAAAACCGTATTGTGGCGGACTTAGCAGACCAAACACACACACATGGTTTGCAATCACATCGCTAACTTATGCAATATCTTGACCAGTACGATTGTCAAACTAACCGGTCTATATTTGATAGGGAGATGCTTGTCGCTCTTTCTAAAAATCGAGCAGACGATAGCATCCTTCCAATCCTTAGGCAAGGAGCAGTTGTGAAGCGACAACTAAAACAAACGTGAAAATGAGCCATATAGCTTGCTTGCGAGTTCGTACAGAAGCTTTGGGTGAATGTCATCCGTCCCAACGGATTGAGTAGATGTTTGCCTTGAAGGAGATGAAGAATTTGTGCCGCCGGAACTGAGAAGTCAGTTAAACAGGAGTGCTGTGGGTCTCTCATCGCTAAGTCAATATGTGGTAACTGCCCCTGTCGAACAAAAATCTCGGCATACTGCGAACTGAGTAGTCAGGCTTTTTCGTAGTCGGTGTTGACAATGGCGTCGTCGCTGCCAAATAACACTGGGATAGATGAGTCAACATTACTACGCCTTATGACGTAGGTAAAAAATCGTTCCGAGTTTGCGAGCTTCATCTCATAGTAAAGTCCAGAAGCTCGCAATTGACTATTGCAAGTATTTTACGCTTCACGATAACGCCGAAAAGTACGTTCCGAGATAGCTGTAAGGTAGATCCGTCAGCGTCTCACCCGTCTATTCAGTAGCTGGTGTGTAATTGAATCCAGCCATGGTGACTGCTTTTGCAACCACCGAAAAGGGGATGTGGGGGATAGATGTATTAGGGAGGAAGGACTTAAACGTAGCCAAAGCCGTCTGTATGTCATTAACTGGCAACATGATGCATGGAGGGCTTACTATCTTGGCTCCAGTAGACTGAAAGCAGGTGTGCCAAATGTTCGGACTTCGGACCTTGTGTGAATCGTAGCCTCTAATGAGAGCACAATTGAATGACAAACACACAAGGTCACTGGCTCCCAAAGGGGACCCTACTCAAGGTGTCTCACAAAGTCAACTGACTGCGAAAACTAGGTCCAAGTGAGAAGAAGCATGACTCTCCATGTACCTGGTGGGTCGATTGACAAACTAGTGTAAGGGTAGTTCCAGCTCAGTAGCCAACTCCTTTGCCGCTACCTCATAAGTCATGCCAATTTACTTTAGGGAAGTTATAGTCCTCCATTACCGAGCATCTGTTCGCAGTGAGTGCGGACGAATTCAAGGAAACTCCTAGAAGTGCTATCAGGGCTCCTATAAAGCAACACAATTTTAAATTGCGTTGACTCCGTACAGACTTCGACTGAAAGAGCTTCAAGAGTTTTATCAACTGAGTTGAAAGTATGTATTCGATATGTTTATACCAAATCTGATGTAAAGGGCGACTCCACCTCCGCGGCGGTCGGATGAGCGGTCAGATCTCAGTAGTGCGTAGCATGGAACGTATAATTCCCTGCACATGACGTCGAAAGACAACCAGGTTTTAGTGAACGCGAGTACCTCAGAATGGGAGCTGTCTATCAGTGCACCAAGTTCAACCGCTATGTTTCGCAGGCTACGCACATTACTGAGATGTATGTAAACCCGTCTGGTATGGACAGCCCCGAGAAGTGTGTTACCAGAATGGGTTCTGGTAGGGCGGAAGCGGATCGCCGGCTCACCACCCGAAAACCCATCAAACATAAACCTTTCTCGCCAGCTTCTCGACACACTTTAGGGTTTTAATGGCCAGTTTAAGCTTTACGCTACCTGCTAAATGTAGATCCGGTTGTATACTCACTATGTAACCCATTAATTTAAAGGCGAAACGCAAAAGAGCAAAGCGCTCCAGCGGTGTAGACAGTGCCACGCGCAGTAGACGGGGCCTATTCTCCGTACTGTTACTCGGTATGTTCCCAAGCCTATTAAGTTTACGAATCGTAACCCCAGAAAATCCGAGTAGAAGTAGTTTAGAAACACAAAGTTTGAAACATTGAAGGTGGTCAAGCGTGCGATCTTTCGGAAGAGCCGCTGAGAACTCTATGATATTCCTAAAGATAATGCTGCTGTCCGTAAATGAAGCACTACGACGAGGAGTGTTTAGGGCACGCGTCACTTTAGCAGTGGCCGGCGCAGCGCCCGACTTCATATCACCATTGTAAGAACAGTAAGTGTACATGATGGGGATTCCGGTAATGAGACAGAATTTTGTCTCCGTAACCGGAGACGGAGTACTAACAGAGCCCACCGCTACATCTTTTGACTTGGGTTTGGTTGAGCTGACCAATTTCTTTATCTTACGCCGCTACTCCTTCGCAAACACATTAGCCTGTAAAACTTTCTGTCAGTTGAGTTCAATATATGGTCAGGATGTTTACCATCTCCAGGCGCCGCCTAAAGAATTGGTGAAATCTTCGAAGTCGCACTATTCATGCAGCCGCCTGAACGCACGCTGGTTTCGATAAGCATCCTTTAAAGGCTTAGGGCGATTTGATCAACTTCCCTCTCCAAATAACTGAACAACGATAGGTTACCCACTCTAACCACCAAGGTTTCAAAACCGTCATTTGGGATTAAACCATGTTTTGTACTTAAGACAGTCAGGGCAGTTTTAAAGCGAATAATCAGTTTTCTAGGAGGAGATACTGCAGTCTATCCAACCCAGTGCAGGCCTCATGGAACCAACGACTGCAGACGTCACATTGCACTACTCCTGAAAAACCGGTAACCGGTCCAAAGCAACTCGCTTTATTAAAAACAGCTGAAGAATCGTTTAATGGATCCCAGGACGACCTGGAACCGGATATTTTTGCCATCACGAAAAAGAAGTTTGAGGAGGCAAAATAAAAGTGAACCGGGGTACGGTAGTCTACAATGCAGTCCACGAAAGCAGCAATAAGCTAAGATCCGGAGTGAGTCGTTCGCACAGATCTGGACTCACCAGACTAATACAAGTAGCCAAGAAGACAATAACAGGCTTCACTGTGGAAGAACCCCTTAATGTTGTTCTCCGTTGGAGCCGCGCGAGACTTTGCAGTAACGAAGAGATTGATCATAGTCGCGCGATCAAATATGAAGCCGATCAATAAGATATAGACGAAATCCAAAATCGTTTGCGGTTGAGTCTTCAAACAGGTGCCAGGCAATATTTCAATGGAAAAGCACGAACAGCAGGTATAAAATCAAATCTTAAATTGGCGGTATACTGGGAACTTCCAAGCTCGTTTGAATCACAAGAAAACTGACAAAGTCAAACGTTCTGTTCAGTATTATCCAATACTGTTTCCACAAAAAGCTTCCGAGAAAGAAAGCTCAAATTGCGAAACACGACAAGCACGCTGTGACAAAGGAAGACACACGAAAAAATTCCGAGTATGTTAGGACTTACGAGTCTTTTTGAATCACAGGAAAGCTGACAAGTCAAATGTTCTGTGCAGCGTTATTCAAATATTGTTCCCAAACAAGGATTTCAAAAGTCGAAAGGTCGAACGGTGATACACGACAATCACGCCGTGATCTTGCGAACCGAACACACTTGTGGTCAAACTCAAATGATCGTACGCTATGAACATTCTCCCATTTTCTTTTATCGGCACCTTTAGGGAGGACACGGGTGGGTGCCCGCTAGGGTCCGATTGCTTGGTTCTCCCCCAGCGGCTGCTCCAGGTTGCACCACCCGGTCTCGCAGCAGACTGGCCGGCGACGGACAGTTCTCACGTAGATCGAAGTGTCACCTACGGTTCCTTTCTAGGAGGGGGGGCGAGTATTGACTTGGAGCTTCCCCTGTGTTTCTGGGTACGACGTATAAAATATCGTAAAAATATAATTTCACCTTGTATCTAGGCAAGGAAGGAAGCTTGTCTGTCTGAAGTCCGTCGACAGCACCAACAAACTGTATCGAAACGGACTGCGCATGCTCTGGGCGCTGAAACACAGCTTCTGCACTTGGTCTGAGGACGTCGCCACTCGCCTCTTCTCTTCCATCGTCAGACCAATGGTAGAGTACGGCTCGCCTGCATACTGTCCGATCACTCGCGGCGAAGCGCAAAAGATTGAACGAGTACAACACATCGCCACCAAGTTGATCCCCAGCTTGAGAGGCTTATCGTATGAAAACCGGTGCATGAAACTTGGGCTCTACACCTTGTCATATCGCCGTGTTCGAGTGGATCTTATTATGACCTACCGTATTTTACATCTCGGTCATTTCCCCATGCTAAGGTCGTTACTCCACTTGCGAGTACCATGCACCACACGTGGGCACAGGTACAAACTCGTGGTACCTGATCTGAAGAAAATCCCACACCCCCTGTGTTTCGAGCGGAGGGTTGTGCACGCCTGGAACAGTCTGCTAGAACACGTCGTCGAGGCCGAATCTGTGCAGAAATTCAAATCTTTGTTGGATTTACACTTCGCTAACATACGTTTCAGAGAACGGTTGCCACTTGACAACGATATCACCCACTTGTGACTCACCGTGTAAACAAGCATTTTGTGTGCTACAGAAGGAGTTGCTGAACCATCTCAGAATAACCACCGGACGTGTTTATTTTTTTAAAATGTTTTTCGATTATCACCCGATGGAGTTGTACAGAATTATTTTCTACTTGCTCCAAAATACAGTATTCAGTATTCTACGTGTGAGTCCGGAGTACGTAACTCAAGGACTATAAATGGACCGTAAACGTTTGAGTCAACCAGACAAAGTACATTTCGCGTGCTATCGGCCTTCCCGCCTCGGAAAGTCATAGCGAGGTCTGTTTTGGCCTCCACACCTCTCCCTCTAGTTAGAAAGTTTTTATACTGCCTTTAGATAGCGGGATTGTACGTTTCGACAATAAAGGTCTAGCTGGCCTACATATTTGTATGTTGCCAACATTTCCCTAAGGCGGGACCAACATGAGTTAATAGCGACCGAGCAATTCCCTCGAGATCTCATAATAAAAACCTGAAAACAGCTTGCAGTGCTTGATAGTTTACGTGCCATCTGTTGGAACGTAGAGCAAAAAAACATAATCACCAGCACGCAGTGGTGGAGAGTAAGTAATGTCATAAACAATATCGAGTGACTCGTCAAACACAAAGTCTATAATAGAGGGTACTTAGGCACCCATGTATGAAGCCGGGAGGTCCACGAACTGCTGCAAAGTACCGATAACCTAAGCTCAGGAAGATCGGCACAGAAAGTGCCTGAAGTTGTTGCAAGAAATATCTACACTTACTCAGTTTTGGAATGCATTCAATGCACCACCGAAGTCTTAGATGCGACCTAATCCTAACCTACCGTAACTTAACTGAGGTTGGTACCGATTTATCTTGGCTATTCAGTCCCGCTAGATGGCTTGTTCTACGCGGTCAATACTTGAAGCTGGACAAACCGCGGTCCGATCGGATTAGAACGGAAATCAGGCTGTCACACCGAATCATCGAGCGCTGGAACATGCTTCCGGAAAGTGTTATCAGGGAATCTACGGTTAAGGGGTTGGAGCGGCAACACGAAACCTTTTCCTTTTCCTGAATAACTCCAACTTCTTCCTTCGATGTTCTTTTCTCTACTTTTCTTTATGCATTGGTATTATTTTCTTATTTCAAATGCACTCCCTTGTTCTGTACCTTCGATTTCTCTTCCTATCCTCTGTTTACTTCACGCGACTGACACAGCAGGGATTGCTAGGGCAGGAAACGTAGGCATTAACGGATCAGCTGTAGGCCGTAACGGCGCTTCGCTGCCTTGCGACCGCCACCAGCTGCATGCGGGCTGAGCATATCGCAAGGACGCCCACTCCTACGCGGATTCGAACCCGCGCCGCAAGATTTCGAGACAAGCTCGTTACCTCTAGGCTACGGGCATTAGGTTACGTAGACATTAACTGGTTGGCAAAAGTGCGATACGGGTGTTCCGTTTTAGATTTATCAAGAACTCTGGGCACTTCATCAATTCCTGGCTCAACAATCCACTCAAGATGGAACACGGACGGGATAATCCTATCGTTCCAGTCCCACCCAAACTTGAAATTATACTCTAGTGCAGATAACGCATGACACGCAAACGTTAGGACAGAACAGGATCCAGGGACAAAACAAGCTTCAGCTTAACGAGTGTCCCGTTTCGTGTGACAGTAAGCGAAAAAGAGCCCCAGCACTGCAACGATAGGATATTCTTCATTCTAGAATGGTGAAGAAACAGAAGCAAGTGCAAGACGAACAACGCACTATCATGAAGTAAAAAGATTACTGAAGCTCAAGGAAATTCGGGAAACGG
Source organism: Dicrocoelium dendriticum (assembly GCA_944474145.2). Classification (NCBI taxonomy): domain Eukaryota; kingdom Metazoa; phylum Platyhelminthes; class Trematoda; order Plagiorchiida; family Dicrocoeliidae; genus Dicrocoelium; species Dicrocoelium dendriticum. The sequence goes on along the minus strand of OX104064.1, from coordinate 95,169,305 downwards.
CCATCCAAGGTGTCTAGGCTGTTTAAATTCCTCCGCGGTTTCGCATGCTAATAGAGCGGAAGGAAGTTTATTCCAAGCAAACAAACGAACAAACAAACCGGTTTGCAAGGAAACTGGCTCTTAACTCCAGTCTAGATATATGCTGCTTCAATTTCATGCAATGGCTCCGCAAGTAGTATGGCGTAGCTAGTTCAAACCGATCGGTTGTTCTGAGACCTTACATGATTTTGAACATATCTATTAAGTCACCTCACAATCTGCGTCTTCTCACTGAGAACAAACCCAAATTAGCTAACCGATCTTCATTCGGTAACCCACGCTGGCCTTCTATCATTCGAGTGGCCAGTCTTTGCACATTCTCAATACAAATAATATCTTTCTGCAGGTAGGGTACCCATGCCTGAACATTATATTCCACATGTGGTCCGACCACAATCATCTTTGAAATTTTAGTTCATATTCTGTCATTCTCTTCAGTCTTTGGTGTTATCCTTCACTTAAATGACTTTCATTCCCCTTTATCTTCCAGTTTTTTCTACTTCTTTCTTACTTCATGTGACCTACAAAGCAGGGACTGCTAGTGCAAGGAATGTGGGCAGTAATTGGTTGACCAGGGTGCGTTTCAGGTGTTTCAAGTACAAGCGGGACTGGAACGATAGGATTATCCCGTGAGTGTTCCTCCTTCGGCGGGTTGTTGAAACAGGAGTCAGCGAACTTTGAAATACTGATGGACCTAAAACAAAGATCGCACCACACCCTGTCCAACCATTTAATGCCCACGTATCCTGCTGGACTGGTTACGTGAAGTAAGAAAGAGAAAAAAGTAAACTCAGAGAAAGTGGAGAGTTAAGCAAGTGGAATACCAAGATATTTGAGTTATTAAAAAAGAAATGAAAAGTGAAGGAGAGACAGCTAGGAAAAAGGAAAAGTTTGCTGTTGCCACCCAAGAGCACCGAGCTGGCGCGCTAAACCCTTAACCGTAGGTTCCCTAACCACGTGATCTGGAAGCGAATTCCAGCGATCTATAACTCGGCGCGACAGACGAGTTTCCGTCCTAATCCTATCAGACCGTGGTTTATGCAGTTTCAGTGAGTGACCGCGGAGATTAGGTAACGTAGCGGGACTAAATAGTCCTGACAAGTCCGGGCCAATCTTACCCGTCAAAATACGATAAGTGAGAATCAGGTCCCCTCTTATCCTTCGGTAGTGCATTGAGTACATCCCCAAACTGAGCAAGCGTTCAGGATACGTCTGTCCCCGTAGACCCTGCACTAGCCGAGTGCCCACTGGTAACACCCTCTCCAAGTCCATTTTGTCTCGGTTAAGACATGGTGGACAAGCCTGAACACAATATTCCAGGTGGGGTCGGACGAATGCCGAAAATAGCTTCACAAACAAATTGGACGTTAGGATTCCGAAAGAGCGGCGGATAAACCATATCATACGAAACCATCGACAAGCAGCCTTCTTCCAGTTGTCTCCAGAATGAAGTGCTGATGCGTTTACGACTCATAAATCAACCTGCTGATTGACAACATGGAGTTCGCCACCGCCGACAACATATCGGGTGGGAGGATTAGTAGCTCCGATTCGGAGAACAGAGCACTTGGCCCTATTTATGGGCATCAACCATAAGGTAGACCATTCCCAGAGCCTATTCAAGGCATGTTGGATTGCCTCAGGACCCCCCGGGATATCCACAATATTCCAGAGCTTAAGGTCGTCAGCAAACATTGGTGATGACACCCCTAGCTAGCAAGTCATTTACATAGATCGCGAACAACAATAGCCCCAATATCGAGCTCTGCAGGACGCCACTAAGGACAGCTTGCCTGAGCGAAGGGCTACGCCCCACCCGTACGTACTGTTCCCTCCCCTCAAGGAAGGCAGACACCCATTGAAGGGCGCGACCAGATATCCCGTAAGATCTCAACTTTAGCGAGAGTCGAAGATTTGGAACAGTGTCAACAGCTTTCGAAAAATCAAAGAATAGCACGTCTACAGTGTGGCCACTGTCTACCGCTTCGACCCAGCTTTCACAAGCTACAAGTAGATTAGTCTGACATGAAAATCCTTTGCGGAATCCATGTTGCGCAACACTGAGAAGGTTGAATCTATTCAGGTGGTTCTTCACTGAATCCCTTAGCAGCTTTCCAAACAACCTGACTACTACGCTTGTCAAACTGACAGGCCGGTAGTTCGCAGGTAGAGCGCTGTCACCGCCCTTAAAAATCGGACAGACGATTGCCTCCTTCCATTCCGAAGGTAAGATGCAGCTGTCAGGCGATATTGAAAACACGCATGTAAGAGGACCACTCAGCTCAGTGGCCAATTCGTGCAACAGCTTCGGATGAATCGAATCAGGACCGGAAGCTTTAGAGGGATTAATGCCTTGCAGTAGCTCGAAGACCTGAATCTCCGTTATACTAGTCACCTAAGCAAGAATCCTCTGGAACACTGGAAACCAATTCAACCTGTGGTAACGCTACTATCCGTGAAAGAGTCCGCACGACGGGGTGTTTACCTCACGTGCCTTGGAGTCGACACTTATACCAGCTGTTTTTACCACTGGCAGAGGGACTGTCCCTATCTTCACAAACGCCGCCGAAACAACGGTAGCGTAGGCTTTCCGCTCTATTGCCGGCGCCTTACTAGTTGCTGAGTGTTCAAGCCCCTTCGAAGTTTTACGAGCAGATCTAGTCCGCTTCTTCTTTTGGTTCACTGGAGCAGGGGCCGTTGACCTTGTATCGCATTGAGCAGTTGTCAGCACTTCGTCAGAACGGGCTGGTTCACTGGCTGCCGAGACGGTCAGCATCTTCGGAAGGTTCTGTGCACAATCGTCAGACGACTTTACGATTGTCAAAGACGACATCTTTTTCGATGCCGTGGCAACTAATTCTCTGGGTTTAGCATTGGGCTTTTGGTACTTACGCACCCAATTTTTCTTCACTTTGATCGGCTCATGAGGATAACCAGCAATGCCACCTGGATTGGCCGGTAGGGTGTGTGACTTCATGACCGAGTGACAGACTCCAGTGGATGGATCGTCAGCAATGTTGCCGTCCATTGCAGTGTCTTCAATCGAAATATTCAGGGATTTTAAAATCAAATCCATTTTCGTATCGAGCAACGCAATAGAGGCGAGTTTGGTTATCGTCCTCTCAACATCTGCCAAGCTTGAAGCCAGCGCTGAAAGTTTAGCACCGGTGATAACCGGGCGCGTCGATCTTTGAGCTTAGCATTTAGCACAGCTGAAAAGAAAGTGAACGCTTGATGATAGCATTTTGTACCGGTCAGCTTGTAGGCCGGCACAGCTTTCGTGATACCAGCGGCAGCAGACGTCACACTGCATACCGCCAGATAAATCTGTTACTGGCTCTGAACAGTTAATCTGTTCGTAAGCTGCAGTAGACGAGCACCGCCTCGGTGTTTAGCGAGACAGCCATGTTCGTGTGGAAAACAGAGCAGAATTACAACACGTATACAATAGGAAAACGACCGCAATAAAAAGGCAAAAACAGGATGCAAAACGGGATTAAAACTGGGAACAACCGGAAAAATTACCAGTAAGCGCCAAAGACGCTTTGGCCAGTACCACTTAAATCGATCCAAAATATATTGGATCCGAGAAAATTTGACAATAGTCAAATTTACTTTCAAGTGTTTATTCAAACACTGTTTTCCACGTTAGTTCAGCTGAGAGGCTCGATCAGTATGGCACGCCAAAAAATCGAGTTACAGCGTAGTACTCACAGAGCTATCAAGACCTCCTAGCACCTTATCATTTCCTTGCTCAACTATCCGCTCAAGAAGGAACAATCATTTTCTTATCGTTCCAGTCCATCTGAATCTGACCACAGATTTGAAGAAGGGAAGTTCAAGTTCAAGTTCAAGCGGGACTGGAACGATAGGATTATCCCGTGAGTGTTCCTTCTTCGGCGGGTCGTTGAACCAGGAGTCAGCGAACTTTGAAATACTGATGGACCTAAAACAAAGACCGCATCACACCCTGTCCAACCAATTAATGCCCACGTATCCTACCCTAGCAGTCCCTGCTGGGTCGGTTACGTGAATTAAGAAAGTGTAGTGACCATGACATTTTACCCCATCAAACATCACATGCAGACTTGTGCACATTTTGTTTTACTTTGCACCCATCCCAAGCCTATATATACTGGACTGCAATTTTGAACCTGGTCCGCCATCTTGTCCGCGCGTTGCCGGCTGTTGCGTTCCTACGTGGTGTTACTCATTGCTTCACCACTCTCTCCCATTTTCCTCAAGCTATATTCACATAGCTATTGTACATAGCTATTTTCTCAAGACATTCCTAATATCTTGCCGTCTTCTGTCTTACTGGGCTACGGTTTTCTTGTGTAGCATTCGTCAAGCCGCTACAAAAGAGAAAAAAGTAAACGCAGAAGGCAAAAGAGAAAGTGATAAAAGCTAAGCAAGTGGAATACCAAGTTATTTGAGTCATTAAAAAAGAAATGAAAAGTGAAGGAGAGACAGCTAGGAAAAAGGAAAAGTTTGCTGTTGCCACCCAAGAGCACCGAGCTGGCGCGCTAAACCCTTAACCGTAGGTTCCCTAACCACGTGATCTGGAAGCGAATTCCAGCGATCTATAACGCGGCGCGACAGACGAGTTTCCGTCCTAATCCTATCAGACCGTGGTTTATGCAGTTTCAGTGAGTGACCGCGGAGATTAGGTAACGTAGCGGGACTAAATAGCCCTGACAAGTCCGGGCCAATCTTACCCGTCAAAATACGATAAGTGAGAATCAGGTCCCCTCATATCCTTCGGTAGTGCATTGAGTACATCCCCAAACTGAGCAAGCGTTCAGGATACGTCTGTCCCCGTAGACCCTGCACTAGCCGAGTGCCCACTGGTAACACCCTCTCCAAGTCCATTTTGTCTCGGTTAAGACATGGTGGACAAGCCTGAACACAATATTCCAGGTGGGGTCGGACGAATGCCGAAAATAGCTTCACAAACAAATTGGACGTTAGGATTCCGAAAGAGCGGCGGATAAACCATATCATACGAAACCATCGACAAGCAGCCTTCTTCCAGTTGTCTCCAGAATGAAGTGCTGATGCGTTTACGACTCATAAATCAACCTGCTGATTGACAACATGGAGTTCGCCACCGCCGACAACATATCGGGTGGGAGGATTAGTAGCTCCGATTCGGAGAACAGAGCACTTGGCCCTATTTATGGGCATCAACCATAAGGTAGACCATTCCCAGAGCCTATTCAAGGCATGTTGGATTGCCTCAGGACCCCCCGGGATATCCACAATATTCCAGAGCTTAAGGTCGTCAGCAAACATTGGTGATGACACCCCTAGCTAGCAAGTCATTTACATAGATCGCGAACAACAATAGCCCCAATATCGAGCTCTGCAGGACGCCACTAAGGACAGCTTGCCTGAGCGAAGGGCTACGCCCCACCCGTACGTACTGTTCCCTCCCCTCAAGGAAGGCAGACACCCATTGAAGGGCGCGACCAGATATCCCGTAAGATCTCAACTTTAGCGAGAGTCGAAGATTTGGAACAGTGTCAACAGCTTTCGAAAGATCAAAGAATAGCACGTCTACAGTGTGGCCACTGTCTACCGCTTCGACCCAGCTTTCACAAGCTACAAGTAGATTAGTCTGACATGAAAATCCTTTGCGGAATCCATGTTGCGCAACACTGAGAAGGTTGAATCTATTCAGGTGGTTCTTCACTGAATCCCTTAGCAGCTTTCCAAACAACCTGACTACTACGCTTGTCAAACTGACAGGCCGGTAGTTCGCAGGTAGAGCGCTGTCACCGCCCTTAAAAATCGGACAGACGATTGCCTCCTTCCATTCCGAAGGTAAGATGCAGCTGTCAGGCGATATTGAAAACACGCATGTAAGAGGACCACTCAGCTCAGTGGCCAATTCGTGCAACAGCTTCGGATGAATCGAATCAGGACCGGAAGCTTTAGAGGGATTAATGCCTTGCAGTGGCTGGAAGACCTGAGTCTCCGTTATGCTAAATTCAGCTAAGCAAGAATCCTCTGGAACTCTTGAAACCAATTCAACCTGTGGTGAAGAGGTCTCCCGAGCAAAGACCCCAGTATACTGATCACTATGTATACAAGCCTTGCCATAGTCAGTTTGCGCACCGGTCCCGTCTGCTCGCAATAAAGCTGGTATAGACAGTTTTGTCCCGCTGCGTCTTTTAACGTACGCAAGAAACTTCTTGGGATTAGCTGCGGCCGAGTCCGCTAAACCCTGCTCGTATTGGAGACGAGCAGTTCTGAGATGTTGCTTACATTTATTTCAATTCTCTCGATAACTATCATAGGTACTGGCTGATGGAGCCGCTTGGTAGGTTCGCCAGCATCTAGACCGTTTCTTGAGTAGGAACTTGCCTGTGGTATCTATCCATGGAGGCTGTGCCCTTAACCCTCTTTTCCTCATGAGTGGAATATAGGGAGTGGAAACCTCCGTAAGGTATGCCTTAAATTTATCCCAGGCTAACTGGACAGTGTCAGCCTTCGAGATCTCACAGTTCAGAACTGAATCTCACAGTTCAGAACTGAAAGGGAAGAAAGACCTCTGGCTAGGAAAACTTGGTAGGTCACTGGGTACACCTACACCTAATCGGGATGCTGCTCAAATTCAACTGGGACTGCAACGATAGGATGAATCCCGTAAGTGCTCCTTCTTGAGCAGGTCGTTGATCCAGGAGTTGATAGGGATGTTCCGACTTCTTGATGGATCTAAAAGGAATGTGCCCAAGAAAACACCCTGGTCCACCAATTTAATGCCCACGATCCTTACATTAGCTATCCTTGCTTTGCCAGCTACATGAAGTAAAAGGAAGAAAAATCGAAGGGAAAGAGCAAGGAAAATCAGTTAAAAGAAGGGAATAATGCCATTGTTGCAGGAAAGTACAGAAAATAGAATCGAAGGATGAAGATGGGAATTAGTTAGGAAAAAGAAAGGTTTCGTGTTACCACCCAAGAGCATCTAGTTGACGCTCAAACCCAGTCTGTATTGAGTGTACCCAATGTGTGTACCACATTGTGGCTGCACTTGTCATCCGGAATGCAAATTTTTGCTTTGAAACTATATGCAATGACGAAGTGCAACCGTTTGTGATTAAACGCACAAATTGCACGTATCCGTTCAAGCTCAAGTGGGACTGGAACAGTAGGATAAATTCCAGTGGGAGTATTTTCCGTAGCGCGTTGCTGATCCCGGGCAAATTTGTCTGCAAAAATGGAAGCTAACAGCGTTAGAACAGCAGGCGCGAATCACACCACGGTCAGACAATTGATTACCACTTGCTCTGCATTGGCAGTCCCCGCCGCACTGTTTATGTGCAATAAGAAACCAAAGTACGAAAGTAACAAAAGCATTAAGAATCATAGGTAAAGCATATTGGAAAACAATACGGCGACTAAACAAAGTTGTTAAGAGGGAAATGTAAGATTCAGAAGCAGATTCCGATATAAATGGCACGATTGAAAATCTTTTGGTTGGTCGTTCTTGAGCTAATTGGTGAGTCAATAAATGCTTAGTTGCTACGACCTCTTAATGGATCTAAAACGAAACACCCGAACCTCATTTTGGTTAACGAATTACTGCCTATGTTCCCTGCACTAAATGTCAACCCTGTGTAGGTCTCTTGAGGTATGGAAGACCTAGAAATAAAATGAAATATAACGAGGGAAAAGGTCATTTGCATAATGGAGAACACCAAAGCGTGAGAAGTATGACAGAACATAGACTCAACGTTTGAAGATGGATATGGTCAGGTGAAAGGAAATGATTTGGGTTGCCACCGAAACGCTTCTAACTGACGCTCGGAAATCTTAACCGTAGGTACACTGTCTACACGTTCCGAAAGCAAGTTCCAGCGCGACATAACTACGCCATAACCGTTTCCGCCCTAATCTGGTCGGGACGCGGCTTGTGTAGCTTCATGGGATGACCGCGAAGGCAAGACAACCCAGCCAGGATAAACAGCCAGCATAAGTCCGGTCCAACCGTTTTAGATAAAATAAGTTAAGAAGGGGTTAGGTCTCCTCGGGGCCGTCCGTACTGCACTGAATATATACCTAAGCTGCCTACCCCCTCGGGGTACGATTGCCGCCGTAACCCTGCTACCAATTCGGTACCAACCCTCAAAACCATCTCGAACTGCAGCATGTTCCGAACAGGACCGTTCGGGCAAGCCTGGACGCAGTATATCTGATGAGCCCGAAGGAAAACTGGGAACAGTTCATAAATATGTCGGCATTGAAGTCCCCGAAAGAACGGCGAATTAACCAAGACATTCTGAAACCCCTAAATTCGAACTTCTTCCAGTTGTCACCCGAATGCAAAGATGAGAAATGGACGACGCCCAGGTCCACCGGGTTGGGGGCAAGGGAAGTTCGACCACACAGAGCACATACCTCGAAGGTGGGAAGGTTGCACCTATACGAATGACAGCACATTTAGCCTGATTTATTTTCAGTAGCCAAAGAGTACACAAGTCCCAGAGTCTGTCGAAGGCATGCTGAATGGCCTCAGTACCCAAGGGGCATCTAAAACCTTCCATAGCTTAAGCTCGACAGCAAACAATAGCAATGATACCGCAAGCTCCCTAGGGAGATCGTTTACGTTGATGCAGAACAACAGCGGCCCAAGGACGGAGCCCTGGGGGACACCGCTGAGGACAGCTTGCCTAACTGAGTAGCTGGGACCTACACGTATACGCTTCTCCCTTCCCTGCAAGATTGCAGCTACCCATTGAAGGGCGCGGCCAGATACGCCGTATGAGCTCAGCTGTTGTAATGGTCTCAAGTAGGGTACCTACTCAAATGCTTTTGAATGGGCGTCGAAAAGCACATCCACGATGTAGACATTGTTCTATGGTTTCGGTCTAAGTTTCGCGAACAAACAACATATTGGTCAAAAACGATAACCCTTTCCGTAATCCTTATTGTTCACTACTGGGTACATTTAACCTACTCAGGTTACCTTCCGACGAACCGCTCACCAGCTTTCCAAGCAGTTTGACCACGACGCTAGTCAGACTAAATGGCCTATAATTGACTGACAGACTCCTGTTACTATCTTTGAAAGTAGGACAAATGACAGCCTCCTTCCATTTAGAAGGTAGTGTGCAGCTACCAAGTGACATCTGAAACACCATCGGCAGCGGTCTACTTAGTTTCACCGCCAAATCAGGTAGAAGCTTCGGGTGAATTAAATCAGGTCTAGTTGCTTTAAAAGAATTCCGTCCTTGCAGAAGCCTAAGGACTTGCGTTTCCTCCACAATAAATTCAGCTAAATAAGTACCCTCAGGTACTCTGATGACAAGTTCCACATTAGTCAACGCTGCCTCACGAACAAACGCTCATGCACACTTCTAAACTTGTCCGAGTCCGCCTAAGCATGCGTTCCATCTACCCGCATCAAACTTGGACTTAGCGAACTTGGACCACATCGCCTCTTATTATAAGCGAGGAACTTCCTCGGATTTTCCGAAGCTCCACCCACCGAACACTTTGCGTAAACTAGCTGAGCTTTCCTAAGGCGTTGTTTAGAGATATAACTAGCCGCGCGGTATCTAGCATAGGGGCATGTTAATGGAGCCACATTGTAGGTCCTCTAGCACCTGGAACGCTGCTGGAGCGGGTATTTGAGAGTAATATCCATTCACGGGGGCCGTGTTCGTGTCCCTTTTCTCCCCGCAAGTAAGATGTTGGAAGTAGAAGTTTCCGTAAGACTTAAATTTACCTCAGGCCGCCTGAACCTTATCTGCCACAGAGATTTTGTAACGAAACACAGAAATCTTGATGCCCATTGCCTGATAGTTAATACGCCATATGTTTGGACATGGTTCAGCGACACTCTGGTGACGTCTGGTCAGAGCACAGCTAAATGATAACCAGACATGATCAACGTCACCTATGTGAGAGCTGTAAGTGATGGCAGCTACGCCTTTTAGTGACTTGACGAAAATTGGGTCAAAGGTAGTAGGTACGTGAGCACCCCTGTGCCCAGTTGGGAAGTCCAAGACCTGATGCAATGGTACTTTTGCCGTAAGCTCAAGAAGAATTGCCCCGAAAGTACCTTCCGCCAAGTTGCAAGAAAGATCTGCCCAGAACACATTCGGAATCTTGAAGTCCCCAGTATCAAACGTTTGTTTGCAGATTGGGAGCGAATAAAGTCAAGCACCTCATTGGACGCAATCCCAGGGCATCTATACACCTCTTCAACTGTAAGTTAAGCCACTGGAGTGTTATTCACTACTGACAGAGCTACTAGAGTTAAAAATGACCACTGAAACACATAGGTGCGCAAAATTCGAGTACACGGTTACCGCACAGCGCAACGCCCCCGTCTTGTCAGCCAACGAAGGGATAACCTATGAATATTTCGCAGCAAGTGAGCTATACTTACCTACCGTAATTTTCTGAGACATCTACGTTTCAATAAATGTGAGCATATTGAGCTAAGACCTAACTACGAGGAGACCTACCTAGCACATCTTATTCCTTTGTCTGCGAGCATTGCTTAGCACCATATAAAGTATTCGTAACATACAGCTCTGGGTCTTGTGCTACCAGGACTGTCATGGTGAAGCGGATAAAAACCGCCGGCCGTCCACCTGGATCAAACATCCAAGGGCGTTAAGTCGGTATACGAAATTTCAACCCGTTGTGACAACAACATGTGCTCGAGCAGTGAATTCCAGGAATCCACCACTCTGCGTGATACACGAAAGTCCGCCCGGACTTCAGTCGATTGAGGTGTGTGTAGCTTCATCGAGTGATCTCGGAGAGATGGAACCCGAGCTACTTGGAAAAGCCCAGATAAATCGGGCCCGATTTCACCGGTAAGTAGGCGATAGGTCAAGATCAAGTCGTCTCGACGGCAAGGATAATGCATTGAAAACACTCCCAGCTAAAGTAGTCATTCTGCGTAAGAAACGTTCCGTAGTCATTGAAATATTTTGGTTCCAGCCCACAACGCTCCACTGACCTCCTGTCCCTGACTAAGCAAGGTGGATAAGCCAGGATGCGGAACTCCAAGTGTGGCCTAGCAAAGGCTGTGAATAACTTAACAAACATATCGCTCGGGATGGTTCCGAATGTCCTGCGGATCATCCACAACATTCTGAAAGCTTTACATGTAGATTTCCTCCAGTTCTCACTGGATTTAGTTTCTGAAGACGTCACCCTTAGATCTACCAGTTGGGAAACATGCTGTAGTTCATTCCCGCCAAGCAGGTAACGCGTTTGACGGTCAGTCGATCCTATACGCACATCGGAACACTTTGCGTAATTTGTGGGCATCTGCTACAGAGCAGCCCAGTCCCAAAGTGTATCGAGAACCCGTTGCAGAGCCTGGGGTCCATCGAGGTCGGACAATGTGTGTCAAAACTGTGGATCATCTACATACATAAGAGATGGTACCCAAGCAGTTAAGGCAGTTCATTGACATACAGAAAAAATAACAATGGGCCAAGCACCGAACTCGGCAGGACCCCACTAAGAGCTGACTGACGGAAGGACAGACTAGACCCCACAAGAACATGCCTCACCCTTCCAGAAATGTGGTGATGCATTTTTGTTCACGCCCTGATATGCCATAGGACGGAAGCTTCAAGGAGTGGCGAGAAGGTGATACAGTGTCGAACGCTTTGGAGGTCCATTAACCGTACGTCTACGGCATGACCCGATCCACAGCATCCGCCCAACATTCGGGTGCAACTAGCAAATTAGTCATGCAGGAGTGACCCTTGCCAAAACCGTATTGTGACGGACTTAGCAGACCAAACACCCAGTAGTCATGAAATTTTGCTGCCGTGATCTGGCTAAACGCTTTATTGACGACAGGTATGTTCTGAATCAGCACACTAATCTGGGGCCAATTCCGTGTATATATCGGCTCTCGCACGAACACGCCGACATATCTGATTAGTGATATACCACTATTCTTAAGTATTTTCACCCGTTTCCTTATACTTCACTCACTGACTTACATTGCTGACGGGACTTCATCGGACTAGTTCCTCATCGACATACCATATAAGTGATCTGATTACTCCCTTTACCTCTCGCATTCTGTGTACATAGACTACATACCTCATTTGGGCTCCATGGGCCCACACTACTGTCTCCAACTTTACTACTCCCACTGTTGGTGCTGCTTATTCCGCTATCATGTACAATATTGCAATTTGCTGACCATGCCCAAAAGGCGTGTCTCGCTTTGTCGAGAATAAAATATTTATTTATTTAGATAGCACCCGGCTGCAAAGATAAACTTTGTCTACTAATTCAAGGTCTGAGAGGAATGCGGCCCGAGTTACACAACTCACCGGTGCTTAGCTCACAAATGCGCAGCAACTACAAAACCCACCGCCTCCGCCTAGATGCTGTGGGACGTTTATCTTGATTCCTCACAGCGACAAACAAACCGCAATGCAAAATCCCTCGGAAAACAAAGATCAGCCAAAAGCTTTCATCTCTAATTCGGCGCTATCATCTGAAGTCTTGACGGTTTTCGTAGACACACTGAACACAGTACTCAGCCTGTTGATATGTCTGACTTGTGCGACATACACTTTGAAGTTGAGTGTGTTGGCTTCCTATCATTACATACTCCATTAGCCAGCGTAGTCAATGACCCTACGCAACCCTCTATCGGCACAACCCTAGCGAACAGCAACTCAAAGCAACAGCGTTTCACAGCTCTCACCCATCAGCTCCCATCGAATCCATAACAGTACAGCAAATGGCTCTACCCAGATGGTCCGATATGGCTAAAACATACTGATTGACCATACCAGAAATATCAAGCCTCCAGAGGGCTCGCCCCTACACAACAGGACCTGCACTTCCCCGGCTTGGACCAAAGTCTACTGCCAAACAAGCTCAGCCTTATAATAGGAACTACCTACTCATTACACCAAACCCAGTAAAGTTTTTCCGGATGCATAACAAACCCCGGTACACTGCCGACCGCGTCAAACCCAAACCTCCGCAACTCTAACCGGTGATTATTACACATACTGCTCCGGCTTTTCGTGCTTTACCCGAGATGGTTGCTTTGACCAGGTCTAGCCAGCCTTACAAAAAACCATGTCTATTTGAACCACCAAATCAAACTGCCCAAACGGCAATGTACCATTAGCTGTTCAAAACACACGGGTATACACCGCCCGGCCGAAGACGACAGCCAGCTGCTCGTGTCAACTCGGCAACCAGCCTGCATATCACAGCTCCTTTTACATCGAGTGATCGCTCATGCACTTCGGGAATTCTTTAGAATGTCAGGTAACCGAGAAGTGCCACACCTACTGCAGCCCCAATTTCATGGAATATGATAGGGTGTGGTCCACCAAGTCCACTTCTCCAAGAGCTCGCGCCTGCTCTATATCATCTCCAAAGGCGCATGTTCACTGCAGCTAACCCAAAACCGCTGTTTCCAGCCCTACGTCTCACTTCCACGGACCACAATCCCACAACTGACTATGCGGCGGTGCGCTGCTATCAATGTAACCCTCCGCCACACCCGGAGCACATATCCACCAAACTTAACTTACCTACCCCAAACAGTTCCCTACTGTTCGGCTATCGTAATACTACAGCATTTGTCGACAAGACACTAGCACCCTGCGAACACTACTCGTAGAAAACCTTCCTCCGAAGTGCACGCTGGAATAAAAATAAAATGCACCTCCTAGTCCCCTTCATTCTTCCGTAACGCCTGCATCTGGCGCTGATAATAGTAACACGGCACGCAGCCGATGCTCCAGCTACACCAGTTTGCCTTCCAGGGTGCACCATTTTCTGTAATGAACGTGCCAATAACCTTGGTGGTGGATGCCTCATATACATCAAGAACGGGTTTCATGCATCAGGTTTCCAAACCATGTCTCTTAGCACTGCTGAAGGCAGTGTGGATTCAAGCCACTAAAGGTGCACTTGACTTGGTAGGCCATGTATATAACCCACCGCACTCCTATTGTGCTAGCGTTGATAAAATCGTCAAGCTCTTCCAAGAAGTCTCATTCCTCCCTGCACGCTATAAAATTATTGCTGGGGATTTCAATACCCCTCATGTCACGTGGCTCAGTCAGCCAGCAACACCCAAGTATAGGGCCGTGGTAGGTACTATTTTCACGCATGACTGGATTGAGCATGTGAATACACCGACTAGAAAATCTAACGTACTAGACTTATTATGCACTAACGGCATTTCCCACGCAAGCACCAGCCTTTCTGACAACATACCGGGCAGCGACCACAAGGTGGTGAAGCTGTCTTTTGCTCTTCTTAAATTCCCTCACCGTAAAGATAATAAATAGGACGAATATTGGCCACTCCATCGCGTCAACTAAGAAACGTTTTTCTCCCTTCTCCGAGCATCACTCTGGGAAGACTCTCTCTGCGACCATATAAATATTGCGGTCAGCTTGTTTTATAATAATTTCACGAACTGCCCAGATGTCTTTGCTCCCAAAAAGAGGATGATTAGGCGACGTTAGACTCTTGATGATGGCTCCACACGCAAACCGGCAAATAGGATCAATAAAATGCGCTTCCGCTACAACAAGACCAACGACTTGTAACTAACCATCAGCATGAGCTAATTAAACTTCCAATGGAGAAGTTCACCAAGCAGTGAGCGTATAACAGTTGAGTATGTAGTGCTGTGCACCGACAACAAGGCGAAGTCTTTTATCCGACTGATGAAGCAGCAGGGTGGCAGCAAAGATATACAAATCTCTACTTTTGTGCATCCTGATAAATGGAACGTTACTGAAGCGGTCTATCTCTGCGACTTCAGTAACCCGCACTTCTGTAACTCCCCCACCAGAAATGACTCGGTATTGCCAACTACGATTTCCAACTTCACTGAGGATCAAATACAAACTATTGCCTTTGACTTAAACAATATCAAGCGAGCATTTCGCTCATTGAAAATGTCACACTACCCAGATACTGATGGTGTCCTTTCTCCCGAAGTAATACTTGGGGGTCGGAAATCGCAGTCCTACTCCACAACGTCTTTAACATCGTTATCAATAGCGGACACTGCACGTCTAAATGGAAGCATGCAAACGTTTTACCACGACATGAAAGAGGCTGCCGACAAAATATTGACAAGTACCGCCCTATTATCTCAACACGCATTGCGTCTAGACTCATGGAATAATAAAGGACTGGATACATCGATTTCTACTTCAACGCAACTTTATCAGTAAGTCCCAACACGAGTTCCTGTTTACTAAATCTCGCAAACCTGCCAGCTTACATTCTTACCCTACTTTACGGACTCCATAGACCTAGCATAGCGGAATAGTTCGGTGGCTATAACATCCGGTTCCTACCGACGCAAGGATAGATCCTGAAACGATGAATATAAGGGCAAGGTATTTGTTTATTGTCGAAACGTAAAATCTCGCTAACCGTAACCATCACAAAACGGTTCTGGCAAGGGGAAGGTATGGCCGCCGGCCAAGAAGCAGCAAACGCTCTTCAAGGCGAAAATGCCGGAATTGCGCGAATGCCATTGGTCTGTGTGACACAAACACAAGTAGTCACCGAGCCAAAAATTTACTGCTAGACTTGTTCCCTCGTTAGTTTTGTAGCCTTGTTATTATATTCATTTTACACCCTAAACCCAAAGCGACGATTAACCCAGTCCTGCTTAGTCGGCCTCGTACTCACCGAATTCATTTGGACTTCTGAGACATCACTTCTCTTGGTTCGGCTGACCTAATGGTTCTGTTTACATTGCGTGGAGAGGCTCGTGGGCCTTTCCACTCTTTATCAATAAACCCTTCTCACCCCGACCATAACCTTTTCTTCTCTCGGTTTCTGTTTTCCTTATTTCAATCTGACGGTTAGCCTTACTGTCCTACCGTGATCTAGGCTCACTTGACAGTCTCTGACAGTCTCTCTCTTACTACTCTTTTGTAACTGAGACTTCAGCGGTACAGGCTCTGCAGACCCAGCTATACGTTTTCTCTACCTCTAGGGCCTGCTAGATTTGTTCACTCTTTATTGTTCTAGCCTTTTTCTTACCTTTATTGTAAGTCCCAATCCCAACGCCCTGACCACTCCAATCTCGCTTGATCGACCCCCTGCTCTCCAAATTCACCCAGACTTAGGAGACGTTACCTTTCCTGGTTCTGCTGTCCTAACGGACCGCTTACTTCCTGGAAAGCTTCGTTGGCTTTTCCACTCTTTCAATAAAAGCCTCTACCAACCCTACTCTGTCTTTTCCTTATCGCGGTCTCTGATTGATTTTCAACTGGATGGCCATCTCTGTGCTTTGACTTGATCTATTCCTTTCTCACCGTATTTGTGCTTTCTGACTGCATACATACTACTGAGACGTATATGATCTAAGTGCTACATACCCAACGCATTGTTCCCCGAGAACCTTGCTGAACTTGCTCATGCTTTATGATGACAGCTTATTTCATTCCTAACCTTGATCCTCACCATTCGTCTTTCCTAATTAATTAAACGACACGATCGCAATCCACCGACTTATCCAAACCCTTCGGATTGGCCTCTCGCCCTCCGACCTCGCGCAGTACTCTGAGGTGTCACTGTTCACGGTACGGCTAATATAAATGTTTATGGAACACACGTACTTGAGCTATTTAAATAAATAAATAAATGGTTTATTCTTGACACTGCGAGGCACACCATCAAAGGCGTGATCGTGGTATTACAGACATGTATGATGGGCGATTGCACAAATTAGTACATTTTGACCAATAACATGGGAATTTATGTGTGTGTTGAGAGATGTAAAACTATGTCTAACTGTGTATTTGGAGGGGGACATGTTGTGTGAGTAACTAAATATGAATGTGTGTGCTTTTGTTCGTTGTGTTCGCCATCAAAGGGGAAATCAATGGAAGGGTTTGAATCAGATGACGTCCGTGATGTGTGAATGATCCTCCGGAAAAGGGAAGAGGCAGTGACTTTATTTAGTGGCGAGTCACATCCGCCTCGTCACAGTGTTGTTAAACGGATACTTGTGGCATTTTATAGGGAGAACGCTTGCCAGACGAAATCCCACCACATCCTGGAACACTGCCGCCGAACCATTTGCTGGAACGGGATTTACCCGAACCACCCAGCTGGCACCACGAGGAGGTTGTTCGGCTAGCCAGCCGGCTAGCCAGCCATATAATGAGGTTCCTTAGCAAAAGTACTTTTGCGACCGATCTTTTTCTCTGACTTCCGGATGCGTCGTTGTAGTTTGTTTGTGTGGCTGTCTTTGTCCATTGCCATTTTCTTCGAGGTTTCCGCAGAACCGTTGGTCAGAAACCGAGGATATGTCCACTAACTTGACCTCAGTACTTCAACGAAGCACAATATTTCATTATCTGGAAATGGATGGATAATTATTACGCTGCCTTGTTACTAACCGAATGGACAAAACACTTATTTGTTATCTTGGATGGATGCCACTCTATTGAGGCCTGAACAACTGGGTTCAGCTCACTTCTTCTTTACGTAATTCTTCCTCGGAGTTCACTTGCTGTCATTCACTGTCAAATCGGACATTGCATCTGACCGGAGGGCCGAGTTTCCTGTTTGTGCTATGCACGTATTTGAAAATATCCCAACACAATGCTTTCACTGTGGAAAGAACAAATGTGCTCGGCCATTTACACTACTGAAATTCTCTTCGCTTACCGCACCTGGAGCAGCCCACACTACTTTTACCGTTCAGATGGTCGTGGATGCCAGTGTCTCCAATCAACAGAACTTACCCTGGGAGGATTTCCGGTTCATTATTCCGGACAAATTGCAGCTTCTTCGGGCCTGAACGATTGCGTTTGGCCAGCCTCCTTCCTCTAACAATTGGTTCAACAACATATTACTGGATACCCCTCGGAGACGTTACGCGGTTCTACAGAAGATAAATACAAAACATTCCAACATGTTCGATTTACAGTGCACCTCCCGTACAGGCCGTGCAACTCCGTCAGGAAGTGAAAGGACCCATGGATGATACAGTCCCTCTCCCATCATACATCAGCCAGCGAAAATTATGGGTGTTTCCAGACTGCCACTAACAGAACCAATAATCGGTCAATAAGAAACATTGCCAATTGCAGCTTGTCGTTCGAATGCATCGGTGGCAGTGTTCCAAGGCTTGGTGCGTTTATGCGGGGCCAGCGTTCTCCCTATAAAAAGCCACAAAAGTCCGTTTAACAACACTGCGACGTGGCGGAGGTGACTCTCCACTGAACAAAGTCACAACCAATAAGTCCACACTGATAAGCTGACCATGCCTACATACTACCACGCTTGATACGCCCCGACACTTTCTTATCTGTGTATTTCGTCGCCACGTCTTTTTCTGCGCATTCACCTTTGTTCTTTACGCTACAATCGCATGAACCCAGCGTATCCAGTAAGCGCGATTGAGCGTATCCTTCACCAGCTCTTGTCTAAATGCTCAGTTCTAGATCTTGATCTATTCCTGCCGGCATTGCTACTGCACTTTTTTGGCAGACCGACTGCGCCTACACGAGCGTGCCCAAACTCACGACAATGGGCTCTCTTCATTTATGTTTCTGTCCTATTTGTACAGTATTAAATAGGAGCGTCTGATCAATCTCCGCTTGTCACTGTTACAATTGCCACGACATGCCTGTATAATAGCACTCATTTGATCATGCTCTGGCGGGCATGCCTCGCACAGCCGAGAATAAATGTTTATTTATTTATTTAAGTTGTCTATGTACAGAAGGATATTATATTTTAATGATACCTTTCGCAGATGAACTGGACAATCTCCAGATCATTACATAGCCCCCTCCTAATAAATAAATAACCAAATAAATATGTTTATTTTCGACTAAGCATGGAACGCCTGCATTGGCCTGATCATGTTATGAGTACAATATGTGAACAGTTAAGGTACAAGAGAACAACGGGATGGTCGCCTATGCTGATGCATGTATATAAGCTTGCATTTGGGCTTGTTTAGCTGTGTTTATGGAATTTGTGAATGCTTTTCTGACCTTTTGCTTCAGCATGAAAGTTTCGCCAGTGATAAATGGCTGCTTGATGGCTGTGGATTTGAAGCGATTGTCCGGTTAAGCAATGGTTGACTTTAGTTGTTGGCGAGTCACAACCGGCACGTTACAGTGTTGTTACACGGACATTTGTGGCTTTTTCTGGGGTGAACGCTTGCCAGGCGAAAGCCTACCACGTCTTGGAATCCTGCTGCCAAACTATTTTCTGCAAGGGGGTAAACTCGAACCACTCAGATGCCACCACGAGGTGGTTGTTCGGCTAGCAAGCCATGGTTGACCCTTCGAACCACGTGCGGACAATCCGTCGCGGGCCAGCCTTCTGCTGGGGAAGAACCAGGCGCTCGGGCACTAGCAAGCTCCAACCCGTGTTCTGCCTCAAGGTGTAGATGAGAGAAAATAGGTAGGACGTTCGTAGCAAACGATCACTTGTGTTTTACAACGAGTGAGTGTCCTCCTGTTGGCAACACGAAACGAATGGAAGAAACGGGGGACGTCCTACATGCAGAAGAGGTGGTAGCAACGGACGGAAAATGCACTGACCGAATTGGTAGCGAAAAGTCAAGGAAGCTGCTCGTTTCACCGGGTTACAAAACGTAACCTCCGTTTTTCCACTAGTTTTCAAATCCTTGTGCGATGTTTTTGGGTTTCCAGCACATTTTGTGTTTTTTGAGCTTTTCGGAGGGTACAGACGCGAATGAAAACCTGCAAACGATGTTAATAGCAAAAATGCTAAATAAATTGTGTATTCTCGACCAAGCGAGGCACGCCTGCGCAGGCATGATCATGTTAAGTGTACAAAATGTGATAAGTTAATGTACAATGGAGCAATGGGATTGGTGCATATGTGTATATATGAATGTATGTAAGTTTGTATGTAGGCGTGTTTAGCTTTGTTTATGGGATTGGTAAATGTTTCCTGTCATTTTGTTTGAATGTGTTTGAAGGTGTCTCCAGTGCTTTCTATCTATGGACTTGTAGCGATTGTTCGGATAAGCAATGGGTGACTTTAGTGGCGAGTCACAACCGCCACGTAACAGTGTTGTTAAACGGAGATATGTGGCTTTTTATAGGGAGAACGCTTGCCAGGCGAAAACCCACCACGTCCTGGAACACTGCCGCCGAAATATTTGCTGAAATGGGGTAAACCCGAATCACCCAGCTGGCACAAAGAGGAGGTTGTTCGGCTAGCCAACAACCTGTGGGCCAGTGTACCCGGAGAGAAGACCTAGTAACCTTTTTAGGCGGGGCGGAGTAGGTGGGCTAGGAGGCAGGTTTTCTTTAGTAGGGTTACTGGCTGCAAGCCTTTCCTATACCATTGGCTGGGTCGATTCATCGAGGGAAGTAGGACTGGAGTCGTCGGTTGACTCTGGTTTGACGTAAACAATCCTGAGGCAATCGACTGAGGCAGTTTTGCGCATGCCGTTGCTTTTGCTGACGGAGCAGCGCTCCTTACGTTGTAGGATCTTGGATAGACCTTCGTAAGGTCGGTTGAGTTGTCTGCGTAGACCATCAGCGCTAATGAAGAGGAACGGGCAGTGGTGAAGTTATTTGGGAACGTAAAGCTTACGAGGTTGTTCCCGTACCGCGGGCGATTTACTGCGGCACATGCTCGTAGCCAGCTGCTGGGCGTAGTGCGCGTCGCAGCGAAGGGTGTTCGGGCTTTCACAGAAAAAGTCATCTAGTATTAGACAAGTTCGGCGCTGGACGTTTTGGGATGGGCTTACGGTGCTGATTGAATTCCGAGTAGTACCATTGGCAGTACTTCTGTCCAACTAAGTGCATCGGCGGCAATTAGCGAGGCTTTAAGTTGTCAGTGGAAACGCTCTATCATTCCTTTTGCCTGAGGATGATAGGCCGTTGTTCGGATGCCTTTACATTCATGGACTTTGAGTAGGTCGTTCACTGTCAACTAGTCGAATCGTGCACCACGGTCGTTAGTCACAGTGGCTGGACGGCCATGTGAAGCCAACGAGCGCTCAACGGATTCGCGCGTTATGGTCTCAGCGGATACATCGGGAATTGAGACAGATTCAGGCCAACGGGTTAGTATGTAGATCATGCTTTTGGACGGCGGAAGTGGTCCAACCATGTCAAGGTGGACGTGTGCGAATCCAGTTGCTAGTGACGGAAAGCGGCCTATCGGTGGAGCGACATGTCGATGAATATTTGCTCGCTGGCAAGTCACACAGTTGCTGCCCAAAGTCGGACATCGCGCTGCAGATTGGGCCAGAAGTACCTGTCTGCAATAATCGTGACTGAAGCGCGGATGGCATAATGCGCTGCCTTTTGCAGCCCATCTAAGACCTATCGGCGAAAGACAGTTGGTACCAGTAGTCGTGGATGTCCGTTGACACGTCGCTGCTTATTGTGCTTGTAGACGAAGGGAGCGACCTAGGTTCCAACTTTGACGAGTACTCTTCGGAGGATGACAATAAGTCTTTTAAGCTTGCTGAGCAGCGGCTGAAGCGGCCGCATCTGACAGATCGAGCACCTGATCGATCGGAGCCAGATAGTTTACACCTGAAAGCAGGTCTACCTCAATGCAACCATGGCCAGACACATGCTGTAGGTCCGACGAAAAGTGAGAGACAAAATCCAAAAGCCGAACTTCACGCGGCATGCGCCGGGCCGAATGATGCCGGAAAGCGTAGAGAAGTGGTTTGTGATCTGTAAAGAACGTATCATGATTGCCTTCGAGAACGGGACGAAAATGGCGAACGGCGAAGTATAGGGTGTGTAACTCGCAGCCAAATGGGCTGTAGTTCGACACCGCTGTCTGAAGAGGTCGGGAGAGGAACGCTAGTGGTTGCCCAATTATCTAGGAAAATCTGCTGTAGAACAGTGCTGGTTGCGTTTTCCGGGACGTCTGAGGCTACACTAATTGGAGCGCTCGAGTCAAGGGGATAAAGCCTGACGGCGGAAGCAGGGCCTTTGCTAGCTTCGAATGATTTCGTGCTTCCGGCGGAAGATCAATTTACCTATGTTGCTTCCACGCGGAAATTCTCTGAGTGGTTGCGTTAGCTCGGCGCGGCGTGGCATGCATCGGCAATAGTAGTTAACCAGTCCTTTGAAGCGGCGGACGGCGGCTATTGGCCTTGGATGAAGAAAGTCTCGAATTGCGTGGTCCATGTCCTGCAAATGGTGGACACCCTTAAGATCAACTTTGCGTCCGAGGATGTCAGTGCGCGGCTGCATAAAAATGCGCTTGTCGGGGCTGACGGTTACGTTGCGCGCCTTCAACTGTTCTGACAAGAGTCGTAGTTGCGTTCGGTGTTCCTCTTCCGAATAACTGGCCATTAGGGCGTCTTCAATGCACCATTGCATGCAGCCGAGAATACGTATGACGGAGTCAACGATGCTTTGAAATGTCTGCGCAACGTTGCGCCGACCGAAAGACACGCTTAGAAACTCAAATATTCCAAATGGTGTGATAACGGCGGTTTTCAGTATGTCTTCGTCGGCGACCAAGATCGTTTGATAAGCTCGCACTGGATAAAGCTTTGAGAACACACGAGCGCCATAAAGACTGTCTGTAATATCCTGTGCAGGAGAAATGAGAACACGGTCCAGAATTGTTACATTGTTGAAGGCACCGTAGTCGTCACAGGGTCACCGTGCTCCTCGCTTTCCTGCAACGTATGAAGCGACGAAGACCAAGGGCTGCTGGATGGTCAGACGGTTCCAAGTTCTAGCACTGTACGAATTCCGCACGGGCGGTTTTTAACTTGTCCGGAATCGGTCTTCGGGCTTTGGCGGACCTTGATGAAGCATGGGTAACTATGTGATGCGGCGTAGCTGCGGCTGCATTTGACAAATAGGCTGTAGGTAGGAAAACCTTAGGGAAACTCTCAAATAATGCTTCGCCAGCCGGCCGATTGGCAGTGGCGTACACCGGACTGAGCGCTGCTAAATCGTTGGGTATTCCAGCAAACGAAAGTTTCAATTTCTGATCAATGAGACGGTGTTGTTTGGCATCAACGAGCAAGTCAAATGGCTGAAGCAAATCCATCCTGTAAAAGGGTGTTGGACGTCAGTGACGAGGAATAACAAGCAACTAGAGTGTAGCAAGTCGAGGTTAAGCGTGCGCGAGCGCTGACCGTAGGTGCGGCTGGTGGTGCCGTTGGCTACGCGTAGAGAACCAGGCGCCTTTCTGGTTGCGTCGTTAGGATCAGGTGGAAGGACGCTGACTGCTGCGCCAGTGTCGGCGAGATAGCGAACACCCCTTTGGCGCTCGGTGTCGAAGAACAGGCGACGATGTTTACCAGATTCATTTGTCACCCGCACGTGCTTGTTAGCCCTTGCTCTGCGGGCCAAAGCATTGACGGTACCAGCAATATGCAGCCGTTCGGCGCGGTGAGCTCAACCGTGGTTTTTGAGCAAGGTGGCCTTTGCTGATTTGGAGCTGACATCGGCAGCTACTCCCAGAATTGATGAAATCGGTAAACTTCTATAAATAAATAAATAAATATTTTATTCTCGACTGTGCGAGGCACGCCAATTGAGGCATGCTTAGGTATGTACAGCTGTACAAACGTTTTATGGGAACTGTAGTGACAGTAGAAAATTGTTCATATGTCCATGCTTGGAAATGTGCAATGGTGAACATGCGAAAGAACGATTTGGTTGTAGTGGGATCGTGATCCATTTGTTTGGACATAATCGCTCTACCATATATCGCAGTCATACCTCGACTAATAATAGATTAAGAATCCCGAGTGATCCATTGGAAGATAACTGAAGAGCAAGCTATCCATTATGATGATTCTAATTGAGCTGCCAGTGTGAAGTTATGGGCTGTGACTTTATTCGGTGGCGAGTCACATTCGCCACTTTGCAGTGTTGTTAAACGGACATTTGTGGCTTTTTATAGGGAGAACGCTTGCCATGCGAAAACCCACCACGTTCTGAAACACTGCCGCCAATCCATTGAATGGCAAGTTGTAACTGGCTATGTTTCTTGTCGAACGTTTTTTGCTCCGTTATTCGCAGTCAAGTTGCGTCCCAATTTTCTGCTGACTGATGCGTTATGCGAGTGGCCATTGCGTGCCTGGGTCCTCTCCTGTGCCAGATCGGTAGGTCAGGAACTAAGCCTTTTTTCTGGACATATTGCGTTGATCATCTGCAGAACCACGTGAAGTCTCGAAGAATAATGTAGGATTTTGATCAAACGCTAGGTACATCGACTGTTCCTTTTCGGTCTTCTCTCGGCTTGTTCCTCTCTCCCTTTTCTCTGAGGTCGTGAACATCGGAGAGCTTCGGGATTGAACTGAGGAACTGCCTCCGTCTGGGATGGGATGAAATAACCAACAAGTACTTACCTGGACCATGGCCTCACTTCCACTCTAACTATTTGCACCCAACCACCGATGTCCAGTGAGGGTAGCTGGACACGAATTCTTCGCTCCCCGGCAAATATACATAATCAGGGATGACTTCATGTGATTCTGCGAAGGATCAACACATTATATTCAATAAGAATGTTTAGTACCCGACCTACCAACGGACAGGACCCAGGAACGCAATAGGCAACCAGTTATTGCATCAACCAGCGGAGAAAATGGGACGCAACCTGACTGCGAATAACCGAGCAAACAGACTTTTAACAAGAAACAGCCAGTTACAATTTGCCATTCAATGGATTGGTGGCAGTGTTCCAGGACGTGGTGGGTTTTCGCCTGGCAAGCGTTCTCCCTACAAAAAGCCACAAATGTCCGTTTAACAACACTGCAACGTGGCGTATGTGACTCGCCACCGAATAAAGTCACAGCCCATAACTTTACACTGGCAGGTCAACTAGCGTCACAATTCTACATAGGATCGTTACACTGGGACTTCTACATCTGTATATACTGTTGTCGTTTTACATCCTACCATACGTTGCCCTTTTCCTTCCTTGTGTGCGGGCCCTTCCATTACCTTTCAGTGGATCATTCAGGTTTCTCAATCTCTTATTAGCTGAGGTCCCGTATCTCATGACAGCCAACTTATTGTTTCGCATTTTCAACATTGTACAGTTCCAATCATGGATATATGAACAATTTTCTGCGTTACTGTTACAATTGCATTATAATGTTTGTACCGTTGTACATATCTGATCATGCCTACATGAGCGTGCCTCGCATAGTCGAGAATAAAATATTTATTTATTTATTTATTTATATACGTTGAAATATGTTGAAGTATTGGAGGACAGGATAGGTTCCGAAGAAAGAACCGCAGATCCCCGGGGTATGAAGTGAAATTGATTAGAAATAGGGAAAACCACGTCCATTTGAGCGGGCAAAGCGGATTGAAGAGCTTAGAATGACCGATTGTTCAAGCTTGTTATCGGCAGCAGAATGTGCCTTCCGTAGTCGAAAGTCCTACAGTCAAGAGATATGTGGAAGAGGTATTGTTAGGTAAATTGAACTCAGTGGTTCATGCCGCGGAAGAATTGTATCGGTGCAAGATATTGATTGGGTTGTCCGGTTAGTAAGTTGTAAAAAAGTTGATAATTTTCCGCTTATGTCCAGGTAAAGGAACTGTGTGCCTTGTATTGTTGTCGAAACGGAGGACAATTCCTTGGGTGCGTGTCTCCGTATCTGTAACAGACTCGGGAGAAAAAGGAAACAAACAGAGACAGCCACACAGACAGAAGAAAGGAAAGCATCTGGAATGCAGTCAATCAATTGCGGCGATGCTTGAACTATTGTACTTCTATGCATGTAATCGTTATTCAAATGTCGTATATACACGTATATCATAAGTGGTGAAATGCGACGAGAATCGAGCAGAACACGGATCAGTAAAGAATGAATGATTGAAGATGAAGCAGGAGTGTTTGGGGGTCCTAAAATAGACACCTGCTCAATCGGTGGGAACCAAAGGAAGGAGAACGAGGTGTGCAGATAATGGGAAGGAATATCACTCAGAAGAGACGACAGAGGCGTATTTCCTTAATCCTAAATTGGTAGGAATGCAAGAAGTCAGGGAGGACAAACACATGTAAGTCAGCGTCGAATGAAGAAGGAATGCATCAGAAAGCACAGGAAGGTAAGCAGAGAGTCAGTAAAAGAGGTTTTATTGAGGGGAAGTGAAAAAGCTGCCGAAGTTCATCTGGTGATGCTTCATCTTTGTTAGCAACAAGAAGGATGAATAATGCCCAGTGATGTAATTAGGGCAAATGTGGCGGAGCGATGCGCCGGAATAGATGGATAGTATGGCGAGGAAAGCACAAAGGATGAGGGGCAAAGAGTTTTGGGACTACAGAGCCTAAATCGTTTATGTCTCGGATGTCTGGAGGCAATCAGAAAGGAGACTGGGTAGACGAGGATAGATTAGAGCCAAACCCGAAAATTTGCCGTGCAATTGAAAAAGGAATGTAAAGAGGGCGCGAAAATGAAAGAATGAAGTTTGAAAGGAGAAGTGACTATTGAGGAGAAGTGGAAAAGCATACAATGGTCTCGAGAGGTTGTGAACAGACCATTGGAGCTTTCGATGACTCATTTATAAGGCCTCAGCAGTCAGAGAGGAGACCATTGAGGCGGGCCTAAAATGTCGGCTCATAGAGAGAAAGCGATATTATTATTGCCAGAATGTTAAAAGTCGACAGAAATGGATAAGTTAAGCTTATAAGGGGAGTGGAATAAATAAGATAAATCACGAACAGTACTGTTCATGAAAAGAAAGTCACACAGCGGTACGTCGGCCGAGCATAGATCATTTAGATCTAAGACGTCTGGGAGGGGTCAGAAAGCAAAAAGCGTTTAGGTGAGGCTGGATAAGTCAGCAAGATGAAGCTAGGCAGTCAGATTAAAGTAAGGATAACAGTAGTAAATATCACGAGAAAGAAAATTTGCGGGACTACAGAGGCTAAATAAAAAGCCCGTTAGCATATCAAACGAAGCTCTCAGGCTGAGGGACAGGCTGTGTTGTGACTGCACAGCCTAAAACACGTGCGTCTCTGATTTCTGGAACCAGTCAGAAAGTAGGAGACTGGTCAGACGAGGATAGAGTGGAGCCAGGCCCGAAGTGTTATCCGTCCAATGGATAAAGGAAGGCAGACAGAGCGCGAAAATGAAAGAATGTAATCGTGAAGGAGACACTTAAGGGGAAGTGGAAGAGCCGACAAAGATCTAAATAAATAAATAAATAGTTTATTCCCGAAGTTGTCGAGGCACACCAAGCAAGGGATGATCAATATTTACATGCAATATTGCTTCGTAACAAACACGTTGCTATGAGTGTAGTCGGCAGTAAGCCGATGGTTGTACAGGCTGCGGAAATTGTGTAAGTAGTCATAAGGGATAGAGTCATCAATGACTGACGAAACGTTGAATTCTAGAGTGCGCAGTGTAAACAGTCAGGGCACTACATGTGTAATGAAAACGATACATATAGGCATGGTGTAAATTAGTATTGAAAGTGATTGGGCAATATTGAATAATGATGCTAGTCGACTTGCCAGTAGGTAGTTCTGGGCAGTGACTTTATTCGGTGGCGAGTCACATCCGCCACGTCGCAGTGCTATTACGCGGATATTTGTGGCTTTTTATAGGGAGAACGCTTGCCAGTCGAAAACCCACCACGTCCTGGAACACTGACAGAAATTTGTTGGTGCAATAATATACAACTGGCAGACCAGGTTTTCGACCGATTTCACTCTCGGATATCCGCAGTCAAATGACCTTCAATTTTCTCTGTTATTTGGGCAGGTAGCTTGGGCAAGGCCGCCATAATGGCTGAGGCGAATCGAGGATGGGGGCTTCGAGATTAATCGTATTTGTGGGTATCCAAATGGGCGAAACGTCAATTTCTTGCGTCTGGATTTTTCAGGAGTGTGAAGTTATCGAGCCAGTTATCATAATTGGACAACGGTCATGGTAATGAGTGCAGTTGTGTCCGTTTGTTGTACTGCCATGTGCTCCATAGGTCCTTATTGGTTGTTCTGTTCCGGACAAAAGCGGTTTCTCGGTCCAATCCCAGATCCCCAAGAAGTTCCGAACCTCGGAGAAAAGGGAACGTGAGAGACAACCAAGGCCACAACAAACAGGCGTGGAAACAAACATTCTTAAACTCCTATGTTATAACATTTAGAGTGAAGACAAATGATGTACAGTGTGCAGCAATGATTGTGCTGAAAGTGCCTTTTGAACGTTTTTTGAAAGCAGTGGCCCTATAAGTTGTTTGCTACTATCTACAAGGAATACAGAGCGTTGCGCCATGAAGCAGAGACGCCGTATCAGTTTACTATGATGCGACTATTGCGTGGAAAGATAGAAAGCAGAGTTCAGGGTCCAGCGGCGTTTGGACGGTGGATGGACGGCTGGTGGCCAGCCTACATCGAAAGAGATGGTAAGTCAGCGGACAGATAGGAATCAAGCGCTGAGTAAAAATTATCGGGTGATCAAGACCAAAAGACGACACGATGGTACTAGGAGTATAGTGCTATGGCCTATTGAAATAGGAAAAGAATATGAGAGTTAACCTACTACAAAGGTAAGTGTCGAAACCTTTGCTGCAAAAATGGACCCAGATTACTAGGTGAAAAAGTATTGATCGATAGAAGTGAAGTATTAAAGATCAGTAAAAAGGAAAGCGAACGTCCGGAAGAAATGTTTATGTAGCGTCGTGCAGAGAAACAAGTCATACTAGGGTACTAAGAAAATGATGAGAAATGAACACCTAGAAATGTGAAGCTAACGGGCGTCTGTGTGCTGACCAAGTGAGAGGAGGGAAGTACTAAGAGGCTAAGAAACATTAATTGACGGAAGGGCAGGGAATAGCCGAAATGCAAGCGTAGAGTAAGGTTGCTTGGAGTATCAGAGCAGTGAGGCCTAACCGCAGGATAACATTACCTGCACCGAACACCGCTGAAGACGTACCTGCGACGCTCCCATGGACAAGGATTCAATAAAGAACAAAAAAACCCGCACTTCATAATCATGACACACTAAAGAACCTAGGAAACTGATCAATTCAATACAAGCCACCTGAGTCGTCCGACTTCAACGGCTCCAACCACTTGTAATGGACTCCGAAGGCGACTACACAGCCATAGGAAACAAATTGGCGTTGCGTGACTGCGAATATCCGCGAGGATAATCGGTCAGATACCATCTTGCCAATGTATATCAATAGCCGGCAGTGTTCCAGGACGTGGTGGGTCTTCGTCTGGCAAGCGTTTTCTCTACAAAAAGCCACAAATGTCTGCTTAACAACACTGCGACGTGGCGGATGTGACTCGCCGCTCAATAAAGTCACCGCCCCTAACACATTGGCAAGTTGATTGCCACCACATTTACAAGTTCTGTGCATATATCGGCTCTCGCATGAACACGCCTACATATCTGACTAGTGACATACCACTATTCTTAAGTATTTTCCACCCGTTTCCTCATACTTCACTCACTGACCTACATTGCTTACGGGACCTCATCGGACTAGTTCCTCATCAACATACCATATAAGTGATCTGATCACTAGTTTTACCTGTAGCATTCTGTGTACATAGACTACATACAACATTTGGGCTCCATGGGCCCACACTACTGTCTCCAACTTTACTACTCCCACTGTTGGTGCTGCTTAGTTCGCTATCATGTACAATAATGCAATGTGCTGATCATGCCTAAAAGGCGTGTCTCGCTTTGTCGAGAATAAAATATTTATTTATTTATTTAAGCTGGATAGTGCCAGAGAATGCTAGCCCGAGAGTCGGATGACTGCAGGTAATATGAGCTAAGACAGTTCAGCACGTAAGAGATAAATGAACAGTAAGAAGGGTGAGGCAAAACAGCGGCTTGCACTGAATACATGGAGATGCCTGCACGACAGAAAACAGCAAACAAAGGCTTCATGAAGAAAGGACAACAACCAGATGAATGCCAGACATATGTTAAGGCTCTTAAACAGCTTAGAGCAAAAATAGGCAAAGACGCGTCGATACGCATACAATAAGATCAGGCTGTGGTGCTAAAGTAATAAAAGTAGGAAAGAATGAGCCGGAAAAATACAGAGAGAATGCTGAACTGCTATTAATTAGATGTCACAGACGAGTGACAGCTGTGCATCTAGCAAGGAGCAGCTGTGCACTGACCGGATGAGGTAAAGAAGTTCGCCAGCCGAGAGCAAAGGTCGAATAAAGAAGAACAGTGGACAGGAAGAATGCAAGTGTACAGTGAGTAGATTGAGACAGTCATATCATATATTGCTGAACCACGGCGGTGTATAATTTCACAATTCATGCCATGGTGCTCGGATGCTACTACTGGAAAGAGGCTGGGTAAGCTAGTCCAATAACTGGGCGCTTACAGGTGAAAAAGTCGAAGACATTACAACAACTAAGAGATATGAGGACGTCTAGAAAAGAGAGGCTAAGGAGCCGCTGAGCACCGAGTTGGAGAATTGTAAGGAGTGCTAGAGAAAGCTGAAGAGTCTATTTGGAAGGACATCAAAAAGTCGGAGTGCATGCAAACATTAAGTCTGCTGAGGACATCGCAGCATATGAGTCAGAGGCGCGCAAATACTGAGTCCTGTTATGGTGCTAAGATTTCAGTGCTACGGTAGACTGGGTTGGAAAATGCCAGTGGAAGATCTGGAATCCTACATGAGCAGGCGTCACAGACGTTGCAGCATGCAACGGATAAATGGAGTTTAGAAGGGAGAGGCAATAGAGCAACTGTGCGCAGGCCACATGAGTTATGTTTGCTACACAGAAGAGAGTTAAGAAAGGTTTTATGGAGGGAGGACAGTGAATGGTTGAAGCGCAAGCATAGGATATGGTTGATAAATAGTTCAGAGCATAAAAGGCGAAGACGCGGCGACGCGCAGATGATGAAATCATGCCGTGCAGCTAATGTAATAGAAGTAGGGAAGCCTGAGGAGGGAGAAGCCGGTGAGAGGGCTGAACTACAATTAGCAAGCTGGCACAGTCGAGTAAGAGACAGCTGAGCATCAAGCAAGGAGCGAGTAATGAATAATTGGACGTCATAGAATAGAGAGGCTTAGGCTTAATTATATTTGATCCGGAGAAGCGAGCTAAGATGGTTTCATGATGGGAGGACAGTGAACGGGGAGTGCGCAGGCATACATTACAGCTTTTAGATAGTTCAGTGCATAAGGACATAAGACGCAGCGACGGGCTGATATTCGAATCATGACGTGGATGTAATAGTATATAACTAAGAAAGCCTGAGGCAGGTGAAGTCAAGGAGAATGCTAAAGTGCAATTATTTATGTGTCGCAGAAGAGAAGGTGACAGCTGTGCATCTAGCAAGGAAGCCTGTGCCGGGATTAGCCGGTAAGATAGCTAGACTGCAGTATACGTAGGTGCCTTAGATGTAGTGATGAATAGATAAATGGACGTCTAGAAAGGAGCGGTTGCGCGCGGACTACTAGAGTTGTTTGCTGGACAGAAGAGAGCTAAGTTTACATGGTGAAAGGACTGCGAACGGGAGAAGCGCAGGTATGCAATATGGTTGCTAAATAGTTCAGAGCCTAGAGGCTAAGACACTACGACGCGCAGATAGTCAAATTATGCTAGGGTGATAATGAGATATTACAAAGGTAGCTGGAGCTGTGGAAAAGCCGGTAAGAATGCTGAACTACAATTACTTAGGGCTTACAGACAGATAAGTGACAGCTGGGCATCTATCAAGCAGCGGCTGTGCGCTGACCTGATGACATAATGAGGGTCGCCAGAATAGAACTAAAAGGGTTGAAGGAAGAAAGTACAGCAGACATGAAGAACGCAAGCATACCGTAAATTGTCTGGGTGAGTCACATCACCTGATGCGAGCTAAAAAAGATTGAATGAAGAGTGGACAGAAAACGGAAAGAATGCCTAATACGGAAAACGGAGCCGGAAAAAGCAGATGAGAGAAGTGGACTACAATTGGACTACATTGGATGGTAAAATCGCTTATATGTGGTCAGGACCATTTTCCCACAGTTCGTATTCAAGTCTGTTAATGCTTAAAAGAGTAGAAACCTGACTGAATATGAGGTACCTATTAAGTGGTGTACGGAAGTGGATTATATTATCAGATGCCCGCACATTATGTGGAAGCCTATTCCATACATACGCATATCTATAAAGATAGAAGTTTGCACGGGTACTACTGTGGGCTTTCGACAGGATCATGGAGTGCGGTCTATTGCAAAGAGGTACGAAATGTTCGCCGATGATAGCAAGGGAGTCAGTGAGTTCGCAAGATGATTATTGATAAGCTGATGTAGGAAGATGAGGTTAGTTTTCAGCCTGCGCAACCATAAAGGCTCTAGCAAGAGTTTGATGCACCAACCACGATAGTTGAGAGTAGAGTTGCCCAGAAGACGTTTGGTAAACGATCGTTGAACCTTTTCAATGGCTACTCTATCGCATTTTCTGCAGTTAGTAAACACAATGGAGCAGTATTCTAGCATCGGTCGGGCGCAGGTTTTGTATAGAGCAAGCCTAGATTCTTGCAGTGTCATCGATTTAAATATGTAGCTTATGAGGGAGCGTGCATTGGCTGAGCGAACAGACCTTTGGACCTGTCGATGGTTCAAAAGTATGGGCTTAGTATTCGGAGTGCGGCAATCTGCGCTCTTATTTCAGCAATATCGTCGTTGGGCATACATCGAACTTGCGAAATCTGGCCGCAGGATTCCCAAATTTTGTCTGCTACATCAGACATCGGCGTCAGGGATGCGCCAGCTTTTGCTAAGAGGGTAGGGCCCATTTCGCATGGCAAGCTACGCAACCACATTTTCTTGAGTTATGTGTCGTACACCATGTCGGATTTGATTAAACGTTGCATTTTTCGCAATAGCTGTGATGGCTGGAGGTCACACAACTCCGTTTGGCTCAGAAGCTTCGAGATACGTTGGAGGTCTGAAAGACCTGTCCTTTGAGTACCGCTGCTTTAATTTCCTCATTAGCTTTCCTCTCTGCTCGCAATTCGAGGATATCTTCGATAGCATGGGCGACGGGCAGAAGAAGCGTAACGACTGGGGTTAGTAGGTACTTTCTTGTCTAATGCCACGAAGTTCGTAAAGTGCATTCAACTGAGTAAACCAATGTTGTACATTGCTTTCGCAAAAAGGTGGCTTGGCGATTGTTACAGTTTCACCCTAGCCCTCGAGTACTGGGTGACATGTAACTATAGCAAAAAATGATACAAGGAAGCCATGTAGAACCCAAACCAGTCAAAAAATGAAATGGGTGGACGTGCTGCAGTGCACTACTAACCTGGAAAGAAAACGTAGTAGGTGGCTTACCAAATTTTCGGTCGGGGTCAACAGTTATAGCGGAAGCTTTCGGGCGCTACAGTGTCCGGTTCCACCCGCCCCAAGGAGAGGTTTTGTAAATCTTAACATAATGGAGATACAATTTTATTGTTGAAACGTAACATTCCACTAACTGAAGGTACCGTAAAATGGTTCTAGCTCGGGGAAGATATAGTCGCCAGCCAAGACGCAGCAAATGCTCTTCAAGAAGGAAATGCTGGAAGGGCGCGGATGCGAGTCGTATGTGGGTCACAAACAAACGTAGTCATCGTGCCGACAGGGAAGCTTCCTAAGTTGTCTACGTACTGCACGAAATTATATTTTAATATGTTTTCGCAGACGAACAGGACAAGCTCTATGTCACTACACTAGGTCAGGCATTGGTCATCATCTTCTGGATAAAACAGATGCATTTCACTGGGTTGCACACAATTGTTTGTTAGCAAAATTAACTGCATTCAGCGTTGCTAGCCACCTCCTTTCCTGATTTTCTACTTACCTCTCTAACCGAACACAGTCAGTGTAACTGGGCGATGTATCCTCCAAAATGACATCCGTAACCAGCGGAGTGTTCCAAGGCAGCGTTGTAGGTCCTCTGTTCTTTTTACGCTACCCAAAAGATGTATTCCAGACATCGTTGCTGATGTTATAAAAGTGAGATTCTCATTTGATCCCAGCTGCCTACGCAATGGTCACTCCAGCGTTCAAAACGATCTCTGCGCCCTTGAAAAATGGTGTGAATTATGGAACCTGCAGCTTTCACCAACAAAATGTAATGTCATTTCCTAACGGTGCTCTATACCACCAACCTATTAACTCTTAATGGCACCGCAATAGATAACCGTGCAGCCACGGTGTGCGCTGCTCCAGCTCACTGAATTTTGCAGAACAAGTGCGCTATAGCTCTGCGAAGGCCTGGTCTATTCTTGGTTATATACTAAGCCAAATAGCTTGTTTGCTTCTCGACTCATGCTTTACAAGTTGTGTTCCGACCTATAGTAGTGTACTGCTCGCTAGTTGTTAATAACGCACGCAAAAGTAATAGGATGGTCATCGCGAAAGTCTAGCTTGCTTTCACTAAGGGACTGCTACGATCAGCTACGCTCAGCTATCAAGGCCATGGCAAGCAGCTTCGTCTGGAACCCATTCAGCTGCGGAGACAAAAGCAAACTCCTTTTGCTCTGTAAGCTAGTCAAAACATCGGAGTCAATAATTGGCAGCTTTTTAAACCGCTGGGCGCTATACGTTAGATTCTACACAGGAAGCCACACTCATTCTCACTGGCTTAAACACGTTGCACCATACGTTTTAACATCTTCCTCTTTAGATGCGTGCACGTATGGAATAAGCTACTGGAACCTATCAGAGCATCTGGTGTTAGCAGGCAATACTCCACAACCATAAATAGACTACTAAGTGCCCCAAAGTAGCTGGCAGCTTGGGTAACTTCATCCCTGCGGATAAGCTCTGGGTGAACAGCCCCCATCATATGCAGAATTCCATAGAAAACCACCTTCATTGTGCGGAATTATCCCAGTGCGCCAAGAACCTTGTTAGCTCATACACACAGCACCAATAAAGCTCCTTTCTAACCGACCTACCGCAAACTTTGTTTTACTTTTTGCTTCTAAATGTCTCCTAACTCTCAGGGCCCTGCCTTGACCTAGTCTCATTTGACAAGTCTGCTCTTCTGACTTCCTCCAGACTACAGAAACTTAAACGGTTGTGACTCTGTAGACTCATAGCTATGCCCCCATATCTTGAGAGCCTGCTGGTCTTGCTCAATCTTTATTAACCTAACCAATTCCCTCTTCAAACTATCCAGTGCTGCTGACCCTCGCTGAATACTGTGACAGTACCGGTCATTGATCGGAAGACTGAACGCTTTGTCTCCCTTAATTAGAGAGCCCCTGGCTTTCTTACAGCCTATAGGTAAAACTATTTTAGTACTGTGCACTGATTTATTTTCCTCTGACCAGTCTTCAACTTTATGACTGTCTACAGCTTACCAAAAAATGAAACGGTCTAGGCTATGCACAGCCTAAGCAATATTTCCCTTGACACGAGCGCCTTCTAGGCGTGCTTACGGTTAACTAAGTTAACCTCTTTCATATATTACGTGTCCATTTCTGCTGACCTCCGCGAGTCGTCGACCCACTTTAACTGCATGACTAAAGCTCAATGCGCCGACTAATACAGACACGTCTGATTGGTCTCCTGCTTACTGACTTCTTTCAGACTAACTTGCCCTCACCGGCCAAGGTTGAGAAGACCAAACGCTTTGTCCAGATTAACCCAAGGTTCGTTGTCTTTTCCACTCCCAAGCAGCAAAGCGTTTTTATTCTGACCCTGTCCATTCCTTACTGCGCTCTTTGCATTCACTCCTCCTTCCAACGGACTGCTGATTCACAGTACCCAACCCTGAGGCAACCTAACCTGAACAGTCCACTTCCCTAAGCCTGCTTTCAAAACTACGGAAAGGAAAACAGGTTACGCTCCGCTGATTCAATGCTACCTTTCCCTCAACCCGCGAGGTAGTTAGAACTGAGCATCATTTAGTACTTTAATACCTGCTCTACATCAACACGTGAGTTTTCTATACTTATTACCCTTTACGTTTATAGCCCCTTCTCCCAAACATATTGTACATGCTTATCCGAACGTGAATACTTATCCAGTCTCGCCCAATCCGTCTCCTGCTCTTCGGCTTATTCCGGCTTCTGAGCCGTTACCTCTCTTGGTTCGGGTGACCTTATGAGCT
This sequence comes from Dicrocoelium dendriticum, assembly GCA_944474145.2. NCBI lineage: Eukaryota > Metazoa > Platyhelminthes > Trematoda > Plagiorchiida > Dicrocoeliidae > Dicrocoelium > Dicrocoelium dendriticum. Next base: position 95,133,230 of record OX104064.1, on the reverse strand, counting down.
TTTCACTTTACCACGAAAGCCTCGTTAACTTTTCCACTGTTGCTCAATAAAGCCCTTCTCATTCCTACATTGCCCTACCCTTATCGTAGTCGCTGGTTGCCATCTTTTAACTAGACAGCTAACTCTGTGCCTTGCTTTAACCTAGCTTATACCATATTGACCCTGCCCTTTCCATGTTACGCGATTTGTCTTCATTCGTAATTCCATCAGACTGCTAACTCACAGTACCCTGCGCTGTCACAGTCTCATCTGACCAGTCTACTTCCCTCTGACTGCATTCAAAACGACAGCGATGCAAACGAACTAGACTTTCCTGACAATGCTAAGTTTCCCTCATTGAGCGAGCCTGACAGAATTGCTCACCCTTTTTAATTTAGCTCCGTCCATAACTAATCTGTCCATCCCTGTTGACCGTCTTAATTTGTCTTATGATACTGTACGTACGACTCAAGCTCTATGCCTGCTTAATCCAGGATCGACTGAAAGATCGCTTGCTACGCGACTTCTCTTAGACCGCTGCTTCCCTAACGGTCAGTGTTTGGCTGAAAGATCGCTTTGTGTACATCGAGAGCCTACTTGACTTCTTTACCATTTATCTTGATTCCATCCTTTCATTGTGGCGCTCTCTGCATTCATTTCCTCCCCAAACGGACGGCCAGCCCTCAATGTCTTGCCAAGGCTCAACCTCCCTTGCTTGCTTCTGTGCTACAGCGACGCAAAAAGTCTAGGCTCCACGTTTCGACGCTATGTTCCGTTCCCCACTGGAGCCTGCTACACTCATTTACCGCAAATTGCTAAAGCCTATTTTTACACATTTATGGTATGCCGTAATCCCAACGCGTCGACTAATCCAACTTTGCCTGGTCGGCCTCGTGCTCTTCAAATTCACTAAGGATTCTGAGACGTTACCGCTCATGGTTCATCAGGCTTACTGGATCTGTTTACATTACCTGGGGAGCCTCGTAGGCTTTTACACACCTTGTAAATAAACCGTTCTCATTCAGACCCTAACATTTTTCTTATCCCGCTCTCTGTTTTCATTCCTGTTACAACCCAACAACCAGCTTTACTGCCCTGCCGTGAACTTTTCTCGCTGACTGCTGCCATGCTGCTGAGCCTTAAGCGGTGTAGGTTTTTTAGACTCAACGCTAGGTTTTCCTTACCCTTATATCCTGCTAGACTTGTTCACCCTTTATGGGTATAGCCTTATTTCACAGCCTTATTTTACGCCCTAATCGACTTGAGCCGATTAATCCAGCCCAGCTTGGTCGCCTTCCTGCTTAGCAAACTCATTCTGATTTCGGAGACACTAAGTCTCTTTGTTCTCCTGACTCATCGACCTGCTAGTCTTACCCCGGGGAGCCTTGTAGGCTTTCCACTCTTTAGCAATAAACAGTCCTCATTCCGACCCTAACTCTTTCTTATCATGCTCTGTTTTCATTCCCTGTTCAATCGGACGGCCAGCTTTACTGCTCTGCCGTGACCTAGTCACACTAGACCAGTCCGTTTCTGTCTGACTGCTACGTTGCAACTGAGACTTAAGCGGTACAGGCACTGCAGACACAGCTGTATGTTTTCATAACATCGAGGGGCTGCTAGAGTTTTTCATCTTTTATTAAATAAATAAACATATGTTTCATTCTCAAATTTATCGTGGAACACTAACACAGGCATGATCAAAATTTACAGACAGTTATGTTTTGCAAAAGACACGTTGCAAAGTAAGTAAGCGGCAGCGGCAGAATGTTGTACATCATGAGAAGATTGAGAAAATAAATAGGAGAAATAATGTCGTTAATGGATGAAGACGCTTTGGGTTCAGGTGCGCATAGTGTAAACAGTCAAGGCACTATAAGTGTAAGGAAGACGGTACATGCAGACAGAGAGTATCTTAAGCTTGCACGCGTCAAGAAAAGATTGAAATATGACTCTACTCGACTTGCCAGTATTTAGTTTGGGGCAGGGACTTTATCAGTGGCCAGTCACATCCGCCAAGTCACAACGTTATTAAACGGTCATTTGTGGCTTTGGATAGGGAGAACGATTGCCAGGCCAAAACTCAACTTTATTGTACGTCCTAACCCAACGCGCCGAAGATTCCAGTTTTGCCTGGTCGGTTTACTCCTCTCCGATTTCACTCAAACTTCTGGGAAGTTACCTAAATAACTCAGTAAATAAATGCTATGTTTCTCGAAAGGCCGAGACACGAAGTTGAAGACCTTTGATCACAAATATATAGAGGTACATGTACAAACGTTTATCTAACCTAACTGGTCGTAAAACGGACAAGAATTTATGACAAAACCATATGTTCCACACGTTACACAAGCTAGGTAAAGATTGTTGTTTTCTGGTCATCAAGGTTATAGAAAGCTTGCAAGCTATGAATTCGAGTAAAATGTTACTGGGAGCTTGGCTCTAACCAATGGCGGGAATTTTGTTACCGGCCATGGTGAAATGGAACAGAAGGCATCAAGAGGGCAATTTCGAAAATTATGAATTAATTTCTAAGGTTACAATAATAAAAAGGGATGTAGTGCATATGTTATAAAGTGGTACAATAATGTAGCGTTTGCAGTTCCGTAGTTTACCGCAACCATGGTAACATGTCCCCGAAAATTCTAGAGGGATTAATTGCAGCAAAATACTGGTAGTTCAATGGTTTGTTAAGCGGTAAAATAGCAGTCGTCTAATAAACATAAGCATATTTAATTATCCCATGAATGCTAATGTACTGAAACGTAGTACGAAATGTATAATTCAGGCTTGCCTCGCGTGGTTTTCTGTAGTTGTTCGTTGGTGATCAATTATTTTGAAATACCATTTGCTGCAACAGGGAAAGCAGGAATCCGCAACGTGAAATAAATTTAGTTGTGCGGAAAGCTGTAACGGAAATGGCGGGGTGTTGAGTGTTAACTAGTGGACAAGATCGAGAAGCCATATTATTTTGAAATATGTATATAAAATGAGGAACCCTTATAAGCCGTATGAGTGGTAAACAGAACTAGATAATGATCGGCTTAAATTAGCTGCTGAAAATGTGACAAGGGTAACGTGAACTCATAATAAGTGTACAGTTTGCCCAGTGCTATAGTATCTGCAAATTACTGACGCGGAATGCATTTCGAATTTATAATATGCCTACCATTCAGTAGGCATATTGCGCAAATGCGATGCAAACGGAATGATGAATAGAAGTAGCCTGTTATATCATGCATAGACGTAAGGGTAAATCTAATAATGAGAAACTGAAGGAAAAAATAAATACCCGAAATTCCAGGTAGTATGGATATGTTTATCGTCCGAATTGTATACATATATGCTCACACGTACAATATTTAGAAGAATTTTTTATTAATGGAATGTTTATGGATGTTTGCAAGTGTAAATTATATTAAGTAAAGTGCTAACGCATCCGTCCATCTGTGAATGCAGGGAGGTATGCAGGGAGGCATCTATTTTCCTTTGAATGGCAGCACTGGTAATCATCATAAGGCATAATAACAGGCCAAACGCATAATCGTTGCCACCTGCACTTGCCAACCGCAACGTAACAATGCATATTGCCTTCAGACGGGCAACATGCACTGAACCTTTTCTAAAAGCTAATGAGTGGGTAAGTTAGCACTTATACTAAGTAAGCCGAAATCCTCGCACGGCGTCACAATGTGAGAACACTGAATAATTTCCTGCATAATAATATTTAGGATAATGTACGCCTAGTGTTTAACAGAGCTTATGGTCCGCATAGCATTGCTTGGCATAGTACTACCCGCTTGAACGCCGTGTGATTGATGTTTATTGGGCGAAAATGAAGCGCTTGCAACACAGCGGGTAACTTAGCGAATACGCAAGGCGCGCACACATCAGTTTCACGGTGGCGACGCTGGATGGATTGGAATTGGAAGCGTTGCGTATGACTAGCAACGTCCACAGCAAAGCAAGGCGTATGTATTACTGGGAGTGTTTTTCTTCAGTGTGAGAACAGACGTTTGAACCATATGCGACTACTGTCTTCTGAGTTGGGAGTGTTTGAAGTGCTCATAACCCGCAAAGCAGCAATACTGAAAAATATTTGGTGGTTTTCGGCCACGGCACGGAAGGGCTATGCTAAAGAACCAAAAGAGCGATGGAGAATATGGCACACGATTACGGATCCACTCCTGAACTAGCGGCCAAGCGGTGCGGCGCATGCAAGCATATGAGCAAGTACTGCTGGCTTGTAAGCATGTACCACAAGGCTATAGGACAGACGGTGGGTCTGAAAGTGTCCGTCGAGTCGTTCACGAAGTAATGGGAAAGCGGAGGCGGTTAACAGTGCGGAATAACCAGGGGCATGGGAAGGTCGTGGCGAGCAGTTGTGATACCTGAGTACCGGTTATGCTGTATGCAGAGTGGGTTGAAAATTATGTAAGCATGGGCTAGCGTGATTGATCTGAAAACCGATGGATTGGAGCAGCACCACTCACCTATTATCATGGGTGGCACTGTGTTGCAGTAGACGAATAACAGCGTGTACCTTGCGGGCAAAAATGGGCGAACGGTGCGGTAGACAAGTTCCTTCAAAATACCCGTGAAGCAAGTACCTGCAAACTTACATTTCCCATATGGACATTTACTTGATCATTCAAGCATAAGGTATAGAGATGCAGCATATTGCAGATTGCGGGCGGCAGGTGGGTAAGCTGGTAAGCTGGAGGCGCGGGAGACATAGTGCTGTGTAGTTTTATAGTCACGCCAACTTGACGGATGCTTAGTAATGCTCTATAATTGCCGCAGATGTGGCGTTATTGTGGGCACCAAAGGAGACGCCCCTGGTTGCCCTGCCCGCATGACCAGTGCACGGAGAAGCATGATAATTCCCATAACAGGGGCGGCATGCTCGCCAATTAACAGGTAACCAGGTTGGCTTCACTAGCGTATGCCTATGTATGTCAAACAGAGGAATATTAATATTGCCGGTATCTCTACTGGCCTCCATGAACGGTGGCTACTTAGTTCATGTACGTCCCAAGACACTGACATCCATACTACCACGAGCTAAGCCTCAAATATCGGTTGCACATGCCTTCAAGACGTATTCGTTGTTATCCTACGTTTGCCCATAGGATCCATTTCATTATGGCGACTAGCGTAACCTATATCGTTGGCTTCACAGCCGTTCGGGCTCGGCGTTTATGGAGCCCATATTTGCGGCACAACGCTGTCCTCAGTACCGCCGCTAACCAAACATATACTTTGTGTCGCACACACCTCTATGAACGTTGATTACTGCGCCCATATGAGTCCGTAAGCATCTGCATTGGCATCGCTACTATAGAAGTAGCAGCTGTTGGCCCCGCATGCCTTCCCGACGGGCCTCTGTAGGTCTCAAACCAGCTGCATCAAAATGGCCACTGCCGAAGTATGCACTATAGACACGGCGCGCCTCCAGCAGTAGTATTGCTAAAGGGCATATAGCTCCCATATCGGATGTCAGTATGGCTACGGGCGAAGCCACTGCCCTGGGCTAAAGTGGTGCTGCAAAAAGCGTTCATGGAATGGGTTTTATCAATGGCATTGATACAAGGTACACGCGGGTCACACGTGATCTCATTTTTGGGGTCCTGAAATGCAAATGTTCGGCACCTTGTTCGCTGCATAATCAATGAAAAAATACAAAAGCACTGCAACGTGGTAATGAAAGATAAACATGCTGTGAACTTCAAGGCGGACATCTGCACCGAGTCCAAATATTCATTTCCTTATAAGAGCAGTTTCTGCGCTCTTGACCCACAACACGCCATCACTGAGGAATGGTTTATGGTAAATTGTGTCAATAACAAACATGAAAACAAAATGAGTACCGTTAAAGGGGAGTTAACTTACAAATGCAAGCGGCGCCTATGTTGTGCAAATTCAGGTAGTCAGACCGCATCTGTCGCAACATGTATGTCCAGGAGCTGATTAACTGAAATCAGAGAAGACGGTGGGTTTTGCGAGAGGCACAATTTCAGGTATCATAGCGCAGTGATACGGTAAACAACGTGTAGTGTAATACAGCGGTAGAAAATGTGGTCGAAAATTACGGACCCACCCAATGAACCAACGGCCAAGTGGTGCGGCGCCTGCAAGCCGAGGCGCGCCCATTACGGTGTTGTAATGAGGCACCACAAGTCTGTAGGACAGAGGGTGGTCCTGAAAAAGGCCGTGGAGTCGTTCACGAAGTTCTGGGAAAGGGGGTAGTTATCTGTGTACACTCACCAGAGCAGGATAAGCGCGTTGCGATTAGTTCTGCAACTTGAGTACCGGTTATGCTGCTTGCTGGGTGGGTTATAAAGCAAGAAAGCACGGGCGAGCATCGTTTGACTGCGAATTGCTTCAGTAAAGCAGGAAAAGTTACGTGTAATCAGGAAAGACACTGCGCTTCTGCAGACGCAGTCCGTTGCAGAACATGCGGGCAAGGTGGTGGGCAAGAGGCGCTGTAGGCAAGTTGCTGCAAAGGAAGTGTTAATCACCAAATCTGCTACCTAATCGGTTTCTAGGGGAATCATGCCACCATTCATCAAGGAGGGGTATCAAGACAACACGTTGCAACCGGCGAGTGATTGGCGGCTAAGAGGCGAAGTTAAACGTTTGCTTAAAAGGAACCCACAAACGCATAACCAAGTACTTACTCCGTTTTCAACGGGGGCTCAGGTGGACATTCATATACGAGTTGTCATGGCGAGGCATTGCAAACAGCGATGCACTAGCGGGCAAGTATCCCAGGAGACATGGTGCTGAAAAGCAAGCCTTATTCATATGACCATCTCGAAACATAATGGAGTGTCAACGGCGAATTGTTAGCCGAGCAACCCAAGCGCCAATAGCGCGAGACTACCATTGTGCATTGAACACCATGGAGACAGCACGGCCATACAACTAAAGTACCCGGTACGCGGTGAAAACGAAATAGCTCGCCGGATATGACCTTCCCTTTCATATCCATAACCGAGGTGGACAAGGCGAACAAATCAATACAATCGTCTTCATTTGCAGGAACCGAGATGTTAAATAAATAAATCAATAGTTTATTCTCACATTTACAGAGACACACCATACTGTGTAATCTTTTTGATGCTAACCCTTGGGTGCCGTTCAACGGTGAGGTTAGTTGAGTCAGCGTAATACCAGATAAGTCGTGTAGGCGGAGCAATTGGTCCTTGTCTTTGGAACATCGCCGGAGGCAAGGCCAACACAAGGACAAATTACCTCTCGACAGTGGACCGCTAGTAACTTCTGATTCCAAGTTAGTATTGTACACGACAAGGTCATCCGGACAGCGCACATCTAACTAACGGTAGCACGCTTTTCCATTTGTTGACCCTGTTCTTACAACGTAAACACATGGTTTAATAGCTACCCGTGACCCTTTGCGGCAGCAAAGAACTTACGCAACTCCTTCAGCCTCTTTGCCATCCTAGTTATCAACGCCAGGTCGTTGCTAAGGTTGCTTCACTGAGAAAAACGCAATCTGACACCTAGAGTCGTGCAGTAATCTCCACTTGGTCATTCAATTTAACCTTCATTATTGGATCATTCTCATACTGTTCTTAAAAAGAGTGACTTCTCGACCGGGGTTACAATTTCCTCAAGCATGCCCTACTACCGCACTAAATATAGACCACAGTCATACTTCACGTGACCCTAAAACGGGCGACGGTGACGAAAGCATGGCTTACAGTACCTCTTTCTCTCCGGATACTTCTGGATAAATGAGTCAAAAATAAATAAATAAATATTTTATTCTCAAATGTATCAAAGCTTACCAAACCAGGCATGAACATTCTTATTTCCTGCCGGGTACAGGCGGCCTTCTCAGCTGGCCCTCATATTTAGGGTAATGCTACCGGCATACGTTTCCGTAATTCCTGCACATGCATCCCAACCTGAAGCATTGGTCCAACTATCTTTTGAGGCGATGCATACTCCCAAAATTCAGCTAATAGTCAAATCCTGTAAAGGCGAAGAGAACTGCTACGAAGCTAGTAGCTTTCCCCTACCAACCGGATTCTAACCTCCAAGTCGAAGTTTACTGTTACACGTTTACCCATAACTACGGTAACAAGCATGCCACATTAACCCCGGGTTCCTTGCTATTGTATTACAGTACAGAGATGATATAAACGGTACGATATGATACCGCTGACCTCTGTCGACTGTCATCCATAATTCGGTAGAAACTCTGCGGTAAGGGGATGTGTTTTCACCTTACACGGTAAGTGTCGCTGCTAGTGCATAGAGTGCACAAGCTGTTCACGTGGTTCATGTGTTCCAAGAGAGGCCATGATACCACCTCTACGTGTGGGTTCTATAACCTCAACCAGTCACGTTTGGAAAGGTACTCAAAAATGGGCTAATGTCACAGCGTGATAACCACCCATGCTCCACTTACTTCCGTAGGGTTGCAAACCGGACAACCTGTATGAGTATGGAAGCAATTACCAAGGTTAACAGAGCAAACTACCGATATTAAAAGTACGTAGAAGGGCAATCGTCACGTTTCTTACGTATATGTGTCCATGAGTTAAACATGGTGCACTTGGTGTAGGAGGGTGCGTGATGGAAGCAACAGATGAGTGAACATTACAGGCAAACAGCCCATTGGGGAGACGCTTCGCACAGGGACATGTTATTGTGTGCAGTGCCTTCTGGAAGTTCAGTAGCGGGAATATTAACAGACTGACTAGCGTTACCGCTCCCAAGAATCCCTGAAAAGGTCGTCTTAAATGGGAAATCCGTTAACACTGTGGCTTTTTGACCAGGGCTTAATTACAAAGTTTCATGTAATTATGCGAAGGCTAAATATCCTTTAGTGCCTTACGGTCGTTCCCTTTTATATTCTGCATATATTTGTCCAGGTTTTATTATCTAAGCTGGGGAAGTGTGTTTTGCGATTGCCGCCTCCTACGTCGTAAGTGCTAATATGTTGGAGCTACATTGTACATTTTTAGCTACACAGCTTTTCTGAGCTCTCATAGCACGGAGCCAGCTTGATAATTTATCTTATTTTTACGATATTTGCTTGAAAAGTACTAAGGCAGTTATAGCGGGTTTTTAATTACGTTTTTGGCAGTCGCTCCAGGGCTCAGGAAACAATGCACTTATTGCGGTAGTTTTGCTCTTATCGTGTACAGCGATCAAGCGATATTCTGACTAATGGAACTATTGTTTTTTCTGAGCGATAACATTGGTACAGAACAAATTTTTAATTTTGACCGCAAAAACAACGATTTGAGTTTGGCACTCGAGATTATCCGTTACTTACATATATATTGGTTATAGTATACGCTTAAGATTTCCAGATAATTGCGCTTAGAATACGCTTATTCTTAATATTTTGTCAGTTATTTTGACTGGAAATCAAAACAACTCTCTCGTTGACATTTCTGAAGCCAGCTGCTTTCTCGCTTTCCATGAATCCATCATTTATTCATACACGTGACTATAGAGAACGGCTAATGGAGCTGGAATGTATATCATTGAGCGACGGTTCCCACAGCGTTGGTGTACGGTGATTATAAGGTGCATAAACTGGCCCTTGTGAAGAAGTAAGCAGCCGATAAAATTGAGAAGCATGATCGAGTGTGGGATTCATCTTTTATATAACGGAAAGCGTTTAAATCTGTTCAAAATTTCCAGGCAACCGAATCAATCATCTATTAAACTATTACTTGCCACAAAGGCCATTCCCAATCAAGGAGTACTCAAACGAACCTCCATTACTTCTCATGCAAGGTTATCTGATTACTGTACATAATGACCTGAATCTTCGGTGGCACCACTTCTAGCCAAGTATTTAAATATGCCTGTATTTAGTCACTTGTTTACCTAAGGTTATAGAGAGGCTAGAAATAAACGTAAGTTACGTCACAGTACTGCTTGTCATCATTACGAGTGGGGTTCAGTTGAAGCAACTGCAGCTTATTGCAAGTTGTTCCTTGCCTACCTCAAGGTAATGCGGTAAAAATCTGCTAATACTAACAATACTCGGGCAGACAGGACCGTGCGCACACCGAATATGGTACGGCTTGTCTGCTCATCAAACAATATACTAGGGCTTTCTCTCATGTGCCATATTTACCACTGGTTTACTTGGTATCAAGTTCCAGAGAACTTTTGCTTTGCTGTTGAACATAGTGGCGACCAAGTTTTCGAGGTGGTCCAAGGTGTAAATACTCCCAAAGCCTCCAGCCTTGTTTCAGTTCAGCAAAAGCTAATGCATAAATGTGCCGCTGAACAACTTGATCCGCTCACGTACGTGTTTTCAAAATCGCTTTGAGGCCCGCATTTTACTTCCGGAAAGGGAGACCATTATCTGTCCAATTTTTAAGAGCGGTAACAATACTCGGCCTGCAAATTATTGTCCCGTCAGTTTGACTAGCGTGGTAGCCAAGTTGGTTGAAAATGTGATAAAAGGTCCGTCGGAGAACCACCTGAGCGATTTTAACCTTCTGCCTGCTGCGAAAAACGGATTGCGCAAGGGACTTTCGTGCCAGACTAATCTAACTTTGGCTCGTGAAAACTAACCAAGAGCGGCAGACAGTGGCCAGGCTATATACTTGCTATTCGCAGCCTTTTCGTAAACTTTGTCATCATTCTTCATCGTGGATTCGCACTAAAGTTGTAGTCTTACGGGCTACCCAGTAGCGCGATCAACGGTGTGCCTGTTCTTCTACTGGACAGTAAACAGTGGCTATACGGGTTGCGTAGCCATTCGGTTAGGCAAACTGTTTTTATTGGCGTCCCGTAGGGCTCGTTATTGAGGCAGTTATTGCTGGCGATTTATGGAATTGGTCTGTACAGTGAGCTATGAAGGTCATCACCGATGTCTGCTGATGACGCTAAGCTCGAGAATAATGCGGATGTCGCTGCGGTTTACTAAACACCGTCGTGCAGTAGATAAGCGTTGGGAATGGCCCGCCATATGACGGATGCTCATAAATAGTGCCATGTATTCTGCACTCCGAGTAGGAGCCGCTAGTCTTCCTACACGCTATGTTGTCGTTGGTAAGGAGGTCCAGGTATCACGCAGCAGGCTGAGTTAGGTGTCGTTCACACATCGACCATTCACTCTGGCGACAGATGGAAAAGGATGTTTGTACCGTGTTTCGCTTCTGCAGAGGTTCACGGAAGTCATATTTGTGAAGTTATTTGCAGCATTCATGCGAGACCATTTGGAACCTTTATCCAGACCTGTCCACCGTATCTTATCCAAAACAAAATAGACCCGGTGAGGGTTATTTAAGTAACTAAATTATTGACTGGTTTATTTTTGACAGCGCGTTGCACGGCTATATAGGCATGATCATAGTAAACAAAAATTGATGTTATTATGCACATAAGGTAAAAGTTGATAAGTTGCAACCTTGATGTATGAGCATGTGCATATGTCGTTACGTGGGTATGTGGCCAGGTTTAATGAAGTAGTCCAGGTTATGTTGCACCTGTAAATATAACTAATTAGATGATTGTTTATTCACGACAAACGAGGGTCGCCTGTTGAACAATATTCGGTTATGGTTGATCGGATCGCGAACGCAAAAAGGATCAGAGGAACCCTACGAAGTGGATGGAGGACGTCCGTAAAGGGACTAGGATTCTCCTAATAGGTAAGTGGAGTTTACTTTAGTTAGTAAATGGGTATTTGTGGCTTTTTATAGGAAAAAGGTTAGCCGGGCGAAAACCGACCTGTTCCTGAAACAAGGCCGCTGAAACGTTCGGTGTAACGAGGTTGACCAGAAGCACCCAGCTGGCAATAGAGGAGATTGTCCGGCAAGCCAGCCATGGCTTAGCGGGACAGGTGCATATCGAAGGATTGCACAGCTTTAGGACATACTAAATACAATATAGGTGATTTAGAAGGGACCCGATCTCATCTTACCGCATCTTGACGAGTAAGAGCTGTCCAAACTTATCTTGCTTTTTAGCCCTTAAGGTATCGGATCTCCGCAGTCACCAGTTAACTCTACACAAAAGGAACTCTGATCACTTTAAGGCGAAAGCTGGTTTATCGCACCGAGTTGTAGTGCGCTGTAACTCACTTCTACGTGACACGGTAGGGGAACCTACGGTTAAGGGTTCAGCCCGTCAGCTAAATGAGCTTGGGTGGCAACACCAAGCTTTTCCTAGCTCCCAACGGTGTCATCTTTAGCTTTCAGTCATTAGTTTTACAGCTTGGTATATAATACTTTTCTACTTGCCTTTTCTTGCCTTGGGATCAAAAAATTTCCTCTTTCTTATGTAAGGAAACCGACCGAGCATTGACTGCCAGTGCATGATACGTGAACTGTATTTGGTTGAGCTGCGTGTTGTGCGATCTTTGGTTTAGGTCCACCAACATTTCAAGGCAAATCCTCACCTCCAGGTCTGACGACCCGCTAAAGAAGGAGCACCTCTTTCTTGAAAACCCTTGCTATATATTTGCGTAAATATAGGCGATAGTATCAAGCTATAGAAAGAACTTGCATTATGGCGGAGTGGTCGTCTTTATGGGACCCGCGACTTAATGCGCAAATAATATTTACTATTGTCCTTTAGCATCGAACATGGTAGGGAGCAAACTACTGGCGGTACATTGACTTTGCCTGGCCTTTGTTGAAGCACGTGATCTGGGTACCAATGTGGCCAAAATAGTTACACCATCAGCATAGTGTCAGCACGCAGCCAAGGAGCCGTGGCAAGAGCTTGTACAGCCCAGTTTACATATTGGTAGCGACGGTAACTAATAAGACCAAACACGGATACCGAGTTTCCAGAAATGAACCTCGCCGAACCGAACATGTATTGCACGAGCTAGAAAGCACTGGAGATCAATAAACGAAGCGCACTGCTGGCGAAGACATCTAAAGCGAACGCCGCGTACAATCAGGAAAACAAACGGACATTCAGAAGGAACAAACAGTGAATACAATCTGTTGTCGAGAAATGATGAAAGCGTAAATGTTCCAAGTGCAATTCAAAATGTTCCGTCTTAGAGGAGAGTTATGCAACGCCAAACCTGCGGTTCACTTCCCTTTATGTAATGCAGTGTTTCGGCCGCACTTAGCATACTGCGTTCATGCTTGGAACACGTATCTCAGCAAAGATGTCGTTAGCAGAGAAAAGGTTCAACCTTTAATAGCTAGGATGATTGATGGACAGCTTGGGAAATAATATGAGGAGCGCCTTAGGAGCTAAGGGTTGTTTTCCAAGGAACGCCGCAGAAAGAAAGGCGACCTGCTAGGATGGTTCAAAAGCATGAAGGACAAAATTGGTATTGGGTTTTCCGAACTATTTTAATAACCTGCTTCCCATCACCTAAGGGGCACGACTTAAGCTTGAGTAGCAAAACTCCAGGCTAGAAATTAGGGCTAATTTCTTTGCAGATCGGGCTGTTCACGGCTGGAACAAGTTTGGTTCTGCCTTGATTGGCAGCACCACTGTAGAAGCCTTCAAAATGGCGTAGATAGGAGCTGGTTAGATATTTGCACGGAATTATTGTAGTTGTATTGACAATGGTCAGTCTTCGTAGTTTATGTGGCGAGAAAGCATAGGGGTTGATAGTGTCCTTGTTTTCCTTCTTAGCGGGGACTGAGGAAGCATCGCAAACGTCGAATTACTGAAGGCCCTGGTTTGCTTGCAGGTACAAGAAACAGGTGGCTGGTCAGCCAGGAGCCTTTGTCATCCTTGAAACCAGACCGCAGATGAACTGTTACGCCTACCATCTCAGACTCACTACAACCTCAAGTTCAGGTAGGACTGGAACGTTTGGATACGTTCAAGTGGGTCTTCCTCCTGAGGCGCGTCGTCTATTTGGGTTACTATTCGTCCTCAAAAACCTGAATCTAGTATAGTCAGATAAGCACGCGTGAATCACACTACGATCAACCAATTTATACCCAGGTGCCCAGCATTGCCAGTCCACGCCGCACCGGTCAGGTGCAATAAGCCAACGAAGTACGGAATTAGTACAAGCGTTAAGAACCAAAAAGTATTATGGTCTTATATTGACCTCAGCACAATATGGTGTTATGGCTAGCAGGGAGGTTTTCTCTTTAGTTGTGCTGCTTGTTGCCATCACAATAATCAGCGTGGTCCACTTTCGGAAGTAATATTTTCGACATGGGTGTCCAGGTTAGAAAGTGTGAAAAACTTACGCACCTTTGTTTTTCACTTCTCAGTCAGCTAAAGGATGGAATGATTAACTGTGAAGGTTCTCTACTGTGAACTAGGCTGCAACCCATGAGGCCCGTGAGTCCATCTCCCGGACATAGACAAGCAAGCATACAAAACACACCACTACCTCAAAATTCTTCCCAATCTGCAGAATGCTAACGCTCCAGTCATTTGAACATAGAACATCTTCGACAGTATCACTGGGCTCAACCATTTACTCTGGATATTGACTAAGCCACTGGCAGCCAATGAGAGATATTGGATGCAGCGTGGCTGCGAATAACTGTGAGATAAATCGGTCCAAATCCGGCCTTGCAGGGATAGCCGGCTCGACATAGGATTGTTGACTGTGTTTCAGGACGTGGTGGGTGTTCGCCTGGTAAGCGTTCCTCCCATAAACAGCCACGTATGTCAGCTTACCAACACTTCGATTTAGCGGATGTGGTGGAAGGAAATCGCCTCCGTATAAAGTCACTGCCCTTTGCATCACACTGGCGTCACCCTGCTTCTACACCATTTACACAGATACATACACGCACACCAGTTTACGTACTTTTATTACTGATATTCTGTCCTTCATTCTCAACATAGGGCTAACCATGCTGCTTCTCACAAGATGACCGTACATTTTTTCGTTCCTGTGTGACCTATCCTAAACTTGGAGAAACGCCGGTGCTCATGCAAGTTTGACCACGCTCAGGTTGGCGTGCTTGGTAACATTCAAACATAAAAGTTTACTTATTTTTTTGTTTATTTATCTAGTTGTCTGACACAGACCGGAAATTGAATACAATCTCAGCTAGCCTTGAAAACGCTGAGGTACTGTAGAGAAGAATCGAAACTGTTTTTGGCGCGCGACCAAAAGTTGAATCGTTGCAAAAACGGCACTCCCGCCCGTTTGCCTTTCAGAGCGCCTTTCCTGCTCAATTACCGGTGGAGAACAAGAACACCACGACATTGGTTCACTGTAACTTCCTTTGTTCCCACTTACCTCGTGTTTATTACCTTTTGTAGAGGCTACGTGTTGTGTAATAGAACTTCGTTCTCAACGCTTGGGGTTTTTCCGTGCTTGCATGTTACAAAGTGGCGACCCTGACAAGTCACAAGAATCAGGAATCCACCATCATTAGTCTAATGAAGATCATGCCGAAAATGAGCGACAAGTTTGATGACGAAAGGCATTCCGACGTCCTTGACCCCACGACCAGGCTTTCCACTTCCCTGGATGTTTTGTCTCGTGCTTTGGAGAAATTGTCAAAAGGCTCGAGTTCGTCAGTCTGCATGCATGCAATCCCCCCCCAGAACTTTACGCTGCTGGGATGAAGTAATCTAGATGGAAGAAGCAAGTCCAGCTGTACCTCCGTCAGTTTCCAGCCAATCAACATTTAGGCATGCTCGCCGGCCTGCTGTCAGGGGATGCTTTTGATATCGTTGCTGACAGCAAAATTCTGGAAAAAGAAGTTACGACTGAGACGTTCTCTGCCTTGCGCCGCCTACTGGACCCTCCTGCTTTACCTGCACCCCTACGCAGGGAATTCCACTCCCGAAACCAGTGGCTCGGAGAGAGCATTGGGAAGTACGTACGCGCACTTCGAAAGACGGTCGACATCGCATAAGAGCAAGAGTCATCAAGAAAACGTGACAAAAGAATACTAGAACAACTTCTGGAAGGAATACAAACACCTTCCATCAAGCGAGAATTCCTTCTTCACCTCCCGAGCAGTTGGATGTAGCCTTACGAATTGACGAACAACTTGAGCAAGTCGACAGAGCGATGACCACGCCGACTTCCGGGTGCTTCGCCTTGAGGGAAACCGGAAGCCCCAGCCGTGCGCCAACGGGATGGTTAATGTGGCATCCCGACTATCATCAAAGATATTCAGGTTCACGGCGACCAACGCAACCGGGTTCCCAGTGGCCCCACCGACGAATTGCGAACCGCGGACTACCTCGCTACAATAACGGACGCCCAGGTGAGTGGCACCCATTGCATTCACACTTTATACCAGCCATTGTTTGTGCATCGACCACAGAATCAGCGTTAACAATAGAATTAGAGAGCGCAGGGGTTCCCTTAATAGTTCTCATCGACACAGGTGCGTGTAGGAGCCTAATCAGAACTAACTTGACTAACCAGCTAGCGGAACGTGTATGCGCGCCTTGTCACTGTCGACTAACTGCCGCCAATGGAGAATTGCTGCCCTTTCGAGGATCCCTAACCGCACAAGTTGACATCACGAACCAGAGCTTCACCCAGGAGTTTATTATTGCGGATAAAATTCCGTTTGCTGCTATTGTTGGGATGGATCTTTTGCGCCGGTTGAAGTGTCGATTGGATCTGGACAGGTGCCAACTAATCACTGATAACTGTACAGTATTGTTAAGAGCCTGTGAAAGTGGTGCTTTGGAAGATTCTACAACCGATGAGGACACAGTGAGAAGTACAGTGAGAAGTACATTAACGCATTTACTGGCTCACTCGACGGAGTCACCGATGAGCAAACACTGAACCGGCTCAAAGATGTGTTGCGCAACCACTCAGACGCATTTGCATGGCGAAGTACCGACTTGGGTCGAACCAATCTTGTGAAACACCGCATCGACACCGGTGATGAAATCCCGATTAAAATTCCCGCAAAACGCATACCATTACATTGGCAGACTGAATTGCAAAAGCTCATAGATGAGATGGTAGAAAAGCAGGTAATACGGTCCTCGACTTCACCATGGGCAGCCCCGGTTGGTCTAGTGTAGAAGAAGGATGGTGATTTTCGCCTGTGTGTCGACTATAGACGATTCAATGAGATTACTCGGAAATACGCTTTCCACTGCCCAGGATCGATGATCTATTTGACGCACTGGGAGGAACAGTTTATTTCAGTACGCTAGATTTTGCTTCCGGCTACTGCCAAGTAGAAGTGGAGGAAAGCGACAGAGCAAAAGCGGCGTTTGTAATACCAACAGGTTTCTATGAGTTCCAGACCATGCATTTTGGCCTTTCTAACGCACTTGCGACTTTTCAACGCCTGATGCAAAAAGTCTTACACAAATTGATGCTCCACAAGGGTCTCGTTTACCTGAACGATGTCATTGTACACGGAAAAACAAAAGATGGGCACCTAAACAACTTGGCGGAGGTGCTAACGCGCATAGTTAATGTGGGCCTCAAACTCCATCCAACAAAGTGCCATTTACTACAGACCGAGGTAACGTATCTTGAGCACGTCTTTTCGGGGAAGGGGATTCAAACTGAACCTCGTAAGACGGAGAAAGTGAGATAATGGCCAACCACTGACAACGTTGATGAACTACGCAGTCTTTTAGGGTTAGCCTCATACTATCGGCGATTCGTTACATAAATAAATAAATAATCTTTTATTTTCGACAAGGCGAGGCACACCTTTACAGGCATGATCATGCTTAGCTAACATGGTGTGATCAAAAATGTACAAAAAGTACAGGTTGGGTATAACAGTGTATGTACGTGTATGAGTGTACTTACGTATGTAATTTTGTATGAATGTAGCTTGTCTTTGAATATGCCGGGGCATTTTCGACTGTTTGTTATCCTCAGGAATGTGAGCATAAGCGATTGATGTCTGTGGGTTGGATAGCACTTTCCGGATATCCACGGGACAGTGACTTTATTTTGTGGCGTGTCACATCCGCCACGTCGCAGTGTTGTTAAACAGACATTTGTGGCTTTTTATAGGGAGAACGCTTGCCAGGCGAAAACCCACCACGTCCTGTAACACTGCCGCCGAACTATTTGCTGGAACGGGTTAAACCCGAACCACCCAGCTGGCACCACCAGGAGGTTGTTCGGCTAGCCAGCGATCGCTGCGCCTTTGAATACTTTGTTACAGAGAGGTCATACCTTCGAATGGACCGTTGAGTATCGAAATTCCTTCCATCGGTTACGAGAATCCCTCTATGCAGCTCTGAGGTTGGTTTTTCCTGACCCGTCACCAAATGCCGGGGAGTTTATTCTAGACACAGACGCGAGCGACTAGGCGATTGGAGCTGTTTTGTAGAAGAAAGGGCAGGACGGAATAGAACGAGTGGTGTCATACAGCAGTAGGAGTCTCAGTGCAAGATAACGGAATTACTGCACAATCAGGAAGGAAATGTTAGCCTTAGTATTCTTTATAAAACAAACCCGACACTACCTATTAGGAAGGAAGTTTCTGGTACGAACAGATCATTAGTCACTTCGTTGGTTACAGATTTTCAGAGACCCCGAGGGACAGGTCGCCAGATGGCAGAAACAACTTTAGGAATGTGATTTTGAGTGCCGACACCGACCTGGTGCACAGCATGCCAACGCGGACGCTCACTCCAGACTTCCTGCTCGTGCTCATAGAGACTGCCCGTCTTGTAGTACACAACACGTAGCTCTAGTTAACCTTCAAAGTTCGGAGTACGGTCGCTGGCAAAAGGCACAGGCAGCAGACCTAGACGTATCACCGATCTATGATAAACGAGGATTGGGTAGCGACAAACCTAACGCAAAGGGAATGGAAGGCAACAGTTACGAAGTTCGATGCTTATAAATAAATAAATCTTTTATTCTCAACAAGGTGAGGCACGCCTTTACAGGCATGATCATTTTGTCCTAACGATGCATAATCGAGAATGTGCAAAACTCCGATATGTTTGACAAATCAGTTTGTGTTTGTGTAGGGGTATGTATGTATGTCATTGTGTGTGTATGTATGTAGCCGTGTATTTTGTGCTTGTAGTTGTGCTGCTCCAATCTTCAATGTTTGATATTGTCAGCAACATGCGAGTAGGAGATTGGTGTCCGTGGGTTGGAGAGAATTATTCGGATATCCACGGGGCAGTGACTTTATTTTGTGGCGAGTCACGACCGCCACGTCACAGTGTTGTTAAGCAGACACTTGTGGCTTTTTATAGGGAGCACGCTTGCCAGGCGAAACCCACCACGTCCTGGAAAGATGTGGGAAAAGCTCTCCATCGAGGAAGGTGTGCTAGTGTTTGATTTTGGCTCAAACTATATCAGGAGAATCGTCGTTCCGCGATCATTAGTTTCCGAAGTGTTATCTGCACTGCACGAACAGCTGGGTCATGCTGGAATCAACAAACTGGAAGCGGCAGCACGTCAACGGTTTTGCTGGCTACATCAACGGAGAGACGTCACTAACTTTTGCCAGACGTGTGAGATACGCGCCACATACAAGAACGCGACCATCACCCGGAGAGCACCATTGCTACCTATGAATGCAGGCTACCCGAACGAGATTGTGGGAATAGATCTTGTTGGTCCCCTACCAGAAACATCACGTGGGCATCGGTACATTTTGGTCATGGTCGACTATTTCATTAAGTGGTGCGAAGCGATTCCGATTGTCCTAGCCGATACAGTCACCGTAACAACGGCGATGGTCAATCACTGGCTGTGTCACTGGGGAGCACCGGAGCAGCCACATTCTGATAGGGGCTCATGTTTCGAGAGTTTGTTAGTGCAGGAACTTTGGCGTGTGTTCTGTATAGACAAGACACGAACGACTGCTTACCACCCGCAAGGCAACGGACAACTTGAGCGTACAAACCGGTCGCTGAAATCGCTACTGAAGGCCTTTGTGGATCGAAATGTAAGTGAGTGGGACGCTATGTTACTAAAATGCTTGCTTGCATATCGAAGCATAGTGCACGCTTCTACTGGTCAAACACCATTTTTTATGTGGACCCGAAGAGAAGTCCGATTACCGTCTGACATCCGACTACCTAGTCCGCAACAGCCACATTCATCGGTGACAGAGCAGGTTAGCAAACTCCTTGATTCGCTTCCTCAAACACATCAAGCGGCATGTATTCATCTGGGGAACGCCCATAGACGACAGAAAGACTATTACGACAAGAAAGTTTTCGGCGCTCCTTTGAAGGCTGGCGACCAAGTTTACTTGCACCAGGTACCAACGGCAGGAGTTCCGGTTAAGCTACACCATGAGTGGACAGGGCCGTACATAATACAGCGGGTGATATCGGATGTGACATGTGTTATCAAAGATCCCAACAACCCTGCCAGTCAACCCTTGATAGTACATTTCAATCGACTCAAGCCATTCCGGAGTAAAACTGACCAATCTGTCGGGGGGCTGAACGAAACGCCTGGGGAGGTAGCAGTTGAACTGGAGGTGCCGGCTCAGGGCGGCTATGGTGTGGCAACGGGGACGCTGCCAGATTAGAGGGGGTGTGGTGTAGAGAAGAATCGAAACTGTTTTGGCGCGCGTCCAAAAGTTGAATCGTTGCAATAACGGCACTCTCTCCCGTTTGCCTTTCAGAGCGCCTCTCC
This sequence comes from Dicrocoelium dendriticum, assembly GCA_944474145.2. Taxonomy (NCBI): domain Eukaryota; kingdom Metazoa; phylum Platyhelminthes; class Trematoda; order Plagiorchiida; family Dicrocoeliidae; genus Dicrocoelium; species Dicrocoelium dendriticum. Next base: position 95,112,736 of record OX104064.1, on the reverse strand, counting down.
TGCTCAATTACCGGTGGAGAACAAGAACACAACGACATTGGTTAACTGCAACTTCCTTTGTTCCCATTTACCTCGTGTTTATTACCTTTTGTAGAGGCTACGTGTTGTGTAATAGAACTTCGTTCTCAACGCTTGGAGTTCTTCGTGCTTGCGTGTTACAGTGCCTGTCATGCGAAATATTGTGCTTGTGCAACCTTTTGGATGCGCGCAGCTTGACTATCTCGCATCTGCCCGTAAGGGTGTCACCTGGTAATGACGGCACGTTGGATGGTGCTTACGACTCCGTTCATAATAAGGGTTATTAAAACGCCAGTGAAAAGTAAGCGAATTAAGACTAAGAAAGCAGCACCGTCGCTTAAAGTGCTAGCGAAAGCGGGCGCAGCGGGTATGGAAAGGCTCTTGAGCACAGCACCACCGGCACTGGGTCTTGTAGTCCGGGAACGAGTTCCGTCTAGTATAGCCATTACTGCTACACAGATGCACGTTTCTCCATTCTGCGATTTTGCAACCCGCGCTGTGAACATCCCACGTCGGATTGACTCGTGTGCGGACAGTAGCGCAAGCTTTGCAAATGTCACTTGGGCTCCCTCCACATTTCCCAAGGAAAGAATGTTACACGTCATCGAATGGTTTAAAAGTTGCTTCACCAGACCCCACCCTCCTGGATTCCCTGGGATGACAGGGCGTAAAATAACCAGACTTGTAGACTTGCCAGTCGGTAGCCCCGACCATAGATCACGCATTCTACAGGCGATTTTTTCACATCAGAGAGCGCCAAGCGCCTATGCAATTTGCTTTAAAGTAAAAGGTCCTGGAGTCAGCACACAGTCGGATCTTACTCTAACGGATATGGTGAAACGGAAGACCACTAGTTACCTCGCCCTGATGGTGAAAGTGGCCTGTGGTTGGTGGGTTTCCGAGTGGTGCGCCGAAGGTCCACTTCCGCCATGCCAGAACCCATCCTAGTGTTGCACGATCCAGGACGCACCATACAAATATCCTTCATGTAGTGCGCAGTAACGTGTGCAGACTACGTACGAAGACGTGCGGTTGGCACGCTTGTGGACAACTGTCGACCAGAAGTCATTGCTTGTTTACAGCTTGGCTGTCATCGGAGGTTATTGACTGGAAAATACTCCCACCTGACTCCATACTACTGAGATCCGATCCTACCATCGACCGTCTTTCAGGTCGGATTGCGCTCTACCTGACCACATGTTTAATTGCCTCCAAAACCTATAAGTTCCAGTTAACTGATAAACTTGTTGAAGCTCTTTCGGTTGCAATGTATACATCGTCTTCGTAGTTTGAAATCGCGTTAGGCTATAGAAGCCCTGGCAGCGCTTCCACAGGTTCTATTGTTTCCGGTCGCAATCTTTTCGCCAACTGGGGATTAGTTATGGATGACTCTAAATTTCCGGAGATAGACTGGCACAAACTCTTGCGAGACTGCGGAAGTAGGCTTAGCCGTCGAATTAGTAGGGCTGACGTTGCAACCCCCACTACCTCAGTTTGTAAACCAAACCATACGGATCATGAAGGGGCAACCTAAGTCAATTCTGCTCTTATTTTTACCAAGTCAATGGACTTCGTTAGGAACATCGCTTACTGACACGCACTTAGAGCCAGTGACCCCGCCTGCGTCACGTTCCACTGTGCTCATAGTAGAGCCCGAGAAACGCATGCCTAAGGGTGCGAACATCTGGCATGTTGAGGTTGATGCAATAAGATCCAGTACAGCGCTTAAAACTTGTACTATTTTGGCAGCAAACGATATCCAGATGGCTTGGAACAAGTTTAACCCATTCCTTTGTCCATTTGCTGTCTCTTCCCCACATTCCGTTTTCATTTGCATAGAAGGATAACGTCAAACCACCCGGAGTTGATTTGAACAGACGTTTCAAGTAGTAGTGGAATTAGATTGCGACTCAATCAGACGGTGCCCTACGGTGTTATCCAACAGCACGGAAAGCATGTAAACATCATCTAAGGGACTCTAGGCAAACATGGCTTCCACTAACGCGAAGCGGCTTTTCGCCTGTCAGAAGACGAGGGTGTACTAAATCATCGCTCTTGGTGTTGAGCGGACCCTGTGGGGTTGCCCCTTATCCGGAGTACGACAAAGCTTACATTTTGGAAAAAAGTATGCGGGGACGTTTATCCTAGAAGCACCTTTATCAACTATTGATTTAGAAGAGAAAGTCCCGGCTACCGCTATATAGCCGGCTATCTCCGTATCAGACGACAAAGTGCTTTCACTGGTGTTAGAGCTAAATCCTTCTAAAGCTATTGGTAGCGATTGCATTCATCCGAAGTCGCTGTGCCCCAGGCTGATGCTGATGCTGCATTAATGCTGCTTCTTCGCTGAAGTTGGGCTAAACAAACTTACACGTAAGCTGGGTCTTGTTAAGCTTGATAAATTTCATCCAACTTTATTTGTTTTGTGCTGCCTCCCTGAAAAGTCCTCTATTAAATTGCACATGGAGCTCACGCTAATTGTGGTTATGTTAAACTTATAAATAAATAAATGGGTAGAATTTCGTCACTTCTATACTCACCCAGACAGTCATCATACGCCCGGAAAAGCACCGTACGCTCCTTCCATCCTCTCGGGGATCAGCAGCAATGCACATTCCATCGGACCCAGTGGGGATCCAACCCGCAACTCGACTGTTGCCAGTCCGCGTTTACGACCCCTGAGCTACGGTGGACGGCAACTACCATCGGTTGATAAATTTGTCACTTGGGGAGGGGACTATTCTGTCCTCTGCACGGCAGTAATCTGCAAGCCACTGGACAATCAGCGGCGCTATATCACATCCAGTAATTTATGCACAGTGCACGTTGCCGTCCCATGTAGCTCAGTGGTCTCAATCCCGGATTGGCAACAGTCGCGTTGCGGGTTCGAGCCCCGCCAGGGTCCGATGGAATGTGCAATGCTGACGATGCCTGAATGGGCGAAACACACGTGCAGTGCTTTTATGAGGCAGTGTTGGCTGTCTGACGGAGTCTAGCTACGGCGAATTTTTACCTATACCATTCAACGCCCCCTACTACCCCGTGGAAATAAATAAATATTTTATTGTCGATATACCGTGGCACACCCTTTGGGCATGATCAGCATAGTGCAATACGGTACATGGTAGCATGAGTAGCAAGACAAAGCGATGCGGTAGTACAGACGTTGTCAGTAGTATGGGCCACATGGTCAAAGGATTGTATGGTCTATCCTCATAGAAGGCGAAATGTAGGTATAAGAATTAGCTCATTAATGTGGAGGGTGTTGTTGAGTAACTAGTCCGGTTAAGTAGTGTATACAGCGTGGGTCAGGTGAGCGAAGCAAAAGGAAAAAGCTTCAAAACTATTTTGAGCATAGTAGTGTGTCACGGATCAAATATGTGGGCATAATCATATGAGAGCAGATAAACCCACAGAATTTGTAAAATGTGGCATCGGTAAACTTGCCAATGCGTACTTGCGGTAATGACTTTACTGAGTGACGAATCACAACCGCCACGTCGCAGCGTTGTTAAGCAAATTTTTGTAATTTTTGTAGGCCGAACGCTTGCCAGAGGAAAACCCATCACGTCCTGGCACATCAGCCGACCGACCGGACATTGACAAGGTTGCATCTAACCGATCGTCCTCGCAATTATTCCCAGTCATGTTTCGCCAATTTGTTTCCTATGGCTGTGTGGTTGCCTTAACCACAGTCTACCGCACGTGGTTGGATGTTGAAGTCGGACGACGCAAGTGACTTGTATTGATTGGGTTATTTTTCCGGTTTCTTTTAGTGTGTCAGGGTTGCGAAGTGCGGACGATTTCATTGTTCCGTGTTGCTTCCCTGGTAATGGTAGCGATAGTGGTTTGTAGGAATGTCCTTAAAGGGGTTCCGTGCAGAAAAGTTTAGCATTTTATATAAGGGAGAAAGGAAAATCCGACCGTGCAAACTGCCAAGGAAATTGAACAGGTCTATATTAATGTATAAATTCAAATTTTTGTTAGCTTTGTGGTGGTTAAAAGCAATGGCATGACCGAATATGTTATATAACGAATCTGTTGCTTTACATGCAAGTACGCGACCCGATATTTGTTGAATGGGAGACAAATGCCGTCCAAATTGACCTGGCGTACGCAACTGTGGTCCTGTGTTGAAACTGGGAATATCAGATTTTGTTAACCGGTGAATGTGTTAAGGAACACAGAAGAGCATAGCAAATAGTGGAATATGCGATTAAGATGTGGGCTGAGCAATCGGTCGGCAGTGTTGGAGCTTCCCGTTCGAACATGTGTGAGAGCCAGTGGAGTTGCTACGAAGGGTTAGAGATCCATGAGAATAAAAACGTAACATGTTTAGTAAGCAAATGCCAGAAAAATAGCTGAGTGCTGGTGTAAGACGGAGGGTCGGAGCAATCGCAACGAGAATAGAAGGGACACTATACTACAGCTTTAGTGAGAATACGGTTGCATAGCCAGCTGTGAAAAGGAGCTGGATTAGAGGAGAAAGCTAGTCAGCAGCGCTAAAAGATACCAATTTTGACACTTCTAGTTGGACTTCTACAGTACGACATACAACTCAAATAGAGAGCAGGAAAGAGCATTATTGGGAGTCGGATTAATCATGAGGAAGCAACTGCCCGCTGTCGTAGGGCGGGGCACGGGCTTATAGGTATTCAACACTGAAACAGGAGAGGGAAGTGGTGGAGTATATACTACGGCTGTAGTGCGAAAGCGGTTGCAGAGCCACCTCTGGAAGGGACCAGTAATAGCAGAAAAGTATGTGCAGTAGCAGCAAAAGGTAACGAGGTGTTCCACTCTAAGGTGGACATCTACGGGGGCACGTTAACGACACTTTACAGCTAAGGAGTGCGTTACTGGTAACCCGCTTTATTAATAATAAAGTACGACACGATATTTAGGCTCAGGCATGGACTACCAGGTATACATTGTTGAAAAAAAATGGAGATCAAACCACACTACTTTCACCAGCTGTACCGAGCAAACGGTTGTTGGGCCAGCTCCGGGAAGTGATCATGGGCAAGGGAATGATAAAGGCAGCACCGGTAAACGATTCAAAGGGTTTCACGCAAACGTTTGCTTCTACAAAGGGACATTCAACTCTAATAGGTCGGCAGTGATGAGTAAAGCTGTGTAGTGGATTATTTATGAAGCTTGAGCCGCGCGCTACCTGGGGTTGTGGAACGTACTAATAAAAACCAGGAGCGATAATACACGGCAGTCCATACTACAGCTATTGCGCGAAGACAGTTGCCCAGTAAGCTCTGAAACGGGCGTGAGGCAGCGGAATAATTTGAGCAACAGCGTCAAAAGGTACTAAGTGTTTCACTCTAAGGTGGACTTCTACAGTAAAGCATATAAGTCAACCAGCTGGTAGAGAAAGGTAAAGGTGCATGGCCGGTTCCTTGGGAAGCAGGAGGTGCTAGCTATCCGAACGAGAGGCATATAACGAAAAGCATTTAATATTGAAAACTGGAGTGAAAGGAGGGGGACTACATACTATAGTTGTCGTGAGGAAACGGTTGCAGAGCCAGCTCTGAAAGAGAGTTGGGGTAGCAGAATTATATGGGCTTCATCGCCAAAAGTTAATAACTGTTCCACTCCAGGTGGTCTAAAACAGAGAAAAACACAAATCAAACAGACCGCAGAAAAGAGTAGTGGTGGAAACCGGATTTATTGTGAACCAGGAGCCTGCAGATTTTGTAAGATGTGACATGGACTAATTGACCATCAAAGTTAAGAACTGGAGCGAGAATGGATGCGATTGCATACTACAGTTGTAGTGAGAAAATAGTTGCAGCCGAGGCTTTAAACGGGACTATAGGTAAGCGGATAAGACAGGCATCGGCGACAAAATATGCAAAGTGTTCCATCCTAAGATAGACGTCTAAAGTGCGTTTATAGCTACTTTTGAATAACGTAAACCTACCGCAGTTATCGCAAATTCACTGCTAACCAACTGATTTTATAAGCTAATTTAGCGAAGTTATATCGGCATAGCCGTATGCCTTGACAGCTCTATTTTAGTTGAGAAGGTTATTTATGTGCTTCGCTGTTGCTTGATATCCCAGGTGTGGCTGCGCTTGATGTGAATGTTAGAAAGGTACCTACCCGTCTAAGACCCACTACCTGGGCTGTACTGGCTCCAGGAGACAGCTGGTCGTTACAGGAGGGGACGGGGTGCACGGTCCTTGTGGCTGTGCTAGGCTCGAAGAGTGGTTCCATGCAACCTGCGTGGAACGGGCTACGGTCAGTTACCGCATTCTGTGTGCGCTTGGTTCCCAAATACAGCGTGCTTGTGTTTGCCTGTGAAGGAGGGTTGGCCGGCTCCGTTGATGAAGCGGGGCTCCCAAGCGCACTCCTCCCAGTCTTATTGCTTCGGGTTTACCCCGGATGTGGGGTGTGCGGAGGGCGCAGCGCGAGCCAACCGTGGTTCCGTTGAAGGCGCCGAGGTTCTGTGACTGGCTACGGTGACAAGCAAATCTAAAACGGGACACAGCCAATCATCCGAATTTGCCACTCGAACTGGCAACTAAAGTTGTTGAGCCGGTAACAGGCTTGTTCGAAAAGTCATGCTAGCTGCGCGTTACCTACTGACTGGAAGGTACCTGAAGTTTGTCCCCTCTTAAACAATGGTGACAGCCACATTGTAATTTACAGTCCCTTTATTTTAACCAACGCGCTGGTTAAGTTGCTATAAAAGCTGGGGCGTGCTACCCACCAAAACCATTTCAGAGAGTATGAATTTCATAGTTTATTTCAATACGGTTTTTGCATGCGATATTCCTGTCTGACCAATCTCCTGGTTGCACGAGAGAGCTGGGCGGAGTCTTCCGACCTGGGCCAATCGGTGGGCTTACAGTTCCTTGACTTTTTCAAAACTTTTCACTTTGTACCACCTTCTCTACTTTCCCTTATAATGCGTTCCTGCGACGTGTTCGGACACATGCTTTAACTGCCATTAGCTTTGCTTGAAGGACGAGAAAGGTGTACTCAATTAGGCACTAGGCATTCCTTCCGACAAGCTGTTTAGAGCGGCGTCCTTCAGGGATCAGTCCTAGGCTCACTGCGGTTTGCTGTGTACGTTAACAAAGAGCCGAATTAGCCGAGAGTGCCAAACTAGATGTTCGACGACGACTTGAAGTTGTGGTGCAAGCTGAGCGACGCTGGCAACCTCCAGCCTTTGCAACAAGCTCACGGTAGAATGCTCGATAGGTCCGTTCTGCGGCAAATGCCAATCAACATCAAAATGTGTTCATTGATGCTCGTAGCATAAAATGGCCCGCGACGCATTACGTGTTTGGAGGGAACGCATTACCTAATATCTCCTAAGACCTTGACCTAGTGATCAGCATAACTCCGGATTTCAAATTCAGCGAGAACTAGACATGAGCGGGTAACAAGAGCTACTGAACGTTCTGGCTTGTTCATAGATTAGTTTAAAAATTTACGGCATTTGCTAGACCGCACATGGAATACTGCGTCCAGACTTGTCCTCCTTGTTTGACTCGTGACAGGATGGTGGTAAAGCAGATCTTGTGGAAACGTACCAACATGGTCCGAAGGCTGCAGCACCGGTGCTAACCTGACAGACTGCACCGGCTAAACATATTCGCCCTAGATTTTCGTCTTTCTCGTGGCGAGTTAGTACTCAATTATGCTTTACTAACAGGGCGGATCGGCCCAGAGCTATCCTGGCTTTTTCATCCAGCTCAATTATCTACGCTTAATAGGCGTCCTCTGAAGGTGCACAAATCAAACTGATCTGTTTCGGGCTGACACCCTTTTGTCGCTTAGAGTGATAGTTTATTGAAATGCGCTACCCGAGGAAGTCGTATAGTCAACCAAGGTGACAGCTTTCAAACGATGCTTTGACGCCCTCAACTTGCAGCTCAGTATTTTCCCTTTTTTTAATTCGTCATTCGGTTGCTCCTCAGTTCCAAACCTTTTGAATTATTCGTACCAACTTCTCTTCTCTCCAACTTCATACCTAGACTACCACGTTACTCTTCCTTTAGTGCACGTGGCCATGCACCATGGTCTGTTAGCGCATGGCGCGTAGGTAGTGCTCGGTTGAACACGAAGTGTACTGCACATGCCAATATGGCACATGTAACGCCTAACGTGCACGAACTCGATCGCGGGTCAACAACGCAATCCGGGTGGAACGAAGATAGGAAGCGCATTTCGTTCCTATCCCAGTTGCATTTGTAGCTGAATTTGACCAATGCAAGCAAAGGAATAATCTGTGAACTTACAAGTATTTTCCTTTTACTCTTTACATTTATGAATTCTAGAATGGACGCCACAGTTGAACGTTACGTTTTTGTAACAATCCAGCGGTTTAATTACGCAGATCCTTTTATCTGCGGATAGCTCCAGCCGAATGTACTCTTCCTTAGCTCGATGGAATGTTCCTTTGATCAAGAGTGAGTTGCTATTATTTTCCGCACCTTATATCACTTCTCCTTATTTTCGAAGATTTATGTGTGCTTTTGACATGCATTGAGCATGACGATAGTTTTTCATACCATACAGCACACGAAAACACTAAAGCAGAAGTATTCTTGCCCTTATATAAAGCAGTGGTCAGGCCACATCTGGAGTATTGTGTTCAGGCCTGGTCACCGTACCTCCGGAGTGACCTCATTTGTATAGAAAAGATTCAGAAACTTGCGACTAGGGTGATTGAAGGTCAACGAGGGAAGTCTTACGAAGGTCGTCTAAGTAGCTTAGTTGGATCTGCATAAGAATAAATTACAACTTGATTCCAATCCCACTCAATACGAATCTCCTCGCATCCGATAAACAATTTCAGTTTCAGAGAAAACTTGTACATAATGATCGGTCCAGGGTCTCTGGAACGTGTCTCACCTTTCTGAGAAATATACCTATTATTATTATTATTGTTATTATTATTATTATTATTATTATTATTATTTTCCTTGGAACGGCGCAGGATGAGAGGGGATTTGATAGAGACGTTTAAGATCATTAAGGGGCTTAGTGGTATTAGTTGCACCCATCTGTTTGAGTTGGCTACGTCAGATCATCTGCGCGGGCATCGCCTGAAGCTCAAACATCACAGAGCTCGTTTGGACATCTGGGCAAAGTATTTTACGAACCAAGTAGTTAACTACTGGAATAAACTTCCTTCTGATTTAGTGGAGTCTGAGACCGTGGTTGCCTTCAAAAGGGGCTTAGACAATCGTTCGTCCATCCTTTTTCCAGAGATATTGTAGTTGTACCGGTATATATAGTTTATTTTGATGCTGGCATATGAAAATGCAGAGATTGCTCTTGTTCTTGCTTCATTCCATTGCAGAAGCAAGAAGAGACAATCCAACATCGAAGGGCCGGGGGCCGCTTCACTTACCGGCACAAGAACTAGACGCTCGTTAGGCGGAAGCCTCTATCGTCCATCTGACCTGACCTGACCTGAAGACGTTCGTTAGCATGCGAAAGTTGTGTTCCCCAGATTCAGGTGGGACTGGAACCATAGGAAAATCCATTGAGTGTTTCTTCTTGAGCGGATCGTTGAGTCAAGAAATGATAAGGTGCTACGAGGTCTTGATGAATCTAAAACGACGCACCCGAACCACACTCTGGTCCACCAATTACTGCCCACGTTCCCCGCACCAGCAGTCCTCGCTGTATAGGTCGCGTGAAGTAGAGAAGACGTAGAAAGAAAACGAAAAATAAAGAGGAATAAATGTCATTTAAATGGAAGATAACACCAAAGATTGAGGAGAATGACAAAATATGAACTCAAAGTTTTAAGATGAATATGATCAGGATAAGGGAAAGGCTTCGTGTTGCCAACCAAGTGCCTCTAACTGAGGCTCGAAACCCTTAACCGTAGGTTCACTGACTACACTTTCTGGAAGCGAGTTTTAGCGCTCAATAACTCTACGCGATAACCGAGTTTCCGCCCTGATCCACTCGGAATGCGGCTTGTGTAGCTTCATGGGATGATTGCGAAGACAAGGCTACCTAGCCGGGCTAAATAGCCAGCTCATGTCCGGTCCAACCTACCTTGTTAAAATGCGGTAAGTAAGGATTAGATCTCCTCGAAGCCGTCGGTAGTGCATTGAATACGTACCCAAGCTAAGTAGACGATCGGGGTACTATTGTCCCCGTAACTCCTCGACCAATGTTGTAACTACTATCAAAATCCTCTCGAGCTTTATTTTGTCCCGAATAAGGCAGACCGGGCAAGCCTGGACGCAGTATTCCAGATGGAACCGAACGAATGCTGGGAACAGCTTCACAAATATGTCGGCAGTTAAGATCCCTAAAGAACGGCGTATTAACCACAACATTCTGATACCCTTACTTGCGGCCTTCTTCCAGTTGTCACCAGAATGCAAAGACGATGAATGAACGACGCATACGTCTACCTGGTTGGAGACAAAGGGGAATTCGACCCCACCGAGCACGTATCTCGAAAGTGGGAAAGTTGCTACTATACGAAGGACGGAACACAGCCTGATTAATGGGCAGTAGCCACAAAGTAGACCAGTCCCAAAGTCTGTCCAGGACATGCTGAATAATTTCAGAACTTCCAGGGACATTTACATTCCATAGCTTAATATCATCAACAAACAATAGGGATGATACCCCAAGCTGTCCAGGGAGATCTTTTACGTAAATCGAGAACAGCATCGGTCCAAGGAGCGAGCCCTGTAGGCCACCGCTAAGGACCACTTGCCTGACGGATAAGTTGTGACCCACACGTAAACACTGCTCTCTTCGCTGCAAGAACGCAGATACCCAGTGAAGGGCGCGGCCAGATATGCCGTAGGAGCTCAGCTTTTGTGATAGCCTCAAGTCGGGTGCCTTATCACATGCTTTCGATAAGTTGACGAAAGTACACCCACTACGTGGCCATTGTTCACTGCCTCGGCCCAAGCTTTACGAGCAATCAACTAATTCGTCAGACACGAAAACCCCTTCCGGAACCCGTGTTGTGCACCGCTGAGTAGATTAAATTTATTCAGGTGACCTTCCAACGCATCTCTCACCAGCTTTCCATGCAGTCTGACAACGACGCTAGTCAGACTAAATGGCTTATAATTGGCTGACAGTCTCGTGTCGCTATTTTTAAAAGTAGGACAGATGACAGCCTCCTTCTATTCAGAAGGTGATGTACAGCTGTCAAGTGACCTTTGAAACACCATCGTCAGCGGTCCACTTAGTTCCACCGCTAATTCATGCTGAAGCTTCGGGTGAATTGAATCAGGTCCAGCTGCTTTAGAAGGGTTTCCTTCTTGCAGCAGCCTAGGGACTTGCGTTACCACCACAGTAAATTCAGCTAAATAAGTACCCTTGGGTACTCTGGGGACAAGCTCAACGCGTCACCGCGGCCTTACGTACAAAAGCCCCTGCATGATACTCACCAAGTACACGAGCCTTGTCTGAGTCCCCATACGTATGAGTCCCGACGGCGTGTATCTAAGTTCGAATTACCGCATTTGAACCAGTCTCTTAACATAAGCAAAGAAATTCTTCGGATTTTCCGAAGCTCCATCAGCCAATTCCTTTTCGTACAACCGCCGAGTTTTCCTTAAGTGTTGTTTACATTTATTTCTAACCTTGCGGTACCTACCATAAGTGCTACTTGATGGAACTCCCCGGTAGGTTCTCCAGCACCTAGAACGCTTTTAGAGCAGGTACTTTCCAGTGCTATCTGTCCACGGGAGCCGTGCTCGTGTCTCTTTTCTCCTCGCAAGCGGGATGTAGGGAGTAGACACTTCAGTGGGATAAGATTTAAAGTTACCCAAGGCCGCCTGAACCGTATCGGCCACCGAGATTTTGCAACACAACCCAGAAACCTTGATACACATTGCTTGATAGTTAGCACGCCGTATGTTTGGATATGGCTCAGCGATGCTCTGCTGACGTCTGGTCAGAGTACACCTGTATGATACAGACATGATCACTAGCACCTAAGGGAGAGCTGTAAGTGATGTCACCTACACAGTCTAGTGACTTGGCAAAAACTAGATTTAAAATAGACGGTACTTGGGTATCCGTGTACATAGTGGGGAGGTCCGCGAACTGATGCAACGGTACTTGTAGCGTAAACTCGAGAAGATCTGCACCGAAAGTCCCTTCTGCCGAGTTGGAAAAATGATCTACCCAGCCAACTTCCGGTAGATTGAAGTCCCCCAGTATCAAAGACCTGTTTGCGGATTGGGAACGAATAAAACCAAGCACCACTTTGGACGCAGTCCAATGAGTTCTATCCACAATCACAACTGTAAGTTGGGCTGAGGAAGTGCTAATCACTACCGACAGAGCTTTGACAGTTTTATCTGCCGGCTGAAACATGTGGGTACGCAAAACGTCGAGTCCACAGCTAACGCAATGCGCAACACCCCCCGCCTTGTCGGCAAACGAAGCGATCACATCTAACTTGTACGTCGCAACGAGGCTGGACCTTAACGTGGTGCGACGGTTTGCGTACCTCATTGACCCATTGAGCTATACTGGGTGATGCCTCCGAGCATCTTGTGAGCTACTCCTACCATGTTGGTCAATGGTGAGAGGTCAGACAAACTCAGTCTCCTGGTCCTCCAGGTTGGGGGTTTGAAATGGGATGGCGTCCATTTCTGTAAAACTAAATCACTGCCACCCCGCTGCCTTGCGGACAGGCTTTTGAGCCAAAGGCTTTGGATGAGGACCCTAATCGTTCTCCTGTCTAGGTCTGGGCGCCCTGGCAGTATCCCAGCCCACATACAACCATGACATTTTCTTCCAACATAAACTTCATCCTGCATCGGCCGTCGCGCAGATTATCAAGGGTCACCTTATCTGCTGCATACAGCAGGGCGGATAAGCGAAAGCATGCTACTGCTGGCGCCTCCCTTCTTTCTTTTCCACCTTTTTCTCTTACTCCCATCCCGGCCCCCATTACTAACCTCCCTTCTATAATTCCCAGCTTAATTGACAGCAACCGAAGTGCTACTGGAGTAGTACCATCTGCAGCCACCATCCCACAGCACCTATCGGACGCCTATCGGCAAAAGTCCCTTATAAAGCCACACGGTCCCGTTTCCATGGCGACATTCAACGTTCGCACTCTAAGACAAACAAGTCAGCAGGCTGCACTCGCGCGCACCTTGGACACACTGGGTGTTGATGTGTGTTGTGTGTCCGAAACTAGGATTAATGATCCTAACGGGGTTATTGAATTGACTGCATCCGGCTTATCCTCTCGTTATTGGTTGCACGCATCCGGAGACGCCGATGCGGCACTCACGGGTCAAGCTGGTGTAGGTATCATTCTCAGCTCCAAGGCTGAGTTATCGTTGGTTGATTGGATTCCGGTGAACAGCCGTTTATGTGCAGCCCGTTTGACGACATCAGCTAAGGTGAATTAGCGAAGTAGTACAAAACGTTGTTTGTTTGTGATTTCCGTTTATGCTCCCACCGACTGCAGTTCTAATGCAGTCAAGGACACATTCTTTCACGAACTGAACACGCTGCTACGCAGTGCTACTGGTTCAGATATCATAGTACTTGCAGGGGATATGAACGTACAAGTAGGGCGTCTGAGCTCTTCAGAAGTTCAGCTGGATGGTAATTATGGACTTAACTCCGAACGGACTGACAGCGGTGAGCGTCTGCTGCAACTGTGTGCGGAGCACCAGTTGTTTCTTACTAGCACTGCTTTTAGACACAGTGGGCGCCGAAGTGCCACTTGGCGTCCTCTTGTAGCTGGCCAGCGATGGACCCAAATTGACCACATAGCCATAAGTTCCAGATGGCGCAGTTCCATTCTGGATTGCCGCTCGTACTGGAGTACCTGTGTCGACTCTAAACATGCCTTGGTACGGTGTCGTTTCTCCATGAACTTTACCGGAAGGCGCACAAAGCGTCTCCTCCGATTGGCAACGGAGAAATTGTCCCAGCCCTCGGTCAGGCAAGCCTATCAAGAAGCACTGCATACCGAACTCTCGCTGTCTTGTCCTAATGACATTAAACTTCAGTGGAATAGGATCTCGGCCACTATGCACGACGCAGGAGCATCTGCTTGTGGCACTATCAGTCATCATCGCACCAGTCACTGGATATCCGAGAGGTCCATGAAACTGTTGGAAGCTAGAAGACACCTCCCGGCTGGTTCTGAACACAGTGTGAGCAGACGGGCTATTAGGCGTGAACTAAAGCGGAGCCTACGTGCTGACAAGGAAGCCTAGTGAACCAGTCGGGCTCAAGAAATGGAGGAGGCAGGAGAAGTAGGCAATTACTGCAAGCTCTTCCAGCTAATCCGCACCACTCGTCCCAGGAAACCAGGCGTCAGTGCGACAATCAGAGACAGCGCGGGTGCGCTGATACACAATAAGGAGCGCCGTATGGCTCGTTGGGCGGAACACTTTCAAAATCAGTTCAGCTGACCCCCTGCTTCTGGACCCCTTCCTACTCAGGTGATGCAGGACGTGCCATGGACGGTTAGCTTAGAGTCTCCGTCGGAGGCCCAGGTCCGAAACGCGATCACAGCCCTCAGTCGTTTTCGTGCCGCTGGCCCGGATTCTCTCCCACCTGCTCTATTTAAGGATGGAGGTGAGGTCCTCTGCAGGGCACTGACCCCCCTATTCGAACGTATCTGGAACGAAGAGTGTGCCGGCTAATTGGAGCGAATCGATTATAGTGGCAATATACAAAAAGGGCAGTCGCACAGACTGTGCGAACTACATGGGTATTAGCCTAACGCCAGTTGTGACAAAATTACTGGCCTCGATTATCGTTCGTCGCCTCACTGCAGAACGGGAATCTCGGATTAGGGAAGAGCAGGCCGGTTTTCGCCCAGGACGTGGCTGTATAGACCATATATTTACTTTGCGGCAGGTGCTAGAGCAGCGCCACGCATACCGCAGACCGACAATAGCTGTGTTCCTCGATTTCAAGAGTGCGTTCGATTCAGTCGATCGATCGATTCTGTTCGAAATACTTACGCGGAAAGGTGTTCCCAGGAAATATGTGAACATCCTTCGTGCTCTATACTCGAACACTAGAGGCCGCGTCAGGGTCTATGGCGTTCGTCAGGGTTGTCCGATTTCCCCATTTCTGTTCAATTTCGTGGTGGATTCTATCATGGAGTGTTCCCTGACGGAATCCAACGATGTAGGCGTTGAAGTGCTGCCTGGTGAAAGATTAGTTGACCTAGATTATGTGGACGATATCGTCTTGCTTTTCGACGATGTTGGGGCGGCCCAATCAACCCTGAATGGCCTGTCCAGAGTGGTCCCATTATTTGGTATGCATTTCGCACCTTCAAAGTGCAAAGTGTTGCTGCAGGACCACCAGCCACTTGATGACCCCTTGACGCTTGCTAACGAGGAACTCGAGGTGGTTGATCATTTCAGTTATCTTGGCAGCTGCATCAGCAATGATGGGTGCATAAAAACTGACGTCAGCTCACGCAATGCAAAGGCCAGAGCTGCCTTCTTGAACCTGCGTCATCTTTGGCGACAGAAGGGAGTTTCCCTCCGTCTGAAAGGTCGGGTATGCAAGGCCACAGTAAGGGCCGTTCTGCTCTATGGTAGTGAAACTCGGCCCCTTCGGTCTGAAGATCTGAGGCGCCTTCAGGTCTCTGATCACCGTTGTTTGCGAAGCATTGCTGGTGTCGGATGGGACCAGCGTGTCCGCAACGATGATGTGCGTAGGCGAGTACTAGGTAGTGATAATCATGCTAGCACCCTAGAACAACAGATAACACTGAATAAGCTGCGTTGGCTTGGGCACGTGCTACGCATACCTGGGCACCGCTTACCTAGGAGGGCCTTGTTCAGTCTACCAGGTGTAGGATGGCGCAAGGCTCGAGGTTGACAAAAGTTGACTTGGCAGCGGGAAATGAAGTCACTGACAACCACACTGGGTGCGGTTGGTCCGTCTCGCCTCTTGGGTTGGAGTCAACGTAACTCACCTTGTGCTTGGCTTGAGACTTTACAGGACATGGCTCGCAACCGACACCAGTGGCGCGTCTGCTGCCGTCTCCTAATCGGATTGCCTGTTTAAAGTGTGTTTGGTGCTGAGTTATCTGCGGGATAACGGTTGATTATGACGCGGGGCAGTGAAAGCCGCAAGGAAGCTGTCTCGCCGATGCCGCTTTATCTTTGCACGATAACCAGCTGTTTGTGACGGTATGTTGTTAACACAAGGTGTAGGCGCCCTAACCCTGAATGTTTGCTTAGGTCATTAAGGTTTTCAGGTAAGTCCCCCTTCTCTCCCTCTTATTATTCATTATTTCATAGATCATCGTGGTTGTATGGCAGCGAAGCATCAGTTCAAATGGCTGATATACTGCTGTTGATGATGAACTAGTACGTAGCCAGACAGATGTACTTCACCGTTTTTGATGTCCTGAGACAGCCACGTTTCAGTGAATGCGAGTATATCGGGATGAGACCCATCTACAAGCAGACCTATTTCGCACATCTTATTCCTTAGGCTGCGCACAATGCTTAGCACTATCTGAAGGTACTCGTAATGTCCAGCCCTGGGTCGTGCGCTACCAGGACGCCCTGGTAGGGCGGAAAAAGACCGCCGACTGACCACCCGGAAACCCACCAACCAGAGACCTTGTTCACTGGCCGCTCGCCTGGTTTTGAAGCCCTTAATGGCCTCTTTTAGCTACAGTCTATCCGCTAGTGGGCGGTCTGGCTGAACGCTAACATTAGTACCCTTCAGTTTGAAGGCAAACCGCGACAGCGCGTTGCGTTCCTCCCGGGTAGATAGGACTACACGAAGTAAGCGCGGTCGAGAGTTTGTGGCGTTAACTGGGACGTTATCCAATGTAGTCAGTTTCCTGACAGTAACACCGGCAAACCCAGGCGGAAGGAGCTTCGTTACGCACATCTTAAACCACTGCAGGTCGTCCAACATACGTTCGGTAGGAAGTGCGGCAGTGGATTCCACTGCGTTATGGAATATCACGCTGCTATCCATGAACGAATCATCTGGACGGGGTGTACTTGCCTCACGGGTATTGGAATTCATGTGAACAGCAACCGACTTAACCGCAGTCAATGAGACTGGGCGCACGTTATCAGACGACACTGAAGCAACTGTAACGTCTGTCTTATCCTCCAGCTTGTTTGACTCATCGTTCTTGTCGCATTTCGAACTGGCCTGAAGAGTACGGTCAGTTCTGTTCCGATTTTTGTTTCGTCCTACAGGTGAAGAAGCCCGTGGCTCAACATCCGTACGCGTCTCCACGATCTGTATCCCCGGAAGGCAGGGTGAGGTATTTGGAGTAGGCACCTCCGCAGTTTGATTAACACGCGATGGGGACATCTGATGTTTTTCACCCCCTGCCTGCACAGCCTTAGATGAAACTGAGGGAATTTCAGCACCAGGTGGTGTTTCCAACTCAGGCAGTTGCATATTGAGCGATTTCTCACCTTTAGGGGCGGAGGGTTCACGCACTTTCTTTGCCCTCTTTCGCTTATTCTATTCTGACCCAGGAGCCCGTGACTCGCCTTTTATTTGTGGAGAGCCAGCAATGCTGTCCGAGGCATATGTGTCAGTTATCTCAATGTGAACTGGAGCCTCCGGTAGGATGAACGACCCATCAACGGATGGACTGTCAGCAGAGGGACAGTCCGCTACGAAGTCCTCGTTCGCAATACTCAGGGATTTCCTAACCAAATCCACTTTAGTGTTGAGCCAGGCAAGAGAGGCAAACTCGACTAACACCTCAACAACTGTGAACCTGGATGCCAGTGCTTTGAATTCAGCACAGATGATAGCCGGGGCCTCGCTTTTTGAGCGCAACATTCTGCACATCTAAAAAGACAGTTTTAACTGGGTGATAACCTTTTGCGCTGGTTCGCTCGGAGGCCGGTACAACTTTTGTGGTACCAGCGGGAGAAAACATCACACTGCATAACACCAGATGAATCCGTAACTGATCTTGAACAGGCAGAATTGGCGCAAGCTGCATTGGACTCATCAAACGAGGACCCAAGGATTTCATCCGTCTCGGTTTTTAGCATAACGACCATGTTTAAAGTGGAGAACAAAGCCGAATTCAAAAACGTATACAACCGTAAAACGACCACAAAAAGACAAAACAGAGTGTACAACGGGATTAAAAAGGGGAACAACTGCAAAAATTACCAGTGGGCGTCAAGGAGGCGCTCTGTCCAGTACCACTTTAATCGATACAAGATACCTTGAATCAAAGGAAATTTGCTAATAGTCAAAGTTCGCTTCAAATGTTAATTCAAACACCGTTTTCCACAATATTTCAGTTAAAAACCCCGATCAGGATGGCACGCCAGAAAATCCAGTTACTGCGTAGTACTCACAAAACTTCCTCGAATTTCATTCCAATGTGCTTTGTATAGAACTAGCGTATAAACAAGATCTCAGCAAATTTTCGTCTCCAATGTATCTTTCTTTAGGACTAGTTAGTTCACGATGAGTGTAGTGTAGCGAATTAAACGACATAATCGTTTTTTCTAGTTTTTAACGTCTGCCTAATGACTTCCGTCTAGATTGTGTGAAACTTTACCTCAAGCTCAGACGCCATGCTAAACCGTTTCAGTAGCTCGTACAGTGAATCCTCATTTTCGCGGTGACTAACCTCGTAGTTAGTTTATCTGAGTACTCTGCTACCCTTTCGAGGAAGCGTACGATGGAGGCCTTCCAATCGTAGGGGTGGACGTCCTCGCGGTATACTCAACCCGCGCGCGACTGGTGGTGGTCGCCTGGCAGCAAAGCGCCGTTACGGCGTACAGCTGACACCTTATTTATTTATTGTTCTATTAAGTTACTGCCGCCCGGGTTCACCGGAGTAACCGGTAGAAAACTTACGAGACCTGCAGTGTACATGTTGACGAGCCGAACCTCTGATTTCCTCTGTTGCGAACGGTTCTTTTCCGATCCAGATAAGCGTCAGGCACTCCTGCGTTCTGCCTTCAAGCTCAAGGGTTCTTAGGTAATTGTTCAGCGTGGCCTTCCTTTGACTGGCAGTCTGAAGCTCAAGGCTATCAAAGATCTTAAAGCTTACTGTAACGACGGAGTGAGGTCTTGGACTGGTGAGTTTTTGGTTGGTGTGCCGGCGGTCCACTTCCCCTTGCCAGAATCCCTTTTGGTGCACGTTCCCTAGCTCACTGTACCGATAGCCTAGGGATAATTTTCAGGAACTTGCGCAGCTTGCGAAACAAGATGTGCGAGGTCGGCGCTCTTGTGAACCATTGTCAACCTTACGTTCCTGATCATTCAGTCAACGCATCCCAGTGGGCGCGATTCCCTATATTCGCCCCGCTGCCTTGCGGGTAGGTTATTTAGCCAAAGGCTCGGGGTGGAGTCCCCTAAGTCAACTCCCTACTTCGGCTTGGGCAACCGGGTAGTATCACGCCCTCTCGCAAAACTATGGACTGTATTACATCGTGCTCATCAGCTACTGTTTCCGCTAGTTACTTTCACGCGACTTCATTACACGCCAATTGTTTGTTTGCTAACAATCCTCACTTTCCCTTACCCGATTCATGTGTTCAACAATCTGGCTACGATTCCGGTTGTGCCGCAGACCAAGGAGTTCAACCTATGGCTCTCCTTCGTCCCCGATCCTCGTTCTGTCTGGCGTGCTTCAACGTTCGGACACTCATGCAGATTGGGCAGCAAGTCGGTCTAGCGCGCACCCTAGATTTCCTAGACATTGATGTCTGCTGCCTTTCAGAAACTCGATTGCAAGATGCTAGCACTGTGCTTACGTTGACATCCCCCACTGACCACGAAGCCAGATATCACCTGCGTCTTTCTGGAGATCCAGAAGCAGCCTCAGCGGGTTTGGCTGGTGTAGGTAAAGCACTAAGTGGCAAGGCCGAGGCGGCACTACTGGACTGGTTCCCGATTAACAGCCGACTATGTGCAGTTCGGCTTCGGGGTTCATGTGGAATCAACAGGCACCGCGAAGAGAGACACAACTTGTTTGTGATCTCCGTGTACGCTCCAACTGACTGCAGTGGCGACTCGGTCAAAGACGATTTCTACCGGTATCTACAACAGCTGTTGACTAATGCTAAAAAGTTGGATGTCGTTATCCTTGCTGGGGATTTTAATGCACGGGTTGGCCGCCTGTTACCGGACGAACACCATCTTGGTGGTCTTCACGCGCTCGATGAGAACCGCTCTGATAACGGAGAGAGACTTCTCACATTGTGCGAAGACAACCGTCTGTTTCTTTCGAGCACTAACTTCAGGCGTACGAAGAAGCATTCCGCAACGTGGCGTCCCACTTCTTCAACACAACCGTGGTCTCAAATTGACAACATTTCAATTAGCTTCAGATAGCGCTGCAACGTGCTGGACTGCAGGTCCTTTTGGTTCGCCTTCGTTGACTCAGATCATGGTCTGGTCTGCGCAATGATCTGTATATGTTTTGGAGGATCCCGAAACACGAAGCACCGCAAGATTGATGTGAACAGATTAACTGCTTCCTCTATCCAGGCGAGCTATCAGTCTTCACTGGCATATGTACTCAGCTGTAATCCACCGCAAGTAGTGGAACAACACTGGACTTGTATACGGAAGGCGATGACCATTTCCGGACAGTCATGCTGCGGCGTAACTCGACGTCCCTTGAAGGCTTGGATCTCTGCTCGTTCTCTGGAGCTGTTCGAACGCCGCGAAGATATCCCGGTGGATTCAGATTGCAACGGGCAGCGCCGTTCTGCCAACCTGCTGCTCAAGCAAAGCCTGCGCAAGGATCGCGAGACATGGTGGTCTGAGCGTGCTTTAGAGATGGAGACCGCTGCCCTCTCTGGCAACACTCGCAGACTTTTCCAACTCATTTAGTCCACTGGCCTCAGGAAGCATGGTGTCAGTGGGGTCATTTGTGAGATGTATGAGTCTCCGATCACCAACCAACAGAGGCGTATGGACCGCTGGGCCGAGCACTTTCACTCGCAGTTCAACTGGCCTCCACCATCCATCAGTACATGTAGTACACCTTGTTGTCCACCCTGGCTCGTCCCACTGAATCCACCCAGCGAAGCGGAAGTCTGCTTCGAGATTCGACGCTTGAAGCGCTTCAAGGCTGCCGGCTTAGACGGAATTCCTCCGGAGCTATTCAAGTACGACGGTGTGGCGATCATTAACCAGCTGACCGCGCTGTTCGCAAAAATTTGGCATGAAGAGAAAGTGCCTTCCTCTTGGGGCGAATCAGTTATTGTCCCGATTTTCAAGAAAGGCGCTCGCACTTCATGTGCAAATCAGTCTTATTTCGGTTGCCTCATTCTGCTTCGCAGACTGTCCCCAGTACGTGAATCATACTACCGTGAAGTACAAGTTGGTTTCCGTCCTGGCCGCGGATGCGTGGATCAAATCTTCACGCTCCGCCAGCTCCTGGAACATCGCCACGTTTATCACAGGCTCACTGTCGTTTCATTCCTAGACATACGTGCCGCTTTTGACTCCCTTGATCGACCTGCTTTATGGTGTTGCTTGCTAAAGAACAGGGTGCCGGAGAAATATACCGCCATCTTACGAGCACTTTACCTTCATTCATCCGGCAGAGTGAGGGTCTATGGCAATCTTTCCTCGCAATTCGCTGTCAATAGCGATGTGCGACACGGCTGCCCTATGCCCCCATTCCTCTTCAACTTCGCAATTGACGACGTTCTTTCGAATGCTCTAAAAGGTTTCCAACATTTTGGCTTAGAGCTACTACCGGGTGAGCGCGCGACCGACTTAGATTATGCTGATGATATCGCCTTACTTGGTGATGATCCTCAGAGTATGCAACTCATTCGGGATCGTTTGGCGGTTGAAGCATCTAAGTATGGCATGAGCTTTGCCCCATCGAAGTCTAAAGTGCTGCTCAAGAATTGGCTTTCACTTGCTTCCATGCTCACTCTCGAAGGTGCACAACTTGAACAGGTAGATAGTTTTGTCTACCTTGGGAGCTGTGTTTCTGCTGACGGCCCTATCAACAAAGAAGTTTCTCTTCGTATCGCTAAAGCTCGATCAGCATTTGTCAATCTGAGGCACTTGTGGCGTCGTCGCGACGTCTCATTCTCACTAAAGAGCCGCTTTTACAGCGCATCAATTCGCTCAGTATTGTTGTATGGGTGCGAGTCCTGGCCGATTCGCGTGGAAGACATGCGTCGTCTTTCTGCGTTCGATAACGGTTGCTTAAAGAGGATCGCTCGCGTTTGGTGGCAACATCGAGTTAATAGTAATGATGTTCGACTTCGCATCTTGGGGAATGCGAGTATTCCCTTCAATGAACTGGTTTTGTTGCGTCAGTTAATATGGCTCGGTCACGTCCTATGCATGGCACCTGAGCGTCTACCTCGTTGCGCTCTATTCGCTCGTCAAGGACCTGGCTGGAGGCGACTGCGTGGTGATCAGCCTTCCACTTGGTGGCAGCACACGAAATCGCTGATGTCGTGTCTATCCGCTGTTGGGTCCGTACGTCTTCCAGGATGGGGACCCAAAGATGAGGAGTGCCAATGGCTTAGGACTCTTGAAGACATGGCCCGCAGCCGGAATCAGTGAAAGAATTGTGTACAGTATTGTATTGATTCGCATGTTTAATACTACAAACATTAAAAATGACAAGAAAGTGCAAAATCGGCGTATGAAAAACAAACTGAAAATGTTTTGTTCTACTTGTTGTCAAAATGTTCCATTCTTCCTGCGGCATATTAGCTAAAATGTGTTGCTCACCTTCAACTAGCATGCCACGATGAATGTGACGTAGTGGCTTCCCCGTATGTGCTAATCTCCTTGGCTTTGTTGTAGCTATGCCTAGTTGCTAAACTGTTGAGATTACATACATACATACATACTGCTTGAAGTCCCTCACACCATTCTTTGGAGATCTGGAACGATTCATATATATTTTGTCATCGTGGTAGGATACGCGGCTGCGACCACGGCCAGACGCAGGTGCGTTTTGGCGGTTTTGCATCAATCTGTGGAGGTACTTCCTGGCTTGAGGCGAGCACTAGCGGACTATTGAGCTTCCGGAGGTGCCCTCTTACCGTGAGAGACAATGGGTGACGTTCGTGCTCTACGACAATCGAGCGGTGAGCTTCTATCCCTTAGACCTGTTGTCACCCATGGCTAGGTTTTACGGGAAGTAGGACATCGACCACTTCCTAACCTCCGAAGAGGATGCACTAGGATACTGGCAGGGCGCCCACACCTGACAGGAGAACGACTCGGGTCCTCAGCCAAAGCCTTCGATTAAATATATACCGGAAAGGCAGCGGGTCTAGCACATGGTCAGTTCACTGACTCATGCGGATTGGTATCCTGGATCTTAGCAGGGAGAAGTGCGTAACTTGACTATCATTCAGCGGTCGCCACGAGGAGGCGTCCAGAACATGATGCCGTGGCACAACAGTAGCAGCAGTGGGTGGAACATCTGTCAGCATCTGGCCACCACCAGCCTCAGCGCGGAAGCGTAACGGACTGCCGATCGTACTGGTCAACTTTTCTAGACTCTGGTCACGCATTGGTTCGTGCTAAGATTTGCATGCGTTTCGGATGATCACCTAAGCGCGCCCCCTACCGACCGGACGTCGCGAATCTACAAAACGCTGCGATTTTAACCAGCTACCAAGCCTCACTGTCAACCTTGCTTGGCTCAACTATTGACGGTGATCTCGATTCGCAGTGGGCGCATATCAAAGATGCGTTAGTTTCCGCCAGTATCGACACTTGTGGAGTTACCCGTCACCCACCGAAACATTGGATTTCCGCCGACTCCTTGTGGCTGATGGACAGACGCCGCTTGATCCCATCGGATTCCAGACGCAGTGAAGAACGCCAATATCTTGGTCGAGAATTGCGAAGGAGTCTGCAAATGGATCGCGAAGCTTGGTGGTGTGAACGTGCCAGGGAGATGGCGCTTGCTAGTCTCTCTGGTAATACCAGGAAACTCTTCCATCTCATTCGAGTCACCGAACGTGTTCGATCTGGTACAAGTGAAACAATATGCGAAGAAAATGGCACCTTAATCACCAATCTTCAACGACGGTTGGAGCGATGGGCCGAACATTTTGGCTCGCAGTTTTGTTGGCCCCCAGCTCCATCTGCTACCTCTGGCGCTCGCGCTGGGGTCGAGTGTTCTACCCCAACAGACCCTCCCTCTTCCCAGGAAATCGAGCAGGAGCTCCGGCACATGAAGCGTTATCAAGCTCCCGGCCCTGATGGTCTTCACCCAGTTCTATTTGAAGATGGTGGCGCATTGCTGGTCCGAGAACTCACTGCTTTGTTCTCGAAATTTTGGTCGAAAGAAAGTTCCATCATCTCGGGGTGAATCGATAGTCGTCCCCATCTTCAAAAAGGGCCTGCGCACAATCTGCTCCAACTACAGAGGAATAAGTTTAGTCCCCGTCGTTTGCAAGCTGCTGGTGTCCATCATACTTCGCAGGCTATCCCCAACACGCGAATCGTTGCAACGAGAAGAACAAGCTGGGTTTCGCCCTGGTCGCGGCTGCATCGATCAAATCTTCACACTTCGCCAGATCCTCGAGCTCCGCCATGTGTATCAGAGTCCAACGATTACTGTGTTCCTGGATATCCGTGCAGTCTTCGATGCTGTCGATCGTACAGTACTGTGGCAGTGCCTTCTGAGGAACGGTGTCCCCGAGAAGTTCGTCTCCATACTGCGCGCTCTATACAATCTGACCTCGGGCAGGGTTAGGGCTTATGGCATGCTTTCGCCTACCTTTGTGGTCTCCAGTGGAGTTCGACAAGGATGCCCTATCTCTCCGTTCCTATTCAACTTTGCCATTGAGGATGTCCTGAAGAACGCTCTGAGCGATTCGCTGAACGCTGGCGTTGATCTCATCCCAGGTAGTCGAGTTGTTGATTTGGACTAACCTGATGATATCGTCTTGCTGGGTGACGATCCACAGGTCCTCCAACTTGCATTAAACCGCTTGGCGATTGAAGCATCAAAGTACGGTATGTACTTTTCGCCATCCAAATGCAAGACTCTCCTTCAAGACTGACAGGTGCCTCTGCCTGCACTCACGCTTGCTGGTGAGACACTAGAGGTTGTGGAGAGCTTTGTCTACTTGGGAAGTTGCATCACTGCTGGCAGGGCTGTTGGAGACGAGATTTCGATGCGCATCTCGAGAGCAGGCCTCGCTTTTTCTAGGCTGAGGCATTTGTGGCGTCGCCACGACATTCGTCTCTCCATCAGAGGGCGGGTCTATTGTGCAACTGTTCGTGCTGTACTATTGTACTGATGCGAGACCTGGCCCATTCGTAAAGATGACTTGCGCAGGCTATCCGTCTTCGAGCACCGCTGTCTGCGGTCCATTGCCCGTGTGTGGTGGCAGTACCACTTAAGCAATTTGGAAGTTAGACAGTGTGTCTTGGGACGTGGAAGCCACTCGCTCGAGGAGCTCATCTCACTGCATCAACTGCGGTGGTTGGGACACGTATTGCGCATGCCTGTCCAGCGTTACCCCGTCGTGCGTTGTTTGCACTTGCTGGACAGGGCTGGAAGAGACGGTCTGGTGGACAGCCTACAACATGGAGAAGCTGCATGAAAAAGTTGACGAAACCGTTGGCCTCGGCCGGTTGTTGTCGACTACCTGGTTGGGGTCCGAGAGATGCGGATACTTGCTGGTTGAAGACCTTGGAAGTTATGGCTCAAGATCGATGTCAATGGCGGACGTGTGCATCAGTGTGTTGCGATGTCCCTTCTTCCTCCCCCTAAAAAAAGAACTGAAAAACATTTCAAAAACTGTGAGTGATAAAATAGACAAAAAAAGCATTTCTTGTTGCTCTTTTCTTATTATTCATACTGTTTTCCTATGCAGCCATGATTCCGATGGCACAATATCTTTACCACAGATTGTGCATTATATATATATATATATATATATATATATATATATATATATATATGTGGATTCCGTTCGGGTCGCAGCACCATAGATATGGTGTTTGCGGCTCGTCAGTTGCAAGAGAAGTGCAGAGAACGACACCAGCCTTTGTACTCGCTTTTTGTTGATTTCACCAAGGCATTTGATACGGTGAACCGCGAGGCACTGTGGCTGGTGTTGGGTAAGTTTGGTTGCCCGCGTAAGTTTGTAAGTTTAATTGAATGTCTGCACAGTGGTATGCGAGCGAGGGTGCAGCTGAGTGGAGAGACCTCGGATGACTTTGCAGTTGTCTCTGGTGTGAAGCAAGGCTGTGTGTTAGCTCCTGCCCTGTTTAATATCTATCTTCATGCAATGTTGTCTTGTGCTTTTGATGCGGCTTGTGCTTACGGTGTTCGTGTGGAGCACCGTATTGATGGTGGGTTGCTGAACATCCGTCGTTTCAGTGCGAGAACTCTAGTCTGTGAGACAACTATCCGTATGTTGCTGTTTGCTGACGACTGTGCGTTGTTTTCCCACAACGCGGATGAATTGCAGCACATGACTAGTGCTCTGGCTTCGACAGCGGCCAAATTCGGGCTCACCATCAACACAAGCAAAACTGTCTTTCTCTTTCAGCCTTCACCGGAGGTGCAATCTTCAATATTGCCGCAAATCGGCATTGGTGAAGTATTGGAAACCACCTCCCGCTTCTGCTACCTTGGGAGTGTGATGTCGACTGATCAGCAGCTACACGTTGAGTTGCGTACTCGCGTGTCGAAGGCGGCAGCGGCATTCGGGAAGCTGGAGTACCGAGTGTGGAACAACCATCAGCTTAGCATTGGCACGAAGCTGATGGTGTACAAATCCATGGTACTGTCCGTTCTTCTATACGGCAGTGAAACGTGGACGATGTACCGTCGGGATGTGCGATATCTCGAGCGGTTCCATCAGCAGTGTCTGCGACGAATTTTGCGGATCGGCTGGGGCGCCAGAGTTGCAGACACGGAAGTATTGCGCCGAAGTGGGATGTATGCAGTGGACTGCATACTTTTATTGAGACACCTGAGATGGCTCGGTCATGTGAGCCGTATGGATTCGACGCGGATACCGAAACAACTCTTATATGGTCAGCTGAGTATTGGGAAGCGGCACGTGGGGAAACCAAAGTTACGTTACCAGGACATGATTAAAGTGGGCCTCACACGTTCTAATCTTGATTGCAGATCATGGGAATCGAAGGCGGTTGATCGGCGTGCATGGCGCGATCTAATCACGAAGGCAGTTGCTGAAGTGCGGGAGAAATCCCTCATGCATGCAGAGAAGAAGCGGCAGTTGCGGAAGCGGCAAGCACCGATGAATTGTACTCCATCGACATCGAGCGCATGGTGCTGTAAAACATGCGGTCGCGAGTGCCTTAGTCAGGCAGGCCTAGTGAGCCATGAGAGAGGTCACTCGGGACCACTGCCGAAGCGACGACGGGTCCCGCAGTGAACATAGGCAGCACCGGCGCAGCGTTTGTAGGCACGCTGAATTCGATTTACTAACCGCATGGTTGCATGCTAAGTCTCTTTATTTCAGGTGGTGGGTTTTCGGTTCTCTCCTAATGCCTTTCTTTCTCATATAAATGTCTAGTGGGCCATGAGCTGTGCAATTTGGTGCCACTACAGAAGCGACGATGGGTCCTGCAGAGAATTACGACGAGCCGGCGCAGCGTTTGTAGGCACGCTGAATTCGATTTACTAACCGCGTGCTTGCATGCTAAGTCTCTTTATTTCAGGTGGTGGGTTTACAGTTTTTACCTTTTTGCTTTTCTTTCTCATAGAAATATCTCCCTGTACTCTATTCCATTAACTTGCACACATCGCTTCAGCCAATTGTATTCGATTTCCATAACAATTTTGTGTTCGTGACATACCGTGAACTATACTTCCTGACCTCGTGCACTTAGCTGGGATTTGTTTGTAAACAACTTATTACGTATGCTATTTAATTAAGGTTTATGTCACCGTTTCCTTATGCATTAATCGAGTTTTTCTCTTTTTCTTTCTCTCTCTCTCAAGTGATTGGCTGTTGTTTGATATCCCTGGTGTGGCTGCGCTTGATGTGCATGTTGACAAGGTGTCTACCTGTCTATTACCCACTACGTCGTCCATACTGGCTCCAGGAGACAGTTGGTCGTTGCTGGAGGGGACGGGGTGCACGGTCCTTGTGGCCGTGTTAGGCTCGAAGAGTGGTTCCATGCACTCAGTGTGGAGCGGACTACGGTCCAGCCACCGCCTTGTGTGCACTTGATTCCCCAAATACAGTGTGCTTGTGTTTGCCTGTGAAGGAGTGTGGGCCGGCTCCGTTGATGAAACGTGGCTCCCATCCACATGCCTCCCGGTCTTATTCCTTCGGGTTTACACTGGATATGGGGTGTGTGGTTGGAGCTGTGGGTGGTGCAGCGCAAGCCATCCATGGTCCCTCTGTAGGCGCAGGCGTCCTGTGGCTTGCCACAGTGACAGGCAAATCCGAAACCGGATGCCGCCAACCATGTATGTATGTGTGCCCCATGCTGAGGCTGATGTTGCATTCTTGATGCTATGTCACCGAAGATGGGCTAAACCAACTTACACTTAAACTAGGTCTTTTTAAGCTGGATAAATTTCATTCCGCTTGATTTGTTTTGTTCTGCCTCCCTGAATAATGTTCTATTAACTGGCCACGTTGCTTACACTAATTGCGCTTATCTTCGGTAATTTTGTTGCGTTTTGTAGCATTTTTAAGTAACTTGTGGACATTTCTTACTTATCACGGATTTGTTGTTAACGCACTTACTTCATATGGTAAATTGGCGAAGAGTTATGCCACCGTATCTGTATGCATTATTGGATTTATTTTATTTCAACTTGTCGTTTAAAGTGAATGGCTGTTGTTTGATATCCCCGGTGTGGTTGCGCTTGATGTGTATGTTGACAAGGTGCCTACCTGTCTATTACCCACTACATCGTTCATACTGGCTCCAGGAGACAGTTGGTCGTTGCTGGAGGGGACGGGGTGCACGGTTCTTGTGGCCGTGCTAGGCTCAAAGAGCGGTTCCGTGCACTCAGTGTGGAGCGGACTACGGTCCAGCCACCGCCTTGTGTGCGCTTGATTCCCCAATTACAGCGTGCTTGTGTTTGCCTGTGAAGGAGTGTGGGCCGGCTCCGTTGATGAAACGTGGTTCCCATCCGCATGCCTCCCGGTCTTATTCCTTCGGGTTTACACTGGATATGGGGTATGTGGTTGGAGCTGTGGGTGGTGCAGCGCAAGCCATCCATGGTCCCTCTGTAGGCGCAGGCGTCCTGTGGCTTGCCACAGTGACAGGCAAATCCGAAACCGGATGCCGCCAACCATATATATATATATATATATATATATATATATATATATATATATATATATATATATATATATATGCAGCCCGTATATCTAGAAATGCGACGTTGGTGTGCTTATGTCAATGGAGGCGGTGTTCTAGCATTTGGCGGAGCGTGAATAGTTGATTCACGCATCCACGGCCGGGACGGAAGCAATCTTGTTCTTCACGGTTGTATGATTCACGTATTGGAAGTAGTCTGCCAAGCAGAACGAATGCCAATAGCTGTGAAGCAACCGAAGTGGGATTAATCCTTCGGCGATTGACACATGAAGTACGATCGTCTTTCTTGGAAACCTGGACAATAGCTGTTTCGCTCCAAGAGGGAGGCACATTTTCTTCGTACCAGCGTTTGGAGAGCAACGAGCTCATGATTTCAGGTTTTGAATACAAATCGGTTTTTGCAGCTTTGTATTGAAACCTTATGAATTCTTCGACTCCCAGTCGATTCCACGCCTATTCCGAGCTATTGAGCCACGAGGTCAGCCACCGTACCTGATCAGCTCTGGAAGACGTCCGTCTGAGCTGGCTGTCTTGAATCGCTTTAATCGTCGAATCTTCAGGTAGACTTCCACTTTGCTAGACTGTGGAGTCCAGTTGAATTGCGATTGAAAGCGCTCGGCGCGGTGGTCCAGACGTCTCTTCTGGCGTATGGTCGGCGACCCATCCACTTTGCTGATAACCTCACTGACACCAGGCTTTCTGAGGCCAGTGGACCGATTGAGTTGGAAAAGATTGCGAGTGTTTTCAACGAGTGTAGCAGTCTTCATCTCTAAAGCACGCTCAGGCCACCATGCTTCGGGATCCTTGCACCGACTTTGCATGAGCAGCTGGTTGGCAGAACGGCGCCGCTCGTTGCAGTCTGATTCTGCCGGGATATCTCTGTCAGTCGAACGGTTCCAGAGGGCTAGCAGAGATCCAACCCCTTAAGGAGCGTTGTGTTGAATCTCAGCTTGATTGTCCGGAAGTGATCATCGCTTTACGTGTTGCTCAATGTTTTACGGTGGATTGCAACAGTGTGTCTGCTAATAAAGACTGATAGCTGGCCTGGACCGAGGAATCAGTTAATCTATTCGCACTGAACTTGCGGTGCCCTTTTTTAAAACCCTCCAAAGCACATGCAGATTTTTGTGCAGGCCAGCGCATGATCTAAATCAATGGAGGTGGGTCAAAGGACCTGTAGTCCCCGCCATCTGAAGCTGATTGCAAAATGATTATTTTGAGACTGCTTGTGTTGGTGAAGGGGGACGGCAAGTTGCGGAGCGTATATTCGTATGCCTAAGGGTGGTGCTCGAGAGAAACAGATGGTTGTCTTCTCACAATTTGAAAAATTACTTCGTTATCCTAGCGGTCCTCATCGAGCGCGTGGTGATCATCAAGGCGACGTTTGTATTGTAACAGGCGGCCAACCAGTGCATTGAAATCCCCATACAGGACGACATCCGATTTATTAGCGTAACTCATGAGCTAATGAATCTTCCTATAAAAGTTGTCTTTTACCGAGTCACACACGTAGTTTTGTTTCGTATGCGGAGATTATAAACAAGTTGCGTCTCTTCCGAAGGCGAACTGCACACAATCGGCTGTTAATCGGGAACCGGTCTCGCAGTGCGGCCTCTGTCTTGCCAAGTGGTACTATGCCATCTCCAACCAAACCTGCCGTGGCTGCGTCTGAATCTTCAGAAAGGCGCAAGTGTTATCTGGCTGCGTGGTTAGTGGGGATGTCAGCCTAAGCACAATGCTGGAATTCTGAAATCGGGTTTCGGAAAAGCATCCGACGTCAACATCTAGGGACTAGAATGCGTGGTAGACCGGCTGGCTGTCCAATCTATGAGTCCATACTTTGAAACACGCCCGACGAAACGAAGATCGGGGTCGAAAGAGGGACACTGGTTGAACTCCATGCTTCGCGGGGCAGCCGAAATCGCAGGCATATCCTTGAACACAGTAATCGGGTGAATTCGGGGAATCCCACACATTTGGGGTCGGTGACTGATTGCTCAGTTCTTACGCCTTTCATTTGATCGGTTACTAAACAGGGGCCTAATCCTTGCATGATTTCAAGTGGTTGTTGGAATGCCATGTTCCACCGAAGTGAAACAATAAACGCTGACTTTATTTAATGGCGAGTCACATCCGCTACGCCACTGTTAAGCGAATATATGTGCCAGACAAAAATCCACCACATCGCAAAATTTTGCCGCCGAACAATTGGCAGAAACGAGTAATCCTGAACCACCCATCTGGCACCACGTGGAAGTTGTTTGGCAAGCCAACTTTGATACCCATTACTTGCTCTTCAAATTCTTTGGTATTTTTCATCCCTTTCACTCCGTTATGTTTCTTGAAACCTTGTTATCTCACGAGTCATGTGAATGAGATGCACTGCGCTTTGATTCTTGGATCTTTGTTATTTGGTTCATCATCTGCCGTTTACTTTCTCAACCTGCTTTGTACCTTTATTGGGCCGATAGAACAGAACAGCTTAAACCCCGTGCCTACATATTAAACTCATAACGTTCGATAACCATAAATGGTCCACAACTTCATCATGACATTTCCCCACGATTTATTGGCCGTAGCTCGTGATTTGCATAACACAACCCGTGCGGTCTCCTGCCGATCATGTATGGATGCTTGCAACCAGAGTGTTTCTTTGGCCGTTTGGGAATGCGGATTCAGTTAGCCTGCTTAGACATCAATACACACCGTTTTTTTGTCACCTACACACTGTGCAGCCCACTTATTGTTTTCAGGCCCCACTTATTGTCTGCTTATTTTTATAATCCCACACGTCTACCTTCTTCATGCAGCTATGAGTGGGTCGAACTTTTGGACCCTAAAAGCCAACGGTCGATGTATGTCAATTTATCATCAGGAGAATGTTGCTGGGAGCCTCCTTCTAACACTCAAATGTACGTCTACCTAACCTACTCTCTTGTATGGTATTATTCTATTTAGTCCCTAATATTAGCGCCACATCTGTTTTCAATTGGTTGTGAGCTGTGTGCTACATTAGATTGATTATCATCGAGATGATTGGTCTTCGCTTCTACCATTATCACTCGTGATTGTAGTACAGTCCGATCTTGCCGAGGCGCCACATTCTATGGTCAGTACAGCTCCTATCGGTAACTAAGGGGAATACTACGACAAATGTTCTATCCCTGTGCTTCCGTATTGTTCACTATTTCTGTTTCCGAATGAAATAATTCACTTTTTCGAAACGCCTTACGGCATATTGCTTTGCCAATGTTTTACTGCTGCTGAGAGCTTCGTTCGTTATTTCACCCCACAATTCCTTGAGGTTATATGAAAATTCACTGCTGAACTCTTAATCGACGGTTGGCGGATACACAATCTCAAGAGCCTCCTGAACTTCGCAGGAGTACCCTTGCCTTTTGGGTGTTCCCACTCTAACCGTACCGGAAATACCTGTATTTTAAGAACGTGCAGCTTTATCCTTTGATACTCTTCATTTGATATATATCTTCGTATTTCGAACCTCAATTCAAAGTTGCCATGGCTTGCCGCTTTATATGCTCAGAAAGCTGACGAACCGTGGTGGAGTATATCTTAGTTCACTGTTTGAAAGCGTTATCCGATAGGGACTTTATTCGGGCTTCAAAATTTGTCCGTACCACTAACCTTTTGACACAATGTGATAAGACTAAAGTGGATCCCACAGAGCCTAACTGTGAATACGACACCACGAATATCAGTTGAGTGCATCGTATGCTGCGCCTCACGTAAATAGGCAGCGATAATCAGCAGTGGATTCGGGTGAAAGGTTAATCGATCAATGTATTTCAACGTGGAGTAAAAATAGAACCCCTTTCATGTTGGGCGTATAACAGTGAGTACTCTTTGGGCTTATCACTATGACAATGAATGCATGAGACCACAAATTTCGGATTATATGTTCACATAACTGAAGGGAACTGCAAGTTGTTACACAATTGGATTTAGCGCTTGTATGCTTGCAAATCGAAATCCATGCACACTCAGGCGATTCATTCACCGGTGGTCGTCTTGTCGAAATTGGTTTACATCCCTACCTAACTCACTCAGCTGTGTTCCGGCATTTTTTGAATACAACACTTGATGATGCTAATTGAGCTGTCGTCTTTTTATCGTGATCTACGTTAGCGACTGCTGCCATAGTTTGGATCGGATTATCTAGCACATTTAGGAACATGGTGTCGGATTTCCTTCCAACAAATGTGCTCTGCTGTGCGTGCGACTCCACAGTATCCATAACCCGCGCGCGACTGGTGGTGGTGGTCATGTGGCAGAGAAGCATCTTTCTTTCTTGTCGTTTCGTTTTTCCTTGCACACCCCCACCGGTGCACTTCAGTCGTTGGTGAATTATAAGCGCCATCACTAACTGAAAAATGCTAAGCGCCATTTAAAGGAACTGTGAGGATACCCTGTTCTCCTCACGTTAGAGATCATGGTGCCTGGGAAGGTTTCGAACAGCACCATCGGAGCAGCTATCGTTCAACTGGTTCATTAAAGACAATGATGCATGCAACTAAATCATTGTTGCACGAGTGATTGACTTGCAGTCGAGTGGAAAGGAGGGCATTAATGCTAACTCCAGTCGAGGAATTTCATGGCCTTTCGTGTGAAAGGTTTATCGTCCAAGCGGGTCACAAAGCACCGTTAGCAACATCCTTCTAAAAGCCAATCATCCTCATATTTTCAGCAAACAAGCCGCATCATCTAGTTGTCACGTTAGTTGTGATTTTGTGATGAATCATGTCCTTGAGAGCAATTGCGTATGAGGCTTACATACATCGATTATTAGAAAGCTAGTGGCTTCATCCGCTAGCCATTTGAACTGATGCTTTGCTGCCTTACAACTTCGGCAACCTATGGAACGAAGAATACTAGGATTTTGACGTTCTAAACAAACATTCAGGGTCAAAGCGCCTACACATTGTGTTAACAACATACCGTCGCAAAAATCTGATTATCGTATAAAAACAAGGCAGCATCAGCGAGACAGCCATTGACTCGTAGATAATTCGACAACAAACAGTTTAAACAAGCTGTCAGATTACGTGAGGTCAGCAGACGCGCCACTGGTGTCGACTGTGAGCGATGTCCTTAACTTCTCGAGCCAAGCAAAAGCCAGATCACGTGGAGTTCAGCCTGCAAAGCGAGACGGACCGACGACACCGAGTTTAGTCATCAGCGATTTCATTACACGATGCCAAGTTAATTTTTGCCCATCACGAGTCTTGCGCCATCCTACATCTAACAGATAAAACGAAGGCCGCTTCCGTAAACGTTGATCGGGCATACGTAGTAAGTGACTAAGCTAATACAACTTATTTGTCTGCAAACGTCTTATCGTCAGGCTGGACGACATCATCAGTGCGTTTTATGCGGGTCACTTACAGATCCAAGTGATTGTTGATCATTTCCTGATTCGAACTTCAGGAGTCGATCGGTCCACGTGAGCTGACTGTGTAGTCAACTCTTGCGTATTGTTGGCTAGAGTCCGCCTCAATGACGTTCGTTTGTCCTGTTGATCTGGGGCAGAGTATTGATTTGACCCTCAGCACTTCATAGGCAGTATCTAAATCTGTCTATTGATTGAGTTCTTTTTCGAGTACCAAGCCTCGATGAACTCGCGTGCTTTTCGACTTTTTTCCCTGCCTGTGATCCTGACATCCTTCAAATCAAACTGATGATTCTTGACGTCCATGTGTACCGACATCAGGGAGTGCCGGTCGTGTCGGCGGATGGCTAGGCTATGCTCATGTAGCCTAGTGCCGCGCTTCCTTCCTGTCTGCCCCACATAGGATTTGTTACAATTTTTGCAGTGGATTTTGTAAATCACACCACTTGTTTCTTCCTTGCCAAGCCGGTCCTTACCATCGAAGAGCTAGTCTCGAATAGTTTCTGTCGGCTTGTGAGCAACTCTGATTCCGAAAGGTAGTAGGAGTCTCGCCGTCATCTCAGAGACGCCGTTGATGTATGGTAGAATGATTGTTCTTTTATCCGTTTCTGATGTTTGTCCATGCGTCGGTCGTTTTATTGAGGCTAAACAACGTGGAGTAAAATTCCATGTAAACATTTCGAACAGATGATCTTCCTCCGCTTTCCTCAGCTGTGGAGTGCTGCAATGTGTCTGAGCTCTTTTAAATAGAGTTGTTACGCAGTTGCCTTTGTAGATTGTTAGATGAATGCTACGATAATTCAGGATTTGATCTGTATGCGTCGCTTTCCGATAAACTGTTGTCTCCAGTTGTTCAGCAGCATGTATTTTTACTAAAACATGCAAGAATGGTAACTGACAAGTGCTCTTCACTTCTTTAGTGAAACGGATCCCCGTAAATGTGTTGTTTATTGGCTGATGTGTTTCTTCCAGTTTCGAGCGCTTGAGGATGACAAAGGTATCGTTCACGTAGCGTAGCCAGAGCTTGGGTTTTGCGACCGGGAGTGCGGTTTCTTCCCATGCTTGCTTCTTCGCTTCGGCCACTAGTACGGATATCAGTGAACCCATTGGCGTTCCTATTATTTGTTCGTACGTTTGGCCGTTGAAACTAAAATGTGTCGTGAAGCATAAATCCAACAACTCCATCATGTTAATGGCATCTATTTTTTTGGTTCGTGTTGAGGATCCGCGTTGGTCTGGTAGTGTTGCCATCGTTTATTTTGCCAAATTGTTCATTGAAGTGAACAAAGCTGTTGCATCAAAGGAAACCATGAATTCGTCTTTTTCTATTACTGTTTCACTGAGCATAGCCAGGAATTGTTCTACAGATTGTATGAAATGCTCCGAACCAGCTATCCGATGCTTCAATCTCTTCCAGAGTTCCTTGGAAAGTTTGTAATTCCGAGCTCTAGGTAATGACACCATAGGGCGGAGGGGGACTCCAGCTTTGTGCACTTTTTGCAGGCCGTAGAATCGCGGTAGCACCGAATCCTCCGGTTTCATCTTGCAGTGTTCCAATTTTGTGATCTGTCCCAACTGTTCTAAATTTGTAGGGTGCGTTTGATTTCGCTTTCCAGTCGTTTTGTGGGATCTTTGTTTCCCGATTGGCAGGTGTTCACATCTTCGAGAAGTTCTTTGCGCCTTCTTCGTATAACCAGTTTTCTCCATTACAACAGTAATATGTCCTTTATCAGCCGGTAAGATACCGATATCTTTAGCTTTCCTAAGATTTATCAACGCTTTTTGTTAAGTTTTGTTGAATATGTTGGCTTCACTCATGTGCCTCAGTGCTTGAATGATACTGTGCCTGATCGCGTGTTGGGCATCAGCTGTGGTGTTGCATGAACTCAGTGTTGTCTCAAGCTCTGCGAGAAAATTGATGGGATTGTAGTCTTTGGAACTGAATTGCATACTGCTTTTTCTACATTCGACAGGGACCATTTGGATAAATTCCTAATTCAGGTATCATCTTGATTC
Source organism: Dicrocoelium dendriticum (assembly GCA_944474145.2). Lineage (NCBI taxonomy): Eukaryota > Metazoa > Platyhelminthes > Trematoda > Plagiorchiida > Dicrocoeliidae > Dicrocoelium > Dicrocoelium dendriticum. The sequence continues at coordinate 95,076,048 of OX104064.1, read as the reverse complement.
ATTGCTTTAGGTTTGAACATTCTATCTAGTTTTTTTCCTGTTTATGTTTTGGAGTTTTCCGTTGTTCGTTTTGATGGATATTGCCTTTTCAAGCTCTTTAGTCAATTTCGTGCCGAGGTTGGATAAGCGTAACTCCTTTTGGAAGTCAATCATTCGAAGATATTTTTGCCTTCAGTTATGTGCGTCGGGGATCAGCAGACGCAACATGCATCGTCCGTGTTCTTCGGGGGGTTTCCAGGCCAAGGGATTGTTTATTGGTGTACGGTGCTGTATACTTGGTGGCAGAATTTGTCTTCTCAAACATTCATAAAGGAAGAAAAGTTGCTCCTGAGTGGAAGATAGCCGGCTGGCATAGGTCTCCCATGGGCGAGTAAACTTGAGTGCGTCGATCCCGAATTCATTAGAAATCCCTGAGAATGCCCAGATGCGGATAAGAGCATGCGGGTGTTCCCCGCGCTGGCTGATTTGCTTGCAAACGTTTCATCGTTAGACTAGACGACATCATCAGTGCGTTTTATGCGGGCCACTTACAGATCCAAGTGATTGTTGATCATTTCCTGATTCGAACGTCAGGAGTCGATCGGTCCACGTGAGCTGACCGTGTAGTCAACTCTTGCGTATTGTTGGCTAGAGTCTGCCTCAATGACGTTCGTTTGTCCTGTTGATCTGGGGCAGAGTATTGATTTGACCCTCAGCACTTCATAGGCAGTATCTAAATCTGTCTATTGATTGAGTTCTTTTTCGAGTACCAAGCCTCGATGAACTCGCGTGCTTTTCGACTTTTTTCCCTGCCTGTGATCCTGACATCCTTCAAATCAAACTGATGATTCTTGACGTCCATGTGTACCGACATCAGGGAGTGCCGGTCGTGTCGGCGGATGGCTAGGCTATGCTCATGTAGCCAAATGCCGAGCTACCTTTCTGTCTGGACCGGTCGCAAAACTTAAACTCTGGCTACGCTACGTGAACGATACCTTTGTCATCCTCAAGCGCTCGAAACTGGAAGAAACACATCAGCCAATAAACAACACATTTACGGGGATCCGTTTCACTAAAGAAGTGAAGAGCACTTGTCAGTTACCATTCTTGCATGTTTTAGTAAAAATACATGCTGCTGAACAACTGGAGACAACAGTTTATCGGAAAGCGACGCATACAGATCAAATCCTGAATTATCGTAGCATTCATCTAACAATCTACAAAGGCAACTGCGTAACAACTCTATTTAAAAGAGCTCAGACACATTGCAGCACTCCACAGCTGAGGAAAGCGGAGGAAGATCATCTGTTTCGAAATGTTTACATTGCATTTTACTCACGTTGTTTAACTTCAATAAAACGACCGACGCATGGACAAACATCAGAAACGGATAAAAGGACAATCATTCTACCATACATCAACGGCGTCTCTGAGATGGCGGCGAGACTCCTACTACCTTTCGGAATCAGAGTTGCTCACAAGCCGACAGAAACTATTCGAGACAAGCTCTTCAATGGTAAGGACCGGCTTGGCAAGGAAGAAACAAGTGGTGTGATTTACAAAATCCACTGCAAAAATTGTAACAAATACTATGTGGGCCAGACAGGAAGGAAGCTCGGCACTAGGCTACATGAGCATAGCCTAGCCATCCCCAGCCACGACCGGCACTCCCTGATGTCGGTACACACGGACGCCGAGAATCATCAGTTTGATTTGAAGGATGTCAGGATCACAGGCAGGGAAAAAAGTCGAAAAGCACGCGAGTTCATCGAGGCTTGGTACTCGAAAAAGAACTCAATCAATAGACAGATTTAGATACTGCCTATGAAGTGCTGAGGGTCAAATCAATACTCTGCCCCAGATCAACAGGACAAACGAACGTCATTGAGGCGGACTCTAGCCAACAATACGCAAGAGTTGACTACACAGTCAGCTCACGTGGACCGATCGACTCCTGAAGTTCGAATCAGGAAATGATCAACAATCACTTGGATCTGTAAGTGACCCGCATAAAACGCACTGATGATGTCGTCTAGTCTAACGATGAAACGTTTGCAACCAAATCAGCCAGCGCGGGGAACCCCCGCATACCGTCCTCCACATCTCTAACTACAAATATTTTTTCACGGGTTTCTGTTACAAGTTGTTCATGTTTATCCATCTATCTCTCCAGCTGTCTATTGTTCTAACGTCCTAGGCTGCTTATCATTGCTTAGTCGTCTATTACGCCCACCGTTGTTACGGACACACTGGTACCATTCGATACCCGCAATGCTTCGCAGGCAGCGATGACCGAGGACTTACAGTTGCTTTAGATCCTCAGACCGAAGGAGATAAGTCTCACCTCTATAGAGAAGGATGGCTCTCTCTGCGGCCTTGTATACTCGGCCTTAGAAACCGAGGGAAATCCCTTTCTGACGCCACATATGTCACAAACTCAAACAAGTAGTTCTGGCTTTTGTGCTACCTGTACTGACTTCAGTGGTTATGTGCTCACCGTTGCCAGTGCAGTTGCTATAGTAATTGGAGCGATCAGCTACCCCGATTTCCTCACTGTCAAGGGTCAATTGGTCCTCATGTGGTTGCTGGTCCTGTAACAAAACTTTGCTTGCCAATTGATGGGCACTGTCGGGATTTTACTTCATGTTTACTGGGCCTCCCTACTATTGTTAAACAACAAGGCAATGTCGTCCGCATAATCAGACTCTACTAGCTTTCCACCAGTCACCTTCTCAACGTCTTCGTGACATTCCACAAGAGAACACGCAATGCTGGAATTCACGACGAAGTTGAATAAATATGGGGAAATGTTTCGGAATACTGGTAGCTCGGGTTGATGATTCAATTGCTCATTTGTTCTCTGAGCTTGGAGAACAAATAAACGATTGAAATATGGGGAAACCTGAACAACCCCGACGAACGCTACTTACTTCCGGAAAGATATTTGATTACTCACCGTGAACCCTGACGCGGTCTGTCATGTTCGAGTGTAGAGCACATAAAATTTCACATATTTCAAGGGAACACCTGCACACAAGTATTTCGAACAGAATACATCGATCGACTGAGTCGAACGCACTCCTGAAGTCGAGAATCCCAGTTATTGTCGGTCTGCGGTCTGCATGACGCTGCTCTAGCACCTGCTGCAAAGTAAATATATGGTCTATACAACCCCGTCCCGAGCGGAAACCTGCATGCTCTTCCGCAATCCGGGATTGTCGCTTTGCAGTGAAGTGACGAACGAGAGTCGTGGTCAGTAATTCTGTCACCACTGGCGTTAGGCCACTGCCTTTGTGGTTAGCACAGTCGGTGCGGTTGCCGTTCTTGCAACCATACTCGATACAGTCCAGTTTAATGGGACGATCTTTTCCTTCCAAACCTGTTTGAACGGGGATGTCGGTGCTACGCACAGGTCACCACCATCCTTAAATATTGCGGGTGCGCGGGAATCCGGGCCAGTAGCTCGAAATCGATTAAGGTCTGTGATCAGTTTTCGGACTTCAGCCTCTGATGAAGCCTCTAAACTAACCGGCGGTGGGCCAGCCTGCGTAAGCTGAGTAGGAAGATGTCCGGAAGCAGGGGGCAACTTAACTGCTCTCGAAAGTACTCCGCTGAACCAGCCATACAATGATCGTTATTTTGAATAATGGTACGTGCGCTGTCTCTGATAGTCTCACTGATATTTGCTTTCATGGGTCCACTGTTGCGGATCGGTTGGAAAAGCTTGTGATAATTGCCTACTGCTCCCATCTTTTTCATTTCTTGAACTCTGCTGGTCCACCAGGCTTCTTTGTTGGCCCGCTGGCTCTGCTTATAGTTCGCGTCTAATAGTCCCTCTGATTACATTGTGCTCAGAGCCAGTCGGGACTTTTCTTCTGGATTCCAATAAGTTTCCTGACATCGGATGTCCAGTGGTTGTTGCGGTGACGATTGCTAGGACTGCAAGTGGAAGCTCTAGTATTGTGCCCGGCAGCTAAGATCTTACTAAGGCCAAATGTCATTAAGACGAGAAAGAGAGAGACTTTGGTACGCAGAGCATGCTGGTAAGCTTGCATGATCGAGGACTGAGATAAATTTTCCGTTACCAATTGAGGGGGCGCTTGATACGTCTCCCGTTGGTGTTCATGGAAAGCATCCGCGTAGGGGCGGCGTCCTCGCCGTAGACTCAGCCCACGCGCGACTGGTGATGGTCGATCTGCGGCGAAGGACCGTTTCGACATACAGCTGGCAATTTATTTATTTTATTCATGAAAAGCGACAGCGTATCTCTGAAACACTCATTCGCCACTACAACTTCCCAAATAATGTTACATTATCGTCAGTTGCATTCTTCTCGACTCCTGGAATACCGTAGCGATTTTTAGGTGTGTTTACGTTTTCGGTGTTGCATTCACTCGAAAGTTTGAGTGCAATTTTCCAGAGTGAATGTCAGCGGTCAACTGGATTTGCTTTATTCGAATTTCCATAACTGTTAGTGAGCTCCATCAGAAGGCGACTTACTAGTAAACTAATGTTCACTCATGCAGCTTCTAAATACCGTGTCGTATTTAACTGCTGACTAGAGTGTAGCTTTGTCCTCTGCAATGTGGGTAATCTGCATGGCAGCAGAGGATGTGTCGCACTTTCTCGCAGTTAGCTTATAAAACATGCCTGACTACCGCTATCCCGCGTAGCATCGTAGCATAAGCTGCTGCATCCTGACACGGGCCTCTTCTGTCGAGAGATCTTGGTCTCGGTTTCTGATGGAGCCGGGGGACACGCTCTATCGACGGTCCCAATAATGGTTGTCATGCTTTTCTCGACATATGAAAGATACTGCAGAGAACCCCCCAGTTGACTACATCAAAAATCTACTCCCTCAGGTCACTTATGAATTTTTCCATACCGGTGTTTGGTATTTCTAGCAATCAGAAACTCATTTGTTCTACGACGTATATCATCTTCAATAATGTACATTTTCTCATTTTAAAGCACGAAATGAGCATTTGAGAGCTAACCCCGTGTGGTCCAAATTCTACAATTTCATCACAAAGCGTCTTATTATCATTGCGGGATCGCACAGTCTCTATTTAAACGCTGAATTTATGCAACACTTGGAACAGTGGCTACCTGCAAGGTATTCACAAACATGACCAGGCCATTGAGTGCTGTAGGTGGAATGAACTTTGTAGCAGCCCTTCACATTCAGCTTTGTCACTGGAGGTGCGTTATTTCCCTAAGTCATTATAAATGTAGTTGTTTACGGCGTTTTTCATCCCTACATATATCTCGGATTTGTTGAAAGCATACGAAATATCACAACTTTTGTGAATTTCTACATTTGCATCTACCCAGCCCTGTCATTGACAAATACTCTATATTGCATAGAACTCTGTTTCCAGTGCAGATTGTAGCTACCCCTCACATTTTGACACGGTTGCTTACTTGGGATTTTGAATATGTTTTATGGCGCGCCGTTTGTGTTGTCAGACGTTTCATTAAGCGCTAACGGGGTACCTCGGCACCACTTGCCTATTCATGATTGGAAAGAAGACCATTTGATAGTGTTACTACGTTGGCTTCTTCTGAATCCCCATTCGCTATGATGAAGGTATAATCAGATGCCGCTCTGCTGGAGACAACAACAATACTTTATCGCCTTATCCCTGCCGATACGTCGATGTGCGTTTCAACTGTGCTCCCTCTCCTTTCAGGCAGGTCTTCAAAGCAGCTTGGTCAGGTGAAACGGGCATCATCCTGACTGGCATGCATACAGCATCAAATTGATACTCTCTAGACATACCCGTTGTTCCCACTGAGGTTGCCGAATAAATGGCGCATATGTCTACTAGCTGTTGTTCACTATCTATTCCATTTTTCTTAGAGTCATCATTTTTACTTGGTTTATCTACACAGTCTGCATTACTTGCTTCCAGGGTCTCTTGACTATCTTTCCATACCTCTCATCTTGAATGTCTCTTGAACAGCGAGATGGTGGCACAGTAAACTGATCTGAGTAACCCGATAGCAAATCTTATCTGCGTTGGTTTTTGCAAGCCTCCTATCTAGAAGTCCTTTTTTGTCGTTAAGGGAGTAGAGATGTTGTTTTCAACGGTAGCAAAAACAGCTAGAGGCGGTGTCGCAGTTCGTCTCTTCAGCGTCGAACTGCTCGTCTTTCTGTTCCATGATTCTACCATCTTTAAAGCGTTTTTGGCAATTTCGTTGTCTCCTTCCACTTTTCCTCGCTTCACTTGTTCCTCTTTTTTGAGTAAGGATTTTCGTTGCGATACATCACTCCACATTGCACTTCAGCATCTTTCCCAAAGTTTGTGGGTTGAACTGAATTGCTGCAGGGTTGACATCTAATTAATTTTACCGTCTGGTGAGAGCGAATTCTCGACATTCTTCTCCACTACCTTTGGACTACACAGACCAACGGATTTTTGTGGAGTGCAGAATCCCGGGATACCTGCATTGGCTTTTTATTATATAACGTTGACGTGCTGCTTTCTTGTCTTCAATATCGGTCTCCCGGTGTTCCAGTGCAGGCAGCGCAGCTTCCGCTGAATAGGTATTCACGAATGAGGACTCTGTTTTCCCCACAGCACAGTCAAGCGGTGCTGTCGCATTCGTTCCCCGAAGTCTCAGACGCTGAAGATTTAACTTGCGGCTCCTCCCTTTTTGAATTATTGTAATCATAGTGACGAGCGTTTAGGCAATTGGATGCGCTGCACTTTGGTGCACTGATCAACGTTGATACATTGGACCGCAACGACAAGTTGTCTGCTCTCGTTTACCGGTGACTAGTCGCGCACTCCTGCTCAAAATGAGCATATCTTCTCAACCGTACTGTGGAGTACCCGTCGGATTGGCGAGAGGTTTTTGTTCGGCTTGATGTTGTTCTCGTGTGATTATTGCACCATTATTTTAAATCTAGTCTCTTGAATAGGGGTCGGAAGAACGATTAACACATTTGACTGTATGCACTAGCTGACATGGCGAGGAGCCGACCGCAATAGCGTTTGTACTGTGAGTCTCTGTCCATCCTCTCCCCTTTGCCTCCCCCCTCCAACCTCGATCTCAAGCCGAATGCATAATGTGCTTTTGCATTATGTTACTTTTAGCGTTTGTACTCTGTATCGTTTAATCTCTTTTTTGGATCGTGGCACATTAGTTGAGGGGTGTCTCTCACTCTCGGTCAACGTGTATTGATGATGTGAAAGGGATGCCAATAACTTTGCAGTAAGAACGTCCAACGTGGACGGTCTATTTTCAAGTAAATATCGCTGGCCTTCCCTTGACATGAGTCCAAACACTTCCGTACTACACCCGCAAGATAACAACCTTGTTTTTTATTCAATCTGCTTTCATTTTCTAATTATGAGATCTTTTTCCTTTTCTTAGCATTTAAGCATTTTCTTGCATATTCTCTTCCAATTTCAGCAAACCTATGTCTCCTAATCAGTGGTGGGAACTGTTCGACGTCAAAGCTCAACGGAACTACTACTACAACAACAGCTCTGGTGAGACCGTCTGGCAACGACCTGTGCAAGGCGATATTGTTCCCCTGGCCAATCTGCAGGTCTGTCTTATACTACCATCACATCGTCTTGCTAACTATTGATGTTGCTACTCCTCTGCTTTCGACCCATTTTCATAGCACTTTTCCGTGGGGTTTTGGCAAGCGTGATTAAGCGGTCAAACCGGACATCAGCTTTTTGAATTACTTCTCGTTGCTCTCTCCAATCTGTTCTCGCTTGGTGGTCTTTCACATCATAGTTTCATTTCCATTTGCCACGATAGGGTTTAATTAGCGTACTTTTTCGGAACACTACCGTTTCCCCTCACATTATATTCGTGTGCTTCCATTCGCACGCTGTCACTTCTGTGTGCGCCTTGCCAACCCATTCGCACGAACTACTCACGCCACACGCGTGACCTGTGATGCTTTTTACTTCCGTTGTGCTGCTCCGCTTGACGCTTTGGTTATTTTACATTTCACCTCACTGTCCCGTAACCACCTGAGCCAACAGTCTACGGGTAGATATGGGGCTATTAAAGACCGTGAGAAATAATGGAAGCTACAGTTACCGTAACATAACCAAACATAGCACTATTTATTTTGACTTCACTTGAGTGGAGACATCCATTGAAGCCCATTGGACAGGATGAGTCGCGTCTCATAGAATCAGACCGTTGGTACCTCCTTTTCTATCTGACCACAGTAAATCTCCTTAGCTCACTTATTCATTATCTTGACAGATTCACACTATTGTTAATGGAAGTCTGTTTCCGTCCTGGCTCGCTACATTTTGTTCTCCGGACTAGCCGGGTATGTGCATGTGGACGGCAATATTCGTCTTTGAATTATGTCTGGAGTTGGCTAAGCAACTCTCATCTTGTATCGTTTCTTTCATCCTTGACCAACTGGACACTGTCAATTTTTGACCACTGTGTTGTGTTTTTACCTTATCGGCTTCTTTCCGAATGGAACATCTAAAGTTCGCACCTTAGACTCCCATAGGATAATATGAAATGGACTGCCTAATCTTTATCTGCCACACCCACTGTGAATGAACCATCACCCTCCGACCCATTCATCTGGACAAAACCGAGTGGGAGCAAAGCGCTTCACCTATGGGTTGCCAACTTTGAAAGCCTTTCTATTCGTCACGAACAGCTAACAGCTTCGATCCTAACTATTCTGCTTCTCCTTTGCTAGCTAGGTTACACCGGATTCCCGTATTTTAGCTCTGTTTCTCGGGTGTCCTTCACCATTTCGCGCGCAGTAGATGAAAACCAATCTCCATCCTTGTGTTACCGTTGTATAGGAATTAATCTCCGACTCCAGCTAGTGAGTTGTGTTACACAATGAACCGTGTTGCACTTCCATTTACCCCACGGCTCGAGCACTGATGCGATGGACACGGTCAGTTCATCCTCTCTATGTCAGCTAATCCATTGTTGCCACCTCGCGTTAACAACCTCCACTGCATCAGAATGATGATTTTCTGATGTGATGCTTTGGGCTTGAAATCACGTTGCATTGCTGACAATCGCTGATGTGCAAACTAACCTTCACCATTCTTTTTCCGTATGCAATGACTGCAATCGCGGTACGGTTTTATCAACCTTTAAGCACTGCGATCACGAATGGCAGAACCAGTGCCTTCCTCCTTACAAACACTCGGTGAAGATTTAATTCTTGACTGGAATCCCTTTCTATTCTAAACCTTTCAACAACCAGTTGTATACGCTAAAACGGAATTCTCGCTTGCGCTCCTCAGAAGTGCAGTCCACGGCTGCTGTTCACCATATCTCGTCTACTTTTATGCGTTAATTTTGCTCCCTGGTAGTTTTCTTTGGCGCGGTCATCGATGGTTCCTATACGATACTGACCGTTGCCTGAACGCCTTTATCTTGTCATCGGTTCGGAGATGGGCGGTGTCTGAGACTTTTTTCAGGGTACGTTGCTCTACAGTCTAGGGGAAATAACATTGAAAAGTTGATCAGACTGCTGTTTTGCGGCAACCTCGGAGTCCAGGGTGTTTTGACCTTTATGCACCACAAAGCACGGCCCGTTGTTCACCGGAACTCATCGTTGGGTAAGATAAGCGTGCGAGTATTCCCACATGATTTTTCTAACGGCCGCTCCCCACCCTATGAATGGATTGTCGCTGCCGCTGTGTCACGGGGACTCTAACCTTTCATCATATTGGCTTTTCTGTCCATAAATCACCGTCCACTACAGTGTTGCATTCACTTGTCCTATAATTCATTGTCTGAGTTCCATTGTACCACCTAGTTTTTGTTGGAATTTTTCTTAACGTAGCACAGTTTCCAGTAACTCATTTACCTACACTTCTCATCCATTAACGGAGTGATGATATATGGCGATGTGATTTCACGCACCACCGCGATAATATAAGTGAGAACGTTGATGCGAAACGGAAGAACACGAATAAAACTAAGAAATCAGAATGTGTCTCGTCGGTCTTTGGGAATCATATCTTTTCAGAAGCACTCTTTGAATGGCGCTGGCACAACGTCATCTAACGCTGTTGCTTCCAGCCACTCGTCCTCCATTCTGGCAATCCTCACCAGGATACAATTTCTGTGTTGACATCACAGCCATTTTCTTATTGAACTATACAGCATAATCTCATGCTTCTGTGCAACAGCTGATTGCCTAAGCTCGAAGTAAACTTCCCAACATGAGAGTGATGTCGCTCTTTTTCCCACGAGAACCTGCCTCTCGACATGTGTAAACACCAGCTGTGTTTTGTTCTCAGTCGCGTTTATCCGCGACCGCACACATTCGACTTGCTTCGTTTTCAACTTACCCCACTGCTTGCGTTCCGATTCGAAGGTTGTCTACCGAAGGCACAATTTCAGTTGATTGTTCTGTGATATTTTCTCCGTACCTGATTATAACGTGACTATTCTACACCCATTGTCTCCAACTTTATTTCTCTTCCGCTTTACACTGTCATCCGCAGGTCCTTCAGCAAAACCTTCGGGGGCTCCCAGCGAACGCATCAACTGTGAGTTCATTTGCTTAGTTTTTATTCACTGATTCTTTCCTGCATACTTTTTTCACCACACCTTGTTGATTTGGTCAGTGACCTTGAGGCCGGTCATCTTAATCGGTGTCTTATTCCACCTACTTTTCATCGTTTTACACCAAACCTCTATGTCTCTGTAGGCGGTATCTGTTTGAGTACTGACCATGCTCCCCAGGAAAATCAATTCACAACTCAGTTTTCTGTCTCTCCACAGTTGACATTTACACCCCGAATTTGAAGCGGGCACCAAACGTGACGTCCGTGCAAAGCAACTTGATCCACCTCATATCAAAATACGGATGTGTGCTGCATGTTACACACAATGCCCTACCATCGGCTGTACTAATCTCCACGAGTTGTTCAACTTAATTCAGTTCAGTTATCCATCCATACGCTCTGTGCACCAGGGTGTGGCGGTTTGGGGGATTTTTCAGCTACGCAACCAAACGCTAAATTCACCGTGGCATCACCATCATCATCATCAATACACGCTAGTCGTGGTCGAAAAACACCTCAGCTAATTTGCCGTAATATAAAATGATAAGAGCTTAAACAATGCATACAAAAACTACCAAAAGTAACATAATGCTAAATGTCATTATGCACAGGGTTTGAGCTCGTTGTTGGATGGGGAAGCTAAAGGGAAGGGGAGAGACAAAGAGATTCACAAAACAAACGCCATTGAGGTCGACTCTTTTCCATGTTAGCTAGTTTATCCCACATCCTTCGGACTCCAGCTTCGCAGTCGGGAAACACCAACCGACGCCAAGTTCGAAGTGTGGGTTTTCATTCTTCTTAACCAAGTCATCGGCTGGCCTACCCTCCGCTTCTTCCATCCAGACCCCGGTCGCACAAACAACTCCCGATACGGGAGTCAGTGTGCGCTGCCATGCGCAACACGTGGCCCAGCCATCGAAGTGTGGTGCTTGTTATAATGGTGCTGGACGGTTCACTCGCTCTTCTTGCACCATATACACGACGCTGAACACGCTCATTGCTCACGCGGTGTTCCCACCAGATGTGAGCTAAGCGGCGAAGGCGGCGATGATCGAACGTGACTAGTCTTTTTGTGTCTGTCAACTCGATGAATCAGGTTTCACAACTGTACAGGAGAGTTGTACAGACGGCTGCATTGTAAACTGCCCTTCAGAGCGAGAGTGATGTCACGCAGCGCCACAGATGGCGGAGATTAGCACAATCGCATGGGGCTTTTACTATAAGTTTCGTGACCTTATCTCCAATCCAGAGGGCGCTGATATAGCTGCTCAGATACTCGAATTTCTGTACGACTTCTGGCTGATCAGCACCAAGGGTCAGCGTAGGAGTGATTCCCTGCCAATCTTGGAGAAGAACTTTGCATTTCGAGGGTCCAAAGCCAGAGCTAATTTATTCAGTGCAACTAGGCATGTTCGGGAGTTGTCACAATTGAGCACAATGTCATCGGCATACTCCAAATTAAGAAGTCGATCACCAGGGAGCAGCGCCACACTTAGTCTTGCCCGGCTACCACCCTTTCGATGACTTCGTCAGTGACGAAGTTGAAGAGGAAAGGTGACAGCGGAAAACCTTTTTCACACCGCTGGAGATATTAAACGGCGGTAAAAATGTCTCATAAACCCTCACTCTGCTCCAACTATACTCGTACAGCGATCTTATGACACATATTCCTCAAGCACACCTTTCCTGAGTAGACTGTCCCAACGGGCACATACATCTACCGAATCGAATGCCCCTTCGATGTCTAGGTACACGACTACGGTGAGTGGCTAGTAAACATGGCGGTGTTCCAACAATTGACGTAATGTGAAGATGGGATCAATACAGCCGCGACTGCGACGAAACCCGGCTTGCTTCTCGCGCATCTGGCTTTCACGAGTTCAAGTTAGTCTATGGAGGACGACAGAGCCAATTGAGGTCAGTCTGATTCCTCTATAACTGCCGCATTCTGAACGGGAACCTCCCTTATAATAATTGCACATGAGGTAATCCGGCATAAAGGCGTTTAGAAAAACGTAAAATCCTGTTGTAACATTGCCAGCGTAGCAAGAGACCAAGTGCAATCGTGGCACTGATCTCGCGGCTTCCCCGGGCCCTAACACCTGATGTAACCCATCTCGAACTCCTAGGCAGTAACAAAACATACAACAGACAAAATGCGTCTACCACCTGGGTGATACAAACCTATTGGGCTATCACCTAACGCAGCCTCAGCTCCGTAACGAACAGAATCGATTGAATAGCTCATGTTCATTTCGGTTGCATGGTTGTATGGGGGATATGTGGTAACTCAGACGCACTTCTTGTCGTAGGTAGCTCAAATTTGAGCTTCCCACAGATCCTCATACAATCTCTTTAGTCGCAATGGATAGGTTTGAGCATATGAGGGAGGTTTCTAATGCGCCTTTTAATGAAAAAATATTCTGAGAGCAGGCACAGTCAGTCCGATTCAAGTTCGCCTTTAAGTTTGAGAAAACAATCACTTTGGAGCGTGGTTCCGTTTAACCACCTAACGAACAATAAACCGCCGTGAATGCATTCACTCCCTGGGCAAAATCAAGCCTGTCTTCCATGCGTTCGACTTTTGTCGGGAGCGGTGCGCTGTGGTCATACAATGCTTCTGAACAATTTGGTGCTTGTCGTGCGGTTGCCACTACTTAGTTAGATATCGAACGAGCTTTTGTAATGTTTTAAGATGACCATGTTAATGAATGATCTCTTCTTAGAAGTACTCTTTCGTTTCTCCGATAGTATTGAGTAGAAAAAGCAGACCGACCACATTTAGCCACATCCGTTTTTCGGCAACGAATGGGAGTGGTAGTTTCGCCAAGACCTATTGTTTCGCTTCAGCACCTCAAGTCCACTTCGAATGCCGGTATTCATGACATAAGCATCCCAGGGGGGCTCTGGATATTTGACTGAGAGAATTGGTCCTCGACATGCCCCATTCAACGTTCATGTCGGCGAGCCATAGAACTTTTTGGTGTTCTTTTCACTAACTGTTGCGTTTCTCAGCACCTTGCTTCAGATACTGTGGAGTAGGAATTTAAGGTTTTTGGTACCACACCAACCTTTTCCATCTTCCCGGTTTTTGCTATACACTAACACTGCTGATCCATTCAGAATCTCTCAGTCGGATATCGCTTCACGTTATTGGGAGCACCATAAAATTGACCACAATGTTCTTTCACACAGACTAATAGACGCTTTATCCGGTGTTTCTTGCTGATCACTTTAGGTAACTAGCAGTTTCAGGGGCTTGTTTGACGGTTCAATAAAGGCGATTTCAATTGGTTTTTAGCTCATTCGGAACCTTTATCATTAATAGATGGCGTTCCAAGTAAGCTTATTATAGTTCCTTTGCAAAATTCAAGCATAGTCGATAGCCAAGCACTCCAGAACTTAGATGCTTCCTTGAGGCCGGGAGATTGAACTCGATGCGTAAACGCTTTTAGGCAGGATCGGGGTCTGAATATTCTGGGTCTACGGCTAACCCAGCCTCAGTGTATGTCCTCAGTAATTGGTGTGGCGATGCTACAACTATGTGCACAGGACGCTAGTGATGCATTGCTACTTTTTAATTTGGCAACCGGTGCTCTTGATGTCATGCTTAAGGCCTCCACCTTGTTTCACATGCTGACTGCTGTTTCGAGATGCACACAGATCCCGAACTACTTCTTAGTGGTTGCTCGAATTTCCAACATGCGGCCCGCCCACATCATCATCATCATTGCGCGTAAGCTCACGCTGGAAAACACTTCAGCTGTTTTGCCGCAATACATAGGGATTATATATATATATATATATATATATATATATATATATATATATATATATATATATATATGAAAAAGTGATAGACTAAACATTAAAGAACACAAAATAAAACCCAAAACATGTAACCTAGTGCACAATATCATAGTTATTCCTTACCAATTCCAGTCGAATTTCTAAAGGAATCCTTACTTCTGTGTACAGCGAATGTTGGCTTCCACTTTCAGAACACCCCTATATCGTCAAATCGATGGTGTGGCAATGGGTAGCTCACTAGGCCCTGTATTTGCCGATTTCTTCATGCTGATTATAGAAAGAGGCATATCCACAGAAATAGCCCAGTTACCATACTATAAGCGTTATGTGGATGACATATTGGCCTTTTGTTCATCGGAGCAGCAGATTGTCCAGTTGATGCAACAACTCAACTGCGCACATACCAACTTGCGGGTCACCTGCGATGTGAAACAGAAGAACTATCTGCCATTCTTAGACATCCTCATCAGTCGCACGGATAACGGGCTCATTAATAGGTCTATCTACAGAAAAGCAACCGGGTCCGGCCAATACCTGCACTTCACCAGCTTCACACCAGTGCAGTACAAGCGGACCCTTGTGAAAACTTTAGTTAGTCGTGCTAGACGAATTTGCTCGGCTGATTGTCTAGCCGACGAGCTAGAGTTAATTACAACAACACTCATTGCAAATGGTTATCCACATAGATTTATAGAGAGACACAGCCAACAACGAGGCCCGAAAGACTTGGTGCATACGGCAGCCAAGAAAAAAAACTATATCGAGTTGCCTTTCAAGGGTGACTTTAATGTATTGAAAACCACGAAACGTTTAATCTCTGCTACGCAGAGAAGTTACTGTGCTGCTCAGGTTGTGGTCATCAATAGAACCTGTAACTTGCCGGTGCCTCCAACGAAGGAAGCTCAACCGATAGGGGCCAACTCACACTGCATATACAAATTCGTATGCGACTGCGGAGATAGTTACATAG
This sequence comes from Dicrocoelium dendriticum, assembly GCA_944474145.2. NCBI lineage: Eukaryota > Metazoa > Platyhelminthes > Trematoda > Plagiorchiida > Dicrocoeliidae > Dicrocoelium > Dicrocoelium dendriticum. The sequence goes on along the minus strand of OX104064.1, from coordinate 95,060,748 downwards.
GCAGAACCAATCGGTCTTTGACTTCCCGAATAAAGGAACACGTGCCAAGGTGGGTTCAACGTGAAATTGACCAGCATCCATGTCCCACTGAAGTTCCTTGCTTGCGCAAGCCGCCAGCTTCCTCAATAGGTAAACACCTACTGACTACGCGTCACCGGATAGAGCTCGGATCAGCGTTCACACTTGTACTACGTCACCCTAATCCCCGCTTCCTCCGTTTCGCTGAGGCCGTTGCGATAAGCCGGATGAAGCCGGCCCTGTGTGTTCGAAAGCAATTATTTATCAGCTTAAGACTGCCGTGGACCTATTGGTGGAACTTCCGTCATTCATTTTTCACCTCATGCTTATTCGGTCACACGCATATTTAAGTATATATAATTGCATACCGTTTATTGTTAATGGTACTGAGGAGACAATACGAAATGCATGCATCTATCAGTTTTCGTCTTCTTACCGTGCTTTTCAAATTTCTGAAGGGAATTAACTGTTTTCAATATCATATGCATCGATCGTGATTGGAGAGAGGAGCTAATCGGAAGGGAGAGAGACAAATAAACTCGCAACACAAACGCCATTGAGGTCAGCTCTTAGCCATGTCAACAAGTGTATCCAGCCAAACGTGTTCGTCGTCTTACGAGGCCAAGCTCGGCAGTCGGATGACACCAACTGACACCAAGTGCGAACTAAGGATTTTCATTCCTCTTGACCAAGCCATCGCTTGGCCTTTTCTCCTCTTCTATCCACACTCCGGACGTGCAAACGACGCACGTCACGGGAGTCGGTGTGCCTGGCGTGTGTAACACATGACTCAGCCATCGTAACTTGGTTCGTGAAATAATGGTGCTGAGTGGTTCAGTTGCATTCGCCGCACCAAACGCAAGGCACGGAACACATTCATTGCTTGCGTAGTGTTCCCACTGGCTGAGAGACTGCGAAGACATCGATGGTCGGACGTAGCTAACCTCTTTATGTGTCGCTATGATAGGTAAGGTTTCACAATTGTACATGGGGGTGGAATGCACGACTGTGTTGTAAAATCTTCCCGAACCTCTCTTGAAAATTTGGACTTTACTGGAGTGGATAGCGCTACTGCAACACTTCAAAAGTCTGATCTTACGCTCGATCACTGCTCATGAGGGCAGATCTAAGGAGACGGCCCACGGGGGTGGGCAATCACTAACTTTTGAGACAGCTGGTAACTCTGGCTTAGTTAACTGCCTTTCAAATTGTAAGGCTCAACAATCTGAGCATTTTTACAGGTTATTAACAGATTGCTCACTCGCATCGCATATAGTTGCGCTAACACCAGGCTTCTTGCTTCCCTTTTCGCGTATTATACGGAGTAAACTTCGGTGGTTACCAAGGGCAGAAGCCATTTCCGTCTCCGATACACGGTGAGACCACTAAACTTAGTAAACTATCTTCAAGGCTACAGCGCTGTTTTTTTTGCGAGCCTCTTTGTGTTTTCATCCAGGCAGAACGGGTTGGCGATCATCGAGCAGCTCTAGAGACTGTGCATAGATCAAGCATCCAAGCTGGCAATCTGATTTGCCACAGAGTGACGTGTATTCTGATAATAATCTCTTGTGCAAATACGGCTAGGAACCTACAGCTGTGTTACTCAACCCGCATGCTAACCCTGTTTCATAGGTATGGAGTCAGAGCACCTGGATCCGCCTGTACAGGGATGGCTATGCGCTCACAGCGTCGTCGCGGGCGTCCAACGAAGCGAACTCGGAGATCAGCACATACTAGTGCGTGACCAGAGTCCACCTTTGTACTCCAAACCGAGCTGCAGTTTTGAACTCAGCCGGCCCCTAGCCTTAAGGATCGCAAGCTTGCCTTATAATCCGAGGACACAAGTTATGGCTTGCGTAGGGGACCGGGCGACCATCGCACTATCCTTAGTCTTCATTCGACTGGTGGTGGTTGCGCGGCAGCGAAGCATCGATTCTGTGTACCAGCGTACTGCTGATGCCTATCTCCAACGGTAGCTGATAGCAATTTAGTCGTTTTTCATCCATGACTGGTTTGAGGCTTGTGGGCGCCATGTCACCCTTCTGCGTGTGCTGTGTTGGAAGTTAGTGCTTGCGAGAAATAGATGAGCTCACCGTTATTATTACAGAAGCCTACATCGAATTAGCCGCCCGGATAAAGCTCATCTGTGGACATACAAATCACCAGCAAGCACAACAGTATCATTACATTTCCTGTGACGAATGAGTTCGTTCATTTGGTGCTCGAAGTCATCTTTCGCCGCTGCTGCGGTTTGTGGGGTCTTTGGCAGCAATAATGCACAGGTACCGTTTGTCTCCGCGCGACTTGGATGCTTTGAACGAATCAGCCAATCTAATGGCGCACCTCCGGTTGTTGGTTGGGATTCAATCGATCAACGCAGCTTCAGAGTGATTCTCGCCCACGCGTTTAGGCGCTACTGTTTGATTGGCACACACACACACACACACACTATACACGTTAGCTAGAGGCGGGAAACACCTCAGCTACTGTGCCGCAATACCTAAAAGAAAAAAGGGAATAAAATGCAACAGGTGCAAGCCAGCTGAGCTACCGGTAACGGATGGGCATCGTTCCGGTAAGCTACCTGCTGGCTATTATGGAGCAGAAAAAAAAATAATTTACTATGCAAAAATATAAAATGCTAAATAATGAGATCGTGGTTGGAGGGGAGGCTAAGAGGGATGGGGTGGGACAAAGAAACCCACAGCACGAACGTCATTGAGGTCGGATCCTAGCCATATCCGCAAGTGTATCCAGCCAAACGTGTTCATCGTCTTTCGGACCCCAACGAGGGAGCCGAGACGCTCCAGCCGAGGCCAGTTTCGAAGTGAGGGCTTTCATTCCTCTCGACCAAGTCATTGCTTGGCCACCTATCCTCCTCTTCCATCCACACCCCCGGCGCACAAACGACGCACGTTGCGGGAGTCGGTGGTCTTACATGAGTAACACGTGGCCCAGCTATCGGAGCCTGGTGCGTGAAATAACGGTGCTGAGCGGTTCATTTCCTTTTCCTGTGCCGTAAACAAGGCGTCGAACACACTCGTTGCTCACGCGGTGTTCCCACCAGATGTGAGCTAAATTGCGAAGGCACCGGTGGTCAAACGTAACTAGCCTCTTTATGTCCGCTGATCTAAGGGCCAGGTTTCACAACCGTACAGTAAGGTCGAACGTACCGCTGCAATGTACACTACCCTTCAGGGTGAGAGTAATGTCGCGTCGGCATAAGTGGTGAAGGTTAGCAAAAGCGCCTCGAGCTTTTGCTATACGGTTCGTGGTCTTATGTACGATCCCACGGGCGCTGATACAACTTCCCAAGTAGTTGAATTTCTGAACGACTTCTAGCTGATCCCCACCAAGGGTCAGCGTAGGAGGCGATCCCTGCCAATCTTGGAGGAACGCTTTGCACTTCGAGGGTGCGAAGCAAAGCCCGAAGCGGCTGAAAGTCAGTGCTAATCTGTCCAGTGCCGCTTTGCACGTCTAGGAGCTGTCACAGATTAGGACAATATCGTCAGCATACTCCAAGTCAAGAAGTCGTTCTCCTGGGAGTAGCTCCACACCTTCTAACTCGTGTCCTGTGAACGCGATTTCCATGCCTTCATCAATAGCGAAGTTGAAGAGGAAAGGTGACAGCGGGCATCCTTGTCTCACACCGCTGGAGATATGAAAGGGCGACGACAACTTGCCGTAAGCCCTCACTCTGCCTGAGCAACACGCGTATTATGATCGGATTCATCTATGGTTGCTGCATTCCGATCGTGAGCCTCCCTTGAAAATTTTGACTATGACGGAGCGGCTCCTGTCGTTTGGGACAGTTTCCTGCTCCCACGGTTTCACTAATAACTCGTATAAATCATCCACAAGAGCAGGTCCCCCGAATTTGAAGAGGGCTGGAGGTAGATCATCTGGTTTCGCGGCTTTATTTAATTTCAACAGCGCGATCTCACTTTCGACTTCTCAGCGAGAGGGTGGATTCAAAGCGACAACCCAGGGAGCGGGGCGATCAATGGTCGGCGAGAAATCTAAGTATTCCGACCGATTAAATTGCCTTTCGAAGTGTTCAACCCAACGCTCCAAGCGTTTTGACAAGTTGTGGATAGGCTGTCCACTCTTGTCACGTATAGTTTCACTAACACCAGGTCTTCTGCTGCCCGTTTCCCGTATCAGCCGGAATAACTTACGTTGGTTACCAAGGGCAGCGGCCATTTCCATCTCTGTTGCACGACGAGACCACCAGGATTCGCGGTCTCTCTCTTCAGGCTAGCACCTAGTTTTTCTCGGCATTTTATGCGAGTTTCATTGTGTTCGCTTCCAGCCGGAATATGTCGGCGAGCATCGACAAGTTCCATGCTTGCTTGGCGGCGAACAGTTGATCACGAGCGACCTCTTGCTTGTTTCGAATTCCAGCAGCTACCATTACAATGCTCATACCACGCAAACGATTATTGAAGCAAGCTGGGGTGAACCAAAAATTGGAAGTTGAAAAGTGATGGGACGATAATGGTGCAAGGCGCAATAGGGATTAAGAAGACGGAAAGGCCTGCGCAGTAGCATCCTTACTCCTATCCACCCCGTTGCATAGAGCAACTAAGGCGTCGTTGATTATTCTCTGCGATATCCAGCACCTTAAGAAATTGTTTGAGGTGACGTTTATTGCATTGTTCATCCACTTCAGTTAAACAGCTTTGATCCCGCCAGGTAATCGCGGTAGATCTAGTTGCCACATTTTGCGTTACCAGAACAACGGTGATGAAAAAACGAGATGGAACGCTTATAAAATGCAAGTATGATTAAGTAAGGAGTGCGTAAAATTATTCAGAGTAGAATGTCAGCGTCTAGATGGAAAAACTGAGAGTGTGAGCGCCACTGATTGCGCGACTGCGCCATAGCCGATAGAATCACCCAGCATCGATGTGAACCATCATAAAACCCCATCTACGAAGACGACATGCTCCAGTTTGATCATGTCTTTTGATCATGTACGCTGTGACTCTGTACCACGTTATCCGCTAGCTACTTGATGTTCTCGCCCAACTAGATGCAGCAACATTGTGTAATGCACACCGAGAAAGGCAGTTAGTTGGTCTGCTCGGCGTCAGCAGTACGCCGGTACTCAATACCAAGGCTTCGCTGCCGCGTAACCGCCACCGGTCACACATGGCCTAAGAATACTGCGTAGGTCGCCCTGCCCCTACACAGACTCGAACACGCGCCGTCAGATTACAAGACAAGCTGGTTATCTTTAGGCTACGGGCCGGCGCTGGTCTACGTAGGACATGACTTTAGCATTGAATGTACTTGTTTTATGGAACTTTTGCGTGAAACGCCAGAAGGTTTTTTTTACCAGGCATCAACTGCTAGAGTTCACCCTCACAGTACTCCGCGAGCACTGATGATCAAAAACGGCCAATCATCTAACATCTTCATTGTTAACTGGTCAGGTCTCTGATCCACAAAGGGATGCCTGACTTATTGCAGCGTTATACACCATATGTTTCACTGACAGACCGATATCCCGCCGTCTCTGTAGATGGTTGAGCCTGTGAAAGGCCACACGAGCTTTGTTGCTATGCGAACTAACTTTCCTAGTGATGTGACCACGGGAGATAACCGAACCACCGATGTTGTGAACCGATTCACCACATGCAGTGGCTGTTATCTGATAGCTAATCTGTAGCGTATCGGACCACTCCTGCAACAGTACTCTGCACTATCTTAGTCGTGACAGATGGACCTGTGGCACATCCTGAGCTGAACCTCCCGAAGAAAGACCGAGGTCGTCTGTCGAGTCCGTCTTCGATGGTCATCTAGGTACGTCCGTGGTATGCGCTGGAATGATCAACTGCACTGCTTATCCACACGTGGTCTCTTAGCTAATTCTGCTTCGAGCCGAAACCCCACATGAATAACAACTTTGTAAGCTTTATTCGAGAATTTTACAGAGATATCAGTTTGCTCGAGCTCATGTTTTGTCATTATAGTGTGTGCGACCACATAGCCATTGTCACGTCAGAGTCTGAGCCAATTCTGAGGTGACATCCGAGCGTCTGTTGTTGAGGATAAACCAGAAGCATCAGCAGTGCTCCATTGGTGATCTTACTAGCTGTGTGCGGGATTCTCTGGTTGAAGAAGACCGGTCTCTTACTGTTTTTCCTACAGAGTTGTCGTATCCGAACTATAGAGTAACAGGGGCCAATCCTCAACCTTTTGAATTCTACTGTTACATGACATACCTCCTGAGAAGACCCGAATGCAACTCACCTTTGTCTGTGCGCTCTTTTACTCGCTCGTGGCGGTGTACCAACCACTTCCAATGGTTTACTGCCGGTGATAAAAACTGTCGAAATGTGGACTCGGTTCCACGACATTATTCTGCGCTCTGAAACCCTGATCCGCGGACCCAGTTAGGCTGCGTTCCGCGTACGCCCAATCATCTGTACGTGCATAATTGTTGTGGCAGATCTCAGAATGCCATCTCATCCATTTGCTCCATCTTCTTCTTTTAGTTAGCCAGCCGATTGCCGGAAAGATTATGCACTTGGCTTGTAATCTGGTCACTGGTTTGAATTCGCGTAAGTGCGGGGGACTTCGTCGTATGCCCAGCCCAGACACGACCGGCGGTTGTTTTGATGTAGCAGTGAAGCATTGGTACGGCGTACCGGCCTCCTGTTGGTACTTTCCGTCAATCTAAACAAGCGCTGCGAAAAATTCACGCGACCTGGAGCCACTCATGCAATTACTTAATGCTCTTGCAGTTGCAAAGGGTAATAAACAGCGCCTTTTCTGTTATATCAACCAGCTTGGGTAGGAGTGAGTATGCTACTGCTCAGGTCTTCCCTTCTTCTATTCCCCCGTTTCCGTGGCGCTCGCTACGGTTTGCAAGTGCTGGAAGAAAAGTACTACCGATTGTAAAGCCCAAACTTTGGATGCGTTACGTGGACGTTGTGTTCGTCATCCTCAAACACTCCACGCTCAAAGTTACCTAAGCTAATCAACAATATTTTCACCGGCATCCATTTTACCAGAGAAGAGGTGAACAATGACGATTGCATCTTTAAGACCTTCTCCCGACAAACCATGTTTCTGGACCGCTGGAAATAACTGTCTGTGAGATGGCAATGCACACCGACCAAATCTTGGACTACCTCAGCAACCATCTGGCAGTCCACATGCGCAGCTATCTGAGAGCTCTTTCCGACCACGCCCAAACATACTGCACCACGCCGCGATTGAGGAAGGTGGGAGAGGGTCGCATATTCAGCATGTTTATACGGACTTCATATCCCAGAAATTTCATTCGTTGTCCTATAACATCGAAGTGACTACATCCCACGTCCACATTTGCAGGAGATAAGCGAATAACTATCCTACTTTAATTCAGAAGAACTTCTGAAATGACAGAGTCTCCTAACACCTCTTGCGACAAACGCTGCATACGTATAAGTGGAAAGGGTTTTGAATAACTTTTCAAAATTAAGGAACAGGTTGAGCAATAAGGCAACATTCGATGTGATTAGAAAAATTCTTAGCAAATGCTGTGCCAAGTGCAACGTGGGCACAACTCTACGCGAACACGATCTGGCCATCCGCCGACATGATGACATCAGTGCATATGGTAGCTCAGGGTCATCGGTTTGAGCCAAGGAAGTTCTCGATAACTTGACGAGCATAAGCCTCAAACAGCGTGAATTCGTCTAAGCCTGGCACTCGGTTGAGGACTCCATCAATGAAAGCTAGAAAATATCTCTGACACTGCGGACCTCAAATGATCAAAACGGAACCGGTGATTATTTGGCCAATCCACGTGAGTTTGTCTGAGCCAAACATTCAAAATAGGAGTCGACCGTTAATCACTCGAATCTCGATGTGGCTTACGAGGCTCTGCTACTCAGGTCTGAAAGCTTCACTGCCGATGTCCGGTAACGAAACGTCCGCTGTCAAAACGCCCAGCTCAGAGAACAACATAACCCGCGCTCGATACTGTTTGACACGAGAAGTATCCTCCGACTGGCACTTATCGCACATCGTCTTGTTTAAAAGAAACCGAACGATATCCTATAATGATAACCGTGATATCAGCCTGATCTTAATTACCTCAAAATTACTGATGTGATTCACCGATCCACTTGAGAGAGGAGTCAATAAAACTCTGTCGCCGGAGTGACTGCTTTAACCACATTCTTTTCCACCGGTGTTTGCGTGCTCTCGTTCTTGCACACAACCTGTCGTGGTCATCCTTCTTGAGCTGATGAATTGCGAAGCTCACATAGCTCCGCAGAGTTCGCCTGAGATTTTAGAAGCGATCCTTAGGTGCGGGCTTCTGAATTATTGCCTTGTCGTTCTTTGATGCCAAAAAGTAGTGAAGTATATATTCTCATTGCTGTGATTTAATGCTCCCACAAATTAAGCACGGAAAAACAAAGGAAGCCTACTGGTGATGTTGCTCCTTAGATGATACGCTGTTCAAAGTTAGATAATCGATGGTATGTTGGATGACGTTTTTAAATGATAGTTAATATAGCTGGTGAATCATTAGCCGATTAGAAATCTTATGTTTGATGGCAAAATGTAAAGATTTTTCCTACAACCTTACTTCAGCAGTACTGTCATCATGCGACCGGTCAAACTGCACACGTTTCAACTGAGCTGTCCTAAGGACACTGATGTATCTACCGCGTCAAGTTGCAGAGAGACAACAGCTCTTCTCAGAATACTGCAGTAACTATCGCACCAAGTCGCAATTAGGTCAACAGAGTTTTCCTCTACTATCACTAAGTGGCAACTCATACGTTTTGCCAACATCCACTTTCTCCTATGGTTGATGTATTACGCTGCTGTATTATGGAACCATAAGTACTAAAGTATAGGAAACATAATTTGCCTTCCACTGGGTCACTAAACGAGCTCTTGCTATGGGCCAATTCTATTCTTCTGGGTCTCGGTGCAGCCATGCGAGGTTACTCGCCTCGTCTACAGCAGGGATGTCCAAAGTCCGGCCCGCTGGCCAAACGCGGCTCGCGTTAACATTTCAACTGATCCGCGGTCTTATCATGAAAAAATAAATTCAAGCTTGGATTTTGTTTGTACAGAAGATAATATGTAGACTACAACAATTTCAGGATGACTACACAATTTGAATGGCGTCAGATGTTAGCAGAAATCAATCACGTATTGTTTACTTCTAAATCATTATGAAATGTCCATCTAGTGCCCCTACTAAAAGGGTCTTAACTAAATCAAAAAATAAAAATCTCGAATTTTCAATTTCGCCCTTCACATTCAAATCGCAATAAAATACTTATAACTTCGCTATTATTTTAATGCCGGACTGAATATGTCCCGACATATTTTTATGCAATATGGCCCTCCTTACGAAAATTTGGACACTCCTGGTCTAGTATCTGCTAAGGTGTGCAACCTCTGGCGGCTAGGGCACTTAAACCAACCCAATCCGAATTAAATAAATAATAAATATAAATAAATTTATATATTTACAGACAAGCGGGTTACTATAGGTGAATAGCTTCTTGTCCATTCCGACTATGAGTCCAAGTTACTAGGATGTGTTATCAAAAGACTACTATTGATGCTGTGGATCGCACTTCTGTGTGTGTGTGTGTGTGGTGTCCACTGCGACCTCCATGGCTGCGTGTATGGATATACCGGAAACCCCTCTGATTTCTCCTCGACAGCATCGTGATCACACTAAGTCCTACCTCGAGTACTTGTGGTCTTTGTTCTTTTGAACACTGACTGTCAAATCCAAAGTGGGCGCGCGACATAGCTCTCTTTTGGCCGAACGCAACTGCTATGCACGTACCACTAAATAGACTGACACTTGACGTTCCGCGTTTTGGCATTCACCTCGCATACTCAGGGTTACACGACTGGGTTGACTAGTCACCAGTTATTACCACTTGCGTTCAACCACTCGCAGTTATTGATCGTTTTACTTACCTGGCCAGTTGTATCAACACTTACAGTTATATAACACTTATGTAACTGAAGACGTTGTAACTCGTGCTGTTAATGCCTGTGTGGTTTTCGAAGCCTCATCTACTTACGTAGACGGTGCAACGTAGGCGTATCGGTTAAAGGTAAGATTTACAGCGTTGCATTGCCTCCGCTATCGATGTATGGAACACAGGTCTAGCCGCTGCTCTCCTTGGGCGCGATGGAACTGACCGTATTCGACCATCGATGCCTGCGATCTGTTGCTCATATATAGTGGAATGATCGAGTGCATGTTACGGAAGCTCATTCCGTGTTCGGCACTAGACCCAACGGTGCCTAGTTGGAGTACCTGTTGAACCGTTTCCGGTTGTTCGGTCATGGGTTGCTACCCGTACATTACTCGCCTAGTTGGGTGCTAGTCAATCACTGATATGACAGAGCAACATGAAGAAATTCACTATAAACGCAGAGTTGTGACTGTCCTATTGATACTGCATTTCATCTCTCATGTTATCAGACTCTTGACTGTTCCATTGGATGTGTTAAACTCTTACTCATTCCTAATTACTCTAGTGATTCTCGTCGCTATTAATTTGGTGTGTTTCAAACTAGTGGGATACACTACACCTGTTCGCGGATCGTCATTGATAAGCTCAACTGGATTGGACTTCATCTTCCTATCCTCTGCTTCTCTTTTTTGCACTAACTGTTTTAAGTGTTTCGGTATCCGCTAACGTCTAGCGAACTGTTCCTCTTTGTGTACCGAAACTTTCTTGTTGGTTGACGTGTCTGCAATACTCTTTACCCAACTACGGTGGACGATTTCTTGGAATGTGCTTGGAACCGATTGAGAAGTTATGGTTTCGGTGAGATTTGTGGACAGTCGGTTGGTTTACATAGATGACTTGCTTCCTCAAAGCGTTTTTTCGCCCTGGACTGCTGTAGTATCAGGTTTCGGTCAGGTCTGTAGTTGTGACATTCCCATCTGTTTATACTTTATTCAGTGCACTCATTCACACTACAGCTTACGGCAACTGGATTCTCTCTACATGTGCCTTCTAGCCGATCACTTGTGCTGTTTTATGGTTTAGCTGCCGCAGCACAATCACCGCGTCCCGTTTCAACCTCATCGATCGGTCATAAAACAGCACATCGTCACTCTCTACCCCCTTGACGTCAATTACAAGCCGGCGGTGTCCTAACTCGCAGATGTAATGCGGACAGTTACGACACTCGCGCACTGTGCAAACAGTCGTCTTCAAGCGAATTTCTTCCCTTTTGCTATCCGTTCACCTTGATCGATGGGTGCAAGTTATGTATGTCCGGATAGATACCTGTCACGATTGTCTTGTATGAGGGGGACAGTCGTTCATTTTCTCAACTGATATTCCTACAGTGCAGTCTGTACCATTTTTCGGACTAGACGGACATCACCATCGCTTCTGTCCTAAGACATCACCGAAATAAAATTCTAGCTGGCCCCATGTAATTGTTAGGAGTTATGTTATTACGTTTTTCGGAACCCTTGTGACTGACGCACTTATTGAATTTATTAGCACTTGTGGGCACTGATCATTTTATTTAACTCGACGATTTCAGACATCCCCATATCTACTACTGTTGTCGCCCAGGAATCATTGTCCTTCCAACATGTATGGACGAATGGTTGTTCATTTTGATCAGGTTTCTTCAACGCGTCTTCCGATAGCAATGAGGAAGTTGAGCGCATTCATGCGCATGTCATGGATGAAAACTATTTGTTCTCTTTTATCCCGTCGAAATTGCATGGTGTAGATTTCTGCATTACGTGGACGATCATTAGTATGTAAGCGGAAGTGGATCCAGGGGCATAAGTGCATCGTCCTTATTAACTTGCCACTCCCATAGCGTATCTGTTGTGTGGTTCGAGATAGTATACGAAATCGCAGCTCGCACTATTAAAGTGCTTTCTGCCTGTTGTGTTCTGTCCATACTGTACGTATCGTGGTGAGTTGTCTTGGTGGTGAGATGATGACGGGAGGGGAGGGGGTAATGCCCACCATGAATCAATCTCCTAGACCCCAGCTTACTTCACACGATATGGGATTCCTTTCATCTGTGTGTATCCAAAGAACACACGCGGTGGTTTTTGACCTATCTGTCTCGGCACTCATCGTGGTGAATTTCCTGTTCAAAGACTCTACGCGACTTCACAACTCACGAATCTTCTCTCGTCATTGTTCCTGTTGTGGCTAATGGTAATGCTGCTGATGGTGCTTATGCGGATAACGGTTATAAGTCGATAGATTGTCCGACCCTGCTTTTTCACTCTTTCTCGACGACCGAATCTGGAGGACCGTCGTTACTCCTGAGGATGCGCTTATTCCGATTTACAACTGATTTATATGCTTGGCGTCATCCGGTTTCAGATTTACCTGTCACCGTGGCCAGCCGCAGGACGCCTCCGCATACAGAGGGACTATGGGTGGCTTGCGCTGCACCACCCACAGCTCCATCCACACACCCCATATCCAGTGTAAACCCGAAGGAATAAGACCGGGAGGCATGTGGATGGGAGTCAAGTTTCATCAACGGAGCCGGCCCACACTTCTTCACAGGCAAACACAAGCACGCTGTATTTGGGGAATCAAGTGCACACAAGGCGGTGGTTCGACCGTAGTCCGCTCCACACTGAGTGCATGGAACCACTCTTCGAGCCTATCACGGCCACAAAGACCGTGCACCCCGTCCCCTCCAGCAACGACCAACTATCTCCTAGAGCCAGTGTGAATCAGTTAGTGGGTAATAGAGAGGTCGGCATTTTGTCAACATTCACATCAAGCGTACCCACACCGGGGATATCAAGCAACAGCCAATCACTTGACGATATCAAATAAAATAAATTGAATAATGCATACAGATACGGTTATATCACTCTTCAATAAATGAGCATATGAAATAAATTGGTTGCTAAGAAATCCGCCATAAGTACAAAATATCCAGAAGTTACTCAACGAATTGCTACAAGCACAATAAAGTGAACGAGGATAAGCGCAATTAGCATAAGCAACGCGGCCGGTTAACAGATTATTCAGGTAGGTAAAACAAACCAAATAAAGTGCAATGAAACTTATCCAGCTTAAAAAGACCTAGTTGCAGCGAACGTTGGTTTAGCCCAACTTCGGTGACATAGCATCAAGAATGCAACATCAGCCTCAGTACGGAGCACAACTGATTATATATATATATATATATATATATATATATATATATATATATAGACAAACGTAGTCCTCAAGTTGTTTGAAAAACTGGTGAGGGATTTGGTGGTGAACCACCTGCATAATTTTAACATTCTCAGTGCCGCACAACACAGTTACTATAAGGGATTCTCGTGTCTGACAAATTTACCTGTAACTTGTAAAAGCTTGGCTTGGATAGTGTACAGCGACCGCGCTGTTGACGGGCTTTTCGTCGACTTCGCGAAGACCTTTGTTAATGTCCCACATCTACGTCCCCCAACTTTAGTTGATATGTGTTATCTGCTGGTGCCCTTACATGGATGTCCGCTTTCCTAGACAGTAGTGAACAGTGTGTACGCGTAGGGCGTAGCCTTTCGCTTAGACAAGTTGTTCTTAGTGGTGTTCTGTGCTGCTCGGTTTTAAGGCCGTTACTTTTCGCAATTTATGTCTATGACCTACCCCAGGAGCTTGAACTACCGTCGCTATTGTTTGCTGACGACCTCAAGCTCTGGAATATTGTGGATATCCCTGGGGGTTCTGAGGCAATTCAGTGCCTTGGATAGGATCTGAAATTGGTCAACCTTATGGGTGATGCGAAATGGTTGGGGCAATATGTTCTATCATCCGCATTAGAGCTGCTAGTCCCCCCACGCACTATGTTGTTGCTGGATGTGAAAACCCTGTTGTCACTCTGCTGGTTGATATAGGCGTCATGCACACCTCATTGCTTCACTCTGGGGACCATTGGAGGAAGGTTGCTTATTGTGGGTTCCGTATGATGTGATTTATTCGTCACTGCTTCGGTGTTTTAACCGGCGATATTTTTGTGAACCTTCTCTCCTCTTTTGTGCGATCCCACTTAGATTACTGTGTCCAGGCTTATTAACCATATAAGGGAAAAAGGCAACTGGAGCGGGTTTTGTGACTGTGTACGATGTTAGTATTGGGTTTACGGGGCAAACGTATCCCGAACGTTTGCTTGGCTCGGGATGTACACAATGCACTACCGGTGAATTAGAGGAGACGATCCTCACTTACCGTCTCTCCTGACGGGTTGGATTGGTCCGGACTTGTCCTGGCTATTTAGTCCCGCCAGACTGTCTAGTCTCGGTCAACCCTTGAACCTGGTTTGCAACCATAAGATCACCGGTCCGAATCCGCGTAGGAGTGGGCGTCCTCGCGGTATACTCAGCCCGCGCGCGACTGGTGGTGGTCGCGCGGTAGCGAAGCGCCGTTACGGCGTACAGCTGACACATTGTTATATTATAAGGACGGAAATTCACTTGTGGGGCTTGGTTATTGGATGTTGGAATTCGCTTCCGATGCACGTCGTCAGGCAACCTATGGTTGAGCCTTTCGAGCGTCAGATGCTTTTGGGTAGCAGTATTAAATCTTCTCCTAACCGACTTGTATCTTTGGCCTTCTGTTCTTTTTCCTAATTTTTCTCATACCTTGGTATTATCATTATTTAGCTGACATTCCTCCTCTTGTTTTTTTAGCTTACCCTTCACACTTTCTTACTTCAAATGAACCGGCCTGACAGAGTTTGCTAGGCATGAAATATGGGCATTAATTTGTTGTCCATGGTGTGATGCGGTCATTGTTTTAGGCTTTCCAACATCTCAAGTCGACCTTTTAATTATCGATTCAATAATACACAAAAGATTATCCTATCATCCCGGTTCCAAATGAACTTCAACAGTTTTTCCAGCTAGGACTTGACAGTTCGACTGGAGGTCACAGCTGCAACTTCCAAGGAAGCGGCTTAAACCGAGGTTCAGAGTCCGCTCAGATTTTGCTCTCTCTGCTCAAGTAAATAATGTTTGGAACCAACTGCCGGACTCGATTGTTAATGCGCAGTCAGAAGCGAGCTTCAAACCATTGTTAGCCACCTGCCCACCTTGCCCGCACAGATAGACGACGATCCGTCCCATTCGGGGTTTTTGGGGTCATTCGCTGAGGCGAAAGTAAATATGAAGATAAATGGTGTGTTATGTCCAGATATGTTGTTAACTAAGATTATACATCTTTAACACCGCCGTTCTTTGCCCAAAATGCTTTATTTTCTAGTAAAATCCTAATTTCAGCCAGTGCGATTGTATGTAACCTATTTATGTGTCCCTGGCCGCCCCAATTGGAAACTTTTTGGACGACGTTTTCCATCCAAAAATCCTTTCCGTTTGGCCTAACGACTGTGGTATTACGTAATTACAAGTTAGGAATCAATTTCTGCTCAATCTTGGCGCCATATGCAACCAAAAATTTCATTCACACTATTTGGTAATGGAGCGTCTGAAAAATGCATTAAGTGACCAAAAAGCGTCCTAAATGTTTCCACTTACGGTGAATTTCGGTCACCTAACAACATTTTCGGTTTAGTCTAACGGTTATTACAACGGCATAATTACAATTTGGGAATCGGTTTCCGCTTAATGTTGGCGGTATTTGCAACCAGGAAAAATGCAGTCGCGGTACATGGTAAGGGTTTGTTTTAAGAAAACATGCTGTGTGACCAAAAGTGTCCAGTTGGGACGGCCGGGGGCACAAAATTTAGTCACTCAGGGAGCTCTAATGGACACTTTTTGTTCACTCTTGTGGACAGCGTACTGGGCACTCCAGGATCCTGCAAGATTAATACTATCTCATCCTGAGCAATGCCATAACAACCACACCTGCAAACCAGAAGTAGCTGACATGGGACATCCCTTCTGCTCTCTCTCTCTCTCTCTCTCTCTCTCTCTCTCTCTCTATATATATATATATATATATATATATATATATATATATATATATATATATACCTCATGCTGAGGCATTCCTGATGGTTCTTCACCGCAGTTGGGCTAAACCAACGCTTGTGTCCTCAGGGGTTCGAATTAGCAGCTTCTTAGATTGCGCCACGCTAGTCAAAAGACAAACCACCGGACGAGAAGTATATTTGCGAAACACAGAACGGGCCGACGTGGGTATCAAAACACACCGATCCAGTCCAAATCACGGCTCTGTGCTAGTTTGAATTTATCGATCTCAAAGCATCACGGGACATGTGAGTGGTGCGAAACCATCGTTAGTAACAAATGTTCTGCAACATAGAAAAGCACTAGTCTGCTTGTAACTGAGACTGTTCTGATACAAAGCGCACGGTTACTTGTGGGGAATTGCGCACTTACCTTCCCGAACAAGTCAATTTGTTTCGTTTCTGTGCGCATTTGATTTTGAACTGTGTGAAATTCTGTTTTCCATGCAAGTTACGAGATTTGGTCTGAATTATTGGTGCCAACTCGACTTGATTTTCAGACAGCGCAATTTTCCTCGTAGCAGACCGTCGAGACCTAACACATTCGTTTGGTGAATGGATTGCAAGGTGCAAAAAATTGCCTATTTTGGTAATTACGCATCCCGCTGACACCATCAAGATCCCCTTAATCCAGCCGTCTGAAGAACTCCGGCTACTTGGATTGACATTTGATTGGAAGGGTAAACGCCTGTCGAATTTGCTAGACACACTGGAAGCACAACTACAGGAAAGATCTCAAGCCCCATTAGGCGCAGGAACAACCTGTGCATTTATCTTTTACTGTGTCATATACATTGCCTCTCAGTGGCGGTGGTGCACTGGCAGACCATCAAATTGATGGGTATGATGGTCCGGGCAAGCATAAGAAAATAGCTACAACTCCCCAAGGACACCAGCGTCTCTTTCTTTCACGCAAAAATTGAAGATAATAGCCTAGAGTTTCCCTGCCTTTCTGGAATGATCCCATTGCTTTGGAAGGACCGACTAGAAGGCCATATTTTACACTCCCACCCAATTACCAACTGGACCATGCGGGGACCTCCAGCTGCTACCATCCAGCGCCTAGCCATAAAACCCGTAATTATGGAGAATCAATTCTTCTTTGACGAAAGTGACACGAAGAAATCATAGATAAACACTACTGTAATCCGTGGACGGATGCTAGCTTCGGGGGGGGGGGGTAATTACGATGCCAACGTTTTACAACTGGATAAGAAATACCGAGAGAATTTTCCTGACTCTAAATCGGATGAACCCAAGTTCGGGCAGGGGTGCTCTCGACAAAATCTCGATGTTCCAAATCCGACCGACCTTTACTGCCTGAATGCGTGCAGATAAAACAAGACTTTCTCAGGTCCTGCAGTCTTGAGAAGTAACCCACGATGCTCGCTGCAAGAGGTACAACGATATCGTGAAGCAACTAACCGACACCATACATCGCGAGGAAGCCCAAATCATCCAGGAGCCTCGCATCCCAGCGGCATCAACGTACATCAACCCGGATTTAATCGCCATCAAGAACTCCACAGTACATGTAATGGACGTCGCAATATGCAACACCTACAGAATGACCCGTAGCTACCAGCTAAAAATTGATAAATACGATGTAAATGCTCATAGAGAAGTCATAGCCCGCTTTGTGCACTCGGAATTTCCTACGGCATTAAACTCTGTGATGCGTCTACGTGCT